>OX375876.1:112837761-113490897 GCA_947359465.1 Metellina segmentata | reverse complement strand
TCAGGGCATAGATGTTTGTAAGCGTATGGTGTAGAGGCGGCTGGTGCACCTTAAATCTGTCGTGGCCGAAAGTCCTCACGTTGGGTTGGCGTGGAAGTTTGGAGAGTGGGGTGCCAGCTCAGGTGTTGCTTCGTCATCTGACCGTGGTTCAAAATTACGAGGCGTTGTCCTCGGATCTTTCCCTTAAGGGACTGATCCCGGACCGTCGTCAATAGCCCGTTGTGTTGCTCTAGTACGACGTTAACTAAAATTACCCTTACCCTCGCGCCATTTGCGATAAATATTCTATCGAAGAAAACGTGTTTATTTCGCCTACTTGGAGCACAAAAAATATATTTTGAAACAAAATAGAACGTTACTGGATACATCCATTTGTTAATTATTATTTATATTCCATTTATTAATGAAAACAAGGTACTTGAGACCGGAATAGCGTGTGCCGCTAGCTGCGGCGCCGTGGGAAACTGCGGTACAAATTGCACGCAAGTTGGACGTACGTTGCCACAGCAGCACCAGAGGTATGTGTGCACTACTCAAATGGATCTAATGGATCTCAGACCGCACTTGCGTTGCCGCAGCGGCGCCGCACGTTGAAAAACCGGATGTGTGCACCGGGCTTTATGAAGCAGGGCGAACTCGGTTTCAAATCGGCTCGGATAATCAAGTTTCTACTGTACACAGAAAATGTAACCGAATTTGGAAACTAAAAATGCTCAAATTTCCCTGAGAGAGTCGATTAAAATTTCCATAGAAATAATATTGGAGGATTTGCTATTTGAAACATTGTTCAGATCCTTGTAATATGATTTAAAATATTATTTTTAGACATTGATATTTTTGTTGTTGCCAAATGTTGGCGTGGTGTGGAACTTTGGAGAGTGTGGGTGCCAGCTCAGTCATTCACCTTCTCCTCCTCAGAGCTGACCACGGTTGAAAATTACGAGGTATCCTCTGCACTTAATGGAAGGCTTAATCTATGGCTCTACACCTCTAGACTATCTCCTCTACAAGTCCGTATGAGTTGTAGAGACGAGGGTCTAGAGGTTTCCTCAGGACTTTCCCTTCGGAATTGATCCCGGACAGTCGATAAAAGCCCGTTTTGTGTTGCTTCCTTGCGACACAAATTCAACTACCTGTCTTTCTAATATTTTGTGTCTGCCTATTAGTAAATCAGTGGTGATATACTTACTATGTGAAGTGATTCTTTCCCTTTCAGGTTATCATTCGTGTAAAAGGTTCTATTAACGTTATGATACAGATTTTTAGGTGTTTACAAACAAATCATACGATCTGAAATTTTTATTTCTTCTATCCGAATGCTATCGCATGACACATGTCGGGGTTACCTTAAAATGTAGTTCCTTGCCGATTTGGCGTCGTCTGGCGTTTTGTCTAATTGGTGTTGACCAATCAACACATTTCAATTCTGAATTCATACATTTAGAATTTTTATCTGCCAAGCGTTGAAATCGTATTCAAAACACGTCAACCCAAGTAAAGTCAGAAGACGTACAGGAAATCAGTATCGCTGAAGAAATACTACCACCACCTATAATAACTTGGAAGAAAATTCCTCTCTCAAATCAAAATGGGATCGTATAATCAATAATACAATTAGATAATAAATTATATAATTAGATCACAAGTAGTTTAATTACAAATACAAATATTGGCGACCAGCTACAGGCTCAAGCCCAACAAGGCTGGTCCTTTGTTTATGAATTACCCAATTCCCACTGACTATCCAACTGTATCTTAAATTCCTACACTCCCTTTGAATTAACTATATTTTCTGGCAACGCGTTCCAACTGCCTATTACCCTATTAAAGTAGTAGTTTTTCCTTAAATCCCGATTAAAATGTGTCTTATTCAATGTATACCCATGGCCCCTTGTTCTGTTATCCCTATTGAAATTTAAGCCCTCTGTGTCTATATAATTTATTATCTGATAATATAATTTATTATATAATTAGATAATAAATTATGTAATCAGATAATATAATTTATTATATAAGTAGATAATAAATTATGTAATCAGATAATAAATTATATAATTCGATAAAAATAATATATTTAATTAATATAATATTTTTTAGTATACAAGTATTTAAATAAATACGGTGATTGTGTGGAGAAATAACATACATATTTGAAACTAACTATTCCGACGCAAACAAAACTCCGTTGACCCGCTCACTTCCACATTTCACATTTTCGGAATTGAGGCCCCGTACTTTTAAGTGAGGGGAAAGTTTCTCTGTGTAGCTAAAAGAAAAAGGTGATCTGATTGGTTGGTGGAAGAATTTTAGGCCAAGAGAGAGATCCGTGGTTGGGCATTATTAAAAGAATATTACCGGTTACGAAAAGAAGACTTTTCGTGTGGGTTTAGTTTGGGTATAAATTGTAAAAAATTCTAAATAGGATCAAATCGAAAATAACATTCTGAAAACTTCGTCAGTTTTTAAATGTGCTATTTTGCATTATAGAATAAGTTTGAATCATTCTTTGAATGAGAGTCCGTTGTTTTCTTGGAATAAATATTTCCATCCGTCACATTGAATTCCTAAGCGTAAACATATCGCACCCCGGCAAGAAAAGTGACACAACTCAAAATTACAGAATTTGAGAAACATCAAATTAAAGGATACTATTAAACTTATATTGAAATAGTATAAGCTTCTTTTAAATTTTAGGTATTTTTTTTATGGTGGTAACTCTTCTCTCTCTCTATTATATTCTATAGAATAGTAGCATAACACGCTGGGGCACATATTTTTCAATGACATAACATGCAAATTTTATTTTTTGAGCTGTGTCACTTTTCTTGCCGGGGTGCGATATGGATTGCCCGAGACTCAGCAGTCTAAGCTGTCGTTTGTAAAATTTAAGAGCTATCCTTAAAAAAAATTTCTAGATAGTGCACAGTGCTTTTGAGAATCAGATTTTTTTTTTGTTATAGCTCAAATGGAAAAAAATACGTTTATAAATAATTTAATGTGGCGCTTTTTATCTGTTAACACCATTTCCAATCTATATTTGGAATGCTATAACGTATTCAGTATCACAAGAGCTGACAGAAATCCACTTTTTCGAGCATTCCAGTGAATGCAGACGGGAGGAGTGACCTCATGAATATGTCCGATAGTAGTGACCTTTATGTCCGATAGCAAAAGGAACATCCAGGTGATCAGACCATACCCATGTCAGAATGGATATCATAGGAAAAGTAATGTGCAAAGACCTGTGGGTTAGGGCTTTATGGGTAGTTTGAGGAACCTCTTAGAGTCTTTGTGTGTCTGCTAGACGTCTGCTGAGGAATGTATTTGGTGAAGTTGAAAACATCGCAATGTTCGTAATTCAAGAACAGTTTAAATACTAGATCAAATGATAACCAGATAATTGGACATTAATGAAATATAATGCATCGAACTTATGCGTTAAAAGAACATCCGGATAATTTTTAAATGGACTCCGAATTCTCTTCCGAGCTTTAAACTTTCCTTACAAATTAAGAAGAGTAAGTGGTGTTAAATTTATTTTACACCATGTTGGCAAATTACGATGCAGTCAAATATTATTTATAAGTGTAAAAACTATATTTTCAAATTTTTACGTTCTGTATTAAACAATCCCTGTTATATAACATGAACTGCTATTATATGTGTTTACTTTATACAATGTATCGAAGATTTATCGATTATTCCTATAAATTATCTCTTAGAAGTAAAGATAACTGTGCTTTTAAGGCCCGGTGCACACATCCGATTTTTCAACGTGCGGCGCCGCAGCGGCACCGAAGCCCAACTATGCACACATAACCGTGAAATGATTCAAGTAGTCATTTCGCGCCATTTGCGATAAATATTTTATCGAAGAAAACGTGTCTATTTCGTTTACTTTGTGTAAAAAAAGTATATTTTGAAACAAAATAGAACGTTACTGGATACAACCATTTAATAATAATTATTTATATTCCATTTATTTATGAAAACAAGGTACTTTAGACCAGAGACGCATGTGCGGCAAACTGCGGGGCCGTGGGGAGCTGCGGTACAAATTGCACGCAAAATGAACGTGCGTCGTCGCAGCGGCGCCGGAGGCATGTGTGCACTCTCCATTGGATCAATGTATCTCAGACGCACTTGCATTGCTGCACGTTGAAAAACCGGATGTGTGCACCGGGCCTAAGTGCTCTAAAAATGTCCAAATCTTTATAACTCAAAATTGAGGCTCAACTTTTTTCCATTAATGCTACACTATTGAACAACACCTTATGTTACATTCATTGGAATGCATCAGAAATGCTTCAGTTTGATGAATTCTTAATCTTTTATCGAGCTTCTAAGTCGTCTTGTCCAAGAACAAGGTTGTTTACCAGTGAAGCACGATTTCACATTTTTTCTCAAACAGGCCGATAGATTCGTGCGTGAAGACTCGAACGAAATGTTCCGATTTTGTTTACAAAACAAAAAGCGGCTCATGTTTTCCCGGAATGTTCAACATCGTGCGTCAGAAAGCTGGCACACACACACACACATCCCCACCAAAACTTGTGCAATAACATCACAATCCTGGTTATCAGTTGTTAGGTTTGGCTATCAACCATCCGATCTTTTTCGCCTGTGGCGAGATCTTCGATTCAGCCAATCACAGAGCCACCAACATCGTACGCCCTTCTGCCAACAAATGAATCGAATTGTGTGCTACGACTTGGAACGGTGTCAAGCCGGATCTGATTAGGTAATATCTGCTCAGCGTCTTTGGTGGACTGACTGATCGAAAGAGATAGCCTTGTTCGTCGGTAAATCGGAATGACAACATTACACACATACCGAGAAACTTACCTCATTACTTTAACATGCAGAATCTCTGCTGAAGAACAGACTAATCGCACCTAATGAACAACCGACGGTGACGATAACATTAAGGTGCGCATACATTTGCGAGCCGAACCGCTCGTGAACCGTTCGTTGAAATTATTTCCACCACGAACTTCCAGCGATCTATGGGAATGGAAGGAACCAACCGCGAACCACCAAGGTCACGCTTCGTCAGCCTCCAGTAATGACAATGGAGCCTGGAGGTTCGCGAGCAGAAAGAAAAACTCACGACGCCGTCCAAATCTGAACCAAGAATGCCTTTGTGTTCGTCGAAAAACCGACACGAGCGGTTCGTGAACAGCCCAAAACCCCGTCCAAATCATGAGAACTAGAAGCTCGAGAAAGGTTCGGCTTTAGACGTCGATCATGGCGATATTTAAAAAAAGTTTTAGATTCTTTAACTTATCGTGAAGCAATAAAAGAATCGAAGAATGGTCTTTACCTTCCAGGTGTTTCGATGAGATATCACGATCTGGCCAATTTTGCTAATGACAAGAGATCGTCATCAAGCTGTTGAAATTTTTTTATGATGTTGAGATCAATATCTGGTTTGCTTTCTTCTCAAAGAGAAATATCTCGTCCATCAAAATCTGGTCAACTTTCTTTTAATGACGAGATACCTCCGTCTGGGACAACCATCAGTAGGCTTAAATCCATCCATGTCGATTTTGTCGAAGCAAACCAGATATTGATCTCAACATCATAAAAAAATTTCAACAGCTTGATGACGATCTCTTGTCATTAGCGAAATTGGCCAGATCGTGATATCTCGTCGAAACACCTGGAAGGTAAAGAGGCATAGGTTCAATTCCCTCCCTGGTATATTCCTCACTTGTGTCAGAAAACCTTTCCTTGTGGGTATACCCATCCACTTGACGTTATTGCAACCCAGGAAGCAGAAAGTGCTTAAGACTGCGACGTACGAAGCAGAACAAACAAAATCTTTGCAGAACATTTTTTCCTTAACTTTATCACAATTTTGACCGATTTTTTTTTCAATCATGTTATACAATGTTCTGCAGTGAAAAGCGTGCTCCTTGTCAGGCCTTTTTTTTTCTTTTCTAGCTACGGAACAACCTCCCTACATCGCCCCAAATTACCACAAACGCTTTATAAATATCATATCTTATTTGTCAATGACAAAATATTTAACTTCAAAAATGATCGACGGAATTGCAAATTCTAAAAGTATGCCTTGGTTTTAAATTAAGTAAGTTAATTAAATTTCATGTTTTATTATAAACATTTCATACATGTTTAACCTGTAATTATGTTTTACGTCTGTTTTTAATTTTAATGCAGTATTCAAAATTCGGACAAAATCCTTGCAGAACAATTGCAATTGCTTGGAGTTGTGTTGCAGAACAATTGCAATTGCTTGGAGTTGTGTTGCAGAACACTGAATATAATTCTGCACCTGGGATTGCAACTTGCCCAAGAATGACCCTGCGCCATAATTACCCAATGTTTATTTAAGCAAGATTTGAAGGATATTCTTAGATTTTGACTGTCAGCCTGTTAGCTGAGTGGTTAGCAATCTAGGTCTAGATATATTTCATGACCACATAGAACATTAACTACAAACATTATATTTTCTGGTAGAATTAGGAATGAGTTCATTCCAGAGGTATGCGCCAACTTGAAGAAAGCACTGATACTCAATAAATTGGCCTGATTTGGAACAAGTGAAATCAATGCCAAGATATCGATTCATTAAGTTAATGGAGATATCTAGTTCATAAAGATGTGGCCAGTTTTACTAATGACATGATATCTGGTTCATACACCACCAGAAGAGTCAAATTGACACGGTCAACTATTTGCAATGATTTTATTATGATGACAAGATCAAGACCTGGTCAGTTTTCTTGTGATTGCGAGATATCTCGTCCATCAAGATCGAGTTAGTTTAGCTAATGACGAGAGGCCTCGTCGAGAGGATCACCAAAAGGGTTCAAATTTGTCACGATGATTCAGAATCATCCTGTAGCACGATAAATTAAAATTATTATTTTTTGTAATGCGCATGATATATATGTAAGCCGAAACTACTAAATTGTTTCCCGAGACGCACTAAATCAGAAAAGAAAAGATCAACTTGATTTGAGATCTGCGTTGGACAACGAATTACAGCAAAAAATAAATGAGCAAGAAACAATTATTTGAACTCAGAGAGGTTGAGGTTAAAAGATAATTGAAACGTCATTTATGTGCGACGTGGTGAAAAAGAGAAAACACGACACCGTTTTCTGATAAATCCGCGAACTATCTCTCGATTATCAAGGTGATCATCATTCTTTAAAAAATAAGTAGAACTCGCGGGCTTTTAACTGTTGTAATTGTCAATTCCTTTTATAAAACGAAAGTAATAAAGAGACAATCTTCACTTAAATTGGTTGAAGAAGTTGCATAATTAAATTAACGTTCAATCCATCAATTTATGAACTTGTGAAATCTTATAGGTAGGGCAACTTTTTGTAAACAAATGCAACTTTTTTTCACACGTTCTACGCTGTATGTAAAATACTAAAACCAAAATTCTTCCTACATGGGGTGTATTGTAAGTGAGTTACAACCGCAACATAAATGCAACTCTCTGCATAAATGCAACTTTTTGCATAAATGCAACCCCCCACCCGCAACTTTTTAAAATTTAACTTAAAATTGATTAATATGAAAATTGCTATTTCATTTTTTGAACTCTGAACCAACCCTTCGATCACTTGTGTCACAAATATCCTTGCGATCGCCGAAGTACTATGGATCAAACAAGAAGTTCATTGAAAGAAGCTGTTTGTCCTAACAGACGAAAATGAAATGGCAAGTTCTTTTAACACATTGGTTGGCACTCTTGATAATGCAGAGGAAACTTGCGTAATCGACTGCAGAGTTTGCGAGGTGAGTGTCGATCATGAATATGTTGTTCGCCTTGTAGATACGACGTTTTAAAATCTTTGAATATTGAACGAAAGGATTTGGCGCTTCTGCTATCCAATACAGCACATTATATGAATGCGGCTGGCGCAATTTTTCAATGTTAAAGAAATTACTGGCCAAGGATCGGCCATTCAACATTCTTCTGTATTTAATAATGTATTATAATACTGTTATACACGACTAAAATTGTCAATATATTTTGAATTTTTTCATTTTTTACGAATTATTTATTTTAGAAATTAGTGTATCAAAAATAAATGCAACTTTATTTCCATAAATGCAACTTTAGGGAATGATAAATGCAACTTTTCCCATTCTTAATGCAACAAAAAAGTTGCCCTACTTATAGGCGAAAAAAATATTTAATTAGCGTGGCGTTCAAGCCTAAGTTTCGGCTCACATGATTAAAACCAGCTATGGCAGTTAATTTCTGTTTTCATAAATACTCTTTACTGGCTTTTAACTGTTGTAAAATTCAATTCATTTTATAAAACGAAGGGAATAGAGAGTCAATCTTCATTTAAAATTGTTGAAGAAGTTGCATCATTTAATTATTGTTCAAGCCTTCAATTTGTGAACTTGTAAAGTCTAATAGGCGAAAAAAATACTTGCATGGTGTGCCGTTCACGCTTGAGTTTCGACTCACATGATTCAAACCAGCTATGAGAGGTATATTCTGTCCTGGTAAATATAGGTAGAGGTAGTGTTTCTGTTGCAATGCGAGCTTCCTCTGAGTATTCTTTGGTTTGGTGTGTAAGTTTGAGAAAAGTGAGGTGCCAGCTCATGTGTTGACCTCGTCGACATCTGAACTGTGGTTTAAAATTGAGTGGTGTTGTCCTCGGATGTTTCCATTGGAGATTGATTCTGGATTGTGTTGCTCCTGTACAACGTTAATTAATTACCATAACCACCTGTAAGTATTCTGAACGTGAAGTTAGTTGGCTTGTTTTTCAAATATTTTTTTAACACCACCAAAAAAATTCCTAAGTTCCGAATAAGTTAAGAATAAGTTCCGAATTCATGTATGGTAATTGATTGGTCAACACCAATTGGATTAATGCCAAACGTCTCCTATATGGCGATAAACAGCATTTTAAGTCAGCCCCGATACATATAATGCAAGAACATTTGGGTAGCAGAAATAAAATCTTCACAGACCGTCTGTTACCCCTCCCCCCCCCCCCAACACACACACACACTAAAAATATCTTTTTTATTCTTTTATGCTGAGTTCATTATACAAAGCCATTATACAAAGTTAATTTATGTCTTTTATACTAGACTTTGGGGTTGCCCGATATTTTTAGGATTAGGACATTTCACCAAAATAAGGTTCCAAGCTATTGAAGTCGAGAAATTTGTGTTGTGTGGTCCGTTAAACAACTTTATAAAAACAAGCTAAAAACTAAAGAAAGGGCAAGCAAGAAAGAAAAAATCCGACTAGAACTCTTGTGAACAAGAACAAACATTATTCATATCAATTCTCTAGAAAGCGCTTTGTATTACTCTCAAGTTTATCTGATGCTTTCATGGGAAAATTTAAATCCGTTTCATAAATTAAATGCTAAGAGGAATATTTAAAAAATTCTTCTTTCTAGTTTAACTTTAGCGTTACAAAAAAAAAGGACTATGAATATTTTTAAAACTCCAATGTGCAATTAAAAGTGATAACCTAAAAGCAAAAGCAGAGAAAAAAAATTCTAAAAAACAAATTTTAGTTATTTTAATTTATACCAGACACATAATTTACGTTCCCCTCTTTCCATTAGATTTGGGATATAAATTAAAGGACCTTTTTAATCGGAAGACTGCTGTCAAGAATAATTAAGTGCTCTTTATATTAATGGAACGGGGGATATTGTGGCGCTATCGAAACTGCAAAACAGCTTCTCAAGTTTTGAAGACTACTTTCTTCATTCATTGAAATTGTATCTAATAACCTTGGCTGCTCTGATAAGGAAGATTAACCTCTCCTCATTTGAATAAAGTTCGGTCATAGATTTGTATAACCTTGGACCAACTTCAGCGTCGCGTGTGATGTAACAAATGTTTTTCTTCCGCAACTTGAGAAAACGTTGCCAACAGGTGTTTTTAAAAGCATGGAATATATTTCCAATAATCTCGTTGGTTTATCTTTTCTGCCTTGCACTCGCTCTGTTTGACCCAAACTGGATCCATCCAACCCAAAAAATTACCCATATTCAAGTTTTCATTAATGGTGACCCATTTTAAATTTATTGCGTTGACAGCGTGAAAATCATCGTTCGTTTCGCATTCCTCTCTTCCACTTATGTTAAAATAGACCTCTGTTTTGCTTGCATTTCATTAAATGTATTTATGTTTTCTTTTTCTTCTACTAAAATTTTACAGTACAGTTTCAATATTAATATAAATTTCGTTGTAGTTTTTATTCTTGGTCTAGATTCAGTTAGGTTAAATAGATATGGCCGCTGAATGAATCTTGGAGGACAATGCTGTATCCGGTAGGAACAGGGGCGTATATAAGGGAGAGGCCGAGGGGGCCTGGGCCCCTCCCGAAATTTTGACTATGTTCAATCATGATAACTTTTTATTTTGAACTTTTTGAAATCTAATTTGTATTTCTGGCAGAAAAAATTTTCTTAAAAATTTTTATTATTTGGACACATTTAAAACTGGACAGAGAAGCTATTTCCTTTCCAGAGTAAAGTAAACACAGTGGGCTGGACACAGGTATCACCAAAATTTATGATGGTTGATGAAAGATGTGCTGTGACCACGTGGTTGTGAGAGTGCAACTCAACAGAGAACTTTTTCTCCCTCCGCTGCCCGCAGAATCCAATGGACACTCCTGACAGTTTTACGACTTTGCGAGATAAGAGATCCTCTGTCTAGCTTCCCAAACAACCCCTTGGGCATCGGTGAAAAGTCAATCCTCCATTCAAAACTTCTTTACAAAAAGACGAAATAACACTGATGGAACCGCAATCAGCTGCAGCCCCCACTGAAGATTCTTCAAGATCCAATGACAAACAAATTGTCAAAGTAAGCTTAGTAACGAAAAATATTTATGATATTGGGAATCATTATCATAAAAGTTCTCTAAAATCTTTAACAAATGAAGAGATAATTTCCTTTGTTGAAAATATTTGGAAACCTGAAAGTGGACTGAAATTTCACAATACGTCAAATTCAAACCACAAGAGATCCTTTCAATTGAAATGGCTCGATGATTACAAATGGTTAACATATTCCGAAAAAAAATCTAGATCTTTTTGTAGGTACTGTGTATTTTTTTCATCTGAATCTGTTCCAATAGGAGATAATCAATTACCAGGGGCTTTAGATACAAAGCCTTTTACTAATTTGAATAAAGCCGAAGAGGTATTCAATAATCATGAAAACTGCACGTATGACAAAAAATCAGTTTTAATAGCCGAAAATATTAAGGCTATGGTTAACTAACAAAACTGAAAGTGTTATTGTTCAAATTAACACCCAAAGAAAACTGATGCAATTAATATTAGAAAGAAAATAATACCGATAGTTCAAACAATACGATTTTGTGGGAGACAACAAATAGCACTAAGAGGCCATATTGACAGTGGGCGAATCAGTTTGGAGAAACCTGAAAGCAATGATGGAAATTTTCGAGCATTACTGAGATATAGAGCCAACAGTGGAGATATCAATCTTTATAGATCATCTCACTGACAGCGGCGGGAAGAGCATGTATTCGAGCTCAGTTATACAAAATGAACTTATTCATACACTTGGCCAATTAATTCAATCAAAAATAATATCTGATGTTCGTAAATCATCCGTTTATACTGTATTAGCCGATGAAACCACCTATATCAGCCAAATAGAACAAATTTCTCTTTGTGTTTGAAACGTCGATGATGAGTTGAATAAAACCAGAAATAAAATCAGATATTTCCTAGCTTTTGTTCCTGTCTTTGATGTAACAGGTGCAGCCTTAGCTTAAAACTGTGTTAGAAAAATTATCAAGTTTATGACCTGATTTAAATAAGTTGAGAGGGCAAGGATATGATTGAGCTGCGGTAATGTAATTTAGAGGAGTACACGCTTGCATTAAAGAAAAATTTCCATTAGCTGTATATACACATCGTTCTTCTCGTACTCTAAACTTATGCCTTTCTGATTCGTGTAATATTCCTTCTATAGGAAACTGTGTGGGGGGTCATTAAAGAAGTTTGTGGGTGTTTTCATTCATCGGCCAAAAGAACGGCGATATTAAAGTCAGTGATTTTAAAATGCTGCCCTGAACAGAAAAAAAAAACTAATTTCTTTATGCGAAACTCGCTAGGTCGAAAGACATGATTCTGTTTTGGTATTCAAAAATTTGATAGAACCCATAATTCTTGCTCTCATAGAATTTGAAAACGAGGGAAGTAATTCCTCCTATAGGGCATATGGGTTAATAAGTTCAATAACGCAATTACAGTTTCTAGTCAACCTTTTTGTTTTGAGCAGTATGCTCGCCATAACACAAAATTTATCAGAAAAACTGTCAAGAAAAAATATTGACCTCTCGGAAGCTATGAGAATGTATCAAATGTGTTGGAACTGGCATCAAACATAAGGATGGATGCCGATGAAAATTTTAAGACTCTGTACAGCGAAATAAACGAATTTGCTGAAAAAATAAAGAGAAGAAGTTCCTAGAACTTGCCGCCTTCAAAATGTAAGGAGCAACATCCCTTACTGCACAGCAGAAGAATATTATAGGCGAGCCGTTTATATACCTTTTCTTGATGATCTCTGCAATTCCGTGAAAGAACATTTTGCATTGGCGGTTCTTCCAGTCTCTGTTGCGACCGCGGAAAGGAGTTTCTCAAGTTTGTGGAGACTGAAGACTTATTTACGAAATACGACTTCAGAAACGAGACTATATGGACTGGCGCTGCTTTCAATTCACAGAGATATTAAAATAACAGACGAAGAAGTTCTTGATAAGTTTGTCAGTTCACCAAGAAATACAGATTTTGTTTTGTAAAGTTCTCAGCAATTTTTACCATTTTACAGGGTGTCCCCTCTTAACCTTGACTGATAATGTCTTTACTAATTTCTTAACCATTCGTTACATATGCATATTTTCAATAACAAAAATGTTTGGAAAGGAAAAAATTGTATTTGAAACGTTTTGAATAAAAAAAAAGTTATCAATTTTTAAAAAAAAATTTAATTTTTATTCGTTGTTTTAGTTTTATTAATTATAATTAGTAAACTAATATCCAGGTACTCATACATTAAGCAAAGAAATTTCTATTGAGATAGTAATTAAAAGTAAATTACCTATCCATCAACTTTAAGAGTGGGCCCCCCTTTATATAAGAACGGATTATAGAATATTTTAAATAAGTAAACAAGTTACTTTTTTCCAATTAAAGAAATTTATATTTCACTATAAAAACAATATTTAAAATTATAATTCCCAATTTCTAAAAGTACATTTAAACTGTCCTTTTTTTTACCCATGTCTGACCTATTCCTTTTAATATCCATGCAGGTTTTAAGTCATTATTATATACACTGACATTATTTAAAATACTTAACTACCAATTTTGGAAATAAATTTCAAACAATTTGAGAATTTCAAATTGTTGTTGGAATTATATTGAATTGTTATCATTTATTCAAATTGATATCCTGAAGTCCTAAATAGCTTTCGAATGTTTGCTTCCCCCAAAATTAATACATTTGTACGATGTATACTAAATTCCTTTAGAGAATATTTGGCCCCTCCCGAAATAAACTCCTATATCGCCACTGGGTAGGAATAAAGGAGCAAGAGTAGATAGCAAGGATTTATAAAAAATTGTCATTTAAACAGGTTTTAAGGAAGCACTTAAACATTGGACCATACAGATACACTCACTTTAACTAAAAAGAATAATGACTGCAAATAGTTGACTGTGGCAATTTGACTCTTCTGGTGGTGTATGAACCGGTTATCATGTCATTAGTACAACTGCCCACATCTTGATAGACGAGATATCTCCATCAATAGAAAACTGGTCAGATCTTGACGAACGAGATATCTCTATCAAGAAAAAACTGAGCAAATCTTGATAGACGAGATATGTCCATCAAAAGAAAACTGGTCAAATCTTGATGGTCAGGATAACTCCATCAAAAGAGAAATGGTTATATCTTTACTGGCGAGGTATCTCCATCACACACACACAAGAGAAAACTAGTAAGATCTTGATGGACTAGATTTCTCCACCAAGACAAAACTGGTCAGATCTTAATGTACGAGTTATCTCCATCAAGACAAAACTGGTCAGATCTTGATGGACAAGATATCTCCATCAAGACAAAACTGGTCAGATCTTAATGGACGAGTTATCTCCATCAAGACAAAACTGGTCAGATCTTGATGGACAAGATATCTCCATCAAGACAAAACTGGTCAGATCTTAATGGACGAGTTATCTCCATCAAGACAAAACTGGTCAGATCTTGATGAACAAGTTATCTCCATCAAGACAAAACTGGTCAGATATTAATGGACGAGTTATCTCCATCAAGACAAAACTGGTCAGATCTTGATGGACAAGATATCTCCATCAAGACAAAACTGGTCAGATCTTAATGGACGAGTTATCTCCATCAAGACAAAACTGGTCAGATCTTGATGGACAAGATATCTCCATTAAGACAAAATTGGTCAGATCTTAATGGACGAGTTATCTCCATCAAGACAAAACTTGTCAAATCTTGATGGACAAGTTATCTCCATCAAGACAAAACTGGTCAGATCTTGATGGACAAGATATCTCCATTAAGACAAAATTGGTCAGATCTTAATGGACGAGTTATCTCCATCAAGACAAAACTTGTCAAATCTTGATGGACAAGTTATCTCCATCAAGACAAAACTGGTCAGATCCTTGATGGACAAGATATCTCCATCAAGACAAAACTGGTCAGATCTTAATGGACGAGTTATCTCCATCAAGACAAAACTGGTCAGATCTTGATGGACAAGATATCTCCATTAAGACAAAATTGGTCAGATCTTAATGGACGAGTTATCTCCATCAAGACAAAACTTGTCAAATCTTGATGGACAAGTTATCTCCATCAAGACAAAACTGGTCAGATCTTGATGGACAAGATATCTCCATCAAGACAAAACTGGTCAGATCTTAATGGACGAGTTATCTCCATCAAGACAAAACTGGTCAGATCTTGATGGACAAGATATCTCCATTAAGACAAAATTGGTCAGATCTTAATGGACGAGTTATCTCCATCAAGACAAAACTTGTCAAATCTTGATGGACAAGTTATCTCCATCAAGACAAAACTGGTCAGATCTTGATGGACAAGATATCTCCATTAAGACAAAATTGGTCAGATCTTAATGGACGAGTTATCTCCATCAAGACAAAACTTGTCAAATCTTGATGGACAAGTTATCTCCATCAAGACAAAACTGGTCAGATCTTAATGGACGAGTTATCTCCATCAAGACAAAACTTGTCAAATCTTGATGGACAAGTTATCTCCATCAAGACAAAACTGGCCAGATCGTGATGGACAAGATATCTCCATCAAGACAAAACTGGTCAGATCTTGATGGACAAGATATCTCCATCAAGACAAAACTGGTCAGATCTTAATGGACGAGCTATCTCCATCAAGAAAAAACTGGTCAGATCTTGATGGACAAGATATCTCCATCAAGACAAAATTGGTCAGATCTTAATGGACGAGCTATCTCCATCAAGAAAAAACTGGTCAGATCTTTATGGACAAGATATCTCCATCAAGACAAAACTGGTCAGATCTTAATGGACGAGTTATCTCCATCAAGACAAAATTGGTCAGATCTTGATGGACAAGATATCTCCATCAATAGAAAACTGGCCAGATCTTGATGGATGAGATATCTCGATCAAGACAAAACTGGTCAGATCTTGATGGACAAGATATCTCTATCAAGACAAAACTGGTCAGATCTTAATGGACGAGTTATCTCCATCAAGACAAAACTGGTCAGATCTTGATGGACAAGATATATCCATCAATAGAAAACTGGCCAGATCTTGATGGACGAGATATCTCCATCAAGACAAAACTGGTCAGATCTTGATGGACAAGATATCTCCATCAAGACAAAACTGGTCAGATCTTAATGGACGAGTTATCTCCATCAAGACAAAACTGGTCAGATCTTGATGGACAAGATATCTCCATCATGACAAAACTGGTCAGATCTTGATGGACAAGATATATCCATCAATAGAAAACTGGCCAGATCTTGATGGACGAGATATCTCCATCAAGACAAAACTGGTCAGATCTTGATGGACAAGATATCTCCATCAAGACAAAACTGGTCAGATCTTAATGGACGAGTTATCTCCATCAAGACAAAACTGGTCAGTTCTTGATGGACAAGATATCTCCATCAAGACAAAACTGGTCAGATCTTAATGGACGAGTTATCTCCATCAAGACAAAACTGGTCAGATCTTGATGGACAAGATATCTCCATCAAGACAAAATTGGCCAGATCTTAATGGACGAGTTATCTCCATCAAGATAAAACTGGTCAGATCTTGATGGACAAGATAACTCCATCAAGACAAAACTGGTCAGATCTTAATGGACGAGTTATCTCCATCAAGAAAAAACTGGTCAGACCTTGATGGACAAGATATCTCCATCAAGACAAAACTGGTCAGATCTTAATGGACGAGTTATCTCCATCAAGACAAAACTGGTCAGATCTTGATGGACAAGATATCTCCATCAAGACAAAACTGGCCTGATCTTAATGGACGAGTTATCTCCATCAAGATAAAACTGGTCAGATCTTGATGGACAAGATAACTCCATCAAGACAAAACTGGTCAGGTCTTAATGGACGAGTTATCTCCATCAAGACAAAACTGGTCAGATCTTGATGGATGAGATATCCCCCATCAAGTGAAAAATGACCAGATCTTGATAGACGAGATATCTCCATCAAAAGAAAACCGGTCAGATGTTGATGTACGAAATGTCCCCATCAAAAGAAAACTGACCAGATCTTGATCTCGTCATCATCAAAACATGGACATCTTTAAGACGATTTGTTTCATCATTAGTAAAATTGGTCAGATCCTTATGGACGAGATATTTCGTCGTAATGACTTGGAAGATAAAGGACGCTGCTAGCAAAAATGGAGCTTAATAAAGAGAAATTGGTAGCACATCAGACTCATCCTACTGATTAGAGATTAGTTTCATTTTCATTTATTTGATTTTAATTAGCTGTTGATAAAAGTTAGTCATCCAGTGTTTTTATGTGCAATCTATTTTTGTTTTATTTCATTTAACCAAATAGCGTTATAATTTCAGTGCCAAGTTATTTCATTTCAAACTAGCCTTTTGAAATTCTAAAATCACACATACAGCCACATAAATATTTTTGTGGAATTCGAAAAACTGTAGACATAAAAATTATGTTGTAAACTATAAAATTTGCCCACTGACTAGTCTTGAAAGTCTGAATTTCTGTCACTTTCAAGTTTAAGAACATGTCCGGAATGTTTTCCAGTAAAATATTAAGTTGGTATTGTATTAATAAATGCATTATACTTTCTGTTACATGGTTTAAATATTTTCAATTGTTAAATAATATGCACTCGCAGAGGCAGTTGAGTCACGTAGTTTTGAAAGTCTATTAGTTGAATTAGGGAACTGGTGGTGAGGTAAACGAATTCCCTCCATAATTAATGTATTTTGCGCGAATTCTTTTCTAAGTTCATCGTTCGGTGAAGAAAGCGACACCATTGATCATTTCTTGGGTTCTCGAATAGACTTGTCTGGTGGAAAACTTATCACGGCGATCGACATTCATGCTTTTTAATGTGAGTATCTTACACTATTTCAAACCCATTCAGAAATCAACAGACTCACGGTCGACTGCCTGCTAGCAGAATTGCACTTTCTGCATACTTATTTCCTCGAAGCCAGGAATGGTATCTGTTTTTATGAAAATTGCAACAGAATTCCCGAAACAATGTACTTTTTAGTGTTGTAGAACATGAAAAAATTCTCAATCATCTCATGAAGAAATTACAGATTGAATTATTAAGAGCAGGCCTCGAAATACATTTTATAATACAGGTGCACCTTTGTGCACCTAAGTTTTTAAATTAGGTGCACAGGTTATATTTTAGATGCACAGTTAAAAAAACTTAATACAAGAGCATTAGTGTAATGTAAACTACTTTATTAGCTGTGCATGTTTACATAGGTTAGTAGTAGATAGTAAATAAAAATATTTAAACATCTAAATTCTCCCTTCTCTAGCGCACGGCTATACGCGACAGTCGCTTCAACCGAGCCATTTGGAAAATGTTTCGATCATCGGAAAGTTCTTGTGGCAGTAGCACAGGTAAAACTTCCTCCTGTATAAACCCGTTACGGCCCAGCGATTTTGTTTTCGCATAGTGTCTATTTAGGAATATTAATTACGTTCCTTTAGAGCAAGAGAGGACGATTCTAATATTTTGTTCAAACATCAAAATAACATAAAACACGCCCCCCCCCTCCATTTTTTTTAACGTTATATGCACCTAGCGGGAAAAAAATTAGGTGCACAATTTTATTTTCATGTGCACCTGTGCACCCAGGTATTTCGAGCCCTGATTAAGAGTGATGACTAAATTTGGAATTAAACCTTTAAAAGTTTGAAAAAAATTGAAGTGTTAAAAAAAATTATGAATTTTTAATGCAACACACAAATGTAAATTGGCTTTTAATCTATAATTCACTCTGAATAGCAAAGGTAAAAAGTCGATGTTAACATAAATTGATACTAAAAAACCGCTTAAATGAATGGCGATAATCCAGCTAAAATATATGGAATTATTACGTATTATCATACGGGCAGTTGTTTCCCGCGCTTGAAATGTACGAAAATAAATCGAGATGTAGCATGCTTCCTCTTCGCCCCAAAATAAGTTGAACGTAGATACACTCAACAAACATCCACGCCTGTTAATTTCCTGTTGGTGTACATAACTGAAAGAACCGCAGAAGAAAAAAGATTTATTCACGTGAAGTATCCGTGTTCCTGTCGACGCAGCGACGTGAACTATGATAAAGGAAAAGAATTATTAGCATCAAGAGATGAGTAAGATAGCTGGATTTGCTGTAAATTCAGTTATATGCTGTAATTAATCACAACATCACAATCGACAATAACAAGGATCCTGCATTGTAATTAGTATAGCAATGTTGATTAAGAGGTTAAGGCGTGCAAGAAGCCTTGGTTTAGAAAATAGAACACTTAGTAGTGATATGAAAAACCAAGAAATGGCCTCACACGGGAAAAAACTACGTATTTCACTTTCAGCCCCTTAGGACGATGGATGATTTTATTTCCCGGGGTGATCAACACTAGCTTGTCCGTCACTGTTGAAGGACGAAGCAAAAACTGCCATCCATTCAAGCAGCATTTCTTGAATGGACTAGATTTCATTTTCGATTCTTTAAAGAATTTTGCGATACAAAGATCGATTTCAAAGCTTCATATATTACGGAAAAGCAACTACCCGAAGACTCACCAAAACAGTTTTATGTGTTAATGTCAATAGATACAATACAATTAAAGTCGAAATAAAAAATCGACTCGCTCATTTTATGGTCGATAAAAAGGCACCACAATAAAATGAGTACCATATGTAATAAAGTAACAGATGTCAAGGAGGATACTATTGTTTGACTTGCGAAGCGTGCATTCTATTTATCGCAGTCCATGTCTATTTGCGGTCCATTCGCCTCTGCTATTCGTGTTCTTAAAACACCTATTTTTGTCTCACATTTCGTCATTTCTTTAAAGATTAATATATTTGATCATGCAACTCTAATTTTTTGAGTTACTTTCCACGTGGGAGTCGAAAAGTATCAGGCAGCATAAAAACCATCGATGACTATAAACGGCACATCGGTAAGTACCATTTTTCGGAGGACCACTCAAAGAATTGTATCATCTATCATATGTATGCAAGTCAGCACTCCCTTTAACGAACCCCTTTCTATACCAACCTGCATCTTTTTACGAACTTCCGTCGTTATGCCTGCATATCAATGTCCATTTTCATTCCCTTTATCGAGTAAACAGGGTTGCAACATTCTTTTTCATGAGCTATTTTAGAATTTTAGTCAGTTGCTTGTTGATTTCAATACGAGCTCATTCCTCGCTTAGCTGCCATACTGTATATCGTCGATTTACAAGTGCAACACATTAAGGCCCGGTGCACACATCCGGTTTTTCAACGTGTGGCGCCACTGCGGCATCGAAGCCTAACTATGCACACATAACCGTGAAATGACGCACGAACTCATTTAGCGCCATTTGCTATAAATATTCTATCGAAGAAAACGTGTTTACTTCGCTTACTTGGTGTAAAAAAGTATATTTTGAAACACAAAATAGACGTTACTGGATACAACCATTTATTAATTATTTATATTCCATTTGTTTATGAAAACAAGGTACTTCAGAACGGAGACTCATGTGCGGCGCCGTGGAGAACTGCGGTACAAATTGCACACAAGTTGGACGTGCGTCTCCCCAGCTGCGCTGGAGGAATGTGTGCACTGCTCCATTGGATCTAATGTATCTCAGACTACACTTACGTTGCGGCAGCGGCGCCGCACGTTGAAAAACCGTATGTGTGCACCGGGCCTAAATTGGTAAACATTGTTCTCAGAAAATGAAGGCGACAAATTCTACTCACTCTACAGAACTCACTGATGTACTCATTGTGTTTTTTTTTTAAAGTCTAACCTTCATGCAAAGAAAATATGACTTGGTAAACAAACACACACTGTTCAAAAGTTTATAGATTACCGCATTCTGATCTAGAAAAGCTTAAAAACTCAGATTTAGAAAATTTTGACTTTGTGTGCTTCATTTGTAAGACGACAATGTTTTAGATATTGTAACGATCTCCCAACAGGTGATAACGAACATGGATAAGTTATAGGAACAGTTGTTCTTGTGTTCTGGTTGCTACTGTTCTAGTAGACGAACATCGTTGTATGACAGTGCCTGTGTTCTGATAGGATCAAGAACAGTTGTTCTTGTGTTCTGGTTGCTACTGTTCTAGTAGACGAACATTGTTGTATGACAGTGCCTGTTTTCTGATAGGATCAAGAACAGTTGTTCTTGTGTTCTGGTTGCTACTGTTCTAGTAGACGAACATCGTTGTATGACAGTGCCTGTGTTCTGATAGGATCAAGAACAGTTGTTCTTGTGTTCTGGTTGCTACTGTTCTAGTAGACGAACATCGTTGTATGACAGTGCATGTGTTCTGATAGGATCAAGAACAGTTGTTCTTGTGTTCTGGTTGCTACTGTTCTAGTAGACGAACATCGTTGTATGACAGTTCCTGTGTTTTGATTCGATCAAGAACAGTTGTTCTTGTGTTCTGTTGCGGCGTATATATTGCAAACTTTATAATATATTGTAAATAAATGTGCGTGTCCAATTTAGGTGTACAGTGTCCCTCTGTTCTTGGCCTCTACTACACACATTGTCTATCAAATTAGACATCGCTCGGTCAGTCTGACAGATATACTATTTTTCTTTACAACGAACTTTCTATTTTATGAACTCTATTTCCTGTCCCGAGATGTTCGTAAAAACGAGATTCGTCTGATATCTGAGATACATATTTACCATAAACTTTGTAATCTAATTTTTGCGTCGCACTAAATAGTCATGATAACATTCACTTTTCGGGCAGTATACCTTTCTGGGCGCGAAACAAATAGATAGGTAGTGAATGTAGTGTCATTACAGTTTCAACAATGGAAATACGGTGTCAAAAGGACAGGTAACTAAATCACAATTAAGCGGCGCAAACTACACGTGCGTTTAAATCTGAAATAGAAATAATATATATCAAATTCCAACTTTGTTCCGATTGCCGTAAATTCCAGTTTGTATTCAGACAGACCAATACAGAGATGACTAAATATATGAAATAACATTCTACGCTCAATTTTTGCTACACGAGGGCTACTTAGACCGGTCCTTCGGGGTCATAACAAAAGAGATATACAGTTTAATGTACACTACCCTACAATAATGGACCGGACGCCAGCGGATTTGCATAAAATCCGACTATTTTTTTATTATTAAAATATTATTATTATTATTATTTTTTTTTTTTTTTGGGGGGGGTGTTCGTGGTATGGCCTTAGGACCTCTGCATGTTGTTCCTGGTCAATTGAACGCCGACGCCTACATGAACAGTTTTGACAGTCATGTTCTTCCTACGCTATGCAAATTTATGGAATGGACAAATGTTACTTCCAAGACGACAACGTTCCGTGTCACGTTGCAGCCTCTATCAAGCAGTGATGTCAAGATATGGATGTAAAACGTTTTCCCTGGCCTGCCCAGAGCCCCGACCTAAACCCCATAGAACATTTGAGGGACGAGTTATAGCGACGCTTACGGACCAGTGAACCACGTCCGAAATCTACGGCTGAGTCTAGATTTCCACACCACCATCGAGCAACACAAATACCCATAGCTGCTAAACAAAACCTTGTTGAAATTGTGCCTAGAAGGGTTGCTAGTGTCATTGCAGCACGTGGGGGACCATCCCCCTATTAAAGCATGTCTTCTTTCCCTTATACCATCACATCTTGCTGTCCGGTCCATTATTGTAGGGTAGTGTATATTTTTATTTGTGAAAACATTATAAAGACCAATAGTACATAAAGATTTCAAAAGATATTGCAATAATAGAATCAATACAAAATTTAAAAATTCATAGCTACACCATTTCTTAAAAATTAATAAATTTTGTTCTAAGAAACGGTATAGCGAAAATTCAGGTACGAAGGAGGAATACATATATTGGCTTGGTCCATTTATACTAACCCAACCCTAAAGCTTGAAAGGAATCGGAATCCTCCTTTTCTAAAAATCAAAGTTTTGATGAAAATGTTTCGGTTCTGTACTTTTAAATCATACCTATTTCAACAAAATAATTGAAAATTTTTTTTAATGTTTAATATTGTCCCATATATTCCTAGAAATATCAATGGAGAATTGGTTTTCTCCTTCCATCGCTTGATATTATTATTCAAAAGCGATCTTTTCATCACCTTTCGTATTAAAAAACAATTACATACACCACACATATCCGAACGATATGATATGAAGACAGCTTTTCCAAGAAATGTCTTTTAAAATTGTATTGTATATCAGATCTATTTGAAATTAAAAGAAAACAGCGCTAAAAATGAGTTTATTAATTGGGTGATGAGGTACGGTAATTTTAATTACCACCGTACTACAGGGCTCGAAATACCCGGGTGCACAGGTGCACTGTGCTCATGAAAATACAATTGTGCATCTACTTTTTTCCCTCTAGGTGCACGCAGTGCACCTTACGTTAAAAAAAGGGGGAAACGTTGTTTATGTTATTTTGATGCTTGAACAAAATATTAGCATCAACCTCTCTTACTCTAAAGAAACGTAATTGAAATTTCTAAATACACACTATGCGAAAACAAAATTGCTGGACCATAACTGGTTTATATAGAAGGAAGATTTACTTGTGCCACTGCCATCAGAACTTTCCGATGATCGAAACATTTTCCAAGATGGCTCTGTTGAAGCGACTGTCGCGACAGCCGTGCGCCAGAGAAGGGAGAATTTAGATGTTTAAATATTTGTAATTGCTATCTACTACTAACCTATCTAAACATACCCAACTAGTAAAGTAGTTTACATTACATTAATGCTTTTATATTACGTTTTTTTTTTTTAAATATGCTTCTAAAATATAACATGTGCATCTAATTTAAAACTTAGGTGCACAAGATGCACCTGCATTAAAAAATATATTTCGAGGTCTGCCGTACTAGAGCATACAGCAGGCTATTGACGACGGTCCCCTAAGGGAAAGATCGGAGGACAGTACCACGTAATTTTGAACCACGGTCAGATGACGAAATTAGCTGACGAGAGAAGACTACTTATAAAAAACTATTGTCTTAATGGATGGGTGTAACCTTATGGATCATCACCCAAAAGTGATCGCCGTGGTTTTTGGGATGGGTAGCTGCATTATAGTGGAGATTGGAGAATGGAAATTTAAAAGGATCATTTAGTGAATACGGGTATTTTTCTAGATGTGTTCATAGAATGCTATTTAGCCTGGTAATGGGTTCACATGCAAATATCTGATCTCCACAATGCAGTCTTCCTTGAATGACTTCTAACCAGTTTTGACCGTTACGAATAAAGGATTCATCAAACTAATAGAGGTGGTTATTTAGCCATTATGTATGTTGCGGTGGAAAATCAGTACTTTACTTCCCGGAAATTTCATGACGCTGAGAGTTAATATTTTATGATAATCATAACAATTCTGAGTATTTTAAGTAACATCACATTGAAAATAACATTTTTAGGTGAAGTAAAATAATCTAATAATAAGCCTTGATAGAAAATGGCCATTTTTCAGTACCCTGTAAAGGTCACAAGATACAGTTACATTCTACGTTTATAGCGGTGACAACGGCCCTGGCGATTATTTTTTTTGGCGCACTTTTAAAATCGCCAAGGAAAGAATTACACTCTATAAAAAAAATCGACGCACCAAGAAGGAGTTGTCCGATGGAGACAAAAATTGGTGGATAGGAAAATTATGTACAGAACAGAAAATGATTAAAATTTCAGAACAATTGAATGATTTATTTCAGAGTTACAGTAACGAGCTCAATAAGGTGTTGACCCGCCTCTAGCCTGGATGCAAGCTGCCACACGGCGTGGCATAGACCGATAAAGCTCCCGGATGGTCTCCTGCGGTATTTCTTGCCAAATTTGCTCCAATTGTCGGACTACGTCATCAACATTCCCTACCGGATGCAGTCGCCTTCCCATCATAACCCAGACTTGCTCGATGGGAGAGAGATGTGATGATCTGGCTGGCCAAGGAAGTGTTTGACAAGCTTGAAGACAGTTCATAGCAACACGTGCCGTATGTGGTCTGGCATTGTCTTGCTGAAAAATAAGCCCAGGGTACTGCGAAAGGAACGGTAGCAAAACAGGTCTCAGAATGTCGTCAACGTACCGCTGTGCAGTAAGTGTACCTCTAATGACGACCAAAGGGGTCCGGCTATCAAGGGAAATGGCACCCCAGACCATAACTCCTTGTTGAGGGCCCGCGTGGCGAGCAATAGTGAAAGCAGGATCGGCACGCTGCCCTGGGCGTCTCCAGAAACGACTTCGATGATCGTCAGGACACAGTTGGAAGCGGGATTCGTCGCTAAAGACTATACGTCCCCAGTCAGCATCATTCCAGCCTGATCGAGCCAAGCACCACTGTAATCTGGCTCGACAGTGTGCAGGCGTGAGTGGCAGGTGGCGTAACGGTCGGCACGAGCGTAGATTTCGCTCTCTCAGCCGTCTGTGAATGGTCATGGTGGACACTCGTGTGTGGTTCGCACGACTGATGGTTGATAGCGATGAATCAGGCGCTGTGACAACTGATCTGACAATTACTCTATCCTCGCGATCTGTTGTGGCCCTACGTCGACCGCTACCATCATGACGCTGAAATCTGCCACTGTCCATCCACTCTTGACAGCATCTTCTAATCGCCGCATCGCTTCGACTCACAGGACGAGAGATTCTCCGATTTTCCCAACCTGCCTCTTTCAATCCAATGATACGACCTCTTTCAAATTCTGAAAGTTTGTCGTAATGAGCTCGAATCCTGCGGCGAGGCATTTTTTCAGTCGTTGAAAGGTATCCTAAATCGTAATGCAGCAGAAATTTTTAACAACAGTTCAAGAACAACTCCTTATATACATCTGCTGGATGCGCAGTTCCGATGCGCTGGAGATCGCACTATTCATTCATTGGACACCAAATTTTAATCATTTGCATATTTGGTCAAAACATTTTTGCATACGAAATTTCAAAGCAAATCGGATGATTCCTTCTTAGTACATTTTTTAAAAACTTTCACAAAAAGTAATAAGTTTAAACATTTCAAAACACATTTTTGAACCATCAGAAATACTAAGCTGCGAATGTTGGGTAAGGAATATCCTGAAACTTATCATTTCCACTAAATACAGCGGGCATAGTGAAAAAGAAAAAGATTTCAAAAGATAAAAACAAGAAATAATACAACCTAATACGTCAGAACTGTTCCGGGAGGGAGGGGGGATTATTATAAAAAATTTCCACAAATGGCGAATTCAGAACTTTACCGTGAAAAAAATGATAATAAAATAAAATTCCACAGCTAGAGAGAAACCATAAAAGTAACCAATGAAATCAAAAGAAAATTTAAAATTAAAATAACCAAGGAATCAAAGAAACAAACCAATGAAATGAACGATTTTGACGGATTTTGAAAGAACTTTCTAGAATAATCAAAATGAAAATTTAAAGTTTCCGTTTGCCGAGGTTGCCATGAAAACTACAATAACCATTACCTTAATCTATGGGAAATCAATACTAAAAGTGCGCCAAAAAAAATCGTCAAGGCCGTTTCCACCTCTATAAACGTAGACTGTAGCTATGCGTAACGGTCGCAAAAATTCTGCATAATGATATTCGCTCTGCGTGGTAAAAATATGTCCAGGAAACTATGTCGTTTTAACTGATTATATCGAGTGCAAGTTAATTAACGTCGCACTGGAGCAAGAAAAAAACCGTATTAATGGCAACGGTTGAGGATTAATCCCGAAGGGAAAGATCCTCGGACAACACCTCTTAATTTGGAACTACGATCAGATTACGAGATCAACAAGCTGTCGTCCTCTCCAAATTTCCTTTCTTACTCTTCCAGCTGGGTTTAAGCTGCCCATATACACTACCCTAGAATAATCGACAGGACGCCAGCGGATTTGCATAAAACTTGCAGACTTGTTTGGAAGTATTTCTTGTGGTATGGCCTGGGACTTGTGGATACATGTGATGACTAGCCTAGGATACATGTGGACGGTATAATAAAAACCCTTATGTGCAGTATTTGCGTCTGAACGTCCGCTCGTCTCTTAAGCATTGGTTGTTTGGAATTGCATATACAATAATGGACCGGGTGCCAGCGGATGTGCATAAAATCCGACTACTTCTTTGGCGGTGTTTTTCGTGGTATGACCTTTGCATGTTGTTCCTGGTAAATTGAACGCCGACGCCTACATGAACCTGTTGGACAATCAGGTTCTTCCTACGCTCTGGAAATTTTATGGAACGGACGAATGTTACTTCAATGGTGACAACGCTCCATGTCACGCTGAAACCTCTGTCAAGCACTGGTATCAAGATATGGATGTAAAACGTCTTCCCTGGCCTGCCCAGAGTCCCGACATAAACTCCATAGGACATTTGTGGGACGCGTTAGAGCAACGCTTACGGACCAGGGAACCACGTCCGAAATCTACAGATGAGCTGGCGACATTCTTTCAGCAGGAATGAATACAAGTACCTGTGTATCAAAACCTTGTTGAAAGTGTGTCCAGAAGGGTTACTAGTGTCATTTCAGCACGTGGGGGACCATCCCTCTATTAAAGCATGTATTCTTTCCCTTATACCATCGCTGTCCGGTCCATTATTGTAGGGTAGTGTAACTGAAAAAGAAAACATTGTGAATCATCACAGCTGATACAAAGAAAGAAATTTAATACACCAATAATTACTTGCCGAAGAACTTATACGATTTATGTATCAGTGCAGGTGTTATAACGCTCGTTTAATTAGAAAAAGAGAAGTCATCTCACACCTGTGTGCAAACAATAAAGCTTCGAATCTCCAAGTGGATTGAGTAAATTGATGGTTCTTTTGAGCACCTTCTAAAAATAATCCAATAAAATTAACGACTCCCTTTTCCGTTTCATATTATTCGACATCGTCAATTTTAGTACTATACGTACTTGAAGCTTCGCACTTTTCTCCTAACTGGTCACTGCTTGGCTACCACGGCGTTGCCCGTGACAGTTCTTTTCGTGGGGTCAGGTGTGACCACTGCTCACTAAACCCCGGCGATTGCTACGAATTTCCATAAGCAAACCAAATGGGAATTCGTGGCCTATTGGATAACAGCCATCACGGCGTTGTCAAATGTGGCCAAATTCGAATTGCGAAGAGATCCGTGACGTCACAATCTCTTGCGAAAATATAAATATTGAGTTGAAAAATTATTTATTAAAAGACCATCAAACGTATAAGGTATCTATCTGGTGTAAAATTGTCCGCAATTTAAAAACCGTCAAAATGTTCATTCTATCTTTAACGACCGCTGAGATAGAAAAAAGCACTGAAGAACGCCAGTCATAACTTTAATTATTTCTTTTGTCCGTTTCTCAGGAAATCAAAATGAATCAATCTCGAATCAAACGAAGGTCATTCTTCGCGGTGGCCGTTCGTATTGGGAAAAATATAAAAGTTTCAGTTTAAAAAATATTTATTTAAAGGTAATCATATTTTAGATTACAATCTAATGTGAAATTTTCCGCGGATTTCAAATCCGTTGAAATATTTTCTCTATCAATAACGATCTTGGAGATAGAAAAAGAACTACATAACTCCAATTAAAACTTTTATTTGTTTTGTTTTTCGGCTGAAAGCGTTCAAACGGAAACACGGAAAAGAATAAATTTAGAATCTGTGATCTTTTATGCTGTTACCATTCTAAGGAAAACAATAATAATTAAATCTGTCATTAAATTAATTTTAAAAGGTTCTAGATTGAATTTTAAAATTCGGCCTTCGTACAAAAATCGCAAAAAAAAATTCGAACTACCAGTGTGCCAAATCCCATTACTGTAAGTGCCACAGATTCGTCAGGACAATCCACATACACACACAAACACTTCCTTTTATAATAGTAGAGACATAGAGGTCACACAACATATTGACGACAACGGAGTTTTAATATCAGTAGAATCCATTTTTATGCATATTTGTGACATTCATGCTGGTGAGCAGGCCCAAAACATTAAAATGTTGAAAAACCACCAGGATGTGGTCACTGCATACATATTTAGTTAAGCTGATAAACTAATTATGCTCATGTTTTTTAATTGGATATGAAGTGCAAGATGGACTTGGGGTATTAAACCTGACGATCGCAATAATTTTGCTGTGTTTTTCTTTGTAATTCTTATACTGCAAGACGGGATTAGCTAGTTAGTCGAGCTAAAAATCAATTTCCTTTTTTAATTTTAAAATCCATTTCTTTTTTTACATTTGCTTTTGTGCAATCTTTCACTCTCAATCCATGATTGTGTATTTCACTGAGTGCAATCTTTCACTCTCAATCCACGATTGTGTATTTCACGGAGTGTGTGGTCAATGAGGGCTTGTTTTGCAAGGATAATGCTCATAATGTTCTAATTTTGATGTGCTAATTCTATAAATGTTCATACGCCTAGTTTAAATAATGTTGTTCCTCGAAACGTTAAAAAATATGAAATATCACGATGAGGCGCCAAAGAATTGGCACCCGTATCCTGATATTCCTACCATAAATCCTAATGAGTGAAATTTGGTTGTTTAGTACATTTGGGGGGTCTACAGATACTTGTATACAATTAGGGATGCGACATCGACAACAAAATATCAATGTTCAATATTAAAACATCGATGTTGATGATACATCGCCCAAAAGTCTTCGATGTTTTTAAACATCGATGCATTTATTCTTTTTTTTCTCTATTTTTTAAAACTGATTTAGTTACCTCTAACATTAATGTTAAAAACTATGTCCTGCAAAAAAAATATTGGGGGCCATAATTATTATACGCCCCAATATTTGTTATTTACATTTTGGAAAAAAAAAAGAAGTTTGTTCACTTTCTTCCCCTTTTAAGGCGACTTCTTCTTTCACTAACTGTCCCAACAGTTAGGGAAAAAGCTCTTTCTGATGGGACGGATGTCGCCATCACTGACAAATACTTAGTTGCGCGGTTATTTTTTTTAATTTTACAATGGTACTTTTTTTATTCAAACATAAAACATCGACAATGTAAAAAAGTCAATGTTGTACAAACATCGGCTCTAATAAATCGATGTTTTTTTAATAAAACATCAACATCGAAGTCGCATCCCTACTGTATACCAGTAGACCCTCGTATAACAGCTGCGTTAAAGTTTCTAAATTGGTTGTCTTTTAACTGCACAATGATACTCATATCTTATACTTATTTTTTAAATCAATTCATAAAGATTGTAAACATCGATATGTCCAGTGAAATACAACTAATCAAAATATAAAGCATTTCGTGTATTTCTTACATGTGCAAATTCAGATTTCAAATAATTACATGCAAAAAATGTACACCGTAGTCATGTTACTACAGTTAGCTTATGAACGTTCGCTTCAATTGTATTTCATTCATTGGTTCAAAGGCGATTCGGTATTTTTTTGACACCTTAACTTATTTTCGCAGTCGCTTGCATTTCTTTTTGTATAATTGTTTCTATGTTCCAGATATTTATGTCGCTTTCCGTATACTGCTGTAGAGTTTCGTTAGAGCGGCGAGCTCTTCGTAGTAACAGTATGCAGCTCCATAGTTCAAATCCAACATTTATACTAAGTGGAAAAATTGGTGAATACATTCCATAGCAATTAAATTTTAATTGCTTATTTCCGTTTGTTGTCGTTCTCCAGTGGGCAAATAATGTCCATTTCAAAACCTGTAGGTAATTGAAATATCTAGATTGGCGTATTTAGCCGTCGTTTTTTAGGAAGTAGGGATAATTGGGTCTTGGCACCGCTGTATGAATAAACATTTTTGTTGCGTACTATTAGTTGGGTATTATTTTGCTACATTACTGCTGCGTTATTCTTGCAATATAACGGCATAAAAGATTCCTCTGCCACAGAGTCAAAGGGATCTCCATGACTCTGGGGCCCGTGAGCAGAAAGTGCTTTAAACAGCGAGATACGTCGCTGAACAAAGTCTTTGCAGAAAAAGTTTTCCTAAATTTTATCAAAATTTTGACTGATTGTTTTCCAATCGTAAGTTACGATGCTTTACAATGCAAAGCGCTCCTTGCCACACCTTTCTTTTTATCTAGCTACGGAACAACCTCCCTATACCGCCCAAATTACCACAAACGCTTTATAAATAACATATCTTCTATATCAATGACAGAATATTTAACTTCAAAAGTGATCGACAGAATTACGAATTCTTAAAATAAGCCTTGGTTTTTTATTAAGTAAGTTAATTAATTTTGATGTTTTATAATAAACATTTATTACATATTTAGCCGATTATTGTGTTTTACGTCTGTTTTTGATTTGACTGCAGTTTTCAAAATTCGGACACAATGCCTGCAGAACAATTGCAATTGCTTAGAGTTGTGTTTGCCGAACACTGAATATAATTCTGCACCTGGGGCTCTGGGTTTAATTACAACTACTGTAGCAACCAGTTTGATTCCTGTAGCTCACTCTATGCTCATTTCCTCTTGTGTCGGTAAAACTTTCCTTCCGTTCGTTCGTTCGTCTATTTACTTTGCGTTGTCTGTCTTGTGATTGGCGAGGCTTAATCAAATATGGCCCTGGCGCCATAAAACTCAACACAATCAACCACGAGGTCAAGTCCAGGAGTTCATATTGGGTCATGGCCAGAAAAAGGTTACGGATCCCTCTCCAGTATAATCTTTTCAGGAAAGAAACTGTAACGCTTGAACTGTCGCCCCCTGCAATTTTATCGAAACTGTTCCCAAGTACTATTTGGCCTTCCTTTCTGGAAAGTTCACCTCTTTAGCACACGAAAGATCTGAATCGCCATCGGATCTCAAGATGGCTCCGGAGATAACGTCGATGGGCGTCCCCGCCGCGCTGAGTGTGACGCATGCCATTCCACGTCAGCTTTACTAGAGTAGACGCTTTGCCGCGCTTACTTTCCATTCGATATAGCTTAATGGCCATCGTCACGGCGCAGTGGTGACAGGTGTTTTAATTCGCCGGCAATTCAGAAGGTAAGTTGCATCATCCTTCGGGACTCTTGTTAATGTCTTCGGAATGGGATCACGCGGTTGTTGATTTTTCTCAGAAATATTCGTGTTGGCGACTCAGTGTCGTGATGTGCAAATAGAGAAGTGCGCCTTATGGAGACGTGTCGCGAAAACACGTCTTCACTTTGTCCTGTGACTGAGAATAACTGATGTGTTAAAATTACAACCAATCACAAACGTTTCTGGACAAAAATTATTTTCTTGCACTCTTACATTTGAATCGGTGAGTGTAGGGAATCAACTTGAGTCTCGTTCTTCAAGTTCAAGAAAAATGCATTAGTCCGTGACTCATGGGGGATTCTGCACCCAACTGAGTTTTTCATGGCCCTATATGAGACTATCAAAGCAAGAGTGGCATAATCCACTAACATACTCAATGAAGATAAATGCGATTTTTTGACACTATTTTTTATATATTCTTATTTATCCACAAGATGATTTTTTTTATTTCCAATGGCAAGGCAGGGTACAGATTGCAAAGACAAATGCAATACATAATACAATACAGTACAGAATTGACCGAAGTCATTGTAGCCTTATACAAGGCCAGAAGTGATGGTCACTTGTGAAGGAGCACCCAGTGGGTGGACCATCATTGTCCCTAACAAGGACAGCACAATTTACATCCATGCCCTGACCCGGATTCGAACCAGGAACCTTCCGATCCAGAGGCCAACACCTTGACACTAGACCGGTTGGTCGGCTACAAGATGATTTGAGATTATGAATATTTGTTTTTCAGTGATCAACACTAAGTTATTTTGCAATTTTTAAACACATAAACGGGCACATTTAAAAAAAAATAAAAGGTCTTAATAAAAAATTTTGATTTTTGTGGGGAAGGCCACTTTTGCTCTGATAGCCTCATGTATACTAATTGAGGCCATGGACTGATGTAATTTCTTCACACATTACGTTGACCTCAGACAAATTCGTTTATGCATACCGTCAGTTTCCAAAATTTTTGAACTCACGTGGGTTTCTGCACTTATCGATTTAACTATTCTTTGAATCAAAAAATTGAAACAATAACTTATGCAAAATTAACTGAGCAGTGTGAGAAATGCATGACTAGAGCCGACGGGAACAAGAATAGCACCTGTAGGATCATATTGCCCTCTGGGTGGTTGTCTCGACTAGGTATCTCGTCTCATTAGCAAAACTGACCAGTTCTTAATGGACGAGATATCTCGTCATTAGAAGAAAACTGGCCTGATCTTGATCTTTCATCATAAAAATTGTTAATTTCTTGATGACAAGATATTTTATCATTAGCATAATTGACCAGATATACTACCCTACACTAATGGAACGGACTCCAGCGGATTTGCATAAAATTCGACTACATGTCGGATTTTATGCAAATTCAGTGCTCCACGTGACCTGTTAAGGTTAAATACGATTCGCGAAGTAGTAACCTCGTTAGTTTTGTGTGAAATTGTGACAATATATCGAAACGAAAATATCTTAGTGACTTTGAAAGAGGTGTTATAGTTGGTTGTCACAAGTGGCAAGTCTATTCGCCCAATTGTGGTAGAATTATCACAGCCACGGTTAACTGTTGGTGATGTCGTGAATAAGAAGACTACGGGAGTTGGGACACGAACTGCACACGTTGGTCGTCTCCGTAAACTGACCGAACGGGATCGACGTGTCGTTAAGCTTGAGGTTCGTAAGAACCGCAAGATACCACTCCAAGTCATCAACAGTGAGCTTCAACAGTCAACAGGGGTACCATACTTTGCGGAATTAACTGCACGCCCCCTGTATCCATGGATGTGTTGTCGCACAGAAGCCAAACATCACCTAATCCAGAAAAACCGGCAGACTCGCTTGGTGTTTGCAACGTCGCAACTGGACTGTGGACCACTGGAAAACTGTTTTGTGGAGCGACGAGTCACGCCACACGCTCTTCCAGTCGGATGGGAGTGCTTGGGTTTGACGCATACCAGGCGAACGTATGTTACCCGAGTGCATCATTCCAACTGTCAAGTTCGGTGGAAGTGATGTACTTGTTTGTGGGAGTTTTTCGTGGTATGGCCTGGGATCTTTGCATGTTGTTCCTGGTCAATTGAACGCCGACGCCTACATGAACATTTTGGACAATCAGGTTCTTCCTACGCTCTGGCAATTTTATGGAATGGACGAATGTTACTTCCAGGACGACAACGCCCCATGTCATGCTGCAGCCTCTATCGAGTAGTGGTATCAAGATAGGAATGTAAAACGTCTTCCCTGGTCTGCCCAGAGTCACGACCTAAACCCCGTAGAACATTTGTAGGACGAGTTAGAGCGACGCTTACGGACCAGGGAACCACGTCCGAAATCTACAGCTGAGCTAGCGACATTCTTTCAGCAGGAATGAACACAAATACCCATAGTTGTCTATCAAAACCTTGTTGAAAGCATACCCAAAAGACTTGCTAGTGTGATTGAAGCACGTGGGGGGGGGGGGGGCATTCCCCTATTAAATCATGTATTCTGTCCCTTATACTATCACATCTTGCTGTCCGGTCCATTATTGTAGGTTAGTGTATTTGACTGATGAGGTATCTCATCGTAACCATTTGGAGAGTCAAAATACAAACTACTTTACCTGGTACTTTAATAACCAGGGAAAGTGAGTTAAAAATAATTATTTTATTTTTACAATCACGCTGTTCAAGGTATAACCTACACCGTCCACAATACCGTGTTGTACGACTCGCAGCGATCAACTCCTGATCGTCCAGGTGATATCCCAGACACCAATAAATTTAAAACACGGGAAGGAGTTTCTGGGGTGGAATTATAGTGTTAATAATTCTCAAATTTGTCCATGTGACTTAATAATTATGACGAAATATCACTGATTGCTTATGTTTTCAGCGGTTTTCTTGTTTCTGCCATTTTATTTACTTTTCTTTCAAATAAAGCCTTGTTTACACCGGAGTTGCAAACACGTCTCCCTTCAAACATCGATGATATTCCGATTAACGGCACTAATTTTGTCATCAAGATCTCGTGTCGGAGTGGCGAGTTTGCAACTTCAATTTTGTTTTCCGCCAGGAGTCGGTAAAGATCAAAGGACTGCAACCTTTTTGGACATTTCTCGGAGACGAAATATGGGATGAAAATGCTCCCCTGTTTCATCCCCTTTGTGTACTTCAGACAATCACCGCTTCCTTCTGTCCTTCGGGGGGCCCCATGGTCGCTCACGCCGTCTTTTGTTCGCTCTTTGACATTTTGCCCTCAACGCTTGCCTTGACCACATCCCCCGCGAAACTGTTGCCAACCAACCGGTCTGGTGGTTAAGGTTTAAGGTTAAGGTTTAAACTTAAAAACTAATAGTAATAAGCTATAGATGTGACAGTTTTCCTTAAAAGTACCGAAAATGTACCGGTTTTTCCCGAATTCAAAAAAAATATTACCAGGAACCAAATTAAGTGAAAATTAAGTGTTAATTAATATATATGTATTAATATGATTAATTAATTAGTAATAATTAATATATATTAACCTTATTAATATGATTAATTAATATATGTTAATTATATTAATACAATTAAAATAATCTTCCTCTTTTTACTGGGGTACAATCCAAACTTTTGGGACGACATCCCACCCTCATTCAGCAACCCTAGTTACGCCTATGGATCCCGGACCGTCGTCAATAGCCCGCTGTGTTGCTCTAGTACGACGTTAATTAAAATTACCATTACCGTCACCCGCCAAACTGTCAGTGAATGACCTATTCGTTGTTCTGCTGCTGCAAGTACAACATCCTCTACACTCGACATCTTGATGAATGGTGTTCACTCTTTCCTATAAACTTTAGTAGTACTCTTCTCACCCCTTTGTGTCCCCCGGTAAAAGTGGAGAAAGTGTTTCTGCGGGAGTGGGTCGGAAAGGGGTCGACAAAAAGGGTCGTAAAACGTCTTCGTCACAAAAAGTTTGAGAAAAATATTTGCAACCCCGGTGAAAACTAGGCTTTAAGATTAATTGGATTATTTTTTATTGCCATCGACACAAGCGATTGAGAGTAATTCTCATTGGTGGTTCGTTTGCAATGTGCAGAGGCGTATTTAAAGTGTGTGGGAAGTCCGGGCATCCACCAAAATGTTCTTCGCATTACCAAAATAAATGTTCGTTTAATTTGTGAAAATCGAAGTTTTTTTAATCCCGTAAATACAGAAATCACGGTGTAGTGTTGGCAGGTGTTTCAATTCACCGGCAATTCAGAAGGAGTCTTGCATCATGAAAGCGAAAGAATGAAACATGCATACGATACAAAATTCCGAATGAAATTAATGAAAAGGTAACAGTATACCAACGATTTCGTGATTTTTCAATAGATTGTTAAGCTTTTTTCCCTTTTTTAAAACTTATGACTTAGTTTTAAATTATATTCATTTCATCATTTATTATATCATTATTGATTTCATCATATTCATTTAAATTGTACTCCTCTCATTCATTTCTTGACACTTACACATTTATATAATGATACATCTACTTTGCATAGTTACTGGTGTGATGCATATCCTTGGCAAGGAATAATTTGGTTTTTCTTCTGGGATCTTCATTCCGCTTAAAGCAAAAGGGTATATTTGTCTCCACATGATATCTTGTCATTAGCAGAATTGTGTGACCATGAGAAAGAGAGAGACAACCTGTTAGAGAATTAATTAATAAACTCCATTGCTCGCAGTTCGAATAAAAAACGTAATTAAACTATGGCACTTTTCCCACATATAATCGTGGTTACTCTAGTGCAGAGATTCCCAACTGGTGGTACGCGTACCACTGGTGGTACGCGGCAACGTTTCAGGTGGTACGCAAGGATGATACGAGCCACCCAAATATTTTACCAAGTTTGTTCGATATTTTGTTTGTACACGCTTATGCTACGTTTATGCTTTTTTCTTATGTCATTTGTTACTTGTGTGAGAGTGGTTTTTCTAAACTTTTGCATATGTTGTTGTCGTGCGGGCCATATATGGCCCAATTGGGCGTGCCATTGCCCCGGAGGGTTGGACTTCTTTATGCATGACACATCCGTTTTACAGGAAGGTTCCTTTCACACACATCCATATCGTAATTTAGATCCCAATCAGAGGCCCATATCCCCCTGATCAGGTACCCCAGAGGTATTGATTTGGTACGGGAACATGGGGGACTTGGTGGCCACGACCTATTTAACGTACCATTAGCGAACACGACGGTCTTTAGCCAGTTCCAAGCGTCGTTCTCGCAACCATCAGAATTGCAGGCTCCGACAGAACCCACAACCCTTAAGTTGCGAGCCAGACGCTCTACTGACTGAGCCACCGCGGCTCTGAGAGAACTTTTGTAAATAAAAAATAAATATAAAAACAGCATAAGTGTTGAAGAGGACTTAAGAGTGAAGGAAGTTCCATTGCTCCTGATAATGATATTTTAGTAAAAGACACACAACAAAAGTTTCGCACTAAAAATTGATTTTTGATTATGTTAATCTTTGTTTGCTTAGTTTGTACTAATTATTTAAAATTATTTGTTTTTAGACCTGTGAGTAAAAAATAAAACTGTAATTTTCGATAATCGTTTTATTTTTTTTCCTTTATTAAAACATCATTAATACGAAATACAAGTGCATTAATCATAAAATATGAAGCTTTCTTGGTATTTTAATTAAAATAAAACAAGCCATTGGGCACTTTTCTGACATCTGTTTCTAAAAAAATATAAAACGGGTGGTACGCCAAAAACTTCTAAAAATTTCAAGTGGTACGCAGTTACTAAAAGGTTGGGAACCCTTGCTCTAGTACATTATTTCTCAAAGAGGGTACTTCGAATTGATAGGCACATCTACGCTTATAATGTATTATTAGCTGACACAGTTTTCCAAAGAGGCGAGGAGAAAGAAAATTGTTTCTGAAAAATGGGCGTGGGGTCAAAAATGTTACGGTAGATATGAAATTATTTTAATTAACGTCGCACTGGAGCAACAACGGGCGAGTGGTCATGGTCAGGGATCGAACCCGTAGGGAAGGATCTGGCAAAAAAGTTACGGAAACTATGTTCTAGTGCGGAAAACTACGGCCAGTGGACCAAATCCGGCATGCCTGGTTTTAATCCGTTACGTGGATTAATATTGTTTTTTAAACATGAAAAAATTAAAATAAATTAAATTACGCGATGTAACGCAACGGCTGACAGTCAAGTTGATAAGTTGTGAATAATGACCGCACGTGGCGCTACTGGCGTTGTATATTCGCATTCTGTCATCTAGCCGTTGCCGTAGAACAGGTGTTGCCAGTTCTCTCAGTTTTGCTTTAGCGGCGCACATGGTATTTGTCTGCCACTGCGCTCCGCGATATTTCGTTCTTTTAATTTTATTTCATTTTATTTATTACCCACCGTTACGATGTCACTCTCAAGACCAGATAAGAGAAAAGTGGACTTCGAATGTCGTGCTTTTAAAGTAGAATGGAGAGTGAATTATTTTGCAACAGAATTAATATGCTCATTATGTAATAACACAATAGCTGTGCGAAAAGAATATACTTAGGCCCGGTGCACACATCCGATTTTTCAACGTGCGGCGCCGCTGCGGCACCGAAACCCAACTATGCACACATAACCGTGAAATGACGCAAGTACTCATTTCGCGCCATTTGCGACAAATATTCTACAGAAGAAAACGTGTTTATTTCGCTTACTTGGTGTAAAAAAAAAGTTTTAAACAAAATAGACGTTACTGGATACAATCATTTATTAATTACTAATTACTATTTATATTCCATTTATTTATGGAAACAAGGTACTTCAGACAGGAGAAGCGTTTGCGGCGAGCTGCGGCGCCGTGGGGAACTGCGGTACAAATTACACGCAAGTTGGACGTGCGTCGCACGTTGAAAAACCGGATGTGTGCACCGGGCCTTATACTTCGTCATTTCCAAGCTAAGAACGCGACACACTATTCAAAACACACAGAAAATCAACGATCGTTGAAATTGGAAAGTTTAAAACGGAATTCTTCATCACAAAATACAATTTATTCGTAAAAATAAAAAATGATAATGAAGCAGTTACTTAAGTCAGCTTACCAATAGTTCATTTATTAGCCACGAAAGTGAAACCATTTATCGATGGTGAATTATTTAAATCATGTTTACTTGTGGTAGCCGAAGAAATGGGCCCAGAGAAAATGAATTTGTTTCGATCTGTTAGTCTTTCGGCGAGAACAACTGTTAGAAGAGTTCAGGACGCATCGGGACGCTTACACAGTACAATTTGCAATGGAATCAGTTAAAATGTGTCACAACTGATGTGATTAAAATATGTGTGTAACAGGGAAAGGATTAGTTGGATATATTTTTAAGACTTGTGATGAAGCTAAATGTTTGAAACCTCTGGTAATTCATTGTATTATTCACCAGGAAGCTCTTTGTGGAAAAAATTTCATGCCCTACCATACAACAGTATGATGGCTCAGATATGGAAAAGTTTTGTTGAGATTTGTTTTAACTCAGAGAAATAATAGAAATTTTTCTAAATGAGAAAAATTGCATGCAACCACTGTTATTAAACATTGAATGGCTATGGAAATTGGCATTTGCTACGGACATCGTAGGATATCTTAAAGAATTTAACTTAAAGTTACAAGAAAAAAAAACTCATATATGAAACACATTCTATCGTAAAGTGATATCGCGAAAAATTTGCATTGTTTGAAATACAAATCGCATTACCATTTTCCATGTTATAAAACATTTCGAATAATAGCGAAATCCTCATTCTCAAAACAATTCCCGGTGGATATATTCTTTGAACTTAACCTACAACTACAACAGCGTTTTTCGGATCATGATGCAAGTACAAAAGATATTTCCATATTTCAAAATCCATTTGACTATAATTAAGGCACTTCCATCACATCTTCAATTGGAATAGATTAATCTGTAAAATGATGACATGCTAAAATTGATGTTTAAAAAGATGGTTCTACCCCCAATTCTATAAATATAGCTTTCAGAAGATGAATACGACCTATTAAAATTATATGTACAGGGATTTATATCTGTATTTGGGTGTACTTACCAATGTGAAAGGACATTTTCGAAAATGAAGTAAGTAAAATAAAGATTATTATTAACAGATGATTCATTTGCAAAGAACCTGTGTATCAGCAAAATGTTTATAAATGTTTTGTAAACTCTAGCTGAATGTTTTGTTAACTCTAGCTGAATAACCCGGCGTTGCTCGGGTATCAAATATGACCACGACAGCTAAAATATGACCGCAACATTTCTCTGTGTTAACTCAAATACACAAACCCTGTAAAACGAGTTTCCTCGTCCATGTCCATTTATTGCAGAAAAACAAACTTTAGGTTTTAAAATTGGAGTTTCGAGGGGCACTTTAGGGCTATCTGTGCGCCAATTTCCATGGCTACAGATTGGTCTGAAGACATGAAAGAAATAGCATGTTTTTCGCAGTGTTCTGAAGTATAAATGTACCAAATTTAGTGTATTGGTCAAACGGTGTGGATTTGTTATAGAGAATACACACACGTCCTTTTATATATACACAGTCCAGTCACATTAATGTGACCACCTTTCAAAAGCCAGTATAACCACCTTTGGCAGAGCGGACCGCTGCGAGACGTGCAGGAAGAGAGTCAATTAGGTTTCTGAAGGTGTTCACTGGGATGTTGAGCCATGACGACTCCAGTGCCGTGGCCAGCTGCGCTAGATTACGCGGTTGAGGATCCATGGCGCGAACAACCCGATCGAGGTGGTCCCATAGATTCTCGATTGGGTTTAAATCCGTTTAGTTTGCTGGCCAGGGGAGTACTGTAAACTCATCCTGGTGCTCTTCGAACCACGAACATACACTGCGAGCTGTATGACACCTCGCATTGTCCTGCTGGTAGATGCCATCATTCTGAAGGGGAAAATTCGCATGTAGGGGGTGGACATGGTCCGCAAGGACAGATGCGTACTTGTGCTGATCCATCGTGCCTTCCACAATGATGAGTGCACCCAGTGAATGCCAGGAAAACATTCCCCGAACCATAATGCTCCCTCCTTCAGCCTGGATCCTTATATTATATATATATATATATATATATATATATATATATATATATATATATATATATATATATATATATATATATATATATATATATATATATATATGGGTCATTTCCACGCAAAATGAGCAAATCGGCTGTGGCTGACGTAACACCGATTTTAATGAAAATTCTTTTTTAAACAGATCACATAAAGTAAGGAGGAACTTCCAAATATTAGATGTCCAAAATGTATATTTTATTTTTTATTGAATTTTTAAAGACACAAGTGTAGATTTTTTAGGAATAATAGTAGCCTGTCTGAGACTCTATATTTCAATAAGTTATTGACACAAATAAAAAAAATTTTACATTGTTACATTCTTCAGTAAAAGGTCTTTTAGAAAATGTAAGAAAATAATTTAAAATCCGTCACTGCTCATTCTCAGGGATCAGTGAAAATAGAGATTTTTCCTACTTCATACAAATTTCAAATTGTTCTAGTGCCTCTAAAAATCGGGAAAGACAGCATCAAAAATTGTTCTCAACAAAGCACTTCTCGTAAAAAAAAAGTTTTTAATAATTTAGTGATTGGTGTTTCTATTCTTTAGTTACGAAAAAAAGAATAAAAAAGTAAAATAACTGAAAACAGCGATTTTTTTTTTTTTTTTTTTTAATTTTATTGCAAAGAACAACTCCGAAAATATCACAAATTTTCAGTATTATGTGTCAAGATCTGTCCTAAAATTTGCATCATTGTAATTTGTTTATTTTCGTCCCAAGAAAATTTTTAACTTGTTGGAAATTATCGTTTTATTTTATCGCATACACGACAGAAGACATCTATTTCTGCCTGTTAAGAGATGCTATTACATTCAAGGACAGATAACCGAATAAATAAACACTATTAAATGAATTATGGTTATAAATATGCTTGATTTGCTAAACAGACAATTTTTTGCTGAACCGAAAGCTTTCGAACACCGGCAAATATTCTAGTGGTAATCCAGAATTCATGGCAAAAGCCCATTCGATGGAATCGGGTGGAACTATAAAATGGTTAGCCGCACGAACAAGTATACAGAGACCATACTGACAATCAGATTTTAAATGCAAAACAACTATTCTCCTTCTGTACTTCAAACGTTTCAAACATCAAGTTCTTTTATGTGCCTTCGACTGATGTTATTCAAATTGAGTCTAAGCTTCAACTATAATGTTTAATGAAGTGACGGCAGTCATTACGAGGATGCGTAACTATCATTGCTACATTCCTATTCCCAATTTTACGTCACAAATCCGTGTTTCATATTTATCACAATCACCAGCAAAAGAAGTAGAGTTTAAAAAGAATTCGGCAGCACAAAATAATCACGTTTCAATTATTGAAGATGCAAAATTTAACATGAAAGTTTTAGCACATAGTGAATTTGAAAAGATAATTAGTTAAAAGTCATAATGTCTATCATACTAAGTTAAAATTTTTAAGCTTGTTTTTTTTTATACCGATTTTTTCGGTTTTTATAATTCACTTTTTAAGTTAAAAATTATTTGGTATTTCTTTGTTGATTTAGGGTTTCACTATCTGTATTTAATTTCACTGTTATCATTGAAGTTCTCGTAATATGTGATAGACTGGGAAGCAAATGTTGTGATTTTCATTTCATTATTGTTGCTTTAGGTAATTATTAGTTAACGTTGTACTAGAACAACACAACGGGCTATTGAAGACGGTCCGGGATCATTTCATTAAGGGAAAGATTCGAGGACAACACCGTAATTTTCAACCACGGTCAGATGACGAAGCAACACCTGAGCTGGCACCCCACTCCAAACTTCCACACCAATCCAACGTGATGTTGCTTTAGGACTCAGATTACAATCCCGAATTTTTTTGTACAAGTAATAAATATATTAAACTGTATTCCTGTAAAATGTCGGTTTTATCAGGGCTGACCTTCATTTGATTTCTTATACCTATTTAAAGTAGAAAATTGTCATTTTGTAATTTTCGTTAGCTATTTTGAAAATGAAAAAATTAAAATACGACTTCCAAACTCTATCAGTAATATTATCATACCTAGCACTGTAACTGGCGTGAATTTAAAGGATGTCTTTAAAAAAATTTTTAGCCAATAGAAATGGTTTTAATTCTGTCAAAAATGACAAATTTCCATTTTTTGCAACAAAATTTGGGATTGAATATGATGCTTAAAATTGTTGATACCCCCCCCCAAAAAAAAAATACTAATAATAATATTATGTACAGATTGTAAATATGTAAAACATGTTTGTCTACATTAAGTAGTTTTTGAGAAACAGAATGTTTAACAAACAAGAATGTTAAACATGCAACTTTAAGCGATCTCACAATTGCTCCTCAAAGTTATAAGTCCTTAAAAGGCCACAAACTTCGAAAATATTTAATTTTGAACCTAAATATTTTGGATATCGTTATTTATGCATAAACTAAACACCTGTACCAAATTTCAAAAAATTCCATTACCATACAGCCATAGGTTTTCCTATTTTTTGCTCATTTCACGTGGAATGACCCATATAAATATCACTTCCTAATAAAAAAAATATTTTTAAATTGTTTTTCTTTTGTTGCTCTATGAGTAGAATAACCCATGTAAATATCTTCCGAAAAGAATCCTTTCCAAAAAAAGTTTGCCGACCCCTGTTCTGGTGTATCATGAGTATGGCTGTAACACCCTATCAGAAGATAGCAACTTTCTTTTGACGTACATTTCCACCAGATTCCGGCCCCTTTGCGATAGTGTATCCAAATTGGGTATCTCGCGGCAACCAGCGTGCATTGCAACATCCGGATGTTGATTATCGAATAGTAAAGACCCCCAAGAGCGGATGTTTGGTTACAGTACCTAAATCGGTTGCGCTCAAAATTGAAACGCACTTGCACCGTGTCTTTGTATCGACATTGAAAATTTACGCCCCACTTTTAGCTTAATATGAAACACCGCGGCACGCAAAACAGGAAATTGAAGCGATAAGATGGTCGTTGATTGCTCTTCATGGTCCACACACATTCATATAGCTATATTTGTAAATCCACCTTCAGATGCAAATAGATTCTGATTGTTTAAAATTAGGGTGCGTATGGTTTGTTTGGCGCCATGTTTTTTTCCAGCTTGAAAGGAAAGAGTTGTGTGTCACGATACATTTGACAGCTAATCAGAACTTTTTCTGTTTGAGGACAATCGTATTCATTCAATCTTGATGGAGGAAGGGGGTAGTTAATTAACGTCTCACTGGAGCAACACAACCGGCTATTGGTGAAGGTCCGGAATCTATCCCGAAGGCAGAGATTCAAGAACACAGCCTCTTTATTTTGAACTACGGTCAGATGACGAATTCAACATCTGAGGGGTCCCTACTCTCCAAACTTCCACACCACGCCAACGTGAGGACATTTGAGATTGCGTAGATTTAAATGCACCTCATTAAAATGTACTAAATTACCAACCGGGTTACCGCGGCACCTCAGAGGAAAGGGTAATGGGTGGTTTTTAATTAACGTCGCAACTAGAGCAAAACAACGGGCTATTGACGACGGTCCGGAATCAATCCCCTTGCCTTAGGGGATTGGAGGAGTATAAACATAAGGAGAGTACTTTCACATCATTTTGGTTACAAATGCAATTTGTGTATCCGGTTTTAACAGAAAAAATTCTCAAATACATCTTGCCTTTTCCAACTTCATATTTATGTGAAGTTGCTTTTTCAGCATTTGTAGACATTAAGTCGAAAAAAAGGAACATACTATTGGACGTGGAACTACATCTCAGACTAAAATTAACAACCAGGGAACCAGATTATGACGATCTGTTATCTCAGCACAAACAACTTCCTCCTTCTCATTGATCCAAATAAACGTTATTTTTATTTTACTTTTATTTATATTTTATTATGAATAATTTTATTTATCTTTCTCGTTATTTTGTGTACGTCACAAAAAAGAAAAAAAAGTGCATTTGGATTGTTATTAAAATTCATCCATTTTTTTGACGAGGGGTACGTCAGCGTTACGAAAATTGTAGAAGGGGTACACATATGTCAAAAGCTTGGGAAACACTGCCCTAAGTTAAAGATCCAACGACAAAACAACGTAATTTTGAACCAGGATCAGATGACGAGACAACACCTGAGCTTTCGCCCTACTCTCCCAAACTTCTACACCAACCCAACGTGAGGACTTTCGGCCACAACAGATTTAAGGTGCATCAACCGCCTCGACACCATACGCTTACAAACATCCATGCACTGACCCGGATTCGAACCAGGAACCTTCCAATCTAGAGGCTAACACCTTAACCACCAGACCTCAGAGGGAAGGGGAAAAGCAATAAAATAATCTACTCACAAATGGCTTAATGGCACAAAGGGCGTCTTTTCTTACTTCCATAGGAGACTCTTTAACAGAGGATGTTAATAAAGACCGAGTTTTTGCTAGTTTCATGCATAATAATAAATTGCAATCAAGAATTAATCATCTTGGTGGTTATCTCGACGAATGCCTCGGCATTAGTAAAACTTGCCAGAGCTTGATGGACGAGAGCCAATTTTAAAACACGAATGTTTTTTTAACAAAACCTTAATTTTTTTTTTCCCCAATTTTTAAAATGTTTGTCTGTTACAATTATTCGGAAATAGTACCAACCAATTGTGCTTATCAGGCTTGTTGATATCATTGTACATTGAATAAGTTTAGATACTTGAAAGCAGTTCCGTAACTAACCGTTCCTGTGCAATAATTTGCATTTAGGCCCCTTAATTAATTATGTACTATTTCAGCAAAATCATTAATTATATCGTCATAGTTAATATTCGTAACGATATTGCATTCTATTCTTAATCTCGTCTGATAGTTGATCTGAAATAATATTTTATTAATTTGAACTTGCTAAAACGTCTCTCGCACGAAGCAATAGAATCGGGAAGAGTTAGAAATATTCGAACAGCGACATTGATATATTTGGGTAAAGCCCAATTGAACCAAAATCATGAAGAGCCTGTAGAATAATGCTGTAAGCGGACATGCAGTTTTTATATTTTGTATAGTTTGGGGACCAATTTTATTTATAATTTTCATAGATGATATAGGTCAGGGGATCAAGAATAGAATCAGTATATTTGCAGATGACTTAAAAATATGGAGGACAGTTGATACCAAGTTACAGATAGAAAATTTACAAGGGGATTTTGATAAGATATCCGAATGGGCTGTAAAATGGGGCATGTCATTTAATGTAGGGAAATGTCAAGTTCTGCATGTGGGTTACAGGAACAGTGGAGCCGAGTACAGGCTGCAGGGAGTAAAGGTAAAGGAGGGAGAAACAGTCAAGGATCTTGGGGTGATAATTCACAGGGATTTTAAAATGGGTCATCAATGTTCAGCTGCAGGTAAAAAGGCTAATAGGTTACTGGGGTATATTAAAAAGACTGTAACTTCAAGGGATAAGAATATAATCTTGCCGTTATATAAGGGTTTAGTAAGACCACATCTAGAATATGCTGTACAATTCTGGGCTCCATATATGAGAAAGGACATAGAATCAATTGAAAGGGTTCAGCACAGAGCTACAAAAATAATAAAGGGGCTAGCAAATTTCGACTATAATGAACGTTTAAGTAAGCTAAACATGTATACACTGGAAAGAAGAAGAAGGAGGGGGATTTGATTCAGCTTTTCAAGTTTGTAAAACAAGGGTACACAGAAGGCTTGAATTTCAATAGGGATAACAGAACAAGGGGTCATGGGTATAAATTGAATAAGACACATTTTAATCGGGATTTAAGGAAAAACTACTACTTTAATAGGGTAATAGACAGTTGGAACGCGTTGCCAGAAAATATAGTTAATTCAAAGGGAGTGTACGAATTTAAGACACAATTGGATAGTCAGTGGGAATTGGAGAATTCATAAACAAAGGACCAGCCTTGTTGGGCTTGAGCCTGTAGCTGGTCGTCAATATTTGTATTTGTATTTGTATTTGTATGAGTCGTTACAATTTCACATGTGAATTCGTACTTATTTTTAAATCTTTGCTATATTTAATAGCGAGATCTGCAGCCAATTTTGTTCTAAATCGGCAACACTCGTATATTGTAAAAACGAGCCATAGAGAAAGCAAAAATCGCCACAGATAGTTTTCATTTTTTGATAACGCCAATCTGTTTGAGACAATAGTGTGTCAAGAACACTGTAAAATTGTATTTTATATAATTCTTTGGGTATCAAGTTACTTCCTTCATCTGGTGTTTCATCTATTTCTACTATCTTAACTCTTTGAGTTCTCTCTCTTTTGGGCCCCCTTCCAAGTGGGCCCTGTGTGAGTGCACCTGCCTAGTTACAGCACTGCTTGAAGGGACCAATAATGACGGATATTTGAACGGACCCGTGGGTGTTTTTCTCTCTATTGTGCTTGTAAATCTTTCCTTGACCATTTATTTCACCTCGTTCGGTGTAGATTTGCTAAATATCGCCTGAATCGTTTGATCCGCTGTGCACTGAAACACTGTCTGTCAACATCAAGATTTACAGAAAACCTCTCCAGCATGGGAAAGCGAATATTTCAAAATTCCGTCGATCAAGGCTTACCTCAGAAAATGAAAACAATCAATGGTGCCATCTAGAAGGCTCACTGTGAACTACTTTTCCTTTCGGTTTCAGTTTGGATTTTCCGTAGATTTATAACCAGATAATTTTGATTCGTCTTATTGAAATGAAAAAAATAGAACATTTACGATGGATGCATTTCAACGACAAGCAAGTTCAAACCATTTTCTAGTTCACCTAAAGAGTATTTAATTCCGCGTTTTCAAGCATCAAGTCAAGAATCATACTGGCACAAGTTAAATTCCGTGCACATCCATATTTGTTTTCAATGACCCTTGTAAAATGTATTGGTAATTAGGTAATTTTTAATTAACGACGTACTAAAGAAACACAGCGGGCTATTGACGACGGCCCGGGATGCATCCTCTAAGGGAAAGATAAGAGAACAACACCACGTAATTTTGAACCACGGTCAGATGACGAGTATAATATGTATTGATATATTCACGCATGATACAAACTCATTTACTCAAAACGTTTATTCGACCAACAGTTACATTACCAATAACCTTATAAACAACCTTTCTAAATCGTCTGTTTGTTAAGTTGTTAGCCTCTAGATCGGAAGGTCCCTGACCTTCCGATCTAGAGGTTAACACCTTAACCACCATACCGGTTCGAATCCGGGTCAGTGCGTGGATGTTTGTAAGCGTATGGTGTAGAGGTTGCTGGTGCACCTTAAATCTGTCGTGGCCGAAAGTCCTCACATTGGGTTGGTGTGGAAGTTTGGAGAGTGGGGTGCCAGCTCAGATGTCACCTCGTCATCTGACCGTGGTTCAAAATTACGTGGTGTTGTCCTTGAATCTTTCCCTTAGAGGATTGATCCCTGACCGTCGCCAATAGCCCGTTGTGTTGCTCTAGCATGACGTTAGTTAAAACTACCATTACCACTTAATTACCGTATGGGGTTAATTACACCATCACCCCATTAGAAAACCTTTTAGTTTTCACAAGAATTTGGTCTTGCATAAATATTGAATTTCAATTTTTTTTTTTTTAAATCAAATTTTAAGTTATGTTCTGTATGGTAAAAATAATTGGTAATTTTTAATTAACGTCGTACTGGAGCAACACAACGGCCCATTGACGACGGTCTGGTATTAATCCCTAAGGGAAAGATCCGAGCACAACACCTCACGTTGGGTTGGCGTGGAAGTTTGGAGAGTGGGGTGCCGGCTCAGGTGTTGCTTCGTCATCTGACCGTGGTTCAAAATTACGAGGTGTTGTCCTCGAATCTTTCCCTTAAGGGACTGATTCCGGACCGTCGTCAATAGCCCGTTGTGTTGCTCTAGTACGACGTTAACTAAATTTACCATTACCATTACCGAGCACAACACCATGTAATTTTGAAACACGGTCAGATGACGAGGCAACATCTGAGCTGGCACCCCACTCTTCAAACTTACCAACTCAACGTGAGGACTTTCGGACACGACAGATTTAAGGTGCACCAGCCGCCTCTACACCATACGCTTACAAACATGCACGCACTGGCCCGGCTTCGAACCAGGAACCTTCCGATCTACATAGTTTGGTTTCCAAGTCTTAAAAAGTAATTGGAAAATGGCAATATGAGTTATGTAATTTAACCTAGGAATAAATTCCAATTTTCATTTCAGTGAAGGTTTGTCACACATAAGCTGTAAATCGACTATGTTGAAATTTATTTTTAAGGTCAATTGCAATAGTTAACCTCTATTTTATAGTATTCATAAGAAATATGCATGTTTATGTTTTTAAGGTGTCTACTTCAGCATTTTAAACTTTTCTTCTTTTTTTTAAATGAAACTAGGGGGCTATTCTCCTTGCTCACCTACAATAGCCAACTTTCTCGAGAAACCGTCTAAGAATTGAGCAAAGCGAGTTTTCAATATTGCTGCGGCAACTCTTTTTTTAATATAGAGGGAAATGGAGTTCCGAAACATTTATGTATGAAACAAGTACTGTGAAACTACGATTGAGTCACTCTTTTAATCATCGGTTCGTTATATAAAGTTAATTAATCAAATGTGAAGTTATAGGTATGGACACAAAAAATTAAGTATTTTAAATTTGAATAGATATGTATGTGTATAGAACACAAGTTCATGTAACAATAGGTAATATACACCTAATTCTTTTTGTACACGATAGATCGGTTCCTGAAGAATACATGTAAAAAAAGACATAGTATCAATAGAAGAGAAGATTAGTTCCAGATCTAAGAAATCAGTAAAAATAATTTTAAAAACCATACGAAAATATTAGTTTTCATCTTATTATTTTATTGCAACAAAATACGCATGCAATGAAAATGTATTAAGTAAATTTGCATTTAAAATAAAAACAATTGTAAATGAACCAAAAAAAAATCTGTTTTACATACAACAGGATTTTATTCATTTTCAGACAATAAACGGCGCACACGACTGTAATATCAGCTATTGGAAATGTTGGGGTGGGCAGTCTTCTTCCTCTATTAATGAATTTCTTTCTGCGATCTCTTAATAAATCAGCACAAATCTCCTCAGGTGCCGATGTTTCACCGGTTTTACGAACGAATTCAGTTATTAATCGTTGTGTTCGTGTTTTGGTATAAGCCGTTATATAATTCTCTGCAAGAGGCTGTCAACAACTTCAGTCACGTTGAAACTTCCCAGCCCATTCCTCATTAGTGCGTATAAAAAGAAACGATTCAGGGTGGAAACAAACTCCTTGGAAAAAAATGTTCCTCGACTTTACAATTCCTTAAGAAATGTGATCCGTGATTAGTATAGATATGCAGCATCCTCACAATATTTTTTAAATAGTTAGGGTCAGATGGGGCAAGAGGACAATTTGCAAAATATTTTGCATTTTTCCTCTAGATATTTTAACTGCTATTGTAAGGGTTAGAACCCTTAAGGAACTCTTACAATAGAAATTTAAAAAACTGGAGAAAAATTCAAATTATTTTGATCGACACCCAACCCTACGTTATCGTACTATTCATCAAAATAAAATGCACATATACATAAAAATTCTACAAAAATGTAATTGCAAACAAAAATATTAATTTAATACTCAAAAAATATCCCTAGTTACACAAATTTAAAATTGTATACCACAAGTTGTATCGCTAACCTCACAACGACTAGATGCTACAGCCGCGAAGAAAAACAGTGTTGGCGTTTTTCTCGGAGTTCAAAAATTACGACACCAGGGTTTATTCCAAGTACAATTTCGGCGAATAAAATTTATTAGATTCCCAAAAGCACTCGTAATCACGCACCTTTAAATGAGACAAACGATAGAAGTTGCCGATTAAATTATCTAAATTTCCCCAATTTTTCTGTGAAATTTTCCCAGGTTCTGTTGCCACCCTATGATACTACTATGCCAAATAATTTTTTTTTAGAATTTAGGTGAAAAAAATTCTTAGAAATTGGCTTAGCATGCTCATGTTAAATCAAAATGATCAAAGTATATATTAAATGTGAGTAAATATTAACACATACTCAAAATAATTATTTCTTTTTAAGTCAAATTTGTGTAAAAAGAGTTCATGCAAAAACAGAATTAGGTGTACTGTACTTAATTCAAAATGTATATTGTTTGTTTCTGTAAAATACATGCATGTACAGTATTTCTAGTTCATAAACGTACATTTTTAATCATTCATAACAGTGCAATGGGTGGGTTGTTAAGGTTTTTCCGTCATCGGACTATGGTGATGATCCGTCACAGTCTCGACTGTTAATCGAAGTTTCACTGTATTGCATTACTTAGGTCTCATTGCATCCCAATCTATCATCTCTAGCGTCTTCAAAGTAGGGAAGCCAGCTACTTTCCTTTTTAAAAGGTGTTATCAAGACAATATATTAATTCATTTGTATAAAATAACATGCATTCTGTTCAGGTTATTTCTGAAATAATTATAAAAATTTCATTTAAAAAAAATGTAATTTGAATTACGCGCGATTTTTTCAATAAAAAAAATTTACTTGATCAGCATCTCCCCACCTAAAAGTACGAAAAATGAACAAAGACAACATTTTTAGAAAACAGGTTTATTACAAAAAACTTAGGTCCCTTACATTTAATTTAGTCGACAAAACAAAACAGGATGATCAATATGCTTATTGAATTTGTTCAATAATTATGTTACACACTTAAGCATGATTTGATGTTCAACACAAACTATGAACATTGAAACAGTTCCTAAAAGCGTGAAGTAACCTATAGCTCTTCCTTTGATTTCTTTTTACCACTTCGATCGTAACCCTTCAGTTCCTCGGTGGCGTGCTTAGCAATGTAGCTGATGAAGTCCTTGACCTCTCGGCCACCCTGCAAAGAAAATTTCCACATTAGTTCAAAAATCAAAATGACATGCTTGTTCAAAAAAATATATACCAATGTGTATCATTGGAATTTGATAAGCTAAACCTTTTATAAAAATAAATATAAAATGTAAATCATAAGGAGGAACTCTTATTGAAAGAGATTATCTTCTGTTATAAAAGGAAGTGTTTGTTTCTTGCCCGCAAAGTCCTGCACTTAAACTTCAGTTTCCTAAGAAAGCGTACCCGTGATCTAGCGGTGGGTGGCGTCACTAAAACGTTGTTTATACTAACACATGGTGTTGGTTCCCTAGAGGGTGTTGTTTGTGAACGTAACCAAAATTATCGGAGCCGGCATTTCCCGGACTGTCGTCAGTGGTCTCAAACAGTTAGGGAACGTTTTTTCTCTTGTAGCGGCAAGATTTAATTTCCTGCGCCAAACGACTTGTCCGATGAGGAGCAAAATAAATAAGCATTTTTGACTGCCATTGATTAATTCGTTTTTGTAAAATCGGGATCGTTAAACACAGAATAAAAATCTCAACGGATTTGAAATCTGCGGAAAATTTGACACCAGATCGATACCTTAAATGGGATTTTCTTTAAATAATCAAATGGTAAAATAATTGAATAATAAAGTTATTTTTGATATCAATCCAGCGTAGAAATTTATGCTGATTTGAAATCTGTTGAAATTTTCCACTATCTTCAACGAATCCGAAGTTAGAAATTTTGTACTAGAGAATAAAAAACCACTTTGTTTCTCGAATAAAATAAACCATGACAGCCGTCTGTGTTGCCCATTCTCCAACGTATTCTGTCAGCCTAAGTTGACACCTCTGGACTCTTATTTTGGCGGTCGTCTAGTTATGCCCGCGGCATCATGACATATCACGGCTGTGAGATAACGGTTCCACTTTCTTATGAAACCGAAGCTTTACAGTAATGAGATTTGGCACACAGGTAGGCCTAATTTTTTTGAAATTTTAGTGTCAGGGCAAATTTTAAAATTCAATCTAGAACATTTTAAAGTGAATTTAATAGTTTTTTTTCCACCATTCTTCATACTAAGGCAATTCCGAGGAATGAAGAATCATCAAAATTTAGACTTTCACCCTCACATGTCACCTAGACGTCAGCCTTTGGAACCGTGCTAAGTTTTTTTCATCTCAGGGGAGAGAACACATTCGAATGACCTTAGTTTGTTTCGAGATTCATTCATTTTGATTTCCTGTGAAATCGATTCCAGTTAAGCAAAAGATTACTAAAGTTATCACTGGCATTCTTTGGAGTTTTTTCTATCGCAGCAATTGTTAAAGGTAGAATAAAAATTTTAACGGATTTGAAATTTGTAGAAAAGTTTACAACAGATAGATACCTAATTCGTTTGATTCTTTAAGTCTTTTATATTTTCGCAAGAGATTACAGCGTCACGTAAACTTCCGCTCAATGATTTTATTTTTATTTTAAGGTGAAGGGCAGAAAATGCAAACAGATTTTCATTTTAGCAAAGAAATAAAAACATTTCGACTGGGATTGCCAAGTTCTTTTTTTGTAAAATCGGAATCGTTAAAGACAGATTGAAAATTTCAACGGATTTGAAATCTGACAAAAATTTTTATGGCAGATAAAAACCACACATCACGGCGCTTCGCAAACCAACACCACAGGCAATGCCGGGCTAGCGACGCAGTGGCTAGTAATATATATCACTACATATTACAATTCAATAACTAAACAAGCCCTTTCTGATTTATTTTACAATTATTTCATAATACTAGGGGGCTTTGCCCATTTAGTTTCCTTCCAAAACCAACACTCCTTTTGCAGAGTTTTCAACCCTCTGTGATGCAGAAACATTCTTAATAATTTGTATATTCCTGATAGGACTCAGTCCCATGACATCACAGTGAGTTTCATCAAGGCAGTTTCACATTTGATCTCAGTGAGGAATAATTTGTACACTCCCAACTTTTGATTGCATCAAATTTATTTATAAACCAATTTCAAAAATAATTGTACCATAAGGAAGAGTACATTCTAAGGTTCCCTGTGATGTTTTCAAATTTAAAAACTAAAAGTAATAAGCTACAGATACGACAGTTTTACAAAAAAGTAACAAAAATGTCCCAAACGATTTTTTCTGAATTTCAAAAAAAATATTACCAAGAACAAAATTTAAATTTCTAAAAAATTCAACGAGCTGGAAAAATTTACGATTAGAGGTACTCTAAAAAAAACCTCACGAGTGAAGACTGAAAATTTGTACGTGTTTTGCTCACTCACGTTAGAAATTTCACTTTATTCATCTCTGACACTTAATGCACCCTAAAGTAATAGCAAGTACAATTTTGAACAAGCCATGTTAATTTTCGCAATTTTCTGATCTGTACTTTCTCAAGAAACCATCTAAGAATCGAGCGAAAAAAAGCGAGTTTCAATCCTGCGACTGCTGCAACTTTTTTTTAAAGATACTTGGGTCTTTATTTTTAAGAAATCAAAACAAAATTTATTTCAGTTCATGAACATAATCTGTTTTATTCATTTTTACTTTTACATTTCGTCTTTACTTTCCGTAGAATTCAACTTCCAAAACAATGGGAGAGTAATGAATAGCTTGGTCATATCAAGATTAGTTATGTTCAAAATAATCAACAAAGCTTAATATTTTTAACTAATTGCAAGCTATGATTTTACAACCTTATCAAATTTGGAAAGTAACACTAAAGATTCTATTGGTAAGAAATACATTTACTTTGCTGCAGAATACAATGAGTACACTGGATTAGAAAGCCCTTAATGCCTTTGATTAAAATTTAGCATGTGTGTATAACATTTCATTTTATACATTCCATTTTACAACTTTCATTAGATATCTAACCAACAATGTACAAGCATTGTAGAATTTGAACTAGGATAAGTTTTATTTATATCTGATGTTATATAAATAATCAATAGATTTTTAAAGGAAATTCAAATTGTAATTAAATTATGCAGGAATGTTTCTAATCAAGATTTTAATACTCTGAATTTGAATTTCAATAAAATTTAATGCTCCAAGACACAATTTTGTGTTTGAATTTTATCTTTTTCAAACTCAATCCCTGGTTTTATTTATAACATATGGGCGATTGGACCTCAATTTAACTTTGCCCTCAAAAGAGAGGTTGGTGTGTCCCAAGTTGAAGGAAATCCATTGACTTAGAACCCTCTTGTATGAAAGAAAAAAATTTTGCCCAACTCTGCTATTTCAGTGATGAAAGGGTTATATTATCAATTGAATTCTATGCAATTTTTCAAGAAATGACAGACTAAGCCAGAATAAATTATTTCTTTAATAAGATACAATAGAATTAATGCACAGAAAGTTTACGATACTGAAACCTTGTTCAGTGCCATAGGAGTTTCAATACAAACATTAGTAGCAATGCATTCCATTAAGTATACAGGAAACCACACCAAGAAGAATGTTTCTTGACTGACGCTTGTGTAATTACATAAGTATTGGAAACAAAACAAAAAATCCCTCCCCCCCCCAATGGCTATCCTTGGCCACTACGAGGCCGGAAGTGATGGTCACTACTTCCAATGGCGGGCACTAAGAACTTATCCTTGGCCACTACAAGGCAGAAGTGACTCAGTTGTGAGGGGCACCCAGTGGGTGGACCATCACTGCCCCTAACAAAGGACAGCACAATTTACATGCATGCACCGACCCCGGATTCGAACCAGGAACCTTCGGATCCAGAGGCCAACACCTTGACCACTAGACCAGTCGGTCGGCAATTTGATCAGCAAGTTTCGAGGCAATTGATTAGTCAGAAAAAAAGTTTGATCAGTGAAATTTTATAAGTATAAGCAACACACTACTGTGTCACATTTAAAACTTCATTAACAGCAAGTAAGAATATTTAAAACCGATAGTTTAGCTTCCAGGTAATCGAGACATGGTTTAGAACGAGTATTAGTTAAAATTTAAGAGTCAACACTTTGTCAATAAAGGTGGGGAAAGGTATTTTAAACATTTAACTAAAATTATATAGAAGAACTATCAAATGTCAGTTAAGGTTAGAAGCGATAAAGTTGCGAAAAAAACAGACACTTACCTCGTATTTCTTGGGACTGGACTTGTGTGTTTTCGGAACCCAGTATAAAGTTGGGAATCTAAATAAACAACCAAAATTTATTAAAAATTGACTGGTATTTAACAGATCAGAAATTTCAATCAAGAAACCAGGATAGAAATTTGTACCAAAATTTCAGACTTAATAAATCCAACTTATTCCAGTGCAAGAAAGTGGATTAAAGTAACAGAACCCAACTATTTTTTAATCAATCCATAAAATAAGTCACATCTACAACAGACTGCAAATTCGAACAAACAGATTTCTTCATCTTGATTTCAAAAATTGTTTTAAAAAATACAAGCCAGAATGCAATTTTGTAGCACAAATGAATGGCCTATTTCATTATTGCCTGATGAAACGAGTCCTCTCTTTGCAATCAAGCATAAAACATTTTTAAACAAGTCAAAAATTATACTAGATATGGCTGACTTTACTAGTACATCCACAATAAGATTGAATTTGAGAATTGTGTAAATTACACCATTGAATTGCCCAATAAAAAAAATTAATTGAAAAGTTAGCAGATGAGACATTGTGTGTACAGACATTATTTTGGTTTTTGAGCAGGTTATCGGGTTACAGAACAGCTCTTTGAAACTGAACCGTCTGCTTAAAACCGTATTTTCCATTCCTAGAATAAATTGATTAGAGTATGTATAGCAAAAATGTGCACGTCAAACCAATTTACATGCCCCCAAGAATTTGCAAAGCAGCTAATTATAAACAGTAAAAAATAAATTAACTATTTCCCAGATCATGAAAGATTGGTTTATTAGGGTTTTGTGGTGCAAGATCAGACCATGTAAGAATCCATACACTAATGGTTTGCTGACTAACTATATGGTAATATTTTTTGGTTCTAGAGGGCTACTTACACTGAACCCATGGCTTCAAGTCATGGTCAAGTGAACCATTAGTGATAGAATATACAATTCATTTGTGTAACAGGTCAACAAAAACAGTAATTTGCAAAAGAAATTGCCTTACCCATGAACTTCAAAATTTGATGGAACATCATTTGCTGTAGCATCCATTTTTACTATTTCCACATCTTCATCAGCCATCTAGAAATGAAAAACAGAAAACTAAATTAAGCTTGCAAAATTAAATAGATTCATTTAAAAATATAACCTACAAATTTACTACTCGAGACATAAAAAATAGATTGACTCATTCCATTTAGAGTAATTTTATAGCGTCAGAGAAAACATTTGAACATACTTCTTGCCCTAATTCTTCAAAAGTTGGGGCCAATTTCTTGCAATGTCCACACCATGGAGCATAAAATTCAATCAGGATGTCTTTGTCGCTATCAGTGACAAGTTCTTGGAAGTTCTGTGCTACAGCAACCTAAAAAAAAGCTCATTATTAGTTCAGACAGAAAATATTCATAATCAATGAAAATTCATTCCAAAACTGCCATAATTAAATTTTCGAAGCAGTTAGCATACTGAAAATCTGGTACAAACAAGCAGTCAAGTTTTAAGATGTGTACATTCAGCAAAACAAAATATCAAAGAGGCCAAAGGCTCAATATCGGAGAATGAGATGCATAACTAATTTTTACGCTATACCCTAAAACATATTGGGCTAACTACAGTTGATAGCCCAGAACACTCTTTGAGAACAAGAATATTCTTTTAATATTCGAACTATCCAATTTAAAACCTATTTTTCAAGAAACTGCAATTTAATGATTGCAGAACCGAACCTGAAGCTTATTTTACGAAACATTAATGATTTTTCACACCGTTTTAGCTTTTATTGAAAAGCTAACAATTATAAATGTGATATTTTTACACCCAAACAAGACTGCTGCCAGTCAAGCTGGGATAATTTAAGCAAGATATACCCTCATTTCTTTCTGAAATACACATTAATTTTAAATATATCCCCAATTAAATTCTTTGAGTGAACTTTTAAATGACTAAACATCGTCAAAGTAAATAATTGCACTTATTTTTAAACTAAAAGACTGAAAATGGAATTGTTTAGCAGAAGTAACTAAAATGCTAATATCTTTTTCTAGTGTTGGCCTCTGAAGAAAAACTACCTGTTTAAACTTTTTTTTTTCATTTTTGTAACATCCATCAATTAAAATATACAATTATACATAGATAAAATATACATTATCGAAATAAATTATAATTTTATTGTTCATGCCTTTTGAAGAAAATTCTCCATTTTTCTCTTGGTAAACATTATCAAGCAAATTGTCCAGGATTACTGAGAAATTTACATAACCCAGGCAAACAATAATAACAGATCAAGCAATATAAGTAATCTAGCTTACTTTGACAGGGCCATCATTTTTATCAGGCAGAGGTTCAGATTTGAGATGAGGATCAAGACTGCCATCTAAAAATTTTTGCACAAAAGCTTCGAAGTTGTCAACACTAATAAAGAAAAGAGTTACAAAATTAAAAAATTATAATTGCAACATTTCAAACATTAATAATAGGCTACATCATTCTATATAACCTTTTCTGTTAATACTTCAAGATTGTATTCTAAAATTTGTGCATAAATTTACAATTGCGAGTTTTCAGGTGGCAAAAACATTAACCTTTCCTTCAAGAAATTTAAATGACAGTATTAAAACAAAACATTTAATAAAATCAAAGCAGACTCCCAAATTTCAAAGAACTCAGAACAATGCATCATGTAAAATTGATACAGCTGCTGTCGTGTCATTCCATGACCATTTCACAAGCTAAGACATACAACCTAAATTACATTCTGAACCAGAAGCATCTACGGCCTAGACTGGGTTGGTTGATTTGGGTTTATGGCACGAGGTCCTACATACAGCAGACAAGCTATGCCAAACACAAGATTAAATATATGCAATAAAAGCAGGCATAGACTAGGATTTGAACCTAGTACCCATTTATCACAAAACATAAAACCATTCCTTTGGTCAAGTACAGAAAAACATGACCAATAGCTGTCAAGTACAGAAAGAAAAACATGTTAATGGGCACATAAACTCTTAAAACCTTTTTATATCCTTCGATTACTTCCCAAAACTGATAATTTCTTTAGATCTGCATTACCATTGCACCTTTAGTTACCACTTTTCAATTTACACATAAAGTTCATGTTCCAAAAACTTCCTGCGTGCCACAAATTTCAGGACAGAGTGGTATAGATTCGTCGGAAAACAGACACAAATACTTCCTTTTATATTTGTAGAGAAGCTCAAAATAATAATGGACAAGGAGTGAACAGCTAATACTTAACATGCTTGTTTTGAAGTTTCTAAACATTTTATATTATCTTGCAAGACTCTTAAAACATTTAATTCTACTAGTTTAGGTAAGTTTTAATTCCAAGAAACTAGTCAGATCATTAGATTGACCAATCGTTCTAAAGGATCCTGGTTAAAATAAGTGGTAAGGCATAGATATTTCTTGTATGAATTAGAATGCATGGTAAAAATTTGGGGTCTAACGCGAATTCATTCCATAGTTCACAAATCTGTCCTTGAAAGTTATGATGAAAGTGTTCAATTGGTGGGGAATTAGAAAAAGTCAAATGGCTATCAACAAACCTAAATTCTTCCTTCATGTTAAATTTTTGATTAGCCTCATTCTTGGCACCAACAACAGGTTTCTCTCCTTTGCCTTTCAAACCAAAGTCTTCAACTTCAGCAGAAAATTTATCTTTATTGCTAACAGCGAAGTTCACTTTTCCTTTGTAATTCTGTGCTACCTTCATAACTCTGTTACGCCAGTAGTTTGTACCTAGTTTAAGATAATTAAAATTAAAATGTGCGAAATGAAAATTTAAATTTTCAACAAGTTTCGAAATTAAACATGCAAGTCAATTTTTAAAATGCATTCAAGCTATATGTGTGCTGATTAGATCACAACTAGATATAGTATTCTGCCAAACTGCAAGAAAATTCAATTGAAAATATAAAAAATAATTTTCTGCATTTTCCAATAATATGCAGATTGATAGCTGAAATATGTAACAAATAATTGAAAACAAATAACAAATAATTGAATTTAAATAAAATTTATAAACAAATATAAGTTTAAAAACTAACTTTTAAACACAAAGCCCATTTGATATTTATAAAAAGACCCAATACTCAAATTTCTATCCATGAATATCATTACAATTCTGATAACATTCAGTAAAAAATGGCATCCATAATATTTTGAAACATTGTATAGTATTGAAAATTGCAATCATTGCCATACATGTCCTTGCTAATGTACGTGGTCATACTAACTCCTTTGACTTAGTTTTTTTAAAATCTATCAAGGTTTTTAGGAACATTAATCTATACAAATACTAAAATCCTATAACACTAATCAATTCAGACTGTTAACTTTCTTGTATATCAAATATCTTCAGTAAAAGTGAGCTACTTTCAGATACATTTAATTTATTTCCAAAAACTAAAGAGCCTCTGCATTTTTTACGTTGTATTTAGGAAACTTTTAAAACAAAAAGCAACCCTTCACAAAAGATAATATCCTTATGTGTAATATACATAAGGTATTAATTATGTAGCATATTAGTGTAGGAAAAAAAATTGTATATATTGAAATGTGAAGTTTGTTTAACATTGGTGTTACTGTACTGTTACTTGCTGTTATAATCTGCTTAGCACAAGTTCCAATGTCTGTCCAGAAGTGCAGGTTTTCTTAGTTTATAATCATTATACAGTACAAAGTCCCAAATCCGGACGTTTAGCTAACCGGCGTTAATTTTTTTTTACATCTTTCCGACAATTTTTTTTAAAAAAGGAGTTAAACCTGGATTTAATAGATGAAACGCCTTTAAATAACGGACATGTTCAGAGTAAATATCACACTGAAAAAACTAGAAGATTCACAAGTAAAAAATTTGTTACATTGTATTAAAAAGGATTTTTTTCCTTCTTTAAAAATTATTCCCATTTATATATTTGCTCATTTACTATTGCAATCGCAAAATTCATGCAGTTAGGGGGTTAGATTAAGGTTTTCTGACAAAAAATGCAAATAATCCACAAGTCCGAAATGGCCGAGGTCCTCAGGATTCCGGATTTGGAACTTTGTACTGTAATATATAAACTGTGTAAATACTTAAACACATTTTTTTGGACAAAAATATTAAGAGATCTGCCATTTATAATCAAAACCATACAATAATGGTTTTAAGTCTGCTCAAGACGACATATCACATCTGCTTTACTTGCATACATAAATGGCAACAATCAAAAAGCCTAATAAGGCCTTCAGCTGTCATTAAGACAATGATGCTTATTGCATTAAATCTATTATTTTCTAACACATGATTAATCAAATTTTGTAATCATAAATTCATTTCCCTTGCAAAACTTCCACGACACAGCAATCAGATATTGAAAAATGTATTACCTTTAACATTCTTAACATAATCTACATCATAATAGACAGTAATGAGAGGAGTCTTGAAGTCGTCATGATTGTCGTGAGTTCTGTGACCAACAAGCCCATGGCTGAAAATCAAAACATGTTTAGTTATTAAATATCCAATTTAAACAAAAAACAATTATTGAATTGACGTTTGTTGAGGTGATGATCCAAAGAAACATTTAAAATATACTATACAGGTATACTAAATTTTTAAAAAATTGACAATATTTCCAACCCAATGAGCCAATGGTTTTGCTTGAAAAACATAAAATTAAACCAAATTCATTGTTTTCAGCCTCACTTGTTTCGTATACACCAGATAGTTACAAAACAAGCTTAATGGAATTAAGTTGAATTTCTATACTTAAGATCCTGTATAATACAACTATACAGTAATTTAATCAATCTAACAGGTTTTAAATGGAGCTTTATATAATTATAATGGATTATAAACCTTAATTTTGTTTCAATATTCTGAAGATCAAATTTTAAATCTCCAATGACAAGCATATTCATGTCACTAATTTTTATGAAAGCTTAGAGTTCAGCTCTAATAGAAAAATAAAAAATAATTTTCTGTTAAATGTTTTTGTCAGTGGGAGTTCCAGCGACACTTGCCATTTGAATGTCTAAATTATAGGTAGATGTGAGCATAAACGAGAATGTAGGGAACTTATTTCTTGAATAATTTGTTATTGCTCAGTTTTGATTTTTAGCAAGTACTGTGTCAAGATTAAATGGATAAGATTTCCTTAATAGTTGTTAGCTTTTTGAAGGGATTGGGACAACAGGTTTTGAATTGACAAAGCAGCCTTGGCACTATATCATCTGCCATAAATCCTAAAATAACAAAGAATCCATTGCAAGACCATTTTAACCACAAAATCAGTTATTGACTAATGGAATTCTTCCACGAAAACTTGACCCAACAGATTAGGTATTTAGAGATTGTATCACACACACACAGACTGAGGATAAAAAAAAAACATTTTCCTTTAGTTCTTGATTTGCTGTAGAGTCAGCATTCACAAAAATTATCTGTCTAAGTTCCAAAAGGTTCACTCATTTTGAAAACTTTTGGGTAAGGCATACACCACACACAATTCTAAACATAAAAATCCCCGTCAACAGTCGAAAAACTTATTTTAAAGTACATTTCTTGGATATTAAACTTAAAAACAATTTGAATTTGTAAACATACAAGCATAGCATAGCATACAATATGGAAAAGCGTTAAATTAATGCCATTGATCAAAAATGTACAAATTATACAAACAACTTACTAATTGTTCTCAACGAAGCCTTGTATGCATTGATCAAATGAGTGTGTATATAAATTATAAAAACAATTAAATAACTTACTAATTGTTCTTAACGAAGTCATGTATTTCATCTTTATCTGCAGCACCTGGGTATTTGGCTTCTTGAGGTTCAAATTTGTTCGCGAATTTCTTTGGACGGTATAGGACAATATCACTATAAATAAAACAAAATTCCTATTATTATAGCATTACCAGGGCCTGTCAGAGGCCTGAACGACAGATGCGGCCGCATCCGGCGCTAAGATTGGTGGGGGGCGCTGGCCATCCTTGGCCCACGCCAAGGGTGCCTCAGAAGAACCTCATTAATAAACACAGGCAGCGAAATTTTTTTTTCAACAAATATATAATGACAAAAAAAACCCAATTAAACACTCTATTCAGAGGAGAGGAGGATTTCGTGATCTGAATTAGAAGGATATTAAATGTTGAAGACTTAATTAATGAAATTGAATGCATCAAAACTTACTGGAATTTTTTTTACCTTTCTGGTTACAGTGGCGTCCTTCGAGCGCCGTTTTAGTAAGTTAAAAAATAAAAACTACCTCTGGTCAAGCATGGGTCGAGAATTGTTTGACAAACCTTGTTATTCCATCCGTTTTACAAAAGATGGCAGAAAATATGGACTTTTGCGACATAACAGCAGAGTTTGCCTTGCGAAAAGCAAGAAAAGTAAAGTTGTAGGTTTCAAGTTCAACAATTTTCCATATAGTTTTCTTATGAAACTCTATTACAAATGAAGTAGTATATCTAGACACGCTTTTTATTTTCAATCCTAGTTCTACCTGTATACATTTTGGCATGGGGCGCCAAGTCCTATATTTGCCATGGGCACCATAATCCTATATACTGCAATGGCACAGGCAAGATCAACACAAAGAAAAGCCGATTACCTTTTCCTTTAGAGGCCATTCATATGTATTTTTATCAATTTTTCGTGATTTTAAGACCCTCCACTCTAAAATATCAAACGATATCAAGGACCAAAATCCCTCCCCCTCTCATTTGATATCAATATCATCCCACAATAAAAGTTCACACTAAAAATCTTCCAATTTTTTTTTAAACATAGATTTTAACTGTCTTAAAAGAGTGATATCGATATCAATTGCCAGCCCTGAGCCTCCTCCTCCAAACAATACAGCAAATCTTTGAAATAGGGGGGGGGGGGGGCAAATCATCTCGCATCCGCAATAAACTTCTCTTGGATCTGCCCTGAGCATTACACAAGTCACTAGAATACCATAACAATGTAGAATTGCTTAGAAGAGAGTGGTACACATTTATTTACTGCACAATACTTCTTTCAATACTAGTTTCAAACATTAAATATTTAAATAGCAGTAACCGAATAAAGACAGATTTTGGACAGCATTTTGCAGACGTGTCTACAATACTATAAGCCAATTTTATGGTTACATGGTTAACCGTCAAATACTGTTTGAGTACAATTGTAATACCAAAAACTTAAAGGCTTTAAATTCAACATGAATAGAAACAATTTTGATACATGTTTATTTTTTAATGAAGTAAATAAATACTTCAGCTGCACCTCAAAATAGAGGGATTAAAAAAAAAAAATTTACGTGTTCAGAAAACTCTTTTAAGAGTATTTAAAATAAAGTTAGTTTCACTTTAAACAAATTATCAAGACCTTTTAAGTAATTTTCTTTAAAAATTTTTCCCTAATTTATATGAACATGATTTTGATAGGACAAAATTTATAGTCAACATTTAAGTTCTTTGATCAATTTAAACAGAAAATGTCTGAATTTTTTGGATTAAATATTTCTTACTCTGAATATCCATATTTGGTTAAGATTTCCTTATTGAAGGCATGGGCAAATGACACCGATTCTCTCAACTTATCTGCTGCTTTCAAGAACTCTTCTTTCAATTTACTGGATTCATCAGAAAAGAAACCTAAAATAAAAATATATCGGTTAGTAAAGGTGAAAATTGAGAATTTTTTTGTGGCCACTTGCGAGCAATCGCATATTTTGTAAAACACACACGTTATATACATGTGTGCGAGTGTTCAAGCTTTCTTTTCAAAAATTTTACGGTAGAAAAAAAGTAAAATGGGAGGTTCCACCATATAGATTGTTTTTTAAGAAAGTGTGACGACCAGCAAAATTTTTCAGTCTCCACTTTTAAACATTCAGTCGCCACGTTGTGACTTAATTTTCACCTTTATCAGTTAGATACTTAAAACATGTGTTAATATTTTTTACAAGTCTTAATCTACCATTTTCTAAACCGAATTAAGGTTTTAGATTTAAATATTCTTAATCTCTCAATTCTTAAAAAAGATGTATTTGCCATCTATAACTTAAAAATTTCATGCCATATATACATGAGCAACTTTGATCATTGAATGTGACTAATTTTAAAGGGTAAACAAAATATTGCAATAAAAGAGAAAAAAAATACCTTAAGTATTTAAACACATTAAATACAATGACAGTACAGTTAGAGATAGGACTGCACTGGTCCCCTTAAATATTTTTACATCCTTACAAGGAAGGAAATTATGTGGATTTTATGGTTGCCAATCCCTAGATTGTACAAGCATTCACAAACCCCTTATGTTTGAACTTTCAAGGGTTAATACAGTTAATATTTCAATATTTACAGATATCACGAGCATACCTAAAACACTTTTGTAGCATTGTAAAAACTTTATTATGCATGATCATTTAAGTTCTGTTAAAAGGTATGTAAATTTTCACAAATTCAATATTACATCAGGGAACAAATTTCAATCGATTTCTCTAATGGATAAATTAAATTTCAACCAATTTAAAAAGCTTTTACATGATTTAAAAAGCTTTTACGTGCATAGCAAGGGAAAAGTTCTTTGGTACACCAATGCATTGTTTTCCTTGACTAAAATTATATTCAAACTTTAATTTTAAAAGTTTTGCAAATACTTATTCAACAAATAAATTCAACCAAAATTTCAGTAGAAATTAATAACATTCTGCATTGCTAGCTTTTCAGAAAATCTGAACTTACTGAAATTAACACTTAATATAGATGTTTATTATTTAAATCAATAACTGAAAACAGAATCCTTTAAGTATAACCTCAGTCTGAAATTTATCATCTTAAAATGTTATGGAATCCTCAATTTATAATTTTGATGGTATTCATTTTTAAATAGAACAATTGATGGGTCAAAATTGGCATCATTAACAAAACAATTAAGAAAAGTTGCATGTCAAGAATGACGACTAAAACTAGAATATAAAGATGAAACTCAAAAGTGCAAAATACAACCAACCCCAAATTCAGCATCCTGCATAGCATTAACAGTTTATATACACATTAATTGATAGATCTATTGAAATTAACTCTTACCAATTACTACAACATCATCTTTAAATACTTTTTCAGCATCGTTAAGATTTTCAAGTACTTTAGAACTAGGACCAACTTGGGCTTTCATGTATTTAACAATGCCATCTAAAAAGAAAAAATGCATTAAACTAAAACATCTAAATTAGGATGAACCTCAAATACAATGCAAAAAATAATAACTACTAACCTGCATCACGGGGTCCATTGTATTCAGAGGAAAACTCGCCACTCCTAAATATTTTAAGAGTTGGGTAACCACTCACTCCATATTTTGAACAAGTATCTTTACCATTGTCTGCTGTACAGTCAACCTGTAAAATAATTCCATTTTTACATAAAAAAAACTGCACAATAATTACAAAATCTAAGACAAGAATTACCTTCAATGAGGTAAGGTTTTGTTGGCTTTTAAAAGATCAAATAATCCAAATTAAAAACATGAAGATTAATTTATATTATTATTACATAATAAAATTGATATCAAAAGAAAGTTAAATTTTACAAGTAATAAAATGCACAGTACAAAACATGTTGGGTGACAAGCAAGGTTGGGAGGTAGAATAAGGCAAGATTACAAGAACATGGATCAACAAACAATGCTGTCAAGTTAAGAATGGCAAACCAAACAGTCGAATATCTTTGAGAAAATTATATACAGTAAACTCTCGATTATTCGCGGAATCGAGTGGTGCGGCAACCGCGGATAAGCGAATTCAGGGGATAATGTGCAAAATGGTTAAAAAGGCACAAATCAACACCAAAATGCTTTTTAACAATTTTTATTTATAGTAGTATTCCTATACATACAATTATGAATTAATAAACAGTAGATTTCTGTACCTAAAAGTTTGTTTACATACTTATTAACACAACAAAATCAGTTAAGGTAGATGAACAACCAAATTTTTTTAAATATTTGAGTTTATTCATTAAAAATGAGTATTGAACATTTATTTTTTAATATCTGAAAACCGTTTTGAAATTCATTAATTATTAGCGAAGTTTTAGGAATATGTTTGAAACATAGTATTAAAAAGCAATGCCCTACGGATAAAATGTTCCATTTATTCAATACGAGTTTCTGTATTTACCATTACCTTAACTCTGTCTAAAAAACTACTCAATTTTTTCTTAGATATCTTGTATAAATATTTAATAGTCGTTATACTGTGCAGTGAGCCTCAAAGAAATAAACATCACTAATAACATTTTTAATTTTGTAAGATAACGAGAAAGTCAGACTTTTTCTGAGGTTTTTTGGAAAAATTTTTTGGTTTAATGCACTTGCCAAATATAAACAAAGTATCGTACAAAAAAAATAGGTGTACAATTTAAATTGCTCAGTGTTGAAACCCTTTCGTATTGTCATAATATTAGATTAAATTTTGATTTAAAAAGTTACATTTATAAAAATTTAATGTTACTCTTAAAACACTTGTACTATGTTAGTACATCACCAGTAAAAATATTGAAAGAATCCAAGCAATATTAAAGAAAAAAAATTGGGGGAGGGGTTGTTCACCTACCTTAATTGTTTCGAAACAAAGTGGGGTGGATAATCTGCCCACGGTTAATCGGGAGTTTACTGTATATGAATCAAAACATATTCCTATGGAAGTCAACACTGTTATGCATGATGAAGCTTACAAGTAGAGCTTATAATTTTAAAATAATCCTAGTAATGGTAAATTCTACCACATAATAACAGTACAAATATCAGAAGAAGAAAAAAAATTTTAGAAGTTCTTAGCTTGACTCTTAAAAAGGTTCTTTCATATTGCATCTATTGTAGCCTGCAATATTAAACATGATACCACTTACCTTAGCAAGTGGAATGGGTGGGTCAGCTTTCTTTAGACTTGAAGCCGCTTTTTCAAATTCTGGAGCCAATCTTTTACAATGGCCACACCTATTTCATAAGTAAGCATTAGATTTAAAAGACATTAGTTTAGAGTTTAAAAGATAATTGTTGTACAAGTCGAAAAACACAGAGCATTTCAAAATTTCAATGCAAGGAACTCTAAATGTTCTTACTCTTCAAATTAAACATCAAGATAACTTGCAACACAACTCAGTAATCAGAAATTTACAAATTCAGTCTTATCAATAGTATTAATACATTATAATTAAATGCATTTACATTAAGTAAATGCTTTTTTCGTATTTCAGAGATCGAACGAAAACTCGCTCGATAAATTTAAAAGTTGGAACAATGGATTTGTTGCGCAACCCTGTGGCTGACGGCCTTGGATATTGATTTATGAAGGTGAACTTTTAATCTCGTTAACGAGTTTTGTAGAAAATATGTTTAAATTGAGAATTTATACTTCTTCAAAAACCGCATCAATTGCTATTTAATTGAAATTTTTGAACCACAAATACACAGAATCGCGATTTAGGCGGCTTATCCAACTCAACAAGCAAATGAATTACAAAGTTAATTTTTTACCCAATTTTAGCAAATTTTCTCAAAGTACATCGAAACAAACAAAAGGTAGCAAAATGATTTCGCAATCCTTGATTGCTGATTCATCTATTGACAAGTTTATCTTGAATGACACTTTTAAATACTCAACCCAGAGAACGTCTTTCAGTTGATAAAGTTAGATTAAGCTCCAATGCAAATGATGACTGGATATATAAAAAAAATAGAGTACAATGAAATTTGAACTTACCAGGGGGCAAAGAATTCTATTAAAATTGCATCGTGCTGAATTACTTGGTCTTCAAAATCAGGACCGGATAAATCTAAGACATCACTAGCAACAATTACAGATATTGAACATAAAAATATAGCAGTTAGAAAAGATAACGGTGAGTACATTTTGATACTTGTTACAAAATATAAGGTTGCTTTATCCGGCTTAAAAATAGTATACCCCTCGCACGCCGGTTTTATACCGCTTCCAGGAAGGAACGTGTCAAAAGTTTCTTCAGAAGCCTACTACCTAACCACTGTGTTGTCAGTCTCCCATTGGTGGAAAATACGATGTGATTAGGTAATGATAAAATCGTGCAATTTTGCTGAATTTTCAATGTTTACCGAGTGAATATTTTATGAAATTAGGTAATTAATGTTTCGGAAAATCAAATTTAAAATAGCAGGGTGAAAATTGAAAAATTAGTGAAACTAAACCAAGGATATTAAAGCAATGAATGACTCTTTTTCAAGTGCTCAATCGCAGAACTTAAAACAAAAACTGAAAGTGATTTTGAAATCCATGAAACATTTTTCACAATGGTTTGAACTGTTTACTCTGATTTGAACGTATGAAACATTCTTACTATGTTTTGCTTTTTAATTCTAATTTTATGTAACTAAAATAGAGCTTACAAGAAGACTTCATTTTGTCGGCAAAATAAATTTTTATTGACAAGGTTTTTGTTTCTACACTAAACATTGGGATAAATATGTTATCAATTTTCATTAGTTACTAATGCTGTCATGCAATATATGAGATTTCAACTGTTTATTTGATTAAATTGTCATTAGGTGTTTAAATTTAGTTAATAGCTTAATATTTCAACAGCGGTTATCGTTTGTTGAAAGACAAAAAACAAATGGTGAAGTGAAAGAATTCAATTCAATTCACTGTGTTAAATAAAACTTTCAGCTTTTTATTTTGAAAATAAGTAATTTCAGAAAATTTACTATTTTTTACCACTTTTATGTAAAAAAGAAACTAAATTGAGAATTATTTAAGAAGATATGTTGATCGTCTTGAGGAATTTTGTGTAACCCACTAGTTTTTGAGTTTTCATGTGTAATAGTATCTCTATGTTGGCCGCGCATTGTCTAAGTTACACACGGAAAAAAATTCAATAGAACAGTTTCGGAATTAATTTTAATTGAGGACGGCATGCGTCAAATTTGCACATTCCTGTTACCTGTTCACTAGTGCCTTCATTTTTGTAAACACACGGAATCAGTCTTTAATAAAAGGTAAATTTCTTGCACAAATTTCTGCAACTGGAAGAACTGATCAATCGTTGAAACGCAATGTTTAAACGTTTGTTTCCATTAAGTCCTATTAAAAAATTTCGAATTTAAGTATTGGGTCAAAATGTTACTGCTTAAAATGTTACTTCTTTCTTTGTCAACTTTGCCTTCTTTGAAACTTTGGTTGTTATTTTCACAAGAACTTCAAAATGTTTTATCATTAATTTTTCTTTGGATTTTACCTTTTAGAATTACTCAAATAAATATTTAAAGACAGAAGAACGTAGGCAAAAAATTCCTTCAATATTTTTTAGTTTCCTTGGCAACCAGTCACTGAAGTAATCTTTTGGTTCTTAACTGATTAATTTAATTATATGAAACTTGGAAAAAGTGTTAAAACTTCTGTGTGGTTTCCTTCATATAATTTTATACCACAATTATAACTTTGTTCAGTAGCAGCAAGTCGTTTCCTTTGAAAATTCAGGCACACTGAATGTTTTTGTAATATTTTCTAAAAAATTTTAATGTTATGAATTTTTAATATTCTTTTTGATAAAAGATTAAAATAGGTTCTAAATTCCATTAAATTTGTTTTGATGAGGGAATATTTCATAATTAATGCAGTCAGATTTATTTTCTTCATTGTTGTTTTATAAAGCTACACCATTAATCTATCAAAATATCCAAAACTGCTCATGAAAATTAAATTAAATTTTTCTACTAGTAAAATTTTAAAACTATTCTATCTATTAATAATCAAACCAATTCTGTATTTAAAATTCAAGTAGATTTTTATAGGCTTCTAAAATTGAGTTTATACACTATGACCAAAACTGGGGAAGGAGAAAAATAATTCGAAAGTTTATAAGAAATGTGAAATTCAGGAACATTAGGCTAAAAATACCCCAAGAATATTTTCAGATAGATTTTAAATGTCATCTGGAAAATTCTTGGTAAAAATATTGAGTTTAGGGCCAGACTATTTCTTTAAATAGCACAATAAAAACACAGAATGAAGAAAGTTTTAACTGCGCATAATTTTGCATGAGGAATAGCTTCTAAGCAAAGGAGCTTTAAATTTATGTTTATCTGAAAATATTTGCCCATTTCTCATAGAATCGTTATGCTCAATGCCCTGAATATCATGATTTTGAAGCACTTTTCCTTTCAAGCCTATTGAGGTCTTGAGATTATGACTGGGTGTATAGTTGCAGTTATAGTGATCCATGCCTCTTTTCTCCATGTGGAAATAGGAACTATAAACACCAAAATTTGACTTTAAAATCCAAATTTTGGTACATTAAAAAAATTGTTCTTTGTTAAATATTTCACTTTTCTGACATTTTATCCATAAGAACCATATTTCCAACCATCTTACAACACCATATAAGCATCGAAACTCTTTCATGCTTGCGAGATGTTTTATCTTTGAAATCATGAAAAAGTGAAATACTTAACTCTTGAAGAACAGTTTTTTTTTTATGCTCAAAATTTGGATTTAGAGGCAATGTTATGTGTCAAAAATAACGTCTCCACAGAAAATGAGGAGATACTGAGCAAAAATTGTTAAAAGTTTCTTTACCACCCTAAACAGTAGTATACATCCCATCGTAATCTCAGGACCACAATGGGCTTGAAAATTTGTGGTCCCAGTTGAAAAAGGTGCTAAAAATCACGATTTCAGAGCACAGAACATAAAATGGATTCTATGAGTGAAATGGGTAAAAATGTTCAGGAAAGATAACACAAGCTCTTACTTCCGTGTCTCTTGGTTTAGAAGTTGTTCTGCGTGCAGAAATATTTGCTAAAAAAAACTATTTTACAGTTTTATTGTATTTATGTAAGAAAATGGACTGGGTTCTCTATACTCAATTTTGTAACCTAAAATGTTTCAACTTTAGCATTTAAAACCTATTGATAAAAATATGAAAGAATATGGAATAATTTTTAGCCCAATATGTTTACCATTCTTAAAAATATGTTCAAATTATTATCTATTAGAGTTTTGAGCTATTAAAAAAATCTCTCCATGGTGCACAATCAATTTTGGGAGCTACTGTAGTTTAAACTACAAACTTTTAGTCATGTGTAATACATAAAGTTCTCTTGGATTATATATGCTATATTGCAACTTCAGTCTCTTGAGGTTAATGACCTTATGGTCTTGCTTTCTCTAGACAGCACATTAATTACAGAGTATTGATTTTTGAGTGAATCCGCCAGTTACTCACTAGTGTAATCAATTACTGCAAAACATACAGTTTGGTTCTACTGGTGGCTTAACCCCAATATTTTATTTAAAATTAATTTAAATATCAAAAATTACTATGTGTGTCAAAATTAGATACATTAGCCTCTATGCGAAACTTCAGTTTAAAATCAAATAGATTTAGTCACTACTTATCGGAAGTCCGCCATACTGTAATTTCTTAGTTCCCAATGATTTGACATCTTGTTTTTTATCAATAAAAAGAAAGATTAGCGAACTTTAGGTTGGGTCTCTTGAATATTAATTTGATACAATAGGAGACACTGCCACTGCTTGCCTACGCTTGCCAACTCCTGGGGAATGCTTTGCAAACCAACACTAACTAAAAAAATTTAATACTTTGAGAAAAGATGATTTTCTTAAAGATGGTTTTAAAACTGAGTCCTTGTGTAAGTCATCACATGTGCACTCAGTTTCATGTATTGTGATCTTTGTGAAATGTAGCCTTGAAAAAGGCTTAAAGATTTCTTTTGTTTGAAGATTGGAAACCCTATTAAAGATTTAATATTTCTGTATTGTCTTATTTTGAACATATTATTTTTATTTCGAATTTATATTAAAAAATACATGCTTTAAGGAGATAACCATTAGTCTTTCTTACCTTAAAATTCATGTCAAAATGATATGTGAGCCTTAAAAAATTGTGCCATTCATAATTGCTTTTAATGAACTCTGTTTTTTCAGTCAGAAAATTTCAGCTATTGAAGAATAAAGGTATTGTGATGACCACAAAACTGGAGGAGATCGATGCAATCTCGAAAAAACCATGAAAAAAATTCTAAAGCTCCCAAGGAGGTATAAATTTTAGAATTATATTTGCATGCATTTCTACACAGATGGCTGAATTCATATATAAAATGCAAGAAACACCTTACTCCAAATAAATGCTTGCAAGTTATATTAATCATCAATGTAAAATGTTTAACTGTATGAAAACAATGTTTATGTTTGAAAAAAAATTTAAGCAGAAATATTTATTTCATATGTACTTTTGAAGTTGTTTCTATAGCAGTGGTGCTGGACAGAAATATTTTTGAAAATGATTGTAAAAGTCTAAACATTGTCAAAACCTATGTACTGTATTATCTCTTTTCCATAAAAACTACTCTTGCTACTTAGCAGCAAATAAAAGTCATAAACTATTCCAAATTGCCATTATCCAGAGATAACCAAGTGATCTTTCCTCCTTGTTTTATCCTGCCCTTCTGTTTTGCACTTTTTCCTCTTGTTGTATGTGGTATCTTGTGGTAGAGGCAAATCCGCCACCTGTATTTCTAATATAACAAACCGGAAATGTGTTAATTTGTTATAACTATGTTCACCTGCCAAATTGCTTATTGGGCTGGGTCTACTTTTATTAAATGTCATTGCAGTGAACAAATTTGTGATATTGGTAAAAACATTTTGTGTGTTTTGAAAAGTTTTTGCTGCAAAATATATTGAATTTTGATGCTTTTAAATTTGCCATTTTAGGCTGTAGCCTTCTCAGCCTATTTAGAAAAATTATATTGTCAAGAAGTGATTAAAATGCTATAGCATATCAATGTAATACAATGACTGATCAGAAAATCTCAACTGTCATTAAATAATTTCACTTCTATATTTGAAATGTAAACTTGATTTTTGCTTCTATACACCCTGTGAACAGTTTTTGTGGATTACGTGTTTTGAAAAGGATGAACAAAAACTTTTATGTTTAAATAGTATGTTTTCTAATTCAATCATGGAATATGACAAATCATTATATCATATTATAAATGGGTGGGGATTTATTCCCAAATTCAGTTTGGAATGAGAAAATTTTTCTTATGTGACAAAAAACTTCTTGTTTATTATTTATTTTGTCCTTATAATATATTCAGATTGAACTAGCATTATTAATTCATCTGCATTTCTTACTGTATGGTTTGAAGAATTCAGGAATAAAATTAAAAACTTTAAACTTGTAGGCAGATATTCAAGTATCTGGGTTTAGCGTCGTGATAGCTCAAGGGAAAGTAAATGCTACTGAAAAGTCTAAACAGGTATATAACAAAAAATTTGTACCCTATATTTCAATATGCTTGAGGTATTTTAAATAAAATATGTTATGATTGTGTATAGTTAGTATTTTGTTTTAAGTTGCACAATGTTACTTTTCTAATTTTTGAATTTGAAATTTAAGTTTCAATTCCCCAAAAGAAAGTTGGTGATGAATTTAAGGTTAAATTAATTTAACTTAAGGTTAAATTTATTAAATTTTAAGTGTCAAGATCATTAGAATTTTATTTTAATATCTCAGTTAGCAAAATACTATGAGAAGTTAGTTATTGAAAGTGCTGTTTGATTAATTTGATTGAATCCTCACTGTTCGATTTTTTAACTATCCTTAAGTTATCTGATAACCATGTACCAGCTTCTTTTCTTTTTGAGGTAACCTCAAATTTAAAAAAAGTTTTTAAAGATTCTTGCCATTCTTTATAAATTACAAACCATTATTTGTTGCAAAAAAATTTTCAACTAAAATGAAATCATAATTTAAAATTAAAAAAAATTATAGTTAAAGCTTTCACTGCCACTTATAACACTTATATACTGATATTTATCTTTATTTCTGATAATAATTTCAAATATTGTCATATTCCATACTTATTGACAACCCTTATCATTTTAACAATAGAATTTGTCTGCTTTCTTTCCAATATAGTATTGTTTTAATTTTTTTGATATTATGAACAGTTAACTAAAATCTAGAGTGGGTCATTTATATTAATAAAAATGTCATCTTAACTATGTATATCTGAATTCAGAAGTGATAAATCTATGTGGTCAATTAAATCACTTACCCGGTATGTGCTTTGTCATATAGCTGCTCTTTATTCGGATTGTCAAATAAAGTATGTAAAATATTGTAAATAATTGAATGAAAAAAATATGCTGTGTGCTAGTTGAAACACAAATTTGCAACCAGCTGTATCTCATAGAAGTAAAAATTTCAGTTATAAATTTGTAGGTGTGAATCCTGAAATCTGTAGTCCTTAGCTATGCTCTATTACTATAGCTCATAGTCCTCAAATAACTGATTGAAAGCAGTGTTCTTGTAATCTATTCATAAATACTGAAATCAAATTTTTTTTTTTTTTAGAAAATTCATTTTTTCAGGTTTAATATTTAAAAAATTTTAGTTATATTATTTTCTAACAATTATTTATATTACCCCTCTATTAAAATATACTAAACTAATTACAATAAAATGGCTCAAAATATTAAACAAGAATTGATGATTTCGCCATGCAATAAATGTTTATTAAATTGCCTTTTCTCTTATAGACAGGCTCAAAAATTGCATCGAAGTCGCAGACATCCAAAGCTTCTCCAAGAAGAAAATTTCAAACTAGAACAGGTTGGAGATTTGTACTTTTAGTAAATATAAATTAAATTTTTTTGTCAAAGTATATCCCTGTACTTTTGTATACCAGTGCAATAATTATATCAAGTTAGTATTGCAGTTAACAGTGGGACCCTAAATTCTTAATCATTTGATGTGTCCAGTAGACATCAATGCATTGATAATGATATTTCCAAGCTATTTAAATTTCAAAGATACTTTACGAAGAAAAGAAGGGACATAAAATTCAGCATAATAAAATGACTTTAACAAGTCTGAAACATAAGGAGGGAGAGAGAAATAATTAAAACCACATATTTTATTGATTCATGTTATGTTAACTATTTCAATTCCTCTGGAAATATTTACAAAAACAAATTACTGTTTCACATTTGGTATTAAAAGTACATATATAAAGAATACATACATAAGCATTTGTAATCTGACATGCTTCTTTCAAATACTTGTCAAAATACATCTAAAAAACTGAAATGATTTATTTTTACTTTAGAAATCTCCGAAAATCAGGTATAAATTTTCATCAAATAAGATGACTGTTTTGTTAGCTGACATTTTATTAGATTCGATATGGATTCTCTATGGAATTTAAAAATATGAAGTACTTCACAAGTGGTAGGAATATATAAGGGATTTTGAGAAATGAAGGTTTGGATACTTTTAAAATGTAATAAGTTTCAAATCTACAGTTTGCATTAAATTGAAATTGTAACTTTCATCCCTCTTTGCAATTAAATCATAGCTGCCACTACTGTTTCATTCAGTTATTGATTATCTCAAAATACATCAAAATTGATATTTATAGAATTTTTATAGCATTGAAAAAAATCATCTTTTTGTCCTCCAGATGATATAAAAAATGTGCAGGGCACATTACACAGAAATCAATCCCCATCTCCATCCAGAGGCTCCAGCCGAGCATCATCCAGTCCCGTGTCCTCGACGTCTCATGTCTCCGACGCCTGCACGTCTCTCTCGAAGGCCGAAGACACGACTGCTACGTCGGCATCTATATCATCATCTCCCGTCAATGCTGGACCGTCCTCTTACAGAGCGCAATGGGTGCTTTCTAGAAAACTTTCAGGAAGGTCTCGATTTAGTGAAGTACAAGGTAATGCAATTTTTTCTACAATCCACTCTCTCTCACGCGACTCTAGTAAGAAGGCTGATGTCCTTGAACGAGTCTGCTTCTGAAGAGGTACTTAGCTTACCAGAGGAGAGGGCTGCTACACACAAAATCATGTATGGTGATCATCATGGAGGATTTCTTTTGTCAACTGATAATAACTGCTATCCTTTCTGGCATCAGACAATAAGCCCAGAGTTGGAATCCATGCAAAAGACGTCCATCGTGAAAACGCATAAATACATTTAAACATATTATGTAAATTTATGAATAGACTTGTTCAAAACCATACTACCCAAATGCCAACTTACCAGAGCTGAACTAGTGTTGGGTCCTTTTTTTTAAATTTATTTATTAAAAATTAATAAGAGAATTGAAAGGTTTTCGAAAATAAGGACCACAGCTAAGCCAATTTAGATCATATAGTGGTTCGATTTTAAATATTTGGATTACTAGAAAGGATTCCCACTGATCCTTGTTCACACATTACAGGTCAGGAGATGTCCATATCTTAATCATGAAAAATGGGCATGCAATAAGTACTAAACTAGTACCATGGGACGTTCTCAAAATGAGGGAACACTAAATGTTAACTATGAATAATTTTTGAAATTTAACATCAATACTTTTTGCTGGATTGTCTATAAGCCTTGAATACAATATACAATCATGCAAAGACAGGAACTGTTCTCTAAAATTACTAATTAAAACATTTAATTACAAGATCTGTAAGTTACAGATTTTTGACATGGCTGGCCTGTAGGTTACATAATTTTGGCATTTCCCAAGTCTAATAATAATGACTAATAATAAATTAGTTATAAATCGTCAATGTTTTAAAAACAGTAGATGTGAATATTTTAAAATTATAATTTTGTTTTTCCAGATTTTCAAATCATGGATTTGTTTAATTCTGTAAAAATTTATTACCAATTCCAAAATTTTTGGGTTTTTTTATTTATTTTTATTTTTTAAATAATATATATTTACACATACAGGAAAACAGGATCATAAAATAAAAATAAGTTTATCCTTGAAAACTCTTGGGAAAGTTATAATTCCTATTGAATTAACTAGGAAAAAATAAAGTTCTAAAAATCTATGTTTCATCTTATACAAATACAAATATTGACGACCAGCTACAGGCTCAAGCCCAACAAGGCTGGTCCTTTGTTTATGAATTCTCCAATTCCCACTGACTATCCAATTGTGTCTTAAATTCGTACACTCCCTTTGAATTAACTATATTTTCTGGCAACGCATTCCAACTGTCTATTACCCTATTAAAGTAGTAGTTTTTCTTTAAATCCCGATTAAAATGTGTCTTATTCAATTTATACCCATGGCCCCTTGTTCTGTTATCCCTATTGAAATTTAAGCCCTCTGTGTCCCCTTGTTTTACAAACTTGAAAAGCTGAATCAAATCCCCCCTCCTTCTTCTTCTTTCCAGTGTATACATGTTTAGCTTACTTAAACGTTCATTATAGTCGAAATTCGCTAGCCCCTTTATTATTTTTGTAGCTCTGTGCTGAACCCTTTCAATTGATTCTAAGTCCTTTCTCATATATGGAGCCCAGAATTGTACAGCATATTCTAGATGTGGTCTTACTAAACCCTTATATAACGGCAAGATTATATTATTATCCCTTGAAGTTACAGTCTTTTTAATATACCCCAATAACCTATTAGCCTTTTTACCCGCAGCTGAACATTGGTGACCCATTTTAAAATCCCTGTGAATTATCACCCCAAGATCCTTGACTGTTTCTCCCTCCTTTACCTTCACTCCCTGCAGACAGTACTCGGCTCCACTGTTCCTGTAACCCATATGCAGAACTTGACATTTCCCTACATTAAAATGTGTCTTATTCAATTTATACCCATGGCCCCTTGTTCTGTTATCCCCTTGAAAAAAATTTATTCAAAGGATCATTACAGCCATAAAGCAGAAAAGAAAACAGAAAAAATAATAATATTGGAAAAAAATAACAAAATTCTTTACAATCTTATTGAGATTGTTGCAACATCAAATCCAAAATTGAGTAATGATCGACGCTGTCACCATATGACATCAAACATACACTTTTGCTGGACATATGCCTAGTAATGGTATCAATATTGTATCTGCTAAATTCACTTTATTTTTCGATAAAAAACTTTTAATCTGATGAAATTAGATTGTATCTAATATATTTTTTTTTTATGTTTTGGGATATATATATATATATATATATATATATCGGCACCTTTATAACATAAATTAAATCGATAATTCAATCATTACACGATTTTTACATCACATTTTTTTTAAAAGAAAAGTATATTTACGACAAAGAAAAGGCACAATAACTCATAAAAATGCTTTAAAAAGTTATTTTAAATACAAATAAATGCAGTTTAAAGTACTTGCCAATATATTTTTTTCTTCTGGTATAGACCTATTTTGATCGTTACTTTTGTACATTGCGATACATGCTGGATGGCTTAAGTATTGTTTCTTTGTTAATTCTTCACAATTTTAAACTAATGATGCCATTTACTGATCAAAATAGTGAACAAACTATCCTTATACTCTATTCATTTATATTTTTTTCTGCAGTTTTGGAAAACACATTATAATTTATTTTCTTGGTGATTTACTGTATCAGTTAACATTATAGATGTCTAAAATCCAACATTTGTAACTAAGGAATTTAATTTTGAGGATATTTACACTAAACTTGTAATAAATAATACTAATTCTTGTCTCTGAATAGAACTAAAAACCCATTGAGAAAAAAAATTAATTTTAAGAATTAAATTTATTTGCTGTCAAAGTTTAAAGTTATGAAATGTGTCTTGTTCCCACCTTTTGAGAATGACCCCCATAATAACCAGTGCAGGGACACAAGAATAAATCAATTTTAACAAAAAACAACTAACGTTTATTTATGCTATAACATGGTAATAAGAGAAAAAGTTTGTGTGATTACTTATCAAACTTAGGTATGTCACAATTTCACACAAATATAATAAAATGATACCAAACAATAATATACAAAGAAATGGTAGAGTGATGCTAAAGGAGGAATTAATAACAGGGAGATTCGAAAAAACTCGTGTGAAATTTTGGAGGAGTGGCATTTGGACATTACGTCAAATAAATACGCCACTCCTTATTCTGCAGAATTTATAAAGAAGACGTAATACTTATCAAAATTCAGCACTGCTCCATGCTTGGAGAGTATTTCGCGGCCACATGTGGAAGGCATGCAACGGCAATGAGGTACTACTAGCACATCGTTAGAGCAAGAGCGTGACAGGTAAGAGAGAGCCTCCTTTGGAATGAACAGGCTTTTTATTAACTCAGTCACTAGTGGACGCTATCTTCGATTACAATGAAGTTAATGAGGACGCTGCCTACAATCATAATTATTCTAACAATGTTATTTTCGGTTGGTTGGAATGCTGTGTTATTGGACACAATACTAATATTCAACTCATTGCAATTGTTTCTTTGATAATTTAATTATGTAATTTATTTTTCAATATGGAAATAAATTTAGAATCAAATTTATCACTTATCTAATTTTGTTTCAAATTGGACTCAATGGTGATCTATAGATTTTAATTTTTTTTATCAATCATATGTAAACTTTCATTTATATTTGAAGGTAAATCAAAGGTAGCTATTAGAGTTGCTGATGATGGGAGAATTTACATTAAGAGATCATCTGAAGATAGAACTCTAGATCCTGATCGCCTTTTGATAGACAGGTATAGTAGTCTGTTGTACATAATGAATCTACTTTTTTCCACTGAAGCAAAATCCTTCTCAACCAACACTTATTCTGGAACAAAATTATACTTACAATATTGATTCTCTTTCAATTTATCTTTCTGTTCTTGAGCAACCATATAAGCTCTTTCATTGTGAGCTTATCACATTTTTGAGAAATTTTTAAACTTGAATCATTGATATTACAATTTCAATCAGGACAGTATTATCATCTGGTTCTGTAGCAAACTTATCTGACAATCCTGGTGTGCCGTTACTATTCTATCTCTAATTTTCTGCATATGACATTTCAGTAAATGTAATCTCTTATTGTATTGAAAATTGCTCAACTCTATTCCAATTTCCATTTGTTAATTTATTGCACTAGGGGGCTCTGCCCCCTGCTCGCCAACACACGCAATCCCATTTGGTTTGCTTCACAAACTAACACTCTTTTTGCAGATACATAATGTACCCTAAACTAATAGCCGCATCAGTAAAAAACCTTCGTGATCTCGTTCCCTGTACAATTTTGAATAAACCATGTTAATCTTGAAATTTTTGGATGTGTACTTTCTCGCGAATGAGAATCAAGGAGTTTAGCCTTTTGGACCCCAGGCCAGACGTCACAGCGAGTTTCAATGGAAATTTTTTTTTAATCGTTGCTATGGGGATTGTAGCTATGATAAATTTTATATCTTTCAAACACGTTAGTTAAAAATGCAACCTTTCGTTTTACTGTTTCTATTCACAATCAACAATTTGTACACTCGCAAAATTATTACTTTTCCTCCTATCGAATTTATTTATGAACCAATTTAAAAATAATTATACCATAAGAAAGAGTGCATTCTAAACTTTCACATGGTAGTTTCAAATTTTAAAACATATAGTATTTAGCTAGAGATATGACAGTTTTAGTTTTGTATAGGAAATTACGATCTAAAAGTTCCGAAATTTGTATGACCAATTTTTAATCGCATTGAATTTATTTACTAACCAATTTCAAAATAATTATACCATAAGAAAGAATACATTGTAAAGTTTTAGTGATGTTTTCAAATTTAAAAAATAATAATATTAAGCTATGAATATGACAGTTTTAACAAAAAGTAACGAAAATTTCCTAATATTCCGAAATTTGTATGACAAACTTTTTATTGCATCGACTTTATTTATTAACCGATTTCAAATATAATAGAACCGTAAAAAAGAGTACAGTCTGGGGTTTCCTGTGATGTTTTCAGATTTAAAAACTAGTAGTAATAAGATATAGATATGGCAGTTTTAATAAAAAGTAACAAAAATGTCCCGAATTAAGAATCGAGAAGAAGAAAATGCGAGTTTTCAATCCTGCAGCGACGACGGCAACTGTTTTTTAATATTGAGAGAAAACTTGTATCCAACAACCATCCTGAACATTTTCTTGGAGTTACTTGTATATGCATTTGAGATTATACAGTTTTTTAAAGTTTAAGTAGTGACCGACGTAGGTTTTAAAAGATTCAATATTAGCTAAGAGTAATCAATGTTTGAAACTTAGCAAAAATGAATGAAATACGTACTTAAAATGCTCATGCCACAAAACTAAATTGAAGTACGAACATCTGTAGCATGAGCAAAATTTTATGATTTTATTTCCTTCTCTTGACTGAACTTCATATGAAGACAGTTTCTATATTGAATAAATGTTAAACATTTAGTGATTGATATTGCAAGCATGCACAAAATTTTTATGCATGTACTATGTTCCGTGTTTGTTTTCCTTTAAATAATTTTTTAATTGATGCTACTGACATGTATTTAATGTATAGGATCAAATCCACATATAAAATAAATATTTTTTTACAATGTTCTATTTTCTAATTATCATACCTTGACAGTTTAATTCTAATATCACATTTCTTATGACTGACCCTGTCAATTATTGGACCTTGTTCCATAAAACCCAAGCAGAACAACCAACTTGCATCTGATCCAATTAATATAATTCTAAGGTTTATTTATTATTTTAGTATTCCTGTCTTGTCTGATTTTGGAACTTTTCCTTGCAGGTGTAATTTAATTCGTTGTCCTATTATTGAAGGCGAAGAACAGCTTCATCTACTTAATTTGCAGCAAAATCAAATTCCTTGCATCGAAAACTTGGAAGTGTTTTCGAATCTTAAGTTCCTTGATTTATCTGATAACTTGATAGAGCACATAAGTGGATTAGAAACCTTAACTTCACTCAAAATGCTTATTCTTGCAAGAAACAGGTATTCTCAACCTTTGTTTAAATTTTTAAACTGATAATTGTTGATTTCTTTCTGCTACTTTTTGGGGATTGTTAATTTAAATATTAAGTTTGCATTTTAAATGTGTTTTGTAAATTGTATTGTTTTCAACTAGACTCAGCTGTATCAGTGGATTGCAGAAAATACATCACCTGGATGTATTGGATTTGAGTGGGAATGAGGTAATTATTGATTCATTTCATGCATTGTCAACCCCTTGTTGAATTTATAATACTTGTGTTTTGAATTATACACTCTAAAATGTTATGGATAATTTGTGCTCTTGTTTAAAAAATTTTAAATTAAAGCTTTGCAGTTACAAAATATTGTTTTATCAAATTTGACCCATGTATCATAAAACCCCAAAAACTATACCTTTCCTCAGAATACTCTAAAAATTCACAAGTTGGATTTTTTTTTGTTTTTGTTTACTCAATAGACATCTGCAAGTTGTAGGCGACACAAGTTCAATTCCTCTCTTGTCCTGTTTTTCTCTGCTGTGTCTGAAAACTCTGTGTGTGTATGTCCATTTACTTGACATTGCATGGCACAGCTTGGCCAAATATGCCTTTGTGCAAAGAAACAACCAACCTGTTCAGTAGACATTTACCTATGTACTGATTTACTTATGCTACTGGTACTTTACTGATTTACTTCCTATTACATTTTATGGCCTATTTGAAAATGTTTTTATTGAACTATCTAGAAAATCACCAACTTTTTTTTTATATATATATAAAAATTTTAAGATGATTTTTTCCCTCTTCAAAAACCTGTCTTTTTAAAGTATAAGTAGGATGCTTGTGTAGATCATGTTGGAATATTTTTTAGACCAATTCAAAGTCTCCTTGATGTTTTCATGCATTATTAGGTTTATTTATCGTATTAAACGTCTTATAGGGTTGGGACACAAATGGAAGTATATGAAAGAGCATGAAAATGATCCTTCTGTACTCATAACTTCAAAATTACAAGACCTGATGACATGAAATTTGGTATTGGAAGTCAGATTTTGGTATAGATTAGAAATTGTGTGCCTCTCATGCAAATTTTATGCATTTAAAAGCATAGAAAACATTAGTTCCTATTAAACACCATCTTAGAATTTTGTCTACTGTTAAAACTGCTCGATTGAAGAGGGGTTTTTCGTTTTCCTTCTGTGACTGTATCAGCTCCCCTTAAGCAGAATATGGGTTACTCTTTATTTAATACCAGAATGTTTAAAAAAATTTTATTAATGAAGAATTGGTTTCATTATGAGTAAACAATTTTGAATGTGTTAATTATATTGCCTTTATTTTCATTCTTTCGAATATTTTTCTTTTTCAGATAAAAGAAATAAGGAATATTAATCATTTGTATGACTTAAGAGTGTTGAATTTGTCCTCTAATCACATAACTCAGATCACTGGAATGAGAGGATTGAAGTATTTAGTGGAGTTGAATTTAAATAAAAACTTCATCGGTGAAGTGGTAAGAACTTGTTGTTATTTTTTAGAAATTAATATTGAAGACAATAAATGTTTGTTTTCGATAAAAAAAAATATAAATTATGACTTAAAAAATCAATATTATATGAAGAATTACGATGGCCGCAATCGGCCGTCATAATTCTTGCTCCCAGGAGGAGAGGGGATGTGTGTTGTCCCTGTGATAACCTGGTGTTGCAGTTTCTACTGTTCAGTCATTATGCCTAGAAGGTTCAGATACTTTGTTCCCATGTAAACTGAAAGGGCAGTGGTGGCTTTAATACGTATGGTAATTATTCGATGGACTCGCAAGTTATCTTCGGTGACGTTTTTAAAGGGACCTACTCTAGACTTTCGGGAAGAAACAATTTAAGAAGTTCCGTTTCAAGAATCCTGACATCCCTGTCAACAGAGATAAGGCCATTAATTCTCTGGTGCTTGGAAAAGGATGGAAATCTTAATGAGCTTTAGGAATTTGAAAGAATCCGAGTTCTAGAGGGTTAAACCTAAATGTACATATTTGCAAATGAAATTTGTATGCTTACAATAAAATCTACTAATTATTTACAGTGAATTAGGCCCTTTTCCTTTATATATATCACTGTCAATTTAAAATACAATGTCCTTTCTAAATTGCCATTTAATGAGCATTGTTTCTTTTTCTCTTAAAATTGTTATCACACTTTTTTGGTTTAAAAAATTAATCTGTTATAAACTTGTTTCATAGTACATTTTTTTAAAGTTTTTTCAAACATGAAATTATCTTTAAGCAAAATTTGTTTTAAGTCGTATTGTGTATGCTGTAAGTTAAATTAGTTTTATATTTTTACTCTGATGTAACTTGAACCTTAACTTCATGTTTTAAAATATTTTTCAGTGCGAAGTGGATGTTTTACCTCACTTGCAAAGACTTTTTTTGTCTCAAAATTCTATTGAAAGGTAAGTTGTCATTTTCTACGATTTCTTTTAATAATATCTTCAAAGGATGTTGTTTTTTTTTGCTCTAACTGTACTCACTAAAGTCTGCTTACGTACAATTTAAGGAATTCATGAAGTTGCAGTTAACAGAATCTCAAACTGAAAATAAAAAATTCTTTAGGTCCTTATATGCATGAGGTACATTCGAATCCTCTTAAAATGCAATAAATGCATTTAAATATATGTTGAAAAATATCTTAACTGTATTCTTCGAAATCTGTGCATGTTTCTTTACATATCGCACCCCGGCAAGAAAAGTGATACAAATCAAAAAATAAAAATTTTGAGGTTATGTCATTGAAAAATATGTATGAGGTGCCCCAGCATGTTATATTACTATTCTATAGAATATTATATTATTTAAAGACATAAATACTTACCTTAAAATTAAAAGAAGCTTTTGCTATTTCAATAAGTTTTATAGTATCCTTTAAGTTGCTTTTTCTCAAATGCTGCAATTTTGAGTTGTGTCACTTTTCTTGTCGGGGTGCGATATGATGAGTTAAAACTGGATGGGGAATCTCAGACATATGCGCGACTTTCTGTGTAAATGGAAGTGCCTATCAGAAAGTTAATTCAAATTGTATATATAAATTTTTTGTTAATATACTTTGTTCTATTATAACTTGGTTGTAATAATGACCTGTGAAACTAACCACCAGCCGCTTAATCTGATTGCGTATACTCGTGTATCCATTCCAAATATATTTAACTATTAACCATTCTTGGCATCTCTTTCATGTTTAACTCTCTCATCTAATACTCTATGCTTCTACAGCTGTGTGTTGCTCTAGTATGATGTTACTTAAAAATTACCATTACTCTGCTTCTACAGTGGAAACAACTCTTAAGAAGTATAATTTTACTATAGTCATGTAATACTACATAATTTTCACTTTTGTGTTCATCTTGTTTTATGTTGGGTAATACAAAAATTGATTATTTAGAACTATTTGAGTAAGTTATAAATATAAATTGACTTTTAACAATTAGTAATTTCCTTTAAACATACTTCCATAACTTTTAGTGTTCAAATTTTTATATGGTCAAATAGATGTTTCAATAACTAATAACATTTCTTCATAACTTTTTTAATTTTAGTGGTTTTATTTCGACTCACTTTTGAATTTGCAATCTCCTATATTTTTAATCGTATTAAATTCATTTTCTATGGATGACCCTTACATCAATTCTAGTGATAAATAAAATAATAGTAAATATAATTTCTAAGAACTATAAGCATGTTTAATGTTTTGTGTATAATATCTTGTAATATTCTTGATATTTGTTTCCAAAGTACACAGACATACATGATTAAACTGTTTTAGGCCAATGTAATCAAAACATTTGTTCAAACTCAATAAAATGGCTTGTATGTGAAACTGCTTCCAGGTTCGAAGATATGTATTCTGTGAGCAACATTCCATTACTTAGTGATTTAACTTTAGAAGGCTGTCCCTTAACTGCATTTCCCAATTATCGTCACCTCATCTTGTATAACATTCCACAGCTGAAGGTGCTGGACACAAGACGAGCTTTGGTATAATCGCATTACTCCACTTTTTCACATTTCTAAAGCAGGATTATCATAAGAATGCAAGAGCCTTGAGCAAATGTATCAAAATTTTTATTTTAAATTGCAGAATGACAGATATTTTGAAGGATATCTCAATACTAAATCATGAAGTTATACAGAATTAAAATTTGTTTTTTATTAATGATTCAAAACTACAGCAGTATTGTTGCTAATGTCAAACGAAGTTTACCCAACAGAAAATTTCAGCAGGACATTAGAAGTCTAAATTTTTATGTCTAGAAAAATTAAGTTTAGAATATCCCTTTATGAATCTTTTATTAGAACATGTTTCCCTTTGTTCTGAATGATGAGCGGACTTTGCTATACATTCTGACGAAAATAGTTTTGGCTAATCAATCATTGAAACCTTTTTGAATAGTATTACCCTTGTTTAATCAAAACCACATTTCATTATGTAGGAATGAAGCAATTAAAATAGAGTAATCCAAATTAAAAGAAATTCACTGCAATGCGGTCATTTTTATCATGGAATTTTTAGTTGCATAAACTATAAAAAATGCAATTTTACTGTGTTAGAATACAAAAACTAGCCAACCTAAATTTAATATTTTCACATTGGTTGTAATATATAGATGTAAATCTTTCAACTATTTATATTTGTTAATTTTAAATTCAACAATCTATCGTAAAATGGAAAGGTAATATAGGATTAATATCAGGTCAAAAAATAACTATCACTCTGCTTGCAATAATATCTATACTTATAAATGCCATGCTTTTCAGTCCCTTCCTTATACTAAACACTTTTTCTGTTGTCTTTTATCTCTGCCCACTAAATTTAAATTCAATATCATTTCTAAATTGCCTTTTAGTGGTAAATTGAATAATGAAACCTAAGGGTTATTATAATTCAAAGTCAAGAGTGCAAAATTATGATAATCCTGTGTCATTTCACACATTTTATCAAGTAACCTATTCATTGCATGTGTTAATGTTTTAACTTTTATTATATCTTTCTCTTGCTTGATAATTTAATGCTTTAATAATTTAATGCGCCTAATATACACACATACTGTGTTTGCTTATTCATACATACAACAGATAATTTGATCTATGCTTTTATAAAATTTTCTGTACTTGATAAAGTTAAAAATATGCATACTTTATTCATTATTACATCCAAAGAAGCTGCTGTTTAGAAAAGCTCATCTTGCTGTTTATTTGAGACCTTCAGGCACTATTTTGCAGTACTGTTAGAATGAATAATAAGTAGTGAAATATATCCAAATACACACTAAAAAAATGTTCAGATTGTCATACTACAGGATATTTTACTGGATGTTTACAATTTTAAAAAATTTTGTCTAATTTGCAGTGTTCTTTGTAGGAAAGAAAGGATTGTTCAATTTCCTTTAATTTTCAATTGTAATGAGCTTTCTTCTGAAATTCTTTGCTTAACTGTTTATACTAAAAGCAAGAAAAGTGTTGAAGTGATACATTAAATGTGATACCTGTTGTTTTTACTTAAAACAAGTTTCCATATAAAAATTTAAAAACCTATTCTTATCTTATTTTAATTCAACTCTATTTTCAATATAGGGTTGAATTAAAATAAGATTAGGTATATTTGTATTTGGAACCTTTGAAAAATTTCGCCATTGTATTCTTCATCTTTGCATGCTAACCCATATTGTTCTTTATATATATAACAATAGTGAGCATCCTCAGGTGATAGCATTTCCAAATCAAGGTGTACTCATTAAAACGTTTGTAGTACTAAGTTTAGTAACAACTTGTCTTTATAGGAATTCATTTAGCATTGCATGTTATAGTAGGTAAGTATATGGTGCATGTTTGAAAAATGAGTATTTAAGTTTTATCATGAATCTCCTATATTAAAGGATGAAGAGAGACGCACAGCTCATGCCTTAATGCGAAAGGAAGAACAACGAAGACAGGAAGGCATCAGGCTTGCAAAAGTCAAAGTGAGTTTGTTATTATTAGCATATACAGGGCGATTCATAAGTAAGTATACAATTTCAATGCATTATATATCAGTGACAATGTAAGATATTTTATGTTACCTGTAACAGAAGTGTAGGTGACTGTTTCAAGTTTTTTTTAGAGACAGTCACAGATGTTCTATGTGTGCACCCTTAGTCGCACTATACACATCGAACCGGTAACCCATTTCCGCCCAGACATGTGTTAGGGTATCTGAAGCAAATGCAGTGATAGTGGTTGCAATGTGCGGTTTAAACTTCGCTAGATCAACAGGAAGAGGAGGGTTAAATATGTTCCTCCCCCCCAAAAATCACATTTTGTTAAATTTGTTAAATCAGGGCATCTGGAAGACCATTGGGTTAGTGACAGGCTGTAGTCGGCGTTTCGTCCAATCCATTGGGGAAGATGTTAATAGAAGTAATTTCGCATGTCACCTGACCAATGGGGTGGTGCACCATCCAATTGGAGAATAAAGTTTTTTGACTTTATTATCCAATTGGATGAATAAAGTTTTTGACGACATCTGCCGATACACTCGGTCGTCCTGGCTTTGAAACTGTGCACAAACAGCCTGTAGTCTCACATTTTTTTAAACCAATCGTAAATGAAGTTTCTGGTAGGAGGTTCTTTTCCAAATCATCGAGAATGTCGTTGCACAACGGTGACAGATTCCGTTTTGCTCAATTCAAGAACACAAAACGCCTTCTCCACTGCAGACACAGCCATTTCCACTGACTAGTCACGTGACACACTTGCTATCGCCTACATCACTTTGCTCGGGAGGGGGCCACAAACTTTATGAGTTTACCTAGGTAACAGTTTGCATTTGGGGTCCGTTTCTTAAACTGTTCCTGTTTTACAGCATCTGGAGACTATATGTACTTATGAATCACCCTGTATTTTGTAGATTTTTCCTTTGTGTGTTTATGTTTTTGGGGGTTTTTTACTTTTCTTGGTGTTGATGAAATTTTATCTTTGTAGCTTTTAAAGATTTCTAGCTGATGTCCTATCTCTTAGAAATGCTTCTTTCCATTTTATTAGTTCATTATAACTATTAATGCAAGTAATAATAAGTTAAGTAACCGTAAAGCAAGAAAGGAGGTGAAGATTTGATAACTGACAGAACATGTTTTTTTATGTTCATTCTTTATTTTCTACACCCTTATGAGATTTAAGGAGCTATATCTTTCTAGTACCCATAACACTTTAGTCATGGGCATTTTTTTAGCTAGCAACTACTACATACTTGCAAAACTTGGATGTTTCAAACAAGAAAGATCGAATTCTGTATAACAATACACATGTACCCTCGTGCATGAACTTATTATTTTTTATATTATCTTCTACTTATTGCTTTTTTCAGTAGCAAATTCACCATTATGTGTTCTAAAAATACTTTATATGAATACTTCAAACAAAACACAAACTGTTTTCACAAATGTAAAAATTTATCTGCTTTAAATTCATTTTTTAGTAAAGTAGTAGAGAATGTTTTTTTTTTAATTGTGCGGATTCACATAAGAAAGAAGTCTGAATTTAAAATTTTGTATATGTTTTGCTGTTTTATCTATGTTTGGTATTTTTAAATAAAAACTATAGATTTGACTGTGCGTTTTTCATTGTATGATTTTTCCTATTTTTAGGAAGCCAAAGTCAAAGCTATTGCAACAGCTCGGCAGTTATGGGAAACTAGAAGCAAAGAGCCTGCATCACTTACACCTCAAGAAATTCCATCATCAGTTTCATCCATTGCCTCTGCTGTTCCACTGCACCTGCTAGCATCAAGATATAATCATTCATTTAGTGAAGAAGAGGAAGATATGTTTTGCTCCTGTTGGTAAGGTGCAACCTCGATTTTGCATGTAAAGGCAATTTAAAAATTTTGATTTGTTGTAACCAACACAGTTTAAGTTTTATGCTTAGATACAGTGAATTTTGATAATGATGGTTAAGTTGGAATTTTGATGAAATTAGAAGAATTCATGGGTAGCCTACATGCACGTACCCAATGTTCAAGGTGCATAAGATATCTTTTTTAATGCTGCAAATGTCTGAGAGGGCAATTTGTACTTAAATACCTAAGCACTTTACTTGTAAGAAACCTCTAAAATCTAGTTTGACAAAAAATTATGTTTTGACATTAAATTATGTCTATGGTAGCAAAGCTTCAAATTTTTAGTATACATGTGTATTGAAATGTATGACTACATTTACTTACTAATTAAGGGTTCATTTAATAAATTTGTGTGACTGTTAAAAAAGTTAATATTGTCTGTCTCCTTATTTTTTGTCTTGTTTCATAGTTTGTTTTTATGTGAGAGTGCAAATATTAACATAAAATCCATAAAATTTTTGTCTTACAGTGGAGGCCAAGGCATAGACTGCAGTGAATGTGATGGCGGAAAATCAAAAATTATCACTAATGGAGTGACTCAAAAATCTAAGAAATCAAAACATAAATCTCAGAAACGAAACCAGGAATCAAAAGCAAGGTATATACATTTTGCTTACCGAATAATAATCACCTCCACTGTAGTAAGTATATGGTATAAGTAGCTTTGAGTTACAGTGATATTTTATTCTATCACAGCACGTGTTTATTGTTTGCTTCATAAATAATTTTAAAATTGGGCGATAAATGCAGCTTTTGATACAGAATTGCATCTTTCTCCACACCATGGAGGTATAACTTGAGTGCAACCCCTTCTTGCTGCTACTACTCGCAAATATAAAAGAGACGGAGATGATGCGTACACCCTTCGATGGAGGAAAAAAACAATGCATCAAACGAAATAGGCATAGCAGTTCGTTTGAGTCACAGCTGCAAAAATGTTGCATGTTAACGAGTTACTGTACGTTTTATGTCACCATGATTGAACCACTTACAGTGGTGATGCCAGGTTTTTGCCTAGAGAGCTGCACTATTCTGTCATGGCAGCAGGAAAATCAAATTAAGACCCAAAGTAGGGGCCTGAAGATGTCTGGGATTCAAAAGGCACCAGACACGATACTGTACAAGCAGCGTGAGCCTATGAACGTGGATGCAGCAGCAACCAGTGCGATGTCTACGAAGGGTGGATAGAGGCAGCCAAGTCTTTAATATACTAGTGTTCTAAATACAAGGTTTGCGCTGGTGACACATTTCGCCAGACTCGTCGATAAATCCCATCCTCCAGCAGCTGATAAGACGAGACTAGTTCGGCATCGGAGATAGTCGGACGAGGTAGCTATCAGTTTGACGACAGTTATGTCTCCAATGAGAGTAAAAAGCATTTCAGCAGCCATGTATGATTCCATTCAATCTATAGGGTGCTATTTGCCGCCAAACAAATGATTGCATATGCAACCTTGTTTCATTCCTTGCACCACCACATGTAAAGATACCCAGCAATGCAATCTCTCAAAATCTCTTGCCAAATGTCCCCAACATATCTGTCTATTTTCACGATTGAAGTAATTGAGACTGTTTGTTTACTTGACTAAATTGATAAATTTAAAAAAATTAACTAATAATAACTAGTTAAACTAATATTAAACTAAAGTTTGGCAAACTAAATTTACAAGCAACTAGTCTATAACCCAGTGTTGCTTAGTTTGAAATGGATAAACGTAGGTTGAAAAGTGAATTAGAATAATCACTTTTCTTACTTAGAAAAATGAAATCATTTAAGTTGTACGGAAAATACTTTTTAACTTTTTCATAGCTTCTACAATTTACTTTGAATGCAAATATATACATTTAATTCCTGAATAATATATTGGAATATGCAAAAGACTAAGACATATACAAAAAGAAATGAAATTCCGATGAAAAAATGCAAAATTCTGAAAAACGAAAGATGTGCAAAGTGTCGAATTTCGACTTCCTGAGCTGAAATAGGGCTGATGAATGAGTTATTACTCGCACGACGTTGCTATTGATAAAGTTATGCTTATAGAGAAAAACGTACGTCCAAAATAAGAACCATCGTATCCTTTCAGTTTCCTGTAAAACGTGTTTCCTTGTCCATATCCATTTACTGTAGGAAACAAACTTTAGATTTTAAAATTGGGGCTTCCAGGGGCACTTTTAGGATTGCCTATGTGCCAATTTTTATGGGTGTAAGTGCTACATATTGGTCTGAAAACTAAAGTAATAGCCTATGTGTTCTAAAGTATAAGTGTACCAAATTTGGTGTAGATTGGTATAGAAAATGTATCACACACATCCTTTTTGAAAAAGAGATAGTTCTCCAAATATCTAATTGAATTTTTGTGATTGGTTCTGGTATATTATAATTTATTTAATTATTTTCATGTTTACAGTAAAAAATTGAGGCCTTCTCTCTCCTTGGATTTGGAAATTGCCGACTCTAAATTGACTTACTTGGCAGAAGTGGAATTTGGGAACTTGCAGTTGTATGGCCCTGGAGCGGTAGCAGCCACAATCAGCCACACTTGGGCTCCTCAAACTGTTTCTATCATCCATACTGTGTGCTTCCATTTTGTTGTTTTTGATGACATTGCATATCTACTTGGCAAAATGAAGACTCAGTTTCCAAACATTGAAGTGAGTGCTTTTAGTTAGTAAATGCTCAGTATAACGTCAACTATGATCCTTTTTGTTGTAAATAATCAAAATAATCGTAATATTTTCTGTTATTTAGTTATTGTGTTCTGGCAACGCTTCTCACTCTGTGTTTACTCTAGAGCTGTGTGCTACTAGCTTCTTCGTTGCTATTATTTCTCCATTGCATTATTCTCGTATTTAACTTACAATAAATCTAATTCTATTGCATATTGTCTTTGTGACTTAATAATCATAATTCTTTTTTTTTTCTGGATCTCTGTTAATTCCTTTTTAATGTGTGATCATCTTTTTTTCTTAATATCTCACTGTATCTTATAGCAACTGCTGAGTGGTTAGAACTCTGGGTTCGAAACCTCATATCAGCTGATGGGCACGATTATATGTAGGGATTCAGTATCCACTTTTCGCCATGGTCCTGGCCTAATCTTCCCTCGCATATTAAAAAAATGACTTTGGAGAAACAAACTAAATCTATTATATTGTATAAAATTTTGATTCAACGGAACTAAACTGTTAAAGAAGCTTTGAGATAGCAATGCAAGACCAAACTGAATTCTAACTACCAGTGCTAAGTCCAGCAACTTTTTTCTGTTGTTTTTAGCAAGAACTTGGTAGGTAATTTTGTTAATTGTATATCAGGGTGTCTACTAGTCCCAAAATCATACATTTTGTCCTGAAAATTTATCAAATATTTTTTAAGGCTAAAACGAAAGGTGGCTGTGATTGAACTTAAACAAATGAAAAAAAAAAGAAAATTACAAATAATGCAAACTGCAAATGGTAAAATTGAACAATTAGACAAAGAAATTATGCAAACTGAAAAGAAAATGAAAATGGTGTAACCTCCCCAATCCAACCCCATTCGGAGACATTTTTTTTTAAACACACAAATCTATATATAATTTTTTTACCAATTTCATTTGATGCATAAAACATACAAATAAAAAATTACATTATGAAATGTTTTTAAAGTAATTGTTGATTTTTTTTTCTTCAATTTCTATTAAAATTTCAAGTATTCAGAAAACAAAAATATTGAATATATTATAGAGTATTTGTTTAATGTTCATCTACCTTGACATGATTTATGATTTGTCCTGATTTTTTAATTTTTATTTAGAAAAGAGCTTTTCAAAGCTGAAATTTGACTCATAAAGTCCTTATTTCTCAAGAATAGTCTGTAAGTAATAAAAAAAAATGTGATTTTAAAGTATAATTGCATCTAAATGACCCACATAATCATTCAAAATCATTTTTTTTATCCAATTGTGGGCATTGTTGATTTGTAATCATTTTGCCACTACAAGGCCAGAAGTGATGGCTACTTGTGAAGGAGCACGCAATGGTCGACCATCATTACCCCTAACAAAGAACAGTACAATTTACATTCATGCCCTGACCCCGGATTCGAACCAGGAACCTTCTGATCCAGAGGCCAACACCTTAACCACTAGACTGATTGGTCAGCGCTAATCAGATCATTCATTCATTTTAGAAAATACCTAAAAGGTCCCCTAAATCAGTGGTCCCCAACCCCCGGTCCGTGGATCAAATGGTACCGGGCCGCCCAAGGAACATTAAATTATTTCCATTTTATTTACTGTGGTGTATTTCTCTCGGGTTTGTGCTGCTCTTATCTGTGAAATGTCCACTCAAATTAGGAGGCGGTAAATCAGAACTTGAAATTTGTTCTGTTACTAGAGCTTCAATTGTGATTTCTGAATTCTGTATGCCTCTATTTTCCAATTTTGACAAATGTGACAGCTGTTTTCAAGTTGGCAGACAAAGTAGCTGCATTTAAAGCCAAGCTGAAGTTGTGGGGACGACGCGTGAACAGGGGCATTTTGGACAGGTTTCAGACATTAGCGGGGATTTTAGGCGAGACTGAGGCTAAACATTCATTCTCCCAGTATTTGCACGATCACCTGTCTTTGCTTTTAAAATAGTTTTTAAATAGTTATCCGCAACCCATTTGTCAACAAATCAGGCGAATCTAGCATGTCTGTGCAAGAAGATCAACTGCTGGAGATTGCAAATGAAGGCGGCTTAAAACTACGTTCGAGACAACAACTCTGCCGGTGTTCTGGATTAAAGTCATGGCGGAATACCCTGAGATTGCCACCACAGCACTTAAATCCCTATTGCCATTTCTGACAACCTATCGGTGTAAAGCGGGGTTTTCTGCAGTGACAGCAACCAAAACAAAACAACGGAATAAACTGGACATAAGCAACACACTTTGTGTGTCATTGTCTCCTTTTACCCCAGATGAAACCGTCTCGTTGCAATGAAACAAGCTCAGGGTTCTCATTGATTTAGAGTTCTAGTGAGTTAAAATGTTAAATTACTTTGTATTCATTTTTTGGTGTAACTGTATTATTTTTAAGGCATGTTTAAATACAATTAAATTAAAATTATGAAATCAAAACAATCTAAAATATAAACAATCAACGTCCCCGCCCCTCAGCGGGCCGCGTTATAATTTAAAAACGATATTCCGGTCCGCGGTGATAAAAAGGTTGGGGAGCACTGCCCTAAATGGACCAACAGAAATTTAGTAGACACCCTGTAATATGTGTATTGCAATAAATAATACTTGATTTTAATTGGTACTACAACTGATATCTGCTTATATATATTTGATTAGATGGAAATTTCAATTTTCTAGTGTAGGGTTCATCCCAATTGATTGAGATAGCAGGTTTTACTGTTAGATACTGCAAATTAAGTATTTCTACACTTTGCTTTTTAGGCAGTTTTGTTTGAGTGTGCCTGTTTAAGTACATTATCACAACTCAATGCTCTTGGACAAATTCCTGGCCTCAAAAATCTAACTATTGAGAGTGAAGGCAACCCATTGCTTCATCTTTCGCTCTGGAGGATGTATGCAGTGTACAGGCTGAGTCCAACTATTGAACAGATAAATGGCTGTCTGGTGAGATCATTTAGTTATAAATTATAATCTGCTCAGATTATATACTTAGTTTTGTAGTATTTATTGTACCAATACAGCAAACACCATTTTTCCTAGAACCAATGTCAAAAATATGGAACTTTATAGAAACCCTTTTTTTTTTTTTTTTTCGTTGTGAAAATGAGGAAAACTTTAGCTATGGGAAAGTAAAATCACATTTTCTGTATTGCTTTGATAAAAACAATTGCATATAAATACAATTACCTCTGATTTTATTAGATCATGGTTCGGGAAAAATTTGTTGTGACATAAAGTTGCATATACTACTATTTTAGGTGCTGTATTTTAATTAAAATTGATTGATATGACGAAGCTAGAAAGAGACATTCAAATAATTTCTGAGTGGTAAGGGTTCTCCTTCCATAAATTAAATATTTGCCATGGCATCATATAGTATGCGATAGTGTCATCCCAAATGCAAAATGTTTTATGTTCAGGACAAAAATAACTAAGATAGACATTAATGTTTGAATATTCAGCAGGTTTTTTTAAGTGCATTCTTTTTCCTGTAGCAAGTGATTCAGTTTTCATTCTTTAAAGCTTGTACATAAGAATAAAATGGTCTAAGATTGTCCAATCGTGAAGCAGGTATAAAAATTCCTTTAGTATAGTATAATCCACAAAATAAAGCTTAATTTCTCATTTTGCGTATAAAATTCCTTTTTTTTCTTCATGTGTTGAAATTTTGTTGGGTGCTAAATTTGATTTCCACCTTATGTAGTTAGTAAAAAAAAATTTGTTGAACTTTACAACATTAAATCAATGACAAAATGTTCATTCTCTATATGTATTTATATCTTAGTTCTATAGTTTTATGATTAAACTTTGTAATAATACTATAACTGAGAATATAAATAATATTCCTGATCCTACTGTAATTGTTAAATAGGGTCATTGTCAGATAGGTTCCAGTAGATTTTTTTTCTTTGCATCAAAATCCAAATCATACAGTATGTCACTAAAATATGAAAATACTCAGCTTTCCTAATAAATGTATTTTTATTTGCATTTCAGAAAGCCAAACTCATGCATACAGGAGTTATCAAATCTGCTTTTTTTTTAATCAGAAATCAAAGTTATATGCAAAACTATTAATTGTGTATTCACCATAAACAGTAAATTTTAGGTTTCTGTTGTAAAAGATTAATTAGCTAAAGGTATTAAATTAATATTAAAGAGAGGACATTACAATTATTAAAATAAAATATGAATGCGATGAATACAAACTAAGTAGTTTTTCTTTCAATTCATGCTATAAAAACAAATATCTTTATCCGTAGGTAACTGAGTTAGAGAGAATAAAATCAGAAGAAATTTTTGGAGGCCTTGGCTTTGCAGCTTCTCTTTTATTACCCAAGTATAGACTATCTTCTCTATTGAATAGTCCCAGGTAAGTTTCTTATTTTGTTTTTGTACTGTAAAACCAGCTTATATTAGTAAGATCTGCATTCTTTTGAAAGGCTGGACAAAGTTTTATGCAATTTATTTTGTTTATTTAATTTTAATTATATTTAATTTATGTATTTTGAAAAAAGTTTTATACAAAATTACCAGTATTCTGCTTTTAGTTTTTATCCTAATAATTGTGATGAGTAAGTTCTTCAAAATTGGGCCTAACACGTGCTATAATTATGCAGTGTAAGCAGGAAAAACAGAATTTAAACATCTGCTTCAATCAAGGTCACTCCATATCAGCTGTAGCAAAATAATATCAAAGCTAGCTTCGATTTGAAAACGCACAGAACTTTCTTGATGACCCAATAGAATTATAATAGCTGATATATATATATATATATATATATATATATTATATTATATATATATATATATATATATATATATATTATATATATATATATATATATATATATATATATATATATATATATATATATATATATATATATATATATATATATATATATAATTTCAAGAACACAAGAATTTCTAAAAAAATGTAACAAAAGTCTTAAAAAATAATAAAAAATGAAGAAATGTTGGTGGATCAGGGCGTCATCAGGGAGGAGCCTGACCCAAACAACATAAAATGGTGTTTTCTACATATGAGCAGCATTAGGCTGAAAAAATTGCTCATACACTCCCCCAAACACCACCAAAAATCAAGTAAAACAAAAACAGAACAAAATACCAAAACATAGCAGGAATAGAACGAAATGAAACCCGAAGCCGCAGCTGGGATATCATCAACAACAAGCCTAAAAATTGCCACCAAATGCCATCAATTACACAGTCTAACTTATATGCTAACATCATACCTCCGATGCAACAAGTCCAAAAATAATAATAATAATATGAAAATCCCCAGCCCCTTATCAAAAATATATTCATAAAAAGTAAAAAAATAAAAATAAAATTGAAAAGTAATTCCCATGGCTCTGGGTAAATTACGAAAAATAATTATTCATGTGTTGTGTAGGTGTTGATATTAATAAATCTTTCAAAAATATTTTTAAAGAATGAAAACGGGTATTTGTTATTGAGAAGTGTGTTTTTTAGATATTTACATTGTAATAAAAAGTTAGCATCAGAATTACAAATTTTTTTGAAACGTACCAATTGACCAGCTATCGTGTTGTAGTATATTCTTTTAGAGATATTGGAGTCCCAAAATATTAATTTATTGACTGTAAATTTAAAATCGCTTCGTTTATCATATACATTAATGTCAACTTTGCCGGATGAAACAGAAATTTTTATGTCTAGAAAATCAGTATTATTGTTATCCAGATTGGTTTTAATTAAAGAAAGTTCGTCTGGATAGATGGATTTCCAAATATTAGCAAAGTTGCTATTATTAAAAACAATTAAATCATCAATGAATCTAAAAGCAGTATTTATCTGAAGGCAAAAGTTTTTTTCAAAATAATGAAGAAATAAATTAGCAAGAATGGAAGAAAAATTGGAACCTTGGGGAATACCCTTAACTTGAATGTAAATATGCTCACCATTAAATATAAAATTATTGAAAATACAATAATTAACCAAAAATTCCCATTCCTCAAAATCCAGATCAATTAAGTTATTAAAATCATGATAGTAATAGTTCAAAACATCTCTCAATTTGTCCAGGGGTATGCTGGTAAAAAGGTCTTTAAAATCATAGGTCTGAATATCATTAATAATATTTTTATCCAAAAAATTCAAAACCTTGTTATTATCACATATAATCCATGTAAAGCCTTCATCAAAAATGGCAGCAAGAATAATTTTTAAATATTTAAATAGTAGCAAGCCAGGTTTAATCATATAAGAGTTATTACCACAGGTGATGTAACGGAATTTAATAGGATTTTTGTGAAATTTAGGAATAACGGTAATATAAGGTAAAATTATGTGTTGATTGGAAATTTTAACTCATTGTTACATTTTTTTAGAAATTCTTGTGTTCTTGAAATTATATTGCTTACCATGCTATGTCTGCAGCTTCAGCGCGCTTGCATGGGTAGTTTCGAGTTTCGATTTCTGGTTAATGCACCCCGGCTGTTTGGTTATTTTTTGTTATTTTGTGTGTGTTATGTTATTTTGTATATTGTATGTTGTTATTATATATATATATATAAAATTATCTTTATAAATAAAGCAGAGTTGGCATCATTCTGTCTGTTTGTGTTCTACAAATCTACTCTATTTGACTGAACCACACCAAAATTTGGTACATGTATACTTTAGAATGCTGTACTATAGGCTACATATATAACCCCAGTTCTATTTGTCCTTGGTGTGCAGAGGAGCTAAAAACAAATCGATATCCCCATAGGAATAACATTGAGTATAAAACAATTGCTGTACTCGACTCAATTTGTTTTGCTGGTATTAAAGGAAAAACAACTATTCTATAACTCTGCTTTACCAGTATTGCTCAAAAAAAAATTTCCCAAAACAAATTAAAGTTGAATATTTAGGTTTACACGAATTTTTTGTTTCTTCTCCCCCTCAAAAAATTATTAATTTTTGATCCATGAAAAAATAATATTTTTTAAATGTTATTTTACATAACTTAAATTTTTTTCTAATGGAACACGAAAAACTCATTGATCATAAAAGCATAATTTTGCTATTCGGCATCTGGCAATGCCAGAATTAATGTTGTATAAATTTATCCCTTGGTCATTACAGACCAAATACCTAGAAATAATCCTAGACTCTCAATTGGACGCTGCACAGAACACGTACAATACAAATTTCGAAAAATGTCCACAGTCATGTATTCACTTCTTGAAGCTCAATAGTATGACTACACAACAAGAAATTAATTTGTTTACAATTTGTTTCTTCGATCACAACATGATTGCCCAATTTAGGGGCAGTTCGCAACACCAAAATTTAAAGAAATCGGACATTCCTAAATTTTTCTTCACCAAATTCCAAAAGATGGTTCTATCATAATATGGCAATATCAGAAGAGCCCTTCAATAAAAAGTTCAACAAAATTTCCCACAAATCTGCTCTGAAATTAAAAGAAATACCAACCCTGCAGTAAAAGAAATTGAAATTTATGATCCAATTCTTCCCCAAAATAAAACAAGACCTCACAAAAATCATCTTGGAAACAAAAATCCTGCAACTCCTCCAATTCAATCTTCCTACAATTTGTCATACAACCTTACATTTCATTTCATACAGCCATTGAAAATCTGTTATCCTTTTCAGCACTTGATTCGGAGCTCTCCCAAGCTCATGCAGATCAAAGCTAAACTTTTTCACGATTTCAATGAAACAAATTTGCTTTGGGCGAAAAAATAAAACAATAGCTGTCAATACATATTTTTATTCAGCTCTTTTCTTAATCTACCAGTTTATTAGTCAGTGCCAGGTTCTCCATGACCTCATCAACACCTTTTACAAATTTGATTTAGAATTCTGTGTTTGAGTTAAGACATCTAAATGTTGTGGATATATTTGAGCATTTCTAAGTTTTATAAATATATGTTATTTTTTTGTAAACAATTCATTATTGTCTTTATATGTTTTACAAACGTCTTTTTTCGGATTGCTCTGTATCAGAATATACTCAGGAAGTCAAAATTCTATGTTCTCACTCTTTCTTCTTTTTTTTTTTTTTTAATTCTGCGTTCTTCAATGATCGGAATTTCATTTCGGCTTGCATTTATATGTTCCAGTATATTAGATATTCCATATATATTATTTAGGAGTTAAATATTAATTAATTATTTTTATTTCTTGCAAAATATCACTAAATATGGGTAATTGTTTGTCTGTATGTGTATATCTCTTCCAATTGTCCTTATGTCTGGTTGATCACGTGAAGGTTTGTAGAATTCTGTTTCATAAAAATAAATAAAATATACAAAACAAAAAATTTTTAATTAAGGCATGTAACTTCTTATTTTGAAATGACCATTAAAAGTCAAATCTAATTATTTTAAAATTAGGTAGGCTACATTAAATTAAAACAGGTAGGCATACATTGCAATTCAAAGATATTTCTAAATCAACTTATGGAGAACTTCAACTTCCTTAGAAAAAGTTGTGGTTTGTCTGCCATTAGGAATGCGATGAATATCAAATAGATTATATGGACAGATATAATATCGTGTATGCCTATTTGCGTCTGAAGTAAATTGGAGAAGCTATGAAGAAATTAAAACTGTTGAAAATTTATTTTCCGTACACTTAAATGATGTTTGCATTTTTTCTTTGAAAGAAAAGTGAACAGTCTAATCACTTTTCAATCCATATTTAACCAATTCAACCAAAGCAATGCTGGGTAATTCTGATCGTAGATTATATAATGTCTTTTGACTTCATTTTGTTTGTTAAAAATCCTTTCTTATTTTGTAGTTGAAGGTTTTTTTTTTTTACTTTTTGTAAAATGCCTATCTTATATCACACTGTTAACTAGTAATGGGTTTAAGAAAACAATTTTAAGGTTTTTTATATGTTATTTAATTTTTTTTTTAAGTTCTTCTATAATATAATCAATTGCAAAGACTGCTAGTTTCATTCTGCTTCTAAAAATAGTAATGTGAAACCAAGTTCCTAGAATTTAAAAAGTATTTTATAATAAAAAGCTTGGTTTCTTTATCAATAGGGTATGTATATATACCTTAAATATTAAAAATTCCTGTTTTTTCTAACAGAGTGAAACAAATGTTTCTGAAAGAAAAGGGTTATTCACCAAACAGCTTACAACGACAACCAGATTCCCAAGTGGCAGCTGAAGTGATGAAAGCTGCTTTTACTTACAACCCAGATTTTGAGGTAAGCATGAAACATTTGTACTGTGTGAGTTAATAAAATTTGGGGTGTTTTGTATCTAATGTAATCTTGAAGCATTGTAAGCCAAAAGGTTGCTTTTAATTATTTTACTATAGTTTCTCACTGTATTTATAGTACAAAATTTGTTATGATGTATGTAAATATGTATCATCGTCAATTTATTGCTGCTAAGAGGTTTGTTTCTTTTTCAGTACTCTCTACCGGGATGCAAAACAACTGCAAGTAAAATTATCCAAAAGAACATTGTGAATGCTAACCAAACTATGAAAAAACGTTTAGTCTTTCAGCGGCTATGGCCGTCCATGTTTTTAGGAATAGTCAATGATGCTTTAGAAGATTATATTGACCTTAATCGCCATATGAAACTGTCCATGCAAAGCTTGCTAAAAAAGTGTAAATCTCTAGATGACCGGGATAGCATTGATTGAATTCATATTGTTTTTTAACCGTTTTGCTAAGGGATTTTCGATAATTATAAACACATGACTCCATTTACTTAGGTACTGTTTCATATTCTAAAAACATTCCAAATCAGCTTTCTTTTCTATCTTTTTTTGACAATCAAAAATGTATCTTATCGATCAGCACCAACTTTTACTCTTTCAGGTACTACTTTGACTCTTGTTAAATATGAAATTTTGTTCCAAATAAAGCTTATCTATTTATCCCAGGACTGTGGTAGTGAATATTCTGTAAGTATCTGCCATACATGGTTCTTTTTCCATCCAATGGTATACCTTGGGAAATTCAACATTTTAATCAAACGATTTGTAAAATGCAGTCCCATTTAGTTAGTAAAAGCCAAAAATAATACCCAATTGTTAAAATCCATTCTTGACTCAATTCATATTATTAATACAATTTTTATCTAGTCTAGATCAAGTTCAGTCACAAATCAGGCTCTGAAATAGTTTTAATCTTTTTGAATGATTCTTATAGAAGATTTTTGAGGAGTTTCATTTCACAAGTTACTTAAAGTTAGCTAAAATTTTAATATCAATTCAAAAATATAAACAAGCAACATCACAACCAACAATCGCTTTAGTTTCTTGTATACTTTAAAAGTTAATTTGCTAAGATTTTTACAATTTTAAAAATATCTTAATTCGCATAATGACTATTTTTATCTCAACCCGAAATTCCAAAGGTATATTAGATGTAGCATACCTGTAGTGAAATTATAAAATATAAATTGGTAAGATATACATGATAATTATAGAAAACTTAAGCCATCATTCAACCTGCAAAAAAGCTGGATGCTAAAAGATAAGACAACGCAAACCTTCAAAGGTTGAATATGCTGACCAATTTGTTCTGATCAAGATGAACTGTTTACTTGGAAGACTTGAACCCATCACAAATAGCATATGCTGTGGGAGAGAATATTAAGGACTTGCAAATTTAATGTACATAATAGTTCACTACTGTTACTTCAGAATTGAACTAGAATCTCGAATACAATATTTTCCCAGTAAACTCGATGATGAATACTAACTATACCTGTATAAAATGATGCTATTATTTAGTACTAGCAGTACCCGCACGGCGTTGCACGTGACAACATTCTTGTCATGTCCTTACTAATACTGAACACATTAAAAAGAAAAAACAATAATTTTAAAAATTAGACCATGACATGGGCATGTCATCTAATCTGCAAAACTTTTAAAAAGTCTTAACACTAAACCTCACTGATTCTGACAAAATAAATGAATAACAATGTCAGCTAAATCAAAACCAAATGTAATAAGCTTTAACAGAAAGTAATTAGTTTTAACGGAATGGGTTGAGCCTGGAACCACTACACAATAGTTCATAGGAGCAGTGTACTTTTCGTACCATAATTACGATGTAAGCAACCCTGAATATTCTCCAGTAGCAGTCACAATTAGAACTGTTACTGTGAAACCACTATTTGTAACATACCTAATTCTAACTTGGCTCGCATCCAATTCAAATTAACCGGCTCCTTCCCTTATCACTGGACCAGTGACGCAGTTGGACAACCATCATGCACTAGGAATGAAAAGAATCGGTAAAATAAAATAGCTAAAAAAAATAATTTAATTGGGCTTTAAGGTGCATTCAGTCATCTTTAGGACTACCTGTGTGCCAAATGTCATGGCTGTAAGTGCTATAGATTCGTCTGGACACCTGCACATAAACATTAATATTTATAATAGAGATATTTTTTGAAATTAACAAACAATTAGCATGGCCATGGTTGGCCCTTATAATTAAATTTTTGCTAACAAATAGAATTTTCAATGCATAAAAGTTTCAAACCATTGAAAATTTGTAATATACTTTGCATGATGAAAAGTGCTTAGACAGGAATGATGTGGACATAAAACCATTTGACCACGAAGCTAAAAGTGAAGTTATACTGAAGCACATTCTTTTCCCTAAAATAAACACATTGAAATCTCTGAGATTTGACTTAATCTGTTTATGTCGAAAATAAATAATGAAAACATTCTTGAGAGTAATAATAGTTGTGCAGCTTTTGAACCTTGCACCATAAAACCCAAATTACCTACCTAGAGTTATAATAGATACTTGTATAAGCATGTAAATAAGTTTAAAATTCAAGTATTCAATGCAGTCCTATCAGTTTTACTTTTAAAGGACACTGTAATGATGTCAAAATGGAGAAGTTATTTTCATTGAACATGGTTATCATAACTGATCTAAATTCTTTCATGTGATTTCCAGTCGTTTCTTTTTATATCTTTAACAGAAATGAGTGAAAGTTCAGTACATGTTTAGATTAACCCTTAAATGGAAGCATTTTTCCAAATAGAGAACTAAGACTGTCCTAGTCAGTTTTCATGTTCAAGTGTGTACAATTCTTTGATTCAGATTTCCCATTTCAAACATTTCTTTTTCAATCAATTGTATTTCTTATGTCTTTTATAATTGAGAGTACAAATTAGCTTCTTTTACAGAAATAGAAAGTAGAAACCAAATCAAATAAGAAAGGTTTTTGATGCAATATGTGAATGTTCAAGTTTTCATCATAGCATTTGTATTTTGTTAATTATCAGTTTCCTAATTTTATTATTAGATGCTCAGTAGATTTGTCCATTCTGGCAGCCTGCTTGTGAGCTGTAATCGGTGTAGGTTCGATTGCTATGACTACCCTTGGCGCATTTCTCTCTTCTATATCAGTAAAACTTGTGTTTGCATATCTATTTAATTGATGGAAAACTCTGTTCCAACAGATCTAGCTCTTGCGCTGTAAAAAATAGACTTAATTTTATTCTTCCTGCTCCATAAGACTTAGGACCTGTCGGTTTGATTCTTGTAACTTAACCAGAGCGTATTTCTCTCTTCGGTGTCAGTAATTCTGTCACAATAATTTGTCTAGCTCCGGCCTCTTTGTTTACTAGCACGACGTTTGAGGTGTAATTTGTTTCTTCTCTGCGCTTTTTAAAATAATAATAGAAAAAAAAAACGAAATCTATATAAATAGTTCTCTTACGTAGAGTGCCTATATAATAAGAGTGGCGACAAGGGACCAAATTTGGCCCAATGCGCATGCGCAGCAGCCATTTTTCTACCAGAATATTTTCAAAGAAGGTTGCTGGGCGAATTAATGTATCATTTCAAGGAGAACAAAAAACATATGATTGTTATAATATGGACACATTCCGTTTAAATGACTCATATAAACGCTCAATTACATGCGTTATTGATGAGATGGATTGCACAACGCGCTAACTTAGATTGCGGGAAACACCACGTTGTTCAAAAAAAGCTATTTGCTTAAAAAGTCTTCAAATTTATACTGACAAAACACTAAAATAATAATAAATAAACATTCTAGAACACGAAATGAAACAAGAATAAGCTATATTTTCTTTTTAATTTAATGTACACACGTTTTTCACGCACACAAAAAGTTCCCATGTTAAGTCTACGGGAGCTAGGAAAAGACCGCTTCGGGAGGTAGAAAAGGTTTCTAAGCCAATCAGAAAGTGTTTCCCGTATGTCGCCACTCTTATTATGTAGGCACTCTACTCTTACGTGGCACGCAAAAAAGACATTATTTGTTATCGCATTTTGGCAACACTGAACGATCGTTTGTTTATCACGAAACCTCGCGCCTCAATTGAATTAATAGCGTTATCGGATAAAATTTTATTGGAAAAAAAAACCCGAATATTAGTAGAGCTGTTGCAGCTTAATAACCAAGGCTGTAGTGGAGGGTATACGCCGTATACCCTCTGGTATTTCCAGCAAATTCCGTATACCCTCTGCTTTTTCTTAAAAACTACGTACACGCTTTGCTTTTCCTAGAAAGCAACGCGCGAAACACACGTGAAACGCAGATAGCTGTAGAAGCAAAAGAAAAGTTTCGGTGGAGTGGTCGTTCACGGTAAGATGTTTGTCGCCAAATCAAGATGGCGGCTGAATTTCGTAACAGCAGATAGGGTTGCCATAACAAAAACGGCAGATGTGAAGAAAATCTGCAAAAGGTGAAGGTTACCATATTTGGCGACAAATCGCCTTCTTACCGTGAACGACCACTCCACCAAAGTTTCTATTTCAAGATATCACCTTGGTACATAATTCAAAAATCGTACCTATTAATAAAAAGCAATTCATTCATAGTGTCGATAGAATGAGAAAAATCCAGACTTGTTCTGATGTTAATGAAGAAAATTGTCAACTTTTGAAGGATATATCCATGTTTGATCCAGAAAATATAAATACAGGAGATATTCGCCGTAGAGAAAAGGAGGTAAAAAGGATCTGTCGACGTTTTGGTATAGATGAATGTGCACTATTCAGGTTTTGAGGGACCAATGAAAACGCCCAAGTTGTTCCAGAAAAAATAAAGCCTCTTTTTAGCACAATTGAAATACATATTACCATGTTCCACGGCCGATGCGAGGGAGGGTATAGTATAATAAATAACATAGTGTAGCAGATTTGAGAGCATCTTTATTGATTTCAAATGTTTATTAATGCAAATGGACCACCTATAGAACACTTTCAACCGGAAAAAAATTGTAAATTTTTGGTTGGCCAACCATCGCTTTTCAGTAGACAATAGATTATGAGTATGCGCTATAAAAAGAGACAGAGACAAGCAGTTTGGAAAATATTTTAATGAAAATGGTAGAGGTAGGCCTTAAAATTTGTTTTAAAAAAATTACATCCTACCTAATATGTGTTTAAATATTTTTCTCTTAACATTTCCTGTAATTATTTTATATCATAGTTAAATATTAATATAGTGATATTTTTAAAATTTGAATATGCTAGTCTGCATATTTTGCTTCGCATAAATATTGGGTCATCCGGAAAGTTCTGCGCGTTTTTTTAAGATAAATACCAACGAAGCAGTACAAAATCGTAAAGTTTTATTGAATCACATAGGCCCCATTTTGTTCTATGACTATTTGCCTTCTTTCTGACAGCTGGAAAATTCTCTTTTTTTTTTTTTAAATAAATCATTAGGCTTAATTATAAAGAAGTTATCGAGGTGCTGTTTGACCGTCTTTGCGGCTTGCATATACAATCTTCTTCAGATGATCATGAACTGTACTTTTTGGAATATTTAGACTGCGTGATAGTTCCTGAACTGTGTAACGTGTATTTTCAGCGATAGCATCTTTTAATAGGTCCTCGTTTACAGAGGATGGTCGTCCAGAGCGGGCATCATCTTCGAGGCTGAAATTTCTACAATTAAATTTAACAAACCACCTTCGAACTGAGGCCTTAGAAACAGCACTATGTCCATATAGAGCACACATTTTAGGGTGAAGTGGTAGCAAACGGGACAGTCCTTTTTTCTCGCCAAAGTGGTAACCTTCCCTTTTAGATGTTTTTATGGCAACCCTATTAAGAAGATTTTGATTAAAGACGCTATCTGATTGGAATTAAACCGTGTTTTGAAGTGAAATTAAACGTGCTCTGATTGGTTTAGATTTTTTTTTCTCGTTTAACGATAAGAGATAACGACGCTTAATCCGCCACTTTGTTTTTTATCGTTTCACCGTGGTCTGTGTTTTATCGTTCCTTGTGCATTTTTTTCTTGTTTAACTACTCCGTCTTTTTTTTTTTTTTTTAAGCCCGTTGTGTTACTCTAGTACGACGTTAACTAAAAATTACCAGTTAATTACCGTGTTTTTTTTGTGTAATGGTTGGTGTTTACTTCTTTTCAAGTTGAGAATGAGCCGTTCGCGAACTCGGATTGCCATGAATATATTTGCTTCGGTAGGGAGATCTGTCCGAAGACTAAACGCGTCCATTGTCAGGGCTATATTTAATTTAAACAATGGCGTAGAATATCCGAGATCAAGAAGCTTGACAATGATTCGAATTTTGAGGCTGTTCGTGGATCACCAGCGGAATGTGCAGCATATTGCCGAAAGGATGGTATATTCGAGGAGTTTGGTACTCTTCCCGCAACTAATGTAGGCAGTAGCAAATTTGCAGATGTACTTGCTGCCGCTAAAACACGGTGACATTGTGACCGTTGAGAGAGATTATCCGGGCATCTTCCTCCGTTAAAAGACGAATATTCTTTCGTGCATCGAATTTTCAAGTGATTTATAATGTGGCGACAAAATGAGGGTAAGTTTCATTTTTCTATACCATTTCGCAAAAAATTACTATCAAATCCATAGAAATTGCTATCAAATCCATAGAAATTACTGTCAAATCCATAGAAATTACTGTCAAATCCATTTATGCAATGGTTCACAGTGTGAATTTTCCTACATGGACACCGCGCCATCTTGTTATGGCGATCTCCGAAATCTTGGTTTGGCGACCAAAACAAATGCCTTGGCGCTACAGTCCCGTTTGCGACCACTCCACCCATTTTAGGAGCAGTCTGACTAGAATTTTTTCCTTCCATAAAAGAGCATAATATGGCGAAAATGAACTTTCTGGTTCCCCATTCTTAGCACTGCAGTGAAACAAAAATTATGCCACAACACATGCTATGAATTATGCAGCGTAAGCAGAAAAGACTGTAATAATAAATTCAAAGCTAGCTTCGATTTGAAAACGCGAACTTTCCGGATGAGAGAGAGAGAGAGAGATCCAATACAATAAACTTTTTTTTTTGTGCTTAGGTCAAAGTTCCACAATTCTTCCCCTTTCCTGCAACATAAAATTAATATAGGCTTTTTTCCCTCGATAGTTTGAACTTCAATTAATTCGAACATATTCCCCAGTCCTTTAAGACTTGAGTATACCCCATGGCGCCCGGAGAAAGTGGCAAGAGGGCGGTTAACACCTTGGCTTGTGGATTTCGTACATATGTGCGTGTATGTATATATTCTCCCCCTCCCCCCCTTGTGGAAAGTGTAAGCCGTAAGTACATGTTTCGCCTACCCCTGGAAGAAATTCTGCAGGCGCCCATGGTATACCCTCTGTTTTTGTTACGACTACATCACTGACGGGCGGGAATCAACCTTTTCTGTTTGATGGATAGCACAGTTTTAAAATTATTAAAATGATGCTAAGAATATTCAGCTGGATGACGCTTTATGAAGTCTGCCGATTAGAAAATGGCTACCGCTCTGAATGAAACGTCAAACCCCGCCTACAATTAGGGACAGACGCCCCCACTGGGGCACTATAAGTCATGCCTTCAGTGAACGCTCTTTCTACTACTTCTCTGTGGCAGTTTCATTTCTGTTTTAATCTATGTGTTCCGGTATTTTACAATTGCAGATGGATCTTTAGGAAGATAAATTTTAATGAATTATTTATTTTCTGCAAAATTTCACTAGACATGGGTAATTTCGTTGTGAATATGTATCTATCGACCAAATTGCCTCAAGTCTTTGGTTGAATACCTAATAGTTTGTAGAATTCTGTTTCATATGAATGTTTAAAATATACAAAACAAAACCTTTTTATGGAAGTTGTGTAACTTCTTATTTTAAAATGATCGTTAAAGATAAATAAAATTATTCTAATATAAGATGAGCTACGTTAATTTAAAAGACAGGTTGCTATACGTTGTACTTCAAATATATTTTTTAATCGACTTCTAAAGTCTGAAAAAACTTTTGTAGTGTGTCTTACTGCAAGAGCGTGATGAATATAAAATAGATTGTATGGATGGATAGATCATGTATATATATTTACGTCCGAAGTAAATTGTAGGAGCTATAAAAAAGTTATAACGATGTTAAAAAATTATTTTCCGTGCACATGTTTCCATTTATTTGAATGAAAGAGAAGTGATTAGTTTTAATCACTTTTCCTAATCATAAGTTAGCCGATTCAACCCGAGCAACATCGAGTAATTCTTCTAGACATGAATACAAGCAATACTGTGATGTACGGCACTATTTTTAGTGTTTTGGTTCACCCGTTTCTGAATAAATTCAGTGTTTAATGGTTACAAGTTATTTTTCGTTAAAAGTAAATTAATCTAAAAGGTTATGCTTCAGTAAGAAACAATAAGAATCTCAATTTTAGTTTCAGCCCCTATCGAACTTTATTGAATTGTTGAAAGCTTTCAAGTTTTGTTGTTACCTAAAATCGTTAAACAATGTATTTACAACAGGGTTTTTGACAAGTGTTATAAATAAAATAAGAAACAATATGAAGCGATAACAATTCTTTGTACTAAAAGTTTTCTGACACTTTAAGAAAATTCCGATTTATACGCACATAATGAATCGTAAACTCTTTAAAATGGACAAACCTTCAGTTTTAGCGATGTTTTTTTTGTTCCCGTGGTTTTGGGGACTCTGTGGACTGATAATTATTGGCGATGCGATGTACTTAGCATGGCTAATGATTTATATTATAATGATTGTGGCTTTAGACAGCGACAAAGTGGAAAGTATTAAAAAGATGAAAGTAAAGAGCAAGTAAATGTAAGGGATAACGACGGAAATGTGAATAAATGCCCAACAGGGAATTCAGAAATGGAAATTAAAAAAGAAGATAAGGAAGAATTGATTTCAATTACACCTTTCTGGCCAGAGGAAGAAAGTTGTGAAGAATTAACAAACATAGTCAATAAGGCCAATACAATGATGCGAGAAGAAATTGATATATTTGCTAATAGGGATTTGAAAGACTTGGTGAAAACAAGTGACTGTATTGAGAATGTGTTTGAAACTGAAAGTGGAAACTGGTTAAAAGTAAAAGTGGATGAACACAGTGAGAATTTTGTAAATGATTTAACGAAAGTGGATGAAAGTACTGATATTGTAAACGCATCGTGTCAATTCGAGGAAATAAATGTCAAAACCCTATACCCCACGTCTGAAGTCAATCCTACCAGCTCAATGATGGAAGTAATAGCTGAGTATGAAATGAATAATTTGAGAGAATTTGATGATTGTATTGATGCTACAAAAGTGTTGTACAAAGCTATGAATAAATCTCTCGAAGACAAAGACCAAACCGTAAAAGAAGGGAATGTGGAAGCAAGTACTGATATTGTAAACCCATCGAGTCAATTCGAGAAAAGAAATTTCAAAAACCTTTACCCGACATCTGAAGTCAAGCCTACCAGCTCTATGATGGAAGTAATAGCTGAGTTTGAAATGAATAATTTGAGAGAATTTGATGATGGTATTGATGCTACAAAAGTGTTGTACAAAGCTATGAATAAATCTCTCGAAGACAAAGACCCAACCGTAAAAGAAGGGAATGTGGAAGCAAGTACTGATATTGTAAACCCATCGAGTCAATTCGAGAAAAGAAATTTCAAAAACCTTTACCCGACATCTGAAGTCAAGCCTACCAGCTCTATGATGGAAGTAATAGCTGAGTATGAAATGAATAATTTGAGAGAATTTGATGATGGTATTGATGCTACAAAAGTGTTGTACAAAGCTATGAATAAATCTCTCGAAGACAAAGACCCAACCGTAAAAGAAGGGAATGTGGAAGCAAGTACTGATATTGTAAACCCATCGAGTCAATTCGAGAAAAGAAATTTCAAAAACCTTTACCCGACATCTGAAGTCAATCCTACCAGCAAAATGATGGAAGTAATAGCTGAGTATGAAATGAATAATTTGAGAGAATTTGATGATGGTATTGGTGCTACAAAAGTGTTGTACAAAGCTATGAATAAATCTTTCGAAGACAAAGACCCAACCGTAAAAGAAGGGAATGTGGAAGCAAGTACTGATATTGTAAACCCATCGAGTCAATTCGAGAAAAGAAATTTCAAAAACCTTTACCCGACATCTGAAGTCAATCTTACCAGCTCAATGATGGAAGTAATAGCTGAGTATGAAATGAATAATTTGAGAGAATTTAATGATGGTATTGATGCTACAAAAGTGTTGTACAAAGCTATGAATAAATCTCTCGAAGACAAAGACCCAACCGTAAAAGAAGGGAATGTGGAAGCAAGTACTGATATTGTAAACCCATCGAGTCAATTCGAGAAAAGAAATTTCAAAAACCTTTATCCGACATCTGAAGTCAAGCCTACCAGCTCTATGATGGAAGTAATAGCTGAGTATGAAATGAATAATTTGAGAGAATTTGATGATGGTATTGATGCTACAAAAGTGTTGTACAAAGCTATGAATAAATCTCTCGAAGACAAAGACCCAACCGTAAAAGAAGGGAATGTGGAAGCAAGTACTGATATTGTAAACCCATCGAGTCAATTCGAGAAAAGAAATTTCAAAAACCTTTACCCGACATCTGAAGTCAAGCCTACCAGCTCTATGATGGAAGTAATAGCTGAGTATGAAATGAATAATTTGAGAGAATTTGATGATGGTATTGATGCTACAAAAGTGTTGTACAAAGCTATGAATAAATCTCTCAAAGACAAAGACCCAACTGTAAAAATAGTGAATGTGGAAGCAAGTACTGATATTGTAAACCCATCGAGTCATTTCGAGGAAAGAAATTTCAAAAACCTATACCGCACGTTTGAAGTCAATCCTAACAGCTCAATAATGGAAGTAATAGCTGTGTATGAAATGAATAATTTGAGAGAATTTGATAATGGTATTGATGCTGCAAAAGTATTGTGCAAAACTATGGATAAATGTCTCGTAAACAAAGACCCAACTGTAAAAGAAGTGCATGTGGAACCAAATATAGTACAAACAATGATTGGATGCGCTTTTGGAGATACTTCCATAAAATTTATGAATTCAGATGAAGGTAAAATCAACCCACCCACATCTTTTCAAACTGAGACTGGAAACTTTGATGCGAAACTTCCAACTTTTGGAATCGTTGAAAGTACAACTGGGGATCCAGTGAAGAATCTATGGAGACCATATTTGAGTTCCAAGATCGAAGACGATAATTTACCATGCGATAGTAAAACTTTAAAGATAAGGCCTGTCTCAAGTTGTACGAGCAAATATCCGTCTGAGGTACCCAAGACAAAGCACCGCCTACTTACACAAGGAAAATGGTTACATCTAAGACGTTCTGCACCTACAAAGAGATATACTCAGGAGCAAAGTCCTAGAAACGTAAAACTTGAGCATGTTGGGTCCTCTGAGACAGATTACCTTATTTCTGGTCCAACTTATTTTCTGAACAATTCAATCTTTGATTTCAAGCACCATTTCAATTGGGAACATTTGAAAAACAAGATGAAATATATATTAGAAGTTTATTTAAACATAAATGGAAGATGAAAAAAGGTTTGGAAGTTACAAGTGCAGCGCCGGCATTCTCAATCCACACACGCTTCGGCAGAGTTGCATAAGAGAAAGGTAAACATCAATTGCTCGTTGCCAGTTGCATGACACAAAAAGCACCTGTTGCCAGGTTACAGAAATGTAGGGGCACATACAGATTAATATTCCAACACACCCCCTTGCCCATACACTTCTGAAAAACTCCTTAGAGTAAACATCTTTAAGAATTTCTCTTCTGGAACATATACATACACTTCTGAATAACTACCAAAAAAAACACTTTAAAGAATTTCACTTCTAGCAAAATATATACATACTTCAGTTAATTTTAACAAGTACGAAATTGTAGCTTAAAGCTTAGCATATAGTACCCCCAAGTAAAGTTTCTCAATATAAATGATATACTCCCCATATCAAAGGCTTCTTCATACTTCATATTAGTTAAAAGTTAAGGGAATAGCACATATCAAATTCACTAACTTAAATATTACTCTGATACAATTAACAGATAATTCACAAAAATTTCCAATCAAAAACAGTTCACGCAGTAATGCTGACTAAGATCACTAATTCATAAAAGTCCTTGAAAGTTCAAAAAAGAATCCAGCGCACATAAAGACTCTGCAACAGTCAATGGAGAATGATTTCTGGTCATTTGAGCCCTAGCTGGCTCCTCAGTCGGGTTACTGCTGGTTTCTTGGCATTCTTTGTAAGTATATCGGCTACATTTTCCTCCGAAGCAACATGATTCAGACATATGCGATTGTTTTCGATACAGTCTCTGATAAAATGGTACCTTATGTCGATATGTTTGCTCCTTTCGGAGGTTGATTGATTTTTGGCCAGGAACATGGCTGCTTGGTTATCTACGAGCATGTTAACGGGCACGTCTTCGAACTCCCCAGCAGACAGCTCCTTCCAGATACCAGAAGCCCAGAGTGCCTCCTTTGCTGCATGAGAGATGGCCATGTATTCTGCTTCGGCTGATGACAATGCAATAGATGTCTGCTTTTTACATGACCAGCTAATTGCAGCTCCAGCCAGGATGGCTACGTATCCACTGAAAGATCTCCTGTCGATGGGATCTGAAGCCCAGTCTGCATCAGCATAAACCTTGAGTGGCTGAAGAGTCTTTTTGTAGGTGAGGGACAAACACTTAGTTTCCTTCAGGTACCGTAGCATATGTTTTACACTTCTCCAGTGTATGTCTGAAGGCCTTTCATTAAACTGGCTCATATAAGTGGTACCAAAAGCAGTGTCGGGCCGGGTACCACCAGAGAGGTACAGTAGGCTACCTATAGCCTGTCGAAATGGTATGGTACTGCAGTCCTTGAGAGTTTCCCACTCAGCATCGCTGACCTTCTGATGTCTTATGCTTGGGTCCAATGGTGTTGAGGCTCCCTTCACTCCGGTTGAGTTGTACAGCTCTAGCACCTCTTCGATGTAACCCGTTTGGTCAAGTGAGACCGAACCGTCTGCTAGTCTGGTTATCTTCATTGAAAGGATCTCACTTGCTTCTCCTAGGTCCTTGGCCTTGAACCTTTCCATTACTTCACGCTTGAAGGCATTAATAGACTGCTGTTCACCGACAATCAGCATGTCGTCAACATATAACCCAAGGAAAAGCTTTCTCCCCTGGTGATAGTAGACGCATGGGTCATATTTGGAACGCAGCAGTCCATAGTCCTTCAAAAAAGAATCAAAACACTTGTTCCATTCTCGGCCAGACTGCTTCAACCCATACAAACTCTTCTTCAGGTGACAGACGAGGTTTTCTTGGCCCCTTTTCTGGAGACCCTCGGGCTGCAGCATATATATATCCTCTTTCAAGGTACCATTTAGATAAGCGGAGGTTATGTCCATCTGATGGATATGGAAGTCCAGTTCGACTGCAAGAGCTACAAGAATCCTCAGTGACTTTATCTTCACAACAGGTGAAAATGTCTCTTTGTAGTCTCTGCCTGGAACTTGCAGGTAGCCCTTAGCTACCAACCGAGCCTTGAACTTGGTTGTTTCACCCTCCAGGTTTTGTTTCCTTTTATAAACCCACTTGCAGCCAATAGGTTTGACATTGGGTGGCCTAGGCACAAGCTCCCAAGTTTTGTTGTCCTCCAGGCTTCTGAGTTCTTCTTCCATGGCTTGTTCCCACATTTCAGCATTAGGAGACTCTCTTGCTTCAGTCACAGTAACTGGGTCTGGTATAGGCGGGTTGGGGTCACTGACAACCTTGTAGAGCAAGGGGTCACCATAGTAAGACTTGGGCTTTCTGGGTCTGCTACTTCTTCTCAACTGGGTATCTTGGTCGTCGGTGGGGTCACTGGCAGTTGTTGCTTCGATATTGGTCGTCTCAACATTTGTTTCTTCTTCGTCTCTGATGGGGAAGATCAATTCCTCCTGTTCACTCCTAGAGGGCTGTGGACTGCTAGAGCATGTGGACAGACCCTTGGATGGAAATACATTTTCTTCAAACCTCACATTTCTGCTGACAAAGAACTTGTCTGCAGCTTGGTTCCATAACTTGTAGCCCTTGACTCCATCCACATATCCCACAAAAACACACTCCTCAGCTCTCTTATCAAGTTTCCCCTGCAGTAAGGTTTTGTCAGTGTGGGCAAAAACTCTACAGCCAAATACCTTTAAGTGACTGGTTTTTACTGCCCTTTTAGTCCACAGCTCTTCAGGTATCTGCCCTTCGACTGCCTTAGAGGGGCATTTGTTCTTGAGGTAACATGCAGTATTTGCTGCGTCTGCCCACATGCAATTTGGGATACCAGATTCAAGGAGGAGGCATCTGGTGATGTCGAAAAGGGTGTGGTTAGCCTTCTCGGCAACACCATTTTGCTGAGGTGTTCTTGGCACAGTCATTTCCCTCTTAATCCCATTCTGGACACAAAATTCCTCAAACTTCTTACTTTTATATTCGCCACCATTGTCGCTTCTTAATGCAGCTATTTTGTTTCCATGGAAATTTTCTGCTCTCTCCTTGAACTCTCTGAATTTTTCAAGGACTTCATCCTTGGACTTCATAGGCATAACCGTCATAAATCTTGAGTGGTCGTCTATGAAGGTGACGAGGTACCTAGAGCCACCTTTGGATATGGGGTGGATAGGTCCTACCACATCACTATGGATTAGCTCCAGGACATTTGAAGCTCTCTCTGACGTGTTCTTCGGGAAAGGAGTCTTCTTCATTTTTCCAAGCACACAGGTTGTGCAGAGACTTTCTTCTTTGGAGATCACCTTCACAACTGTCTTTGAGTTTCCTGTCAAACTCTGTATGGCATTGGTATTGAAATGGCCCAGCCGCCTGTGCAAAAGATTTTCCTGCTTCGTTAGGAGAGCCTTAGGGGGATTTTCCATTTCTTCTATCATGTAGTCTTCCAGATCTGGAACCAGTCAGGACGACTTCATCTCCATCCATGACGACCGCCTTTCCAGATGAGAAGCATATTCTCTTTCCCATCTCTTCCATTCTCCCCACAGACAGAAGGTTACCATCCAAATCAGGGACATACAGTACATTTGAAAGGTAGAGGTTCTTCATCCCACAATCTGTGTTAACAGAAAGGGTAATGTCCCCTATTCCTATAACTTCAATCTTCTCACAATTTGCTACTTCCACCATGGAGTTTAGTGGGGTCAGATTCAAAAATTTGGACTTCTCACAACACATGTGCTCGGAAGCACCACTGTCCAGGTACCAGGTACTCCTACTTTTACAGGTACCGGTGAACAGTGCATGATATCCTGCCTTGGACACCTTTTTAGCATGCGTCTTGGGGACAGCTGGGCAGTTTCTGGAGATGTGTCCCCACTCGCCACAAGCAAAGCATCTTGTTTTCCTATCAAGTTTAGTGTTTGGTTTGAACTCATGGTGTCTGTCCTCTCTTCTGGCTTGGGTTCGTAGAGCTTTCTCCCCGGGGTTTTCTCGGCTCCCGCCCGGCTGGAATCTCGCAATTTTCTTCTCCTCCACGACCAGTCTGGACTTCACGATCTGAGAGTTCAGGTTGTTTTCATCTCTTTCAAGGTTTAATATAAGCCCTTCATACTCCTTGGGAAGACCCATCAGCATGATGAGAGCCAGTTCCCTATCAGAGAAGCCGTACCCGCAGCCGGCAACCTTTCGGTGTAGTTGAGTGATGCGACTGAGGTAGGAGCTTATTGTCTCATCATTAAGCGTCACATTAAATAGTTCCCTCAGCAGTTGCAGGGTATGCAGCAATCCAAACGACGTATTTATTTTACGAAGAATGTCCCAGGCGTCTCGGGCGCTCACGCAGTCTGCCACATCTTCGAGGTGTTGATCGTCCACGACGAGAAAGAGAAAGGTTAAGGCTTTCTCATTTGTCTTCTTCTCCTCCGCTGTTAGTTCGCAGCCGTAGCCGGGGTCAATGGCCTCCCAACAGGACTTCTGCACAAGCGCCGCTCGAGTACGGATGGCCCACGCTGAGTAGTTCTCGCCGTTTAACTTCGGGATTTTCAATTCTTCCATTTCCTTTTTCTTCCTCGAAATATACCCTTATACTTCTTCAAGGGGCTTCAGAGCTTCGTGCTGATAACGTATTAGAAGTTTATTTAAACATAAATGGAAGATGAAAAAAGGTTTGGAAGTTACAAGTGCAGCGCCGGCATTCTCAATCCACACACGCTTCGGCAGAGTTGCATAAGAGAAAGGTAAACATCAATTGCTCGTTGCCAGTTGCATGACACAAAAAGCACCTGTTGCCAGGTTACAGAAATGTAGGGGCACATACAGATTAATATTCCAACAATATAAACCGAGTTTGAGATTTAATGTTGAAGGCAATGAAGACAGCGGAGTACCTTATGCTGCAGTTGGTGCCGCTGGAGATACAGAAGTCACCAGTGGTACAATTAAGATGTCCATCAAAGAAAGGTTGACCTCATTATTGATGAATAAAACCCCAAAAACCACACAGATTGAAGAAAAAGGACGCGTTGAAAATAATTAAGAAGAAACTATTGAAAATTAAGAACTTTAATTTCTTTAGATGGTTTAGTAATTTAATAATAATTTTTGAAGCAAACATTTTGGCCCTGCAAGAATTGTTAAAAAAAAATTAGCAGTCTTAAGTATTTAGTAATAATACCTTGTGTAATAATAATGTGTAACAATAATAAATAAATAAAAAATAATATGTAATAATTTATGTATTAATAATAATTTTGAAGCAAACATTTTGGTTTTGCAAAAATTGTTAAAAAAAACTTAGTTATCTTAGTATTTAGTAGTAAAGTTAGTTTTTATAAGTTTGTCTAAAAATATTTCTCTCTTGTATTAAAATTTTTTTTTCTTTAACAAATATTTTGTATTCTACTCAAATGTATATTCTAAATCTCTTAGTTATCTGAAACCTAGTAAAAATAAAAGAATTCGTTCACCAAACTGTGTGTTTCATTTTGTTGTATTTTTTTTAAGATTATATAAATCAAGATTTTTGAATTTTAGTTTTATAGATTCGATTTTCTAACATGTTTTGAGTAAATCGGTTTTTTTTTCTTTCATTAAATAGTACCCTTGTAAACACATTGAACTATTAAAAATATGTGTCAGAAAAAAAGTATTTAGAATTATTTTGGAAAATCTGGAAAAAAATATCTCTGGAAGGGAAAATTCAGTTCACTATAAGCGAACTTACATTTTCTCAGGTGTTCATTAAAAGCGTTCAAAATAACATTAGTTAAATAGGAGTTCAGTCGGGACTAATGAAAACGCTCACTATATCCTGGGTTCACCATAGCGGGGATACTGTATTTCGCATGGGAATTCCATCCAGAATTTTTGATTTTTCTATTGGACTCTTTCATCTTTTTCTCACAATCCATTTCAATCCTCTCATTCAAATATTACTGTCTGAATATATACTTGCAACTTCTCCATTACCAAGTAAGGCCCCATCACGATATCACATACATTCCACGACACCGGCTACTTCAGTGCTTTGCCAATAAACATTCCAAATAATTTTATGAATATATAAGCTATTAATTGTGATAAAGATATAAGTTAAGGTAAAAGGCAGATGGCCATAATTCCTCTTTCCTCAAACGATTTACTTGTGTAGAAGTGCAGTTTTGTGATCTAAGCGACACAATTGCTCTGTCCACTCGTAGCAAACGTTTTGCTTTGCATAATCAGAGCTCAGAACGCAATGGTAATGGTAATTTTTGTTAACGTCGTACTAGAGCAACACAATGGGCTATTGACGACGGTCCGGGATCAATCCCTTAAGGGAAAGATTCGAGGACAACACCTCGTAATTTTGAACCACGGTCAGATGACGAACAACACCTGAGCTGGCACCCCACTCTCCAAACTTCCACACCAACCATACAATGGACTTTCGGCCACGACATGTTTAAGGTGCACCAGCCGCCTCTACACCATACGCTTACAAATATCCATGCCCGGACCCGGATTCGAACCAGGAACCTTCCGATCTAGAGGCTAACACCTTAACCACTATACCGGTTAGTCGGAGCTCAGAACGCAATGTGTATGTGTAATGCGTCGAGCTTGGCTGCTGAATTTGTAGGTCTCAAGACTTGTATCTATACATACTTGCAACATACATTTCCCTAATTAATTAGGTAAGGTAATTTTAATTAACGCCGTACTAGAGCAACACAACGGGCTATTGACGACCCTAAGGGCGCCTTCACACGAAGGAGATCGATCGCTCAGACTGGTCTGAAGGCGACGGAACTTACATAGAAACCATAGGAGCACTTCACACGAGAAGACTATCAGGAGACCGGTAGAGTGACTAAAAAATAGTCGCCCAGGAAGTTCAGTCGTCGGCGACTTTTTTTGTTTGAAGAAGACAGATGTTGCATTGCGAGGTATTCCGTCATTCACACGAGAGAGACTATCATCTGTCGATTTTTGATTCCTAGCGATATCAACTGCCGTACCGAATTTGTTTTCCTTATTTCTTTGTATTATATTTTTCTAGTAATGGAAAGTTTAAGTATTGATAAGTCAATTACTGCTTTGCAAATGCAGCCTGCATTGTGGGACAAAACTCACGAAGATTATGCGAACAAAATAAAAAAAGAAAACGTATGGAGAGCGGTGATGGTGTTTATTTATGGCGAAGAAATGCAAGAATTGTGATAAACAAAAGAAAAATGTGCTTAATAAGTTCTTTATTTTTTATTACAATAATTTAGCATTAATTTATGTTGACAAGCTATAGTAAAAATACGTGGTATGAAAAAAGTAAATGACAAAACGATAGCTTGATAATATTTTAAATAAGTTACATTAATTTCATATAGTAATTTAACATAAATGTATGTTAATAAACTAATAGTAAGAATACGAAGAAGTAAAAAGTAAGCGACAAAAAACGGTAATTTGATAATATTTTAAATAAGATGTTGCATTATTTTATTATATTTTTATATACTGCCATGGAAAATCGCATTCACTTACAAAATACTGACCGAAATTATCTCGAAGAGCCGTTGGCTCAGGTCCAGTCTAACCATTATAAACATTATTATCATCGTTTTCCATCAAACTGGTATGCGTTAAGGTATCTTTGTGCGAATAACCATACCTCGTTCGTATGAAATTATGCAAGATTACACATGCTTTTATTATGACAATTGCAAATCCATATTAGAGTTCAATGGTCCATAGAAAATCCTCCATTTATTAGTTAAAATACCAAAAGAGCATTCAATGAACTACTGCTGAGGCGCGTAAAATGCGCTTTTGGTGAGGCTTTCAGGATCCCGCTCTTCAAGGTCGCAAAGATAGATACTTGAATTATAGGAATAAATAAACATAATTTAATGGCGGGACCTCGCTAGCCTCGCCATTGCGTTGAAACGCGTCATGTGAACGTGGTCTTAATGTATCCTGCTGAAGTGTTCTCTAAAAGAAGCTACTGACACCCGGAACTAATTGAAAAATTTAGTCGAGTCGTCTTCCAGTTCGCGATACAGAACTTGGTATAAACCTTTCTGCACACGAAATTTATTGATAGGGTGTACCCAATACTTCCTTTTGACATTTTTGTTTTTCTTGTGATTAAAATACCATACTGCAAGCATTTCCAGCTCATTAATTCTGAAAGAAGGCAGGATTCCAAAGGACGTAAAAATCGTGACGTCATTGTCTATTGCGCCCATATTCGTATTGCCAAAAATTCAAAAGTTACAATTGAAAAATTATTTATTTAAAGAAAATCAAATGTAAGGTATCTATCTCGATTAAAATTTTCCGCAGATTTCAAATTCGCTGAAATTTTCAATCTATCTTTAACGATGCTGATTTTACAAAAAAGAACTAAACAAGGCCGATAAAAAATTTTGTTTTGCTTCTCTTGGCTCGAATTGTTTGTTTGCAGGAAATGAATCAAAACGACTATCACAGGCGACCGTTGTGAGCGATCGAACTCCTTCGTGTGAAGGCGCTCTAATTAATGTCGCCTCCCGGACCGTCATCAATAGCCCGTTGTATTGCTCCAGTAGACGTTTGTTAAAATACACTACCCTTCGTGATTGATATCGAACTGTCTCCAATGGTGTTCGCACGCACACATGTCGAACCTCTCGAAAGGCTGAAAACTATAAACCCAAGCCGACCGGCAACCGGTAGAGCGCCTTCACACGAAGGAGATCGATCGCTCAGACCGGTCTGAAGGCGATGGAACTTACATAGAAACCATAGGAGCACTTCACACGAGAAGACTATCAGGAGACCGGTAGAGAGACTAAAAAATAGTCGCCCAGGAAGTTCAGTCGTCGGCGACTTTTTTTGTTTGAAGAAGACAGATGTTACATTGCGAGGTATTGCGTCATTCACACGAGAGAGACTATCATCTGTCGATTTTTGATTCCTAGCGATATCAACTGCCGTTCCGAATTTGTTTTCCTTATTTCTTTGTCTCATACTTTTCTTGTTTTGGAAAGTTTAGGTATTGATAAGTTACTTACTACTTTGCAAATGCAGCCTGCATTGTGGGACAAAAATCACGAAGATTATGTGAACAAAATAAAAAATAAAACGCATGGAGAGCGATGATGGTGTTTATTTATGGCGAAGAAATGCAAGAATGTGATAAACAAAAGAAAAATATGTTTAATAAGTTCTTTATTTTTTATTGCAATAATTTAGCATTAATTTATGTTGACAAACACCCCTCGTTCGTATGAAATTATGAAGAATTACTCATGCTTTTATTATGTCAATTGCAAATCAATATTAACGTTCAATGGTCTACAGAAAATCCTCCATTTATTAGTTAAAATACCAAAAGAGCATTCAATGAACTGGCGGTCTCTAGAAAGACGGTAATTAAATATTTTTTTGTTCTGTGATAAATATTTTTTCATCATACTATCCTCAATGTTAACGACAACGTGGTAGTATGTTGTCTCTCATATTTGTGTCCAGCTTCTTAGGCTCTGTTCACATGAGGCGTGTAAAATGCGCTTTTGGTGAGGCTATCAGGATCCCGCTCTTCAAGGTCGCAAAGATAGATACTTGAATTAGACGAATAAATAAACATAATTTAATGGCGGGACCTCGCTAGCCTCGATACGCGCAATGAAACGAATCATGTGAACGTGGCCTTAATGTATCTGCTGAAGTGCTCTCTAAAAAAAAGCTACTGACACCCGGAACTAATTGAAAAATTTAATCGAGTCATCTTCCAGTTCGCGATACAGAACATGGTATAAACCTTTCTGCACACGAAATTTATTGATAGGGTGTACCCAATACTTCCTTTCGACATTTTTGTTTTTCTTATGATTAAAATATCATACTGCAAGCATTTCCAGCTCATTCATTCTGAAAGCAGGCAGGATTCCAAAGAACGTAAAAGTCGTGACGCCATTGCCCATATTCGTATTGCAAAAATTCAAAAGTTACAATTGAAAAATTATTTTATTAAAGAAAATCAAATGTAAGATGTCAATCTCGCTTAAAATTTTCCGCAGATTTCAAATTCGTTAAAATTTTAACGATGCATATTTTACAAAAAAGAACTATAAAAAAGGCCGATAAAAATTTTTGTTTTGCTTCTTTTCGCTCGAATGGTTTGTCTGCAGGAAATGAATCAAAACGACTATCACAGGCGACGGTTGTGAGCGATCGATCTCCTTCGTGTGAAGGCGCCCTTATTATATAGGCACTCTACCAACCGGTATAGTGGTTAAGGGGGTCCGGGACACATCGAACATTTTTTTTTATTAATTAATTTAGAATTTTGAATTTTTTTGTACTGATTACCTAACTAACTAATAAGCAAAATCACAACACAAAATTTTTCCAAAAGTTTTTAAAAATTTTAAATGAAAATTTTTTGAAAAAAAGAGGGGTCATTTTAAATTGCTAAAACTTAAAATATTCTTGATCAATTTTTAAAATTCTTGCAGTAAATTATTCACAAATTTATAAACTTTAATTTTGATTCAGCAATTTAAAAAATATTAATTTAATAAAAAATAACAAATATTTGAATGAAAATCTTTGAAAATTTTAAGGTACTTTTTTTTTAAAAAGTCATACTTTTAAAAGTAAATATTTGTTTCAAATTTTCTGAATCAAAATTAAAGTATAATGTTTGAAAAATATATATTCCAAATTTCAACCCTTAAACTTTATCGGTTTTCGACTTATAGCAATTTGAATACAGGAAATCTTGAAAAAATGTATCATGGAGAAAAACGCATTTAAAGTTTTAAAGACAGATCTTGTTGCCATGACAACACCTGTCAAGAGTGTTAGATTTTCAAAACAACGCAACACAAAAATTACTATATCTCTAGTTCTAATTAAGATAGAAACATGATTTAGACGTCATTTTAAGCAGAAAAACACAAAGAATTTCTTAAAATAATAATTTAAAAAAAATCGAAAATTTGACGATTTTTGTGTTCCGGACCCCCGAAGGTTCCTGGTTCGAAACTGTGCATGGATGTTTGTAAGCGTATGGTGTAGAGGCGGCTGCTGCACCTTAAATCTGTTGTGGCCGAAAGTCCTCACGTTGGGATGGTGTGGAAGTTTGGAGAGTGGGGTGTCAGCTCAGGTGTTGCCTCGTCATCTGACCGTGGTTCAAAATTACGAGGTGTTGTCCTCGGATCTTTCCCTTAAGGGACTGATCCCGGACCGTCGTCAATAGCCCATTGTGTTGCTCTAGTACGACGTTAACTAATAATTATCAATTACCAATAAACCCAAATCAAATAATCTACAAACAAATCTGATGCTAGGCCACGCCCTTCAGTGGTGTTATGCTGTTGACGAATCAGAGTCATGATCTGCCGATGATCCAGACAAAAGTGTATGAAACCGTTAGCGGTTTCTCTGTTTTGATTGGTCTGTACTACGGCGTTAAGGATAGCTTAGCCAATCAGTGTGGGTAGTAATTGCAATACTTAACCCTTTCGATAAACATCGCGCATGTGTATTGTGTTGACTGTTGTGTCACTGGCGCCTGGAACCACATGTTTTTCGTAAATTGTTCGCTATCTGGTTACTTGGGTTTGAACTAATCGAAACGGTAGTTTGGATGTGCACTAGTCTGAAAAGCAACGAATAGTAAGTTGTGCAAAATTTTACCCGGATGATGCAGGTAAATAAATAACAACTTGAAATAAACTTTTAAGTCTTCCAAAAGAAAGATTCCTCAGACTCAATCGAGCGTTACTTTTCTGGTGTCCTTTTGAAGTTAGAATTGAAATCTATCATTCTTATGCTACTAGCTAGAACTTCATTCAAGCAGAAAACATCTCGATGGACATTAAACTGAAACGCCTTTTAGCACAAGGTGTAAAGGTTAATGCTAGAAATAGTTATGGAGACTCGCCTTTACATTTTGCTGCACACTGCTGTAAAGATCAGTTAGCTTGCATTAAAAAGCTATTGATGTATGAGGCCGACATTAATGCTACCAATATACATGGTAACACACCACTGCATGTTATAGTCAATCCTCCACTTTCCACCAACCCTCCAAATGCACCTAAAAACAAAGAGAAATCTATTCTAAGTAGTGATAATAAGAACAGTACATTACATCTGCATGGGACACTACTGGACGAAGTTTCACCAGAATGTATAGCAGTTCTTTTAGAGCACGGAGCTCTTGCTGATGCTAAAAATAGAAGTTCGAGTACTCCTTTACATTGCATCCAATTCTCTGATGGTGGGTTGAGGTATGGAGTACGCTTGCTTGTAAAATATGGAGCTAACATTAATGCTCAAAATTACAATGGGGAGACACCATTGCATAAAGCTGTTTTAAGAAATGATTTTAATGAAGATTTACTTGAGGAGCTGAGAAAAAATGGAGCAGATTTTACTAAAGAGAATTCTGAGCATGAAACCCCAATGATGTTTTTTTTGCATAAAAGAGTCATTCATCAGATCAACAGAATATCATTGTGCGATTTGGACTGTGTTAAATATTTGATTACGCATACCTTGTTTCAAATGTCGCAAAAAATAAATTTGAAAACGGACACATTTAAAACTTTTGGAGACCATTTTACCATGTTCGATAGAAATGTATTCAATCATTTCCATGAGTGCTTATCGGAGTTGATCCGTATGCAGATGGACATGATTACCAACAAACTTTCAGTGAAGGACTATGTTACTGCAGACAAGACAATCGATAGTCAGTACATTCAATGTATTGAGGAACAACTTTTTGATCGACTTTGTAATCGTTCTTACCCTTTGTACAGTTACGCTTTAGAAGATACAATGAACAGATCAACATTACTGAGAAAGTTAGAAGTGCTAACATTTCGTGTCATGTGTTTGAAAAATAATGAAGTTAAAGTAGTAAGATTACATTCATGTTCTACTTTAGAAATAGCTGCCTACTTACCTGACAGAGACCTGTTGAATTTTATTTTAGCAATTAGTGTTAAAAGGAGTAGTACTGAATATGAACTGTTCGACTTGTCGCATATTGTTAAAGGAATAAATACACATTTCATAACATGCTTTTACAATTACTCGTCGGATTGTTGTCAGAAGCACCGTGGTCACAGGTAGAAGGGGAACTGGAAGCTAAAACTAAGCTTTTCAACAAAGTGAAATTTTAACTCTGAAATGCCAACGGAACAGTTTGATTTTAGAAATTGTTTTGTTTCCAGTCATGCATAGCATATTTGTTGAAATAATGAATCGGGTTTTCAGAGGTACAGTGTATTAAATGATTTCGGCATCATATGTATTGACTTCTGTATAATATGTATTAAATAGATACTTTGAATAAAAAGAATTACTTTTTACATTACATGCTTTGATAATTTGATTAAAAACGCGCTTTTAAGAGATGGATGAAAATAAAATAAATGTCAGACTGAGAGGAAAGATGCATTTAAAATGACATCCCTGCAAATTTGGCCTACAATCAACAATTCTAGAAAAATAGGGTTAGAACAAGGTTGGGGAATCTTTTCATGTTGTAAGCCGGCATTCAAGAAATTGTAATTAAATGTAGGTACTTAAAAATTATATTTTGTAAAAATCTAACAATGTATTTAAAAATAAAAAGATTGAAAACTGCTTATTTTAAAGTAAACGATTTTTTTTAATGGTTTTATTGTGTAGTTTTTATAGAAAAAATGGAAGTTTTACAATTTTATTTGATTATCTGGAGTGGGTATCCATTTGTAACATTTAGGGCATCTTGATTTGAACTAAGAGAATGTTGGTTTGCAGCATTAAGTGGTTGAAAAGCAAGAAAGCAATTTTCAACATAAAACCAGAGCATTATTTTGTTGAAATTTATTTAATTCTTTGGCATTTAAATACTTATACTGTAAAGCTGAAAATTAAGAAATTTTGTAAGTGGCCACTTACAATCATTCACATATTTTGTAGAATATACACATGTTATAGATATGTGTGTCCAGACCTTTATCTTTCTTAAATTTTTTTTTCACTGACCTTAGTAAAAAAACTTTGTAAAATCGGAGGTTCTACCTTATAAAGTAATGTTTTTCAGAAAGTTTGGCGACTGTAGCAAAATGTTTCAGTCTCCACATTCAAACATTCAGTTGCCACGTGGCGAGCGTTAATTTTCACTTTTATTATACAGTGAACTCCCGATTATCTGTGATCTTTTTTCACTTTGATTCATCACTTTGTGACAAAATGTTGTTGAACAAACTCCAATCTCAAATAAAAAATATAGGTGTTTTATCACAACCCCCCCCCCAATTAACTGAAATTTTTGTGAATTAGTATATAAACAAACTTTTAAGTATAGAAATCAACTGTTTATTAATTTATAATTGTATGTATAGTCACTCTACACTCTGTAAATAAAAATTGTTCAAAACATTTTCATGTTGATTTGTGCCCTTTATAGCCACTTTGCGGATTATCTGCGGTTGCTGCGCCACTCCATTCTGATGATATTTGAGAGTTCCCTGTATTTAAAAATAAAAAGGTATCAAAATAAAATAATTATGTAAATTTTGGAATGAGTGACAAGGATTAGACAGGTGCCCTTGGGTTAGATTCTAGAAATACAATGTCCTTTTCACATCATACTTTTGGAAGTACAACTTGTTTCCAGACAAGTTTTTTCTATTTTCCTAAATGCGGACCTAGAGGAATTATCCACACACAAGTTTAATAATCTCTTAAATTTGTATGCTGAAAAAATATGGTAAATGGGTTTTTAAAGTGATGAAAAGTTATAAAATAGGCAGTGCGCCAACAGTTAGTTGTTCCAGTGCGTCAAATAGAATATTAAGTTTAAGATTTGCAATTAATTGCAAACCCACAAAGTACTGTAAATAGTAATGTAAAATCCAATTGGTAAATGTATAACTTTTTAGATCTAAGGGTTTTTCTAACTCATGTCAGTAGTTTGTTTCAGGGCTTTGGAGTTAAAAATTTGGCAATGTCTCATGTTTTACTTTTATTGTCCCTACTAGAAACAGCACTTGAAATATTGGTGTTAGAAGACAATCCAAAATACATGTTTAATCACTAAATTGAAGTTTTATTAATCCCACATGTAAAATACAAGTAAACATGGCAGAAATAAGTAGAAAATATTAAACGAAGCTCTTACAGCAATTCCATTGAAATAAGGAACCAGAAGAGACAGCTCACCCCTTACATTATTTTCTGCTTAAATACCTGGAACGTTTTCAATGGTGCCAACTTCAAGATATTGAAGGGGACAAGGATAAATGCCTCCATTTGATTGAGCACATACAAATATATATAAGATGTTACAAACCATTTTTAGCTTCATCAGATTCTAGAAAAGATTTGAATACCCATTTATGAACTTGTTTAACCTTTGCCAGGATTATGTGATAGTCAAACTAGGATATTAGAGGAGACATCCCAATTATTTCAAGCGTCAAATATATATTTATGAAACCTAAAATATAATTTTCATCACAACCTTTTTTAATACTTCTCTTATTACCTGCAAGTTTGATTGCTTCAGCCACCTGCAAGCCATGTGCCCAAAACATCTTGTCACCCACTTTGCTGACCTTAGAATATTTTTGTTTTCACTTTCTGATTTAAGACACATGTACCTTAAGCACACATGCTTCATAGAGCCACTGACTTTATGTCACAAGTTTCGAATCATTTGGAAATTTACAACTCACTTTTAGGAACATCTAAAGATTAAAAAAGGAGGATGTAGAATATAAACCATTAATGGGTAATATAAGGAAGATTAAAATGCATAGAACACAAGGATTTGCATGTCACAAAAGGCTGTGTTTGAAATACTACAAATAAAGCTTCATTCCCTTTATTGAAAATTGGATATATTCTACAGAACTGTCCTAAAATGAAATTTAGTGTGCAATTAGATTTGGACAATTTAACAAATTTCCTTCATCTTTGAGGAATTGAACAAAATTAAAATAATGAACCATTTGAAGGTCCAGCTGAAGTTTTGGAAACAAAACTGGTGGATACCTATCAATATATCAAAGCATTTTGTACATAAAATTTTATGGGTGGGTCTCCTCATCTCATGGGCCCTGGTTGGAAGAGTAACAGACTAGCAACAGGAGGGTTGCGAGTTCAAATCCAACCTAAGACCATAGTGTACAAAGGGGGCTGGTGCATGTTAAATCTATCAGGGTCCTTAATGACCTTATGTTGGCATGATGTGGAAGTATGGAGAGTGGTGTGCCAGTTGAGGTGTGATCTTGTCATCTGACTGTGGTTCAAAATTACATGGTGTTGTCCTTGGTTATTTCCCTTTGGAGGTTGATCTTTGACTGTCGCCAATAAACTGTTTTGTTACTCCAGTGCGGCGTTAATTAAATACCTTCCTTCTTTATCTCTCGCAACCCATCTACAGCACTTAGACATAAGTTGTACCAAGAATTCAAATTATGACAAAGGCTTTCACATTTGTATAAGTGCTCTTCATATATTCTAAAAATAATTCTGTCTTAATCTGAAATTTTCTTATACCCAGAGTTGAGACAGGTATGTATAAATGCTTGTCCATTGATGACTGACTGAAGTTTCACAAAATTTACAATGGTTTGGCAATGGCTATATTATTACCGATTGAAAAAATTTCAGCTAAGACAATAAAACCTTGTAAGTACTTTATGGGATTGTTTCTAAATTTAATTGTTTTCAACCAGAATTTTTCAATGACAAGAACTCATCCATAAGGTAAACTTTGAAACTTTATTGCTAATCCAAAACATTAATTCAATTTCAAACACAAATAAAATTGTAGAAATATGGAAATTTATAAAAATAGCAAATCTAGAATCGAGATCAATCAAATCTATGAATTGAGCAAATACTTTGATGCTTGATCTGAGAATCACGCTTTTTGTTTCAAAATAAAAAATTAAAATAGATTACGACAAGATTTTTTAAATATTTATGTAAAATATTATCCTGAGGGATATTGGATTTTATGTTGCAACTTTTGCAGGTGTTTGAGCGCACAAGAATTCCGTCTGGTGTCATGTTTGTAAACAAAGATGTTTCGGTTGCCATCAAAAAATGCATAAATTTAGCGTCTCAATAACTTCCAACTACATATCTTACCTAAAAATGAATACTACCAGACAGTAAAAACGACAAAAATGTCATATTTTTCCATGGTACAAAATGAACGATGAAAGAATTCCGAAAAGATTCCTGAAAGCAAAAATGTCCCAAATTTAAATCCATTGTAAAAATACGTGTCCTGATGTACATCTAAACTCAGATTTTGTGCTTGTCACTGTTGTCTGCCTTGTATTTCGTTTTCGTGATTCCCTGTTCTATCATGGTGCTTACTGGAATGTGACAATTACTGATATCTTATGATTTGAAAGCTAGTTGAAAAAATTCTTAACATTGAAATCGGTTTCGGATTTTTGAACATTTTCAAACAATTTTCCTGTTTCTTTCTGGTTTAACGGGGTATTAGTAAGGAATACTTTGTTCCCAGATCATGTTTCTTCTGCATCTAGTTTCCGACTGGTGAAAGAAACGTGGTGTCATCTAGCTGGTGAAAACAGGAGTGGTTTTTATCGGCGATCACCTCATAAACTTAAATACAGCTTTGTGTCCTGATCTGGCTGAAACCTGAGAATTTGACATGAACGAAGGTGTGTACTTTGAGGCGAGAGATGTCGACAACGTACTGGATGAAGTTCATGAACTCTTATGCGATGGTGCCGATGTGAACGCTGAAAATCGTTTTCATGATACCCCATTACATTTCGCTGTGCGCCACAGTCAAAATAAACTGGACGTCATCAAGGAATTGTTAGAAAGAGGAGCAGACATCAATGCGAAAGATTGGCACGGGGACACACCACTGCACAGCGTTTTCAACTACCGAGACAACCATTTGGAAGTCTACCGAGCAACGCGACACTTGCGGTACAATGTAGTGCATCGGTTTCGCAATACCTTGTTACACAATGCCGTGCAAAACAGATCGGTTGAACCCGATGTAATCAAACTGCTGTTGCGGCGCGGTGCTAATGTGAATGCTAAAAACTGGGGATCTAACACTCCTCTGCATTTCGCTGTGAAGTTCCGCAATAATGGGCTGGAGGAAATAGGTTTGCTTGTTAAATATGGAGCCAATATCAATGCCCAAAATTTGATAGGGGATACACCACTGCATAAAGCTGTGTTAAAGCAAGGTAATAAGGTTGAAGCCGTTAAGGAGCTTTGGAAATATGGAGCTGATTTTACTATAAAAAACAGCACTGATGAAACACCGCTTTTGTTATTCATGAGAGAATGTGTCGTTAAGCAGTGTGAAGGGACCTCGCTTTGTGATCTGGACTGCGCTAAATACTTAATTAAGTGTACTTTGATACAGATGTCAAAGAAAGTCAATTTAGAAACTGCCTCAATTGAACCTACTTTGAAAGAACTTTTGACCATGTTTGATAAATATTTGCTAAATTATTACCAGGAATGTGTGTCAGAAATTCTTCATATGAAAACCGATGTAATCATTCATAACAAATCCATATACGACCTCCTTGTTTCTGAAGGTGATCTCTTAGCTGCAGGGAATTTAAAGAGTGAAGAAATTAAAATAATAGTTGATCACATATTTCGCCAACTTGCCAAAGATACTTATCCTTTACTTGGTGTTAGTTTCGTAACAAATATATTGAGCCGATCTGATCTCTACAATAAACTTAGTGAGTTACAAGTTTGTTCTGTTCATGTTGACGGTGAAAAAGAAAAAGTAATCAAATTGTATTCTTGTTCTACATTAAACATAGCTACATATTTATCTCATACAGACTTAATAAATCTGATTTTAGCTATTTATGGGGTAAGGGAAAGTAATGTGATCAAAGCAACAAATGTTTCCACATGTCCCGCTGAAATCAATAATGATTTGAAAAGAAGCCTTAGCAGTTTTTCAGGTTGCTGTACAAAGCATGCAAGGTTGGAATCGCCATGTGCCAATGGCTTTGATTACAGTTATGAATCAAAAGCATTAACTTTACAGAGATACGAACAGGATTGAGAATCTTAAGATTTTTTAAGTGAAACAAGTTCCTTTATAAGTAGTTGAAATACCTTAAGATATAAATGGCACCCCAAGAAGAACAGTGTCACATCTCAAAACAAGCTGTTTTTAAAAAAAGTGGAAAAGAAAGTTGCAATTTTTGCTTTTGTTTGTAAGTAAAGAATAAATTGCTGTTTTCTGCTCAACATATGGTTAATTTATAGGCATGGGTTTCTAATATCTTAAGAGATTGTCACTTTTCATATGCGGTACTCCAAAACTTAAAAGCAGAATTTTATTTTGAGCTGTGACGCTGCTCTTCTAGAGGTGTGAAATGTTTTCAAAAATATATGTATACATTTATTTTTCTATTTGCTGTTTTTTATTCTGAAAATATAATATTTCTCAAAGTTATTTCGTAGTTATGGTGGGCTAAAGTTTACTGTTTTTGGTGGAATGTAGTCTATCATTTAAGCATGTTATACTTGTGCAAATTATTGTCAATGTTGAAAAAATATTATTTATTATATGTATTAGTTTTGGTTGTACAGTATAAAATGCGAAATCCTCCGGTCCTTGGCTATTTCTGAAAATTTAATTTTTTTGTCAAAAAAACCTAATCTAACTCCTTTTACCCCATACAAATTTGTCCACGCAATTTTTACATCTGGAACACATTTGTAATACTTGAATATCCAATATATAAATAGGAATAAATTTTTAAAAAGAAAAAAACTTTTTTTATAGAACGCAAAAATTTTTGTTTGAATATCTTCTACTTTTTTTGTGTGGTATTTACCGTTTTTTTTGTTGCAATTTTCATCAATTTCGTCCAGGTTGAACGCCTTGTTTTTAACCTTGTTAACGGCAGAAGAAAAAGGTGAGAGAAAAAAAAACCTGTTTAGCAAAACATCTGGAATTGGGACTTATTGTAATTTAACGTACTGTAATTTAACGAATGTGACACAAATTTTACTAGAGAAATATTTTGTTCCAGCTATTTTTTATTGGTATTTTTCTGTTGTATGATAAAGAACATTGTTTCTCATTTTATGTATTTTCAACTTTTGCATTGTGAAGCATAAATCTGAAACTGTTAAAAGATGCTTTTTATTAAATTGCTAATTAATTTTAGTTTTTAATACTTAACCACTAGGATAAATGTTATATAATGGTTTTCAGTTATTTTTAAAAATAAAATGCACAGTAAATCATTTGTATTTTTCATCCACGTGCCCTTTCTTACTAAATTTTGTCACATTTTATAGGGAAACTATTTTCATCATGTTTAGTTTGTACCAACTCAACTCAAACACATTTACCCAGACAACAAAATTTGTGTAATACAAACATTCTTTCACTTGTTATTTATACATTACATAAGGAAGTAAGGAATATTTGAATTTTATTTCAATACTAGCCACTGCGGGGTTGCCTGTGATGGTTCTTTTCGTGAGGTCGGGTTAGTTAAGCAAACCAACACCACAGGAAATGCCATGATGACCTCAATAGTGGCTAGGTATAAAGGAATGCCAATAAATTCATTTTAAATTAAAATTTAAAAGCACGTTAAATTTGAGAGACATTATGACAGGTGCATGTCGCCTCGACTTTTTGTTTTGCTTCTCAAATCCATTGTTCAGGAAGCTGGTCTGGTGGTTAAGGTCTCTAGATCAGAAGGTTCCTGGTTTGAATTCATTGTAGTGCATGGATGTTTGTAAGCGTATGGTGTAGAGGTGGCGTGGCAGTTTGGAGAGTGGGTTTGACAGCTCGGGTGTTGCCTCATCTTTTGACCGTGGTTCAAAATTACGTGTTGTCCACGACTCTTCGTCAATAGCCCGTCTTGTTGCGCTAGTACTATATTAATTAGAATTACTATATTACTCCTGGTGATTGCAAAGCAATTCCAAAAACCATCGGCAATGTGTTGGTCCAGTGTAACGTTAGTTAAATACCTACCTACCAAAAACAATTGGCAAGACGATTGCTAAGGATGGAATAGTCGTGAGATGTCATTGTCTGATGCGGCCATATTCATATTACAAGAATAAAAACGTTACAATTGAAAAAGCAGGAAATGGAATCTGTGATCTCAATAGCAAAGGTCAAATTCGTATGGAGAAAAAAAATATAAAAGTTACGATTTAAAAATTATTTATTTATAGAAAATCATTTTTAGGTATCGATCTATTGTAAAATTTTCCACAGATTTCAAATCCATCGAGTGTTTTACTCCATCTTGAACAATCTAAGAGACGGGAAAAAGAACAACAAAACTCCAGTTACAATTTTTTTTAATGTTGTCTGTCCGCTGATATGTTTATTTGTGGGCTTCTTCCTTGCTCCAATACATTCTTTGAAAGACCCGCAAGTCAAAAGCAGTTGCGAATTGTCTCCAAGACTCCTCCAGTAAAACAATTGCTCCCAAAAGATAAATTTCTGTTCCTTTCACAGCTTTCCAAACTGACCCCCCCCCCCGTTTTAAACATATACACCGTATTGTTTCCCTCCGCCTTAGAACAGCCTACTGTTAAATTAATTTCATTACAAATATGTAAACTTTATATTGACTGTTTTTTTCCTTCGTATCTAGGCCTTCACAATCTAATGGATTTTGTGACATTAAACACCACATCCATTGTACTTAAAAATAGTTATGCCATGGTGATTGGTTTACAAAAAAAGTCAATGGTACTTCATTTATAAATCATTTAATACCAGTAAATTCAACATTACATGAACAGTTATGGGAAGAAATATGATCAACCTTTATTTTGAGCACTATCAAAGGTATCAGAATAACGTCCTTTTCAAATTCAAAACAATTATAAAAGAGGACGTCTTCATATCGAATGTTGTGCAAATACGAAAAATTTAATAGAAACACCATCACCCCGAGATATTGAATGCTAAAGTTGGTTTCAATTTCAGGGATCATCTCCATAGAAAGATCAACAAGAAAATTGAAATTTCCTTTGGGGATATCGTTATTAAATGAGAGGGGGTATTGAAATCACAAACAATTTCATATCAATGTCACAAAAGTTAATCAACTTTTGTGTATTGGGTGCGGCACCATGTCAAAGTGTATACAGGCAGAACTGCGACTAAAAATAAAAAGCGTAACTGGATATACATTTCTGTGCTCAGATGGCAAAATGTCACGTTTTAAAATTTTCCTAGACATCAATTTTGATTCAACATGTGGTTCTCGACTTGTTACAATTTTCCCACCTTTCTCATGAACTGAATGAGTTGCGACATTTTTCCACCTTCTAAACATTAACAAACCAGACTCCAGGATGGAACTTACTAATTTTTTTTGGAAAAGTGACTTATAACATTTTGCCATCTGAGTATATTTTTAGTAAAATAAACTGCATGAAAAATCTAAAACTTCACTTTGTTGCTATTCGCGAGGCAAGTTATTATGTGAAAGTCCCTATTTTCAGCCACATAATATGGTTTTTAATGTTTCCACTCGCTAAAACTGTGCTCGCAGGGCGCCACTATAACTTGAAAGGAAAAAATACCCCCCCCCCGTCTTTAAAAAACTCCGCAAATGCTGAAGCACCAAATCCCTCCACATAAGAGTATTTAATTCTTTTGTCATTCTCATATCTAAAACAAATTAAGTTTCTGTGTGGACGATTTCACCGTGTCCCTCTATTATGGCCGAACCTCAAGATACAACACTCGCATGGGCCTATGTAGCTTCATCCAGATCTTTTATGTGAGCAGCGATGATCACGTGATTTGGCTGCACATCTTCATAACGTTTGATTATTTTTCCTCTTTACCGATTTCTTTCAGGATACTGTAGAGGTGGCAAAATGTCAGTGTTTAAAGCGCTTACACGGAGATTGTATTTAGATAGGAGAGGACATTAGATGCTTCTATTTTCCATCTCACTATTGTTGTGTTTATTGGAATGTTGTTTATCGGAGACAGAAGTTAAGGAATGCAGTCTTTCGGTTTGCTACTGTAAATTACCTTTGAAAAATTAAGTTCACTATAGTGGGGTTCGACTGTATTAGATTTGCAGCAGTTTATAAAGCTTAAATATAGCCAATTAAAAATAATTAAACACATTTTTAAATTGAATTTTTTTCATTTGTATTTATCCTTATCAAGATAATTCATCTATGGTTTGTCTCATTACCTTTCTGGATGTTTATACTCGTATGCACAGTACGGTACTGCTTTCCATATGATCAAGTCTCATGTAAATAAAAAATAAACTGCTAATGAACATGGAAATGTAATCATTCAGCAATTAGAACTTCGTAATTCACTAACAGCATCCTTGTTGTGTCCATACTACCGCCAAAAACATTAAAAAGAAAAAAAAAACAATAATTTTAAGTACTAGTCGCAACATGACACATCAAAAGTCTCAACATCAATGATAAAAGTAAATGAATGACGTCAGTGAAATAAAAACCAAATTCAATTTGCTCTGAAAGAATATTTTTTACGGAATGGGTTGAATGGAACCAGTAACGTAATTGGATAATCAACCCTGTGGCAGGTTGGAAACTTGGTTCATCCAAAAGAAGTAATTTTGATGTAAGCAACCACGAATATTCTCTAGCATCAGCTAGTGACGTTATTTGACAACTATCATGCACAACCACAGGTTGCAAACCAGAGGGAGAAAAGAAAGCTAAATTAAAAAATCAGAGTGTCAAGATTAAAAAAAAAAATCTTTGATTTAAATCACAACCAATCCTACATTTTTTATAACTAAGTAAATACACCCTAGAAAAATCACACAATTTGTCAAATGCTTTGAACCTTTTGCACTAATGGCTATACCTCGTACTGATAAGCTTTAAAAAAAAATGTTTGGCATTGGACACTTCCAAATAATCGTGAGCTGTCTATGGACTAAGTAATCTGTTGAGTCAGGATTCTGCCAAACAGTAAAGTAAAAAATAAGTTGACGTCTGTTTGAAAGTTTTTACAATGTTCATGCATAATTTTATGTTACAAACAATAAAGCAGTAGGCCTACATCTACGTAAATGTCAAGACAGCCAAAGAAAATCCCCACAAAGTAGGCCTAAACTACTTGTTACCCTTTTAATTGATTGACCAATGGCTTAGCTATAGTGATTTTTCAACTACTTTTTTTAATTGAGACATAAATACAAAATAACACAATGTGATTAATAATTCATTAAATAAAAAATTCAATTGAGCTTTCTATTTGAAATGATAAAAGTTTAAACACTATGAACATCTTTTATTTTGCAAAATGCACCCTGAAACAGTCACCTTTCATTTTAAGAGATGACCCATAACAAATATTTATTTAATCAGACTAATTTAGGTCTCGCTTACTGATACATTTGTAAACATGTTAATTTACTCAAGAAAAAATATGTAGGATGTCAACTTGTGTTTTAAAGTTAAACAAATGTTTTATCTTTTGCTCTTGTTTTTGAACGTTTTACCATGTAACACACAATCATTTTTAGTAAAATAAATATTAATATCCCATATCATAAATTCCGATTGTTTACTTAAGGTATCTGCCTACGTTCGGAGCACTTTTTTTTTAAAATGCATAATTAAATTTAAAAAATTAGATTTTTTAATCAAGTTAAACTTAAGATCAACATATCTAATAATATTTTAACAATATTTCAATAATATATGAAATTACTGGCAAATTTGTGAAGATTTTAAACTAAATTTTGCACTTACGTTAACATGTCCTCACTTAATTTAACTGAAAATATTTCAATTTTACATGGCATAGAATGTTATTTAAACTCTTAGCTACTAAATGAACTATAATATTGAAGATACTTTTGAAAATTGATTACTTTATGACAATTTTCGTAAAATAATGTAGTTTCTTTTTTAAAAATCGCACACTTTATTGGATTTAAACACTTCATAAATTGTTAATTTTAATCCTAGAGCTTAGTTAATAGTTCATTTAGTAGATAATAATGTATGTATTGCTTTGACAAAATTTCATTAAGATACAACAAAAACTTCAGGAGTAGCAAGTGTTAACGTAAACATAAATAACCAAAAAACAAGTTTTGTAGAAAATGAATTTAAAGATTTCGTTTAAAGAAAAGTAACACTCAGCATTTGAAGAAAAACTCAAAACTCCCCAGATTTATATGTCAGTCCTTCCTTAAGTTCATAGTTTGATAATCTAGATTTTCTTAAGCCCCTTTTTCTCTTTCGGCCTATTTTTACAGAGACCAATGACTGTCGCTTCGATGCCTTTACTCTCTCGTTATCGAGGGAGAAATAGTTTTTATGCATTTCTGGGTCTATCTGAATATTTAGCTTTTCAAATACAGGTAATAGACCTAACAACCCAGAATTGAATAACAGCACAGCAATGTTTGCCCCCAAAGTCAGTGTTTGCAGTTCTACAAAGGTTTCCTTTGGAAGGATGCTCCATATAACATTGTTTAAACTCTCGTTATTATTTTGTGTCTTTCCATGAAGGCATTTCGAAAGGAGAGATTGATCACACAAACTCATATATGTAGGTTTTACAAGGTTCATCACTGACTCAGGAAGACCAGGAGATTTATCATTAACAGTTTTTCCACAATGCATTGCCCTTTGAAATTTACACCAGCTGTCTGGTCCGTGTGGGCACTGGCCATGGTAGGATTTCTTAGCATTAGAGCAACAGTGGAAAAAAGCAGCTATCACAGCTGATTGCATGCCCTGCAGGTTGCCACTGTTGCTTCGTATAGCTATGCCATAGTAATTTTGCAATTTATTAATAAAATTGTCTGTCAGTTTACCTTTCCCCCCTAAACCTTTCTTCATCTTTTTCAGTTTGCGAAGCCGAGATCCTACCCGCTTCTGGACATGCCCTATGCATTCCAGTTTCAAAACCGTATTTTTGCCATAAATATCCCTGACTACCTCATGTCCCTTTGAATCACCATCTCCATAATACTCGGTATATTGTAGATTTCGGTTGGGGACAGATCTTTCAAACATCCTAAATGATCCAACCGACTCCATGCTAGAGGAGGATCCCTGGTGATTTGAGCAGGAGTGGATGGGAGCATTCTTATCTGTAGCACATATTCTACAGTATTGCGATAGCACTTCGATATCCAACACTTTGCCGGTATCAATGGATATGGCAGATACACATCCATTTAGCGATGAATATCCCCGCCTCTGCCATGTTCCATCGACTGATACACCACAGGTGCTTCCTTTCTTGGTTTTGACTTCTGCTGCAGCTTTAGTCATGTTTTCTACAGAGACTAATTTGATAACGTTCAAAAGTTGAAGCTCGTGTCTTCTAAAAGCAGCTTTAGAAAGAAATGGCAAATTTAAGGTATAAAGCAATTTTCTTCCAGCTGAACAACCTTTGCCAATAAGCCTCAATCCAAAAACAAGAAGGGAATTTATGATATTGTGCTTGTCATGTTTTGAAGTGGTGCAAAATGCTCTGACATACCCGCAAGTGCAAGTTATGCACATGTTTGAAGACAGTCCAAACTTTGAGTCTTCCATAAGTTGAAGGCCAGGATTCAAACACACTGGGCAGCAGAGATCAGCAATTATAGATATTAATATTGATATATCAAATATCCTGTTGCCATTCATTTTCACATCCTCTTGAATTTTAGAATTTGCAGCAGTAATAGCCAATTTTGAAGAGCTGGCAGTCTTCAGATTTTCGTCAGCACTCACAGTCGTTTTGGTGAAGCGATTGCCATAAAAATTTCGCTTTTTTCTCCTCACAGTACTTTGTTTAGGCATTATTAATGTCAAGATGAAATTTATTTAGTAAAATCTCAAAATTAGCTGAACAGAATATTACAGAAACAAGAGCAATACCAAACGGAGCGTAATCTAAAGTTTGAAAACAAACAACAATCTAAAAGCTATTAATATTGCCAATCCAAGAAAAGAAATATTGCAAAAAAGTGTTGCCAGATGTAGTTGAAATATTTAAAAATAATTATTTTGAGGTTTACTCATCGTCTAAAACCTTAAAAGCAAATAAAAACATAAAACCCCCATTGAAAACAAAACCATATGACTGTGTTTACCAAAATTTCGAACACTTCCGGTATGAAAATTTTCACTTTTGTTTTACTAAATTCACTATAACTTCCGTTCTACTAATCATAGAAACAAAAGTAATACATTTCTAGAAAGGTAAAAGTTCAATCTTTCAAAAATTGTAAAAAAAGACAAATTGATTTTTTGGCAGAAAATGACCATTTCAACGTAGGCAGATACCTTAAATAAATATTGGTTTACATGTCATGTCAGAAACTCAATTTTTGTTATTTAACAAATTTACAGGCCCTACAAAAATTTAAGTTTAAAAAAAAATAATAATATGATTTTTTTTACACTCTGTAAAAAATGTATCTAGGGCAAATATTAAAACTCATATTTCGGACTACGTGTGTGCTAGATTCATCTGGTATTCTCAACCACTGACCACCATTTTCATTCAGGGGAAAATCTTATTAAAATCCTTTTCACAACTAATAATCTGTCAAATATCAACTGGTACCATAGGTCAATGAACTTTTACCAATTTAATGAACTTAGAAATTATATGTTTGTGATTATTATTGAGATATGAACTCAGAGTATCTAGTGAAAATTTAGAAACAGTATGCAAAACAATTAAATAAAAGACAAGAGACTGACGTCAATACAAATTTTTTATTCTCTACACTCTTTGATTCGAAGCAAATGGCATGGCGACTTGTAATCCGGGTATTTTGCCAACCTCCTGCAAAAAACAGGTCAAATTAAAATAAGATTTGTCAATACATACACAATAATAAAACAAGGCGAAATAAAAAATTCATTCGAAATAAAATAAGTAAACATGAACAAATATTGAGCTGTTGCAAATGCTCATTGTTTTAAAGTTAAATAAACAGTACAACTGCAATTTTCTGTATAATTTTCATACTATGCTAATTTACTCAATGTAGAGTACACAAATCAAAGTTACACTGATAACATGTGATCTGTCTTTTAGTATACCTGCACTTGCTGAGAGAGACAGGGTTCCACTCTTTTTACCAACTAAAAATGCGGACTTTTTCCGACCAAGGGGGATGCTCTTACAGATTAGTTAATCTTATAACAGTATATAGTTAGTAGAAAATTTAATATTCAAGTCGATTTCCCAAAAATTACACACAAAAACGAAATTTTCAAAATAAACATGCTGATTTCTACAAAATTAAGCAGTAAATATATAAGAAAATTTACGTGTACACATATTAGTAGTAATAAGCAACTACAAAAACTAATTATAGAATGGAGACAAGGGGAAAAAAAATTGGACTGTTTTTTCTCTTTTATATCTATTTGCAGGTTGCTGTTACGAGTTTGCTTTTTAATGGTCTTGTATGAATAAACTTTTAGCATACTGCTGCTCATGCGAAGAAACACCAGTCTGATTCCAATCCCATCAACACTTTAATTATTTTTATTTTGTTGAAATATTGTTTACTTTGTTATGTCTGCAGCTTCAGCACACTTATGAAATGGAAATTGCCCACCCAGTAATTATTTTATACCTATTTCATAAATTCATAACAAAAATAAGTGAATTCATTTATTAAAAGGATCACAGGTTGCATACACCAGTCAAATTTGGGACTGGATCCGAGACCGAACGAGTTTCGAAGTAAACATTTAACAGCAAACCAAAACTATGATAAAGTTAATACTTAATAATACCAAATGTGACGCGATAACAGTTCGAAATTTAAAGTTTTCACATGACTTTTCACGATTTATCTCGTTATCACTTAGGTTTATGTTATTGCGATCGTCTCCAATGGTTTTCTTCATCTTCTGGAACTGATTACTTCAAATTTTCACAGCAGAATCACCCCTGAAAATCTTATTTCTTTATTCAATTTTAACGGGAGTTTTTTTACTAATAATTAAGAGCATAAAAAACTAGATGGAAAAAAAAAAAAAGCAACACATTGGGTTGCCACTCAGCTAAGTATTAATTAAATAATTTTTAAAACTGTGCACTCGTGTGCGACCGATTAAAATAAAATTTGATGATGATTGTATTCTAGTTTGTCTAGCAGGGTGACTATTTTGCAAATTGGAAGAGAAACACAAAAGTCAAAACAGGCCTGATTTTCAAATCTTTTAAGTGTATCATGTAAAGGTGAAAATTAAGTCGCCATTGAATATTTAAAAGACTGAAATTTTTTTGCTGCAGCCACCCCACTTTCTTAAAAACAGTAGTTTATACAGCGGAACCTCCAATTTTACATTTTTTGTAGCCTCCAATAAAATTTCTTAAATTCTTGCAGTGTTGAGAAGAGCAGCCGTAAAACTTAAATAAATCTGGGTTTTACAACAGATACAAAGATAGCTTTACCACTTTCTTTCTCATTGCCTTCAACTGCATAGTTTGAATTACAGATATACTTCCAGCAGAAATAATTCAACATCAAGTAAAAAATTTGTACAAATCAAATTCTGCAATGAAACAAACTACAATAAAACCCGATTATCTGAGTTTCCGCTTCAACCGAGCTATCAAATATTTGTAAGATTTTTTTGGTCCTACATTTTCCATTTTTAAAACTACCGAAAAGAATTATGACCCTGATCACACAAACACTCAGGAAAACGAAATCCAACAACACTACCCTCTTTACTTTTCATTGTATCATGCACTAAAAGTGCTATTGAGTATATGGGTCATTCTTGCAAAATAGGCAAAATTCATGTCCCTTCAAAATTTATAGAATTCTATCACTCTGAAGATTTTGTCAACTTTCAAGAATAGTTTAGGATCACTTTTATAATCTACAGAATTAGAAAATTAATGACATATTTTTTTATTTTATACATTTTTAAAACTTTAAAATATCAAATATCATTGTCCTGGCATGTCCCTGAGTGAAATTTTACAATTTCTTCATTCATTAGGGTTTTAATATTTATTTATATATTCTTGTAAATAATTTATTCTGCTTCTTTATACATTTGAAAGGTTATTAGTTACAATAATGGAAATAATATTGCAAAAATTTCCAAAAGTAACTTCAATAACTATTGTCCCAAGTAATATCATCATTTTCCTGGCATCTCAGATATCATTATGTGGGCAATTAATAGATGACAGCACTGAGTTAGAAGAATACTTTTCAAGTAATCTGGGGTTATTTAAATAAATAACTGCCATTTTGAAAAGTTAGCAACTTTTTTTTTGGTTAGCACATACAAGTTCAGAGTTCAAGGTTTATGTATATTGAAGATAATTTTCCTGGCTTTGATAAAAATTAAATGTTTGTAGTAAATTTTTAATTTTTTTTATTATCAAGTGTATAAAAGATATTTCTTAAATGTGTGTGAAATTCAAACTGAAATTTTTAAGGGTTCATCCATTAAACCCTGAACAAGCCTATTTCATCATTATCCTGCCTTTAACATACCAAGTCAATGATGTCAAGACAGGAAAATGATGTTTTATGTTCAGTATTTTATAAATATTTAAATTATTAACTGAAACAAATATATTCTTTACTTTTAACTATTAACTTTTGAATATTTATTATCCATTGTAATTTTTTAAATAGTAAAATACCTTATAATGGGCTTGAAATTTTGAAACTTATTTATTTCTTTTATTTAAAACATAATGTTTTTGTCATTGCACCTAAAAATGTCTAGATATTACTAAATATTCTTTATCACATGCTCTTTTTTATAAGTTGTAAACAAACATATGGACAGATATGAGTGGTACTAAGAAACAAACATATGAGGAAAGGTTGTTAAAGAAAAGGTTAGCTGAGAAATGTCGTCAGGAGCATATTAAAAAAAATTCCATAACGTTTGATACAAGAGAAATTGAAGAGGCATGTGAAATATATGTTAACCAAAAGAAGGAAGGAGTGGTAAAGCCTATAGCTAAAATGAGTTTGAGGCAGAAAAGGGGAATTATAAAATTAGGAAAGAAAATTCAAAACTCTATCGCTTGAACAAGAAATTGTCATCCGATAGAATTGGCTACCCAAACCAAGTGAAAGTGGTATAGATATTCAACTTTCAGGTTCTTCAAACCCAGACACAACAAGAGATGATAATGTTAAAAAAAAAAGTTAGTGAAAAAAGTTTGAAGAGATAGAGCAGAGACCTACATTTGTATAAAGAAACTGGAAGAAAAAATTTAAAAATATACAAGGCAAATATGGAAAAATACAAAAAGAAATACTACAGATCAAAAATAGCTGAGAATTGATTGCAGTAATTTAACACCACACAGCAAAACACATAATCTGTTAAAAAAGCATAACAGTTGCAGTAATAACTATCCAGTGTTCCTACTTTCTAATAATACTTAAATATTCGGGAATCTATAATTTCCTGAAGTGTCATGTTCCTAGTAATTTTATTTATGTACTTAATCAGCTGAATTAAAAATACATGGTCATATGAAATGTTCAACAAGAAATGTATATAATTTTTTCTATTTTCATCATTGTCCTGCCTTCCAATATTTTGAAATATTTTTTTCCTTAACATTAACAATTAATAATTTAGATTGCTGATATTTTTAATTTACTTAATGAACATGGTAGAATATTATTAGAACAAAATTTTTTTTTTTAAAAACCTTCGATTGAAAAAATTTTAAGCCAATTTTTCCTATTTCACAAGAATGACCCATATAGAATAACTTTTGTATGTTTAAATATACATTTAAGCCTAAACAGTTTATTTTTTGCTTTAACTGAGTTAGTCTTGGCCCACATTAACTCAGATAATCGGGACTTCTGTAATTGGAGAAAGAAAACCTACCATCTGTTTCAACATCAAGTCTGTGTCAGGATCCACTTCAATGACATCCATGTCAATAGCAGAAACCTCTGGAACATAGTTATCTCTTCTTTCTCTTTCTTCTTCTTGCAGTTTAATAGAGATACCTCGGACAGGTCCTCTTTGAATACGCCTCATTAAATGTGTGATGAACCTGAAAATTCAGATGTACATTACACACTTGCAATAAGATCACTAACACAATGCAGCACAAATTCAGACATTTTGATAATGGTATTTTTGTCACTATTTAAAAAAGAACAAGCAGTTAAACCTGGACCCAATTGATGAAACAATGCAAAATAATGGACATGTTTAGAGTAAATACCACAGAAAAATTAGTTTTGCAAGTAAAATTTTTGTATTGTTTAAAAAAAGTTTTTCCTTAAAAATTATTCCCATTTATATATATATTAAGCTTTTTTTGATAAAAATGCAAATAATCCGAAATAGCAGAGGTCCGTAGGATTCTGGACTGCATTAACCACATAATTATATCAAAATAGATTTTATCCACCGATCATGTGCACATGCAAGTACCAATCTCCAGCCTTATTTTCATAGATCACTTTGGGTTTTCCCACTCCAAGCGTCTGCGTTTCCTCTAAAATCCAAGTATTATTTTCCATTGGTTTTATTTTTAAGAATAGAAAAACAGCATTCTTTATTCTTATGAAACACAGCACCATACAACAAGGCTTGTTCTGGAATCTGAAGTTGAATCGGGAAAATTTTGAACTCGTTTTCCCTAATCTTTCCAAAAACCAATTAAACCCAATTCCAATATCAGCTGTTTGGTGACAGTATGCATTTAAATTTCTGAATCCTCCATGAAACCAGCAATGCAAGCAAAAGCATGTGGATAAAAGTTTGTTCAAAAATAGATATTTCCCAAGATGTTTGTCTGCTAGATTTTTTACTTGTAACTGCACAGTAAATTCACCTCCTACCTACCATTTATAATGTACAGATGATCAATATGCTGTTATTATGAATGGATTAAAAACGATCAAAACTGAACAGTATTTCGAGTTAAGTTCACAGACAGCCTTCTTCATGCCACCTCAATGAGCTTTTGAACGTTGACTTACAAAGACGATTCGGTCGCACTGGCTCACATATTTTCTGCAATTTATCTTTTAGAATTCTAACCATTTTCTGTTATCAAATTTAACATGTTCCATTTGAATAGTGTGCTCGTTCGTATATTTTCATAGCTCAAATTAAGTAAATTTAAGCGGAAACATGAAATAGGCAAATAAATACGGTATGAGCTGATTTCAGACTTTTTATTTTCATTTTTGACAATGCCAGTATTTGGCACAACAAAAATAAGACTAAACTGTGCATTAGAGTTACTCCTACTAAAATTCAACGAGTGATTCTATAAAGACTTAGGCAAGAGTAGTATTAGTTAGATATAAAATTTTTCGTAATAATCTTTTTCAAATTGTTTTTAAATAATTGCATAACAGAAAATAAAAATATGGCACTTTTAATTTATGAATGAAAATCACAAGTTAAAAATGTAATAGTAGTTTGTTATTTACAATTAACTATCTAAGCATTTCTCTGAAAATAATCCAGAAAATGTGTGACAGTAATGGTGGGAAACGAGACAATATCGCCAACTCGGAAGCAACTCCAACAACTTCCTACCTGCCAGTCAAACCTTCAAATTCTTCCAAAATCAACATACTTTATGAACCAAAACTACTAGATTTGATTTTATATGTAAAAAAGATAAACACAGAAACAAATTACAATTTGCAACCAGCAGAGAATTTTTACTTTAGCATTAGCTTTATAAACTGCCTCATATCTAATTTTGACTTAATATATTTTACTGCTACAAATCTAACACAAAATGTACTATATGCAATCTTAGGGTCACGAATTTTAAAATTCAAACTAAAACATTATAAAATGTATTTGGAATTTAATTATTGTTTTCCCCAAGAATGGCCACACCATAAAGATATGAGATTATAAATTAATTTTTTCAGTGTTTCTGTTTTGTGAGGAAAGATTTCCCTGCCTTGATTTTATTCCGAGATATCCGATTCCATTTCATTCACTTAAAAGATTCCTGTGAAGGAAAGCAAAAATTTTTTGACTGTCACTGTCAACTTTTTTTGTTTGTAAATTTGGGATCGCTAAAAAGAGATTGGTAATTTCAACGGATTTGAAATATGCGGAATTTTTTTTACACAAGATACCTTATATGTTTGGTTTTCTTCACAATTCAAATTCGGCAACGCCGTAATGGCTGTTACCCAATAGGTTACAAATTTTGGTTTGCCAAGAATTCATAGCAATCACCAAGGGTTAGCAAGCAGTGGTCACATCTGACCCCATGAAAAGAACTGTCACAAGCAAAGCAGTGGCTAGTGATACATAAAAATAAGCCTCACATTCATTTCAAAGTCAATAAAATGAAACTGATTAAATTATCCTGAAAAATTAGGATTAAAATAGAAAATTCAAATATTATCCACATTTCAATCATAAGAGAATATTCTCTTCACCCATCTTGTCTATATCATACCACAATGATTTACACAATTGACATTAGTAGGACAATTTTGGAAAGGTGATGTCTACATAGACCATCATTTAGACAAATAACTGTTGTAATTCAAAAAATCATTTCGACAGCCCAGAACATATTTTAATGTTAAATAGGAACAGAAATTCAGGCAGGTCTATATTAATGAGCAAGCAGAAAAACTCAAATTGCATATTACATGCTTTTGTAAAAAATCCAACGTATGCCTCTCTTGATCAGATTCTTTCGACTTATAATTAATGTATGTCAATTGCTTTAAACATGAAAAAATGTTTACAGCTGTTTTAAATTTACACATTTCATGACATAGACCGAACAAAAAAGCTAAAATAAAGAACTGAAGGTACAGCTTACCCAGCGACTTTGTTTCGTAGACTCTTACTGGGAAAAATTGCTATTTCCTCACATATTCTCTTGTTCGTGTGGAAATCGAGTGTTAATCGAGTATAAAACTTCTCGATTATTACACGAGATGCTTTTTTAATTGTCTTCGTCCTAACACGGCCCTGCAAGAAAAAAAATATTTAAGAGACATCGATACTTAAATATAACACAAGTTTCAATAAATGTATTATTTTTCGTACCATGCTAACAAGATTAAGTATGAAACAAATAGAACTAAAGCTACACTTCAGTGGAATGCAAAAGCGTGTGGGATACGTCGCTTAACATTTAGGACTAAATTGGAAGCACTGTTAAGGTAACCAAACGTTGCAAATAACAAAAAATAAGCAAAGACCATTCAAAATTGTAACAAATATTTAGTGCTTTTTTACAATAAATTAAATATTTTATAGGATTGTTAAAGATTGCAATACATACCATGTTTTAAATTTGTGTCCTATCTCCAATAGCGAAGTGAAAAGCAAAACAAGGAATACACGATGCCAGATTTGAGATGATTTTACATGTCAATTTTAAAGTGTGATGGTGGATTTTTTCACTTCATTTCAACAACTCAATGTCTTTCTCTGTAGTTGTGACTTTCGAAGTCAATCCACTTGCGTCTTCCGCCAGTAATGAACCGTCCATTTGGGTATATGCCTAGTCTGGCTCTTAGGAGCTAGCAAACTGCGCAAGCGCACACTGGGATTTGAACTTTAATGGCGACTGTTTTGTGATTTGAATCTGCCATAAATTGCCAAAAATAGTAGTCTTTTTTGTTAGGTAGAAGAGTTTAAGTTTGTGATAGGGGGTATGGGAGGTATAAGAAAGATAAAACTTTTCCTGCGTTTCCCGCCTTTTCAAAATCTTGTTTTCATTTCGTACTCACGACTCAAATGTGGTATGAGATGTAAACGCATAAAACAACAAACGAATTGAATAATTAAACGAAAGGGGAAAATGTATTCCACCTTTAAAAGTAGTTTTGTTTGTGGTGCGAGAAGGGGTCTCGATGTATCCCCTTTTTTTCACGGAAAGAATACGAACTTCGAAAGTTTTTAACGTGATTCGATATTTTAATTTTTGCAAACGAAAATCAATACGCTCGGATATTTTCTTTGGAAGTGTGTTGACAAATTGATCTTCAAAATACTAATAAATTCATTTCTAGAGAATAATTTCATAAACGATCTCCTTCAATAGTCACGTTGTGAAATTTAAAACAAAATATTAAAACTGCACAAAAATTTTTGAAAAATTAATATTTGTTTAAAATTCTTAAACTATAGAACGTTTAGACAACTTATTTTTTCTTTTCCTACAAAAACTCGCCAATTTATTCTGATTATTCAAGAGTTCTTTAAATTTATGAGCAGAAAGGTTCCAGTATTCCTGTGTTCACTGCTAGGACACATTAACATTTGTGAAAAAATCACTAAATTTTTTTTAATAACCTCATAGCAACCAACAATCTTGGAACTCCATTTCAACATTGCATTTCTTGTGCACACAATGTTTAACTGTAGGAATATTTAAGGATAATTCGAACGAACTTAACTTCTATTAATAATTATCTCTACTATATTATACAAGGAAGTAGGTAACGGTGTTAGCCTCTAGAAGGTTCCTGGTTCGAATCCGGGTCATGGATGTTTGTAAGCGTATGGTGTAGAGTCGGCTGGTGCACCTTAAATCTGTCGTGGTCGAAAGTCCTTGCGTTGCGTTGGTGTGGAAGTTTGGAGAGTGGGTAATATCTCAGATATTGCCTTGTCATCTGACAGTGGTTCAAAATAACGAATGGCTTAGGCTGAGACGGTGGTAACTAGTTGAATATCTTTAATATTATTAAAGGAAGTGTTTGTTTGTTTTCTGCCCGCAAATTCCTGACGAATCAATGCCACTTACAGTAATGTAATTTGGCACACAGGTAGTCCAAATTTTTTTGCAATTTTTGAGTCCTGGGGAATTTTAAAATTTAATCTAGAACATTTTAAAATGAATAAAATGTAAAAATTAATTATTATTGAATGCAGCATGAATGAAATCATTTTGCTCGGAAGAATGATTTTCCAGCAGACGATAAAACACAAAAACTTTTAATTGGAGTTATTTAGTTCCTTTTTTCTATCTCCTAGACCGTTATATATATATAGTAAAAATTTCAACGGATTTAACATCTGCGGGAAATTTCACATTAGATCAATACCTAAAAATATGATTTTCTTTAAATAAATAAAAATTGTTTTAACTGAATATCTCTTATATTTTCGAAAGAGATTGTGACGGCACGTCAAACTTCGCGTTCAAGTAATAAACAGATAACATTTCCTACCCTCTTACAATTTCAGCAAAAAATTAAAAAAAAAATTCATTTTGGCTGGAAATGTTTTGTTTATTTTTGTAAAATTGGGATCGTTGAAGATAGTTTGAAAATTCCAACGGATTCGAAATCTGCTGATAATTTTACACTAGAAAATTTACCTTGCATTTCATTTTCTTTTAATAGATAATTTTTCAAAATATATTTCTATTTTCGCAAGAGATTCTGACGTCACGCCGATTGAATCTCTTCGCAATTGGAATTTGGCCGAATTTGACAATGACGAGGCATAATTCATAATTTGGTTTGCGAAGCAAACCACCACGAGCAACGCCATGATGGCCGTTATCGAATTTGGTCGCATTTGAAAATGACGTGGCCATCACGGTATTGCCCATTGTGTTGGTTTCCTTAGAAAACCAAACCAATATATTCCGCGCAACAAACTATTATATTCATAGTTTGGTTTGCGAAGCAAATCAAATGGGAATTCATTACAATGGGCTATGAATTTTTATTTGGTTTTCGAAGCAAACCAACACCACGAGCAACGCCATGATGGCTGTTATCCAATATGCTACGAATTCCCATTTGGTTTGCTTCGTAAATCAAATGGGAATTCGTAGCAATCACCGGGGGTTAGCGAGCAGTAGTTACACATGACCTCACGAAAACAACTGTCACGGGCAATGCCGTGCTTTTTTAATAAAATGCTGTTTTTAAAATCTTAATGTTTGAGAAACACAAACTTTTTACAATCTCTGTTTTACTTCTAGAAGTTATTATTTTTGCTTTGTTTTCGTCTGTATAATCTTTTGCATCACAACAGCTAATCAGGGCCGGATTTAAGAGTATGCCGCCTATAGGCTAAAATCCATTTGCCGCCCCCTCTATAGTTCATATTTGCTTAAATACATTTGTTTTATACTACAAAAGGATAGAGTTCATTGCTGTTTTCATCTTTTTTAAACATAAAGTTCATTTATTTTAGATAAAACTACAATTTTAATGGTTTACATAATAAATTATATAATCAAATTAGTTATCTACTTCGGTTTTTTTACTTGCTTCTTTTAAGATTCGTTAAAAAATGAAATGGGTTTCGAACTTAATTAATTCATTTGTTCTTGGAGATCAGAGATCACTATTTTAAACATATTTTTATATTTTAATACTAATGACTATCTTTTGCGTAATTGAAGAGCTGTATGCAATTTGAATTAAGTTATCCTACACGGAAATGTAATTACACAAAATGTAGTTAATTAATGGTTTATTTGTTGGAAAATATACAAACTTCTCTAAAACAACTCACCCCACGTAATTACATATCTTATAATTGAAGATTAATCTTCATGTTCAAATTTACATATCTTTCTTACGAGATTCCTTAATGGCAAACTCGTTAATAATGTCCTCATATGAAAGTGTTTTTGTTGTATTTGCCTCAATACAAAGTAATGAAAGTGAGTTTAACCGTATTTCAGAAATACTAGTTCGCAGATTGTAGCAGGTATGCACAAACTTATCCTTGCAGCAATGTCCAAATTGGGGTAAACATCTTGTAAGGAATTACACCTCAGAAATTTCGAAATTCCTTCCAACGATTTATCAGATGGGTGATTATTACCCACAGCACAGTGATTTTTAAAGTGGATGCACTCTTCAGTGAAATCCGAATCCAAGTCATTTGTGTAGACGTGGTAAAGGTTGGTGGCCTTTTTTCTCAGTTCCTCTTCCATATCTGTATTGTTATCACACAACTGAGTTAAGAAGTAGAATCGGTCTTGAAACTCGTCATAGGCCATTTTTCTTTTCTTGAATTCACAAACAAAAGAGTCTACAATTGGTAAAAACGTATTTATTTTAAGGTCATCCCTACTAGTAAAGTTAACTTCTCCACTTCGGTCTTCGTCAGGCCAAACTTTTCTTTTTGGCTGTCTTTTATTATCTTTTTCATAAAATGTAGTTTTGGTTATATACATGGCCAATTCCTCAAAGTAATCAAAGTTGTTTCTCTGTTCCGTAAAATATTCTTCAAGAGAGCCATAGAAATCTCTGACCAACAAAACATCCACAGTTCCACTTTGCATGGCTTTGCTAACTTAATCGATTCTGTGAAGTACTGTGCTCCAGAAACACACCATAAACGCAGTCCCAAAACGTTCTAATCTTCGAAGTATTCCTCGGGATTCACATTTAGTCGTTGCTTTTTCTGTTGTGTCATTTGAAATTCCTGTCACATCAATGTACACTTCTTCCCAAGACTCTAGTAAACTTTGGCACGCGTCATCTCTTGTTTTGGTCAAAGCCATTTTTTGCTATTAGATCTCTAGTAGCATCATTTAAGATCCACAAAGCTGGATCCTTATTTAAGGAAATTGCTAATGTTGGCTCTTTATTTTCTGTTAAAGATTGACTTTTAACATCAAATCCATCGGGTACAATCTGATTGTGAGAACTTACTTGTATTTCAGTAGGTTCTGATAACAACATGGCTGTTTTGGAACAACTCGTTCCAGAGAAAGCATTGTCGTCCGCAACAGAACCATCACAAACAGCTCGAGCACTTTCATGTTCCCCTTTATCTTCTTTATCGTTCTTTTCTTCCACTGGCAAACTATTAGTTTTAAAAAACGTTTATAGTTTTTTTTTGTTTTGTTTCAGAACACGTTCTTGTTCTTGAAGTTTCAGTTTTGTTCGTTTTTTGTATTCAGCGCCACTGAGTCTCTACCTACCGTCATTCATAGTAGCTAGTAGGGAGTAGCCACTAGCGCGTCTTTCTAGTAATGGCTCTTCGTTACGTGGACGATTCTATTTAGGACCGTGGGGAGGACAGGCGCCTCAATCCCATGATAGTACTTTACGCAAGTCCAACTTGATCGGCTAATCGGATCACATGACCTAGATACGTATGTCATCAAGGTTTATAGTTGTTAGCGATTTATCTCTTCCTTTCTGCTTTCTTCTTTTCTTTTCAGATCCATGGCTATGGGTGGGTAGAGGTGGGAGCCGAAAATTGTATCCTTTTATTATATAAGTTAATAATTATATAAGTTAGTGTTTTATGTATGCTTTTTGTTACATCAGAATGGTCCTAAGCCAGCGGTGGATACGACATCATCATCCTAAAGCAAAGGGGACGGCAGAGGGGCGGAAAAATATCAGCTGGTAGTGAGTTCAGGAGTGGTTCTTAGATTATTTATGTAAAATCAACGGAAGCTTGGAAAAATATGAAAAGGGTATTAAAAATTAGGAAAAGTAAATTTGAATGAAAAGGAATTAAATTGGAATTTTTTAAAAATAATTTGGAGGATCTAAAAATTTTTCCGCCAGCTGGGTTCGAACTCGGGAAGTCATCCTCCGCTGCCGACGCTAATGTAGGTGACTTTAAGCCATTAGGCCATCGTTGCTACACGAAAAGAAGCTCTTTAAAGTATAAGTACCCTTCCATCAATCATACATTCCATCAATCTGCTTCAAAAAATCATAGAAGATACACAAAAAAAAGACTACCAGACAAGTAAATAATCATAGCTCACTGTAGATCAAATGATCAAAACAAGTTACGAAAGAATCAAACTGAAGAATCGATTCACTTATCACGAGTTTAATATCTACCGACCTCCCTACGGTCCTAAATAGAATCGTCCACGTAACGAAGAGCCATTACTAAAAAGACGCGCTAGTGGGAGTAGCCTACTTGTTAAAAACTTTACGTTATGTATTGGAATACTCTTAACTGTAAAGCAAAATCGTAACAAACAACACGAACACGCCTTGCTCAATACAATCATCAACGATCCCGTTGTGCACACCGATAGACATAAATGACAGCGTCAGACTCAGACAGACTAGACTGACACTACACTACTGACAGCGGAGCCACTGGGCCTTCCACCAACAGTGTTGTCCGATCGAATCGCTGCGCTTGTGCCAATATTATCAAACCAAATTAGATTGCACTACAAGAAAGTTATAATACAAGATTACGTGCTGTGAATTTATATTTTGTTATAGTTTTAGAAAGTAGGCTATGTAGAAGGACTAAATCATATTTTTAACGTCTGAAATACTCCATTTTAACGTTTGAATAAATTGCTAAACTGCCGCCCCTGAAAATTTTGCCGCTCTAGGCTGCAGCCTACTTAGCCTATTTAGAAATACGGCACTGCAGCTAATTGGACCATAATAGGCTAAAATGGATTGTCAACTACTATGAACATCCATGCCTATTACGGGACCTGATCTGAACACAGCCTGTTGAACTGAAGGCCAGAGCTTGGCTACCAGTTTGTTCTTCTTGTCCATTAAACTTCATTTGACCACATTAAACAGGCACGTGAATTTAAATCAGCTGATTTCAATCAAGTGATAAGTGATCAAGTTTCCTTCCTATATTGTGTTTGATAATATTGAAAATGAAATAACTATGAACAAAATGCATGTTATTTTTTCAAATGTTAAGAATTTGCTCGTCACACAAAAAATTATACTGAAAATCGACGAATAGGTGAAGAAGCTCAATATATACTCACTCAAATTGTAACTTGCATTCATTTAATGTTATTTGGTATTGTAATCTGTTCATGAAAAAATAAAGACACTTAGTCACAACGAAAAGGTTTTCTGGCAGTATTACAAAAGCCATTCCAATTTTGCACAAAAAATTTTTTCGACAATGTTGATTTTTTCATTATGTTTTGAATATATTCTGGATAACTTTAATTTAAATTTTATGCATTGATCCTTTGGAATTCCATTGCACTACTAGCTTAATCATTCTGCATTCATGGAATGGATTGGATTGAATGAACTTCTTGGATTTTTATCCCTCTTCCTGTTGACGTTCCCTCTAATTCTTCAAGGGGTTATTATATACTTGGATATTTTAAAAAAATTTCTATTTTATACACTTTGGTAAAATATTTAACAAGTATTAAATATATTTAGGTTTTATTTCTATTACCATGTATAAAGCAAATAGACGAAAGAACGAACACCTTAAACGTCGTGCTCGCACAAAAGAGGACGGAGCTAAACTAAATAATGTGAGCGGCACGAAGCCTCAACTTTAAGGCGTTCCTTCCGAGCCCGTTGACGCTCAGCATCGAATTCCAGAACTTTTATCTTGGATTCTCTATCTCTTCATCTCTCTTTCTATAGACACTTCTATAATTTTTGTTGTGTTTAATTTAGGGGAAGGGGGTGACATTTTGAAATTTTTGCGAAATTTCCACACTTTGAAGTCTAAAATCTAAACAAGTATTAAATATTAAAATTTTATTTCTAATATTATTTATAAAATGCAAAGAGACGTAGCAAATGACACCTCAAACAAACAAAGTAGGCCAGAATTACACTAAATTAATGTGAGCGGCAGTGCGCATTTTCGTGAACTTCACGCAGTGCATAATCGGATGACGTCAGCGCAAGATTAATGAACATTTATAACATTCTTTGTTTAATGCTCTTTTGAACGTGATCTCTTTCATTTTTTTCTTCTCCTTTCAAGTCATCAAATTTTTCGCATTTAAGCTTTTATGTGAATTTAAAAAATAAAGCGTGGTATACCGGTTTCGAAAGGTAAGACATATTCAACGTCAAAAGCCAATTCACTCATCTGATGATTGAGTATGTTGAGAAAATAGAGTATGGATTGAAGTGAACATTTATTGGATTAATTGTGATGAAAAACTGCAATGATGAATTTTTTATTGCAAGTTCAAAATTCCACTGGACTGGCATGTTCTGGGGATGCTATAACACTTGTTCTATGCTGTTCATAGAGAAAACTTCACTTTCTTATGTTATGTATAAGCCCTTTTTGGTGTGCAAGGAGTATACGAAATACTTGTCAATGCTCAGAGAATTTCAAAACTAAGCATTTTTGATTGAAAGTTTTTGTGTTTCGTCTCATTTTATATTTCGTCATATTTTTGATCACAAATAACAATATTTTCCAAATATCGTTATTTTTACAAGCTAAAAATTAATGAAAAGTAAGAATTTTTTTTATGATTCCTTTAATTTTATTTTTTATTACTGACTTGATTTTTTCTGAATTAGTAAATTTGAACAAATTAATTATTTTGTGTGAAAAGAACTAAAGAGATGTCATACATGTTATATTCATGTATCAATACATGCATGAACAATTCTGAAATGTGTATGATTTGAAATATTTTCGCCAATCTCCGGTATATTTTAAATAATTTTAATAATATTTTCGCCAATCGCCAATCTCCGGTGATTGCTACGCAATCCCATTTGATTTGCCTCGCAAACCAACGCCCCTTTTGCAAGTGTCTTTCCGGGCCATGACGTCACAAAACCAGATTAAACGATCTAACGTTTCATCTCGGCGATGAAAAATGTGTACACGATCGCGAAATTATACTTTTCATCGCATCGAATTTATTTCTGAACCAACTGTAAAAATAATTATGCCATAGGAAAGAGCGTATTCTAAACTTTCATATGGTATTTTGAAATTTTAAAACTAATAGTATTTAGCTATAGATATGACAGTTTTAATTTGTATCGGAAATTACTATCTAAAAATTCCGAAATTTGTATGACCAATTTTTAATTGCATCGAATTTATTTATTAACCAATTTAAAAAATAACTGTACCACAAGAAAGAGTAAATTCTAAGGTTTCCAGTGATGTTTTCAAATTTAAAAACTGATAGTAATAAGCTATAGATATGGCAGTTTTAACGAAAGTGTCCTGATTTTCAAGAAAGTATTAACAGGAACCAAATTAAAATTTCTAAAAAAACTCGGTGATGTGTAAAAGTTCGCGTTTAGAGGTATTCTAAAAAAAATTCATGGCTGAAGACTGAACATTTGTACCGTGTTTCGCTCACTCGCAACAATTTTGCTTTTTTTTCGACTTTGACAATTAATCCACCCTAAAACTACGTAATAGCCGCATAAGAAAAAAAATTATTCTCCATCTAGTTCTCTATACAATTTTGAACAAACCTTATCAATTTAGCAATTTTCTGATGCGTACTTTCTGGGGAAACCATCTGAGAATTGAGCATAAAAAGCGAGTTTTCATTCCTGCGGCAGAAACTTCTTTTTAATATACAGAAGAATAAAAATTATGAGTGGTGTCTGTGATCCAACAAACTTATTTATCTAAGTTCAAAATTTTCACGTCACTGGTTATGGGTTACAATCAAAGTAACTGGCTTAGAACCAGATGAAACAATTTACACGGTTCCATTATGTGATTTACTATGCTAAATTCTGTTGCATTTTAATCTTTAAAAAATGTGTCCAATTATATTTCCTATTACAATAATGTTATAGATAATATATACTATTAATGTTTAACATAAAAATCACAAAACTACCTAGAAACTAAACTGATTTCATTACCTAAGGTCCAAGAAATTTAGACTTGTACAGGCAAGGAATTAATTTTAAAACCATAAAATTCGATTATTTTAATTTTAAAAAATCATGCTTTTTTCATACCAATATGGAATGATAAATTTGCAATAAGACATAAAACTTTGAAATTTCAACAGGTGTCTGTAAAATTCGTTCTATTTATTGTTACACTTACTCGTACTTGGTACTCTCAGATTTTTTTTCAGAACTAATCTTTTGTACACATAAAACTATAGGTATTGTCTTCTGTTTTGTGAATTCATTAACGATAAAGTTATTTTCTAATAAAAACGTGTAATTTATAACAAACTAGCCACTGCGTGATGTAAGGTATTAAGGTGATGTAAGGCAGCCGTGAAACAAGCACTTCCTTTTATAATAGATTTAAAATTTGGACAATTTTGCATAAAATTTAAAAAAAGTCCAAATTTTAAAATTGTTTTGTTATCTTTCAAACTCTAAAGTTTTCATCATTAGGTTTCTACTTTTTAAATTTACCCAAATATTTAAAAAAGTATTTTATATCGAATACAATATTTAAACAAGTTACAAAAAATGCATGACAAAGTCCTTACAGTTACACAACTTGAAATTTTAAGTTAATGGTAATTTAGGTGTTACAATTAACAAACTAGGATCAGGGGCAGTAGAGTAGTGTGCAAAAGCAGCCTCATTAATTACAAATCTTGTTAAGATGGAAAATATAACACAAATTTATTTTATTTCTTCAAAATGTTTTGCAATGTAAAAAATTTAGTGTCAATATTTAGTTGATCATAGAAGCCCTCTTGTTTATTTTGATAGTCATGAGGCTATTTAGAAAGTTTCCTGTTTATGTATGCCTTTCCAAAGCTATTATATATTATTTGTTCTGCTGAAATACAAAGAACTTCTACATTATTTTTATTGTTAAATGTTTTTATATAAAGTGGGTAGAGCCAATAGGCTTAACAGCAACATTGGTGAAATTTCTTCAAAGTTGAAGATAAATTTTAAATCAGATATAAAATAAATGATGCATACATCTTGGATGAAGCATTTCATTATAGAAGTTTCTTTTTCATACATTACCAGAGCCTGCATTTGATAGTTATAGACACTGCAGTTTTCATTTAACTATCCTCTTGCAAAATTCATATACATGAATGTTTTGTACAGAATATTTGATTATTTTATTAAGTTAAAGGTAAGTTACCTCTATCATGTGGCTGAACATAACAAAATCCACCATTTTAATGGATAAAATCAGTAAGCATTCAAAATAAAAAGAGCAATATCCAGAAACAAAATTTATAAAGCACAAATTTATTTTTATTTCACAGCAAAAAGTTATTTCTTTAGATAACACAAACAAATCCACTATTTACAGACGTAAACACAAGAGAACACGCATTACACACAATATAAAAGATCATTAATACTTTAAATGGTAAATGGAGACAAATTACCAAAAATCTCTTTTTTACCAACCAGAGGAGAGAGCATATTCTATGAGCAACAGGAAAAACCCTAGCTGAATCTGACTCTCGATAACATAAAATATGCACTATGAATCAGAATCGAAACAATATAAATACAATACGAGTAAATGGTACAAATATTGTTATCTACCTAGGTTTATATCCTGAGCTATACTGTTATCACCTGCTATTGTTGAGATTCAGCAGGTAAAAAAATTTGCTCAAAAGAATACGTAACAGTTCATAAATTTAAAAAAAGCCATGTTATTTAAAATTTTTGTTTAACAACCAAAAAGTAAATTCTATTGAATAGCATGCAATAAAATGCTCACTCAACAAAATCTACCATTTGATTTAAGTGCAAAAAAAAACACATGTTTAAAGATCAAAATAGAAAATTTAGCATTTTAATAAAAGTGGATGCACATTTTGTTCTCACAGATTTTTATATTATGAAGATTGTTTAGCCGACCAACCGGTATAGTGGTTAAGGTGTATGTTAGCCTCTAGATCGAAAGGTTCCTGGTTCGAATCTGGATGTTTGTAAGCATATGGTGTAGAGGCGGCTGGTGCACATTAAATCTGTCGTGGTCGAAAGTCCATACGTTGGGTTGGTGTGGAAGTTTGGAGAGTGGGGCATCATTCCAGATGTTGCTTTGTCATCTGATCATGGTTCAAAATTACGTGGCGATACACTGAATGGCTTAGACTGGGACGGTGGTAACTAGTTGAAAATCCTGAAGATTGTTGGGATAAAACTTATGATAAAAGGTGATCCCACTCTTGGTAATTTATGTTGAGGTTTTTCTGCAATACAAGCATCAATATAAATAGAAATTCTCCATCATTGTAAAACTGGCTCAAGGGAAATGTTATGCTGAAAATACACTCGTGCAGAAAACATGGATTACGAATCATAAATGTGATATACAAGAGCATAAATATAGGTAGTCAAACCTTGTTAAGACAAACTTCATGGGACAGAAAAAACAATTTGTATTAGCCGTAGTTAGTGTATTTACATTACTTAGGTACTGTACAATTCTTGGCTCACAGATTAAATTGTATTCATCACAAACATTATACAAGTGAATGTCGATTATTGATTACACAATTGAGCAGATGAATTTTAACTTTTAAAACAAAAGCAGAGCTATTTCTAAGCCAGCAGTAGCTTCTTTTTTGGCAAGCTTATTTCTTATCTATAGAATCTTTAGTTGTATTCTTTCTTTTCCACTCTCTTTCACAAATAAATCTACAATTTGGAGTCACTCAATGCTTCTGATAATTGAAAAGAATCCATTTGCATGTGCACACACACTTAAGTTTTGAAATTTTATTCATTGATTAGAACAACCAGCTTTCTGAGTAAATATTAGAATACACTTTTGGATGAGGATTAGAATTTAGATTGTATTAAGTGAGTTAGTCTTGACCATACAATAAGAAAGCAATCGTATACTAATATGCGTGTGTAAAGAGAAAAATCATCAGTATTGTACCTAAATAGGTTAGTTAGGACAGTTAAGAAAATAAGAACAGTCAAGGTATAAATTCAAGTGTATCAAGTTATAAATGAAAGCAGATACAAAAATAGATACTTACCTAAATTTTAGTTCATATTTTCCAGGTACATCCACATTAACAAACAGGGCCTAAGGGTAGTGTTCTGAAGCTGAGCGTGTAGAAAATATGCATTACCAACGATAAACACAATATGCAAGAGCAGATAAAACAGTTATAATAACAGCACTGCATGCCATTTGCATTTAGTATAACAATATGAATTACCAGAAAAAATGTTACAAATGCTGTCACTTACCTAGATATTCCTTAAATGTGTCTCTTAAGCCTTACGGTCGTTAGCTCATATATTTGCCACATAAACCAATCTAATCAACAATCCAGACCAAAATAGCAATAGAATAAGCATTTGACAAGAAGAGAGCGTTCATCATAAGGTTGTTCTGTTTTAAGATGGAAGTAGGAAAAATAGCTAAAGCGAATTGATCTTTATGCATTTCAAAAAGCAATATGAACTATCATCAAAAGAATAATGCATATAAATAGAAGCAAATGATTTAATATCTTTAGTTACCTACCTCGAAGTCTGGGTAGTATTCCAGATCAAGCAGACTCAACAGAATGTACCATTTGGAAAACTAGTAGGAAATAGAAATATATGAAAATAGTAAAGAAAACAGATGCAAACATGGTTACTTACCTGAATCTAATTCTTGCTTACAATTTATCTCCATCTGGATAGCGAAGTTGAATCAATAGATCGAATACGAACGAACACATTCTGCGAGAAAAATGAAAACCATTTTGCCAAAATAAAAATGCGGAACGCACACTAGCGCGTCTTTTTAGTAATGGCTCTTCGTTACGTGGACGATTCTATTTAGGACCGTAGGGAGGTCGGTAGATATTAAACTCGTGATAAGTGAATCGATTCTTCAGTTTGATTCTTTCGTAACTTGTTTTGATCATTTAATCTACAGTGAGCTGTGATTATTTACTTGTCTGGTAGTCTTTTTTTGTGTGTCTTCTATGATTTTTTAACCCAGCTGGCGGAAAAATTTTTAGATCCTCCAAATTATTTAAAAAAAATTCCAATTTAATTCCTTTTCATTCAAATTTACTTTTCCTAATTTTTAATACCCTTTTCATATTTTTCCAAGCTTCCGTTGATTTACATAAATAATCTAAGAACCACTCCTGAACTCACTACCAGCTGATATTTTTCCTCCTCTCTGCCGTCCCCTTTGCTTTAGGATGATGGTGTCGTATCCACCGCTGGCTTAGGACCATTCTGATGTAACAAAAAGCATACATAAAACACTAACTTATATAATTATTAACTTATATAATAAAAGGCTATGGGTGGGTAGATGTGGGAGCCGAAAATTGTATCCTTTTATTATATAAGTTAATAATTATATAAGTTAGTGTTTTATGTATGCTTTTTGTTACATCAGAATGGTCCTAAGCCAGCGGTGGATACGACACCATCATCCTAAAGCAAAGGGGGCGGAGGAAAAGTAAATTTGAATGAAAAGGAATTAAATTGGAATTTTTTAAAAATAATTTGGAGGATCTAAAAATTTTTCCGCCAGCTGGGCATTAGGCCAACGTTGCTTCACGAAAAGAAGCTCTTTAAAGTATAAGTACCCTTCCATCAATCATACATTCCATCAATCTGTTTTAAAAAATCATAGAAGACACACAAAAAAAGACTACCAGACAAGTAAATAATCATAGCTCACTGTAGATCAAATGATCAAAACAAGTTACGAAAGAATCAAACTGAAGAATCGATTCACTTATCACGAGTTTAATATCTACCGACCTCCCTACGGTCCTAAATAGAATCGTCCACGTAACGAAGAGCCATTACTAAAAAGACGCGCTAGTCGGAACGCACCACTACAACAAGGGTTGCTTATTTAATTGGCGACAGAACTTGAATATCGAAAAAATTAGTGATATCGCCAAAATCTACTGCCATGTCACGTGGACCAATCAGATCATCAGGGTTCATTACTGGCGGCAGATGAAAGTGTCAATCCAATTTAAGAACATCGTCTATATCTCGCTGGTGTATGAAAAACCTGTACTAGCCTCAAATATCCTCATGCTGTCCTTGTTAAAACTTTTAAAAGTTAGAAGAGTGGGGAGCCAGCTTACGTTCTGATCTCGTCATCTGACGATATCAGAATTATTATGTGATATCCTCGCATTTGATACTGTTGTGTTTCTCTAGTAAAACGTTAACTAAAATTACCATTACCACTACCTCGCATTTGACAGCATGGTGAATTAGGACAAACTTTTATGTCCCAATGATCATGTCAACAAATATAGTACACTCGTGATCATTAAACTCTTTTCTCCAACGCGTATATAGTTTAGACATTTGTTCCGTATTTCACGACGGAAATGGATCATTTTCGAAGGGAAAGAAACAAGGACATCTTTAAATTTTAAATCACGTTCAGATAACGAGGCCACTTATCTGAAATATATTAATGCAGTTATTATGACATGTTAGTTTCACTGTGACTGTACATTGGTCATTGTTTTCACACTTTTTATTTTCAATTTTTCATTCTAATTTTCGAACGAAAAAAAAATTTGAAACAAGATGCAGTGTAATTCTGATCAAAATATGATGATTTGTTAAACGGAAGTGTTAATTATTAGCTTTTACTTGTTTTGGTAAGTTTGATCTTTTGAAATTGTCCAGTCTTCCGTATTTTGGTGATCAGATTCAACCCTTTCAGTTTCGACTGGCACTGTAATAGAGTTTGAAATTGATCAGTTCTAAATAATTTATAAAAATGAATATGTAATTTATTTCATCTCAAAAATCTGTTTAATTGAAAACATGCTTTCATGGAAAGTTTGATCCAGCTTTCTGAAACCATTCTATATAGCTCATAGTTTCTTATTCAAAAACCTAGTGCCAATGCATTCAAAATGTATTATTTTTGGTAATTAAAAGAATTATGTTTCGAACAAAAGTAATTCCTCCTGTCTGTCAGTCACACATTGGTCATTGATCTTCCCTGCATTTTGACACTTGATCTTCACACTCATCTTTGTTTACGATTTTCTTGAGTGACACTGTGTAGCTTATCTTGCTTTGATAATGCCTTTCACTGGAGGACAAATTTGGATGCATTAGGTGCATGTTTCTTCCAATTTGCATTTTCTGATATCAGGTCTTCCTGAATGGCACACACCTTTGACTGTTGGCTGCACCTTATGTCTTTTTGTGATTCAAAGATATGGAATATTTTTATTTTGCATAATTCATTGATATATTTATTATTTACAACTTGATCATTTTGAGCACCATGGCTCTGATGACTAGCAATTGACAATACCATCAAATTTATATAAGAGCACAAGAGCTCTCATAAAAGACAAATAAACCAGACCACCTTTACCCTTGAGAAAACATAATTATTTCCTAAAATTAGAAAAAATATAAAAGTTACACTTCTACACTGCGCCAAGATTGGCACGTTATCGCTCGAAGTGCCAACATTTATTTCAGCATGTTGTTCATGTCTTTAGGAATTACTCAATAAAATAAAGTGATAATAACCATTCATCATTTCATTTTGATAGTACTGAGGTGTTGTCCCAAACAGTAGTGTGAAATCAGTACGAATTGTAGTAAGGAGAAAATCGACTAAGATATATGAGTCATTCTTGCAAAATAGGCAAAATTCATGTCCCTTCAAAATTTATAGATTTCTATCACTCTGAAGATTTTGTCAACTTTCAAGAGGGTCATTCCACACCAAATCAACCAATGGTCAAAACATGATGTCTTCAGATCTTTATGATTTTTTTTACATGATATAGTATTAGCTTAGTAGATAAAAAATACAGTTTTAATTTTTTTTGGACCTTTTGTTTTTGAGTTATAAATTTTTGAAAAATTCAAAAACACCAGTTTTTAGGAACGTTTTGATATATTTAAAAGCACGTAACTCAAAAACCGTTTGTCCTAGAAAGCTCAAATTTGTACCATTCTCTTTAGATTTACAAGGGCTTTAATTTGACATATAGCTTGGGTGTACCACATCAATTTTTTATATATATTTTTTAACTAAAAAAATAAATTTTTTTTTATAAAAAAACAAAAATCGGAATTTTTAATTTTGATGAAAGAAATATATTTTATACTAAACCTCAATAGTAAGATGTGTACAAAGTTTCATGATGGTATTCCAATGGTGTCATATTAAAATAATTTTTTATCTGAATCAAGACGTGTGAAAATTCTGTTAATTCGTTACTTGTTACCCTAGATAAAAAAAATTTTAAAGTTAGATGCCCTAGATAAAATTTCATTTACCCTATTTTATTTAAACAACAAATTCAACTTACTTAACATTCAAGGAACATATTTTTCTTCTTTTAGCACTTGAAATTAGTAAAGGCGAGTTCTCTTCTTTGCCAAAACTTGTGCTGCTTCGGCCATCTCATCTGCTGGAACTTGGTAGGTTCTACCTGTTGCAGTGGTTGGATGTCATGTGCACAAAATATTGCTCATTGGCAGTGCTAAGGTATCTGCTCTCCTAGGATTTGTGAATGATAGCAATGGTCTTTTTGGGTGAAGAAAGGACACAAGAATTTCCTTTTCAACATCGTCTTTTGAGTCAACATGCGCCAACCATCACTCTTTATCGTCAGCACAAGCGACAAAACCCACAATTTCTTCAAATGGAATGTCATCATCACCAGGGCTGATTTGTACCCTATGTGTTTCTGAGACATCAGAAAATGAGTAGATTTTGGTTTTGACCCTATTTAGATCTAGAGGAATGAAGACATGAAATTTATAGGTCCATGAGACTGCCACAGCATTTTCAAAGAATGGGTTTAGAATCTTTTCTTCATTTATATACTCTTCATTGGTCACATAAAAAAATGTGATGTATAACAAATTTTTCACACCTTGCTGAAAAAGTGTTAGAATTTGCTTTTCTAATGGATTTTGGAGGCTGGCTTTGGCGGCAAGCCTTCTTACTGTACCCCCTACTTCATCACAAACTCCCTTCTCATTTACAAATTTGGTGTCAACACACATACTGTTGTAGTTCATGCTTTTCAGAAAAGTCTAAAGTCCAGAAAGTTAATCGTGTCTGAGAAATTATTTGCCAAATCATTAGTTATATATTTGAAAAAGCTGTACTATTTCCAGAAGGTATCTAGGGTAACAAGTAACGAATTAACAGAATTTTCACACGTCTTGATTCAGATAAAAAATTATTTTAATATGATACCATTGGAATACCATCATGAAACTTTGTACACATCTTACTATTGAGGTTTAGTATAAAATATATTTCTTTCATCAAAATTAAAAATTCCGATTTTTTTTTTTATAAATTTTTTTTTTAGTTAAAAAATATATATAAAAAATTTATATGGTGCACCCAAGCTATATGTCAAATTAAAGCCCTTGTAAATCTAAAGAGAATGGTACAAATTTGAGCTGTCTAGGACAAACGGTTTTTGAGTTACGTGCTTTTAAATATATCAAAGCGTTCCTAAAAACGGGTGTTTTTGAATTTTTCAAAAATTTATTACTCAAAAACAAAAGGTCCAAAAAAGTTAAAAATTGGAATTTTTGGTCATATTGATGGGTTGAACACAGTCACTAAATATAATACATTTTGAAAACCTTAAGGTTTAAAATAATTTTTTAATTGGTTGATTTGTGATATGGAATGACCCAAGAATAGTTTAGGATCACTTTTATAATATACAGAATTAGAAAATTAATGACATATTTTTTTATTTTATACATTTTTAAAATATCATTGTCCTGGCATGTCCCTGAGTGAAATTTTACAATTTCTTCATTCATTAGGGTTTTAATATTTATTTATATATTCTTGTAAAATAATTTATTCTGCTTCATTATACATTTGAAAGGTTATTAGTTACAATAATGGAAATAATATTGCAAAAATTTCCAAAAGTAACTTCAATAACTATTGTCCCAAGTAATATCCTCATTTTCCTGGCATCTCAGATATCATTATGTGGGCAATTAATAGATGACAGCACTGAGTTAAAAGAATACTTTTCAAGTAATCTGGGGTTGAGGTTATTTAAATAAATAACTGCCATTTTGAAAAGTTATCAACTTTTTTTTTGGTCAGCACATACAAGTTCAGAGTTTAAGGTTTATGTAAATTGAAGATCATTTTTTCCTGGCTTTGATAAAAACTAAATGTTTGTAGTAAATTTTTAATTTTTTTTATTTTCAAGTGTATAAAAGATATTTCTTAAATGTGTGTGAAATTCAAACTGAAATTTTTAAGGGTTCATCCATTAAGCCCTGAACAAGCCTATTTCATCATTATCCTGGCCATCATTGTCCTGCCTTTAACATACCAAGTCAACAATGTCAAGACAGGAAAATGATGTTTTATGTTCAGTATTTTATAAATATTTAAATTATTAACTGAAGACAAATATATTCTTTACTTTCAACTATTAACTTTCGATTATTTATTATCCATTGTAATTTTTTAATAGTAAAATACCTTATAATGGGCTTGAAATTTTGAAACTTATTTGTTTCTTTTATTTAAAACATAATGTTTTTGTCATTGCTCAACTTTCAGGTTCTTCAAACCCAGACACAACAAGAGATGATAATGTTAAGAAAAAAAGTTAATGAAAAAAGTTAGATAGAGCAGAGACCTACATTCGTATAAAGAAACTGGAAGAAAAAATTAAAAAATATACAAGGCAAATGGAAAAATACAAAAAGAAATACTACAGATAAAAAATAGCTGAGAATAGATTGCAGTAATTTAACACCACACAGCAAAACACGTAATCTGTTAAAAAAGCATAAAAGTTGCAGTAATAGCTATCCACAATGTTCCTACTTTCTAATAATACTTAAATATTTGGGAATCCATAATTTCCTGAAGTGTCATGTTCCTAGTAAATTTATTTATGTACTTAATCAGCTGAATTAAAAATACATGGTCATGAAATGTTCAACAAGAAATTTATACATTTTTTTCTATTTTCATCATTGTCCTGCCTTCCAATATTTTGAAATATTTTTTTCCTTAACATTAACAATTAATAATTTAGATTGCTGATATTTTTAATTTACTTAATGAACATAGTAGAAAATTATTAGGCCAAAAAAAATAAAGTTTTAAAAACCTTTGATTGAAAAATTTTTAAGAAGCCAACTTTTCCTATTTCACAAGAATGACCCATATAAGTTATTATTTCTAGAACATTAAGAAAAACATACAGCATTTACATCATCATAAACCTCATTACACCAATACATAAAAGTATGTACCATCACAGTCCAGCATAGTAATTAAGTGTCACCCTCTGCCCAGTGGCGTAAGTATTCTGACGCCTAGTGGATGACGGCAACTTTCCACCCCCACAATTTGGCACACAGATAGTCTGAATTATTTGCCATTTTTGTGATGCGACAAATTTTAAAATTCAATCTAGAAGATTTTAAAATTAATTTAATAGTTTTATTATCCATCGGTTTTTTAAAATGCAGAGAACTTTTTCTACTCGTGCGACCTTGTGGCCAGGGTTTGTAACCATGCCAAGCTTATTTCATCCGCAGAAAGCAGATAAATTTTTTTTCGTTTCCGCTTTGATTTTGCGCGATTGATTTCCCAGGGAAACGATAAATCTTTTAACTGAAGTCAAAGTTCTTTTTTCTATCTCCTAGACCGTTAAAGATAGAGTAAAAATTCCAGTTAAAATTAATACTACCTAAAATTATGATTTTCTTTAAATAAATAATTTTTAATAGAATATATCTTTTACAGATTTGAAATCTGTGGAAAATTTTACACCAGCTTAATACCTTACATCACGGCATTGCCCGTGGTGTTGGTTTGCTCGGCAAACCAGCGTCAGGTAAGGGCAACGCTGGGCTAGCTACGCAGTGACTAGTCAGAATATATTTGCCATTCCAAAAATTCAAGTGAATTATTATTTTTTTTTTTTCAGTGAAATTAATGTATATGGAGACCAAATACACAACAACATTAATTCAACATACATTAATCCATTCATACACAATATCGATACTTTAAATGTGAATTCCTCTAAATAAATAATTTTTGCAAACGGAAGTGAAGGTTTATTGGGAAACATTCTCAGTGACATAAAGCAGGGTGGTAACAGAACTGGGAAATCAGAGAATTTTTTAATTTGGAAAAATTAGGGAAAATTTCCAAATTTTACAAAAAATCGGACATTTTGACAGTTTAAATGGCTACTATTATTGTTTGTGCTATTTAGAGATGCACTATTACCAGTGCTTTTGAGAATCGAATAAACCGTATTCACCGAAATTGTAATTCGAATAAAGAACCATGCCGTCGTCATTTTTGAACATCGCAAAACCGCTGCTGCCGTTTTTTTGTGGCTGCAACATCTTGGTTGCTGTGAGGTTAGCGATACAACTTGTGGTATACAATTTGAAATTTGTGTAACTAATGATGTTTTTTGTGTATAAATCCATTTTTTTTGTTTGCAATTACATTTTTGTAGAATTTTTTATGCATATTTGCATTTGGTTTTGATGAATAGTGTGATAATGTAGGGTTGGGTGTAAAAAGTTTGTAATCAAAATATTTTGCATTTTTTCTCCATTTTTTTTTCAATTGCAATTATAAGAGTTCCATTAAGGGTTCGAACCCTTATAATAACAATTAAAATATCTGTAGAGAAAAAATACAAAATATTTGTGGAGAATGTTCCTTTTACACCCTCTGACCCTAAATATTTAAAAATAGTGTTGTGTGGATACTGGATATCAATACCAATCACGGATCACAACATTTCTTAAGGGAATTGTTAAATCAGGGAAATTTTTGTGAGGCTATCAGGGAACTTTTTTTCAAGGATTTTGTTACCACCCTGTAAAAGATTGGGAGATTGCTGTATATTGCTCTGATTGGCAGCCTTTGACTATCTTGACGAAATAGTGTAATGCAGGTGCTTCCAAATGACTCCAACCTCGAAGATGACCTGTCTAGTTTGAGTCTTGACACACTCACCTATTCTTCTCTTGCTGATCATTAAAAATATAAATAATTTACAAGAATTCAAAGAAATTCACAGGTACTGAAGCTGCAACAGATAGGCTGCTTGTGCAGCTGAGACACATTGGCTCCAACTAGTTATGTGTAGATGCAAATCAAATAAAGATGTTTATTATTATTCATGAAAATAATAACAAAATATTTCCTTTTAGGGATATATTTATGATCTATTATGCTGCCTGCCAAAAGAAAGAAAGAACAAGAGGAAAAGTCTGAAGGAGAAACTGTGAACAAGATAAGTGCTTCAATTGTGCTCCCAATCAGACAGACTGCATCCATTTTCAAGCAATCAGTTACAGTAGTGCATAATCAAGAATCTAAAGCTCACAGTGATCTGTCTCATGGTCCTCAAGAGAAACCAAAGCAGGTATTCCTTAAATTAATTGTCGTTCATTTAAGAAGTTGCCTCGTTCTATAAAATTTGCTTGCAGCAGAATGACTTTTTGCATAGAATTAAAAATCAAAACATTGAAAACTAATAAAATTTTAAATTGTTGACAACCAAACATTGTCCCGAAGAAGTAACAAAATAGATTAATGCCAATTTTTAATTTTGATCTATGAATGTACTATTAAAGATTATTCTGTTTCTTTTAAGGTGTTTTGGGAAAAGCGTCTGCAAGGCATACATGCTTGTGATAAAAATGGGAAAGTTATAGAAACTTTTGAATTACCAGCTAAAATTAAAGGTATGAAATATTCCTTATAAGGGTCTGGTGGATCTTATGTTTCTAAACCATTTTATTTTGTGAATTAATTTGATTTACTTTTTAGCTGTGGGACTACAACTAGGAGATGAAACGATACTGAGGAGTATATCAACAGCCTTACATGTAAATGGCCATCCAATTACTGGGCAGAATAAACCAAAAGCACTTCTGGATAAAAGTCCTGGAGTTTATATCAATCCCACTCAGCCTTTAGTCCTGGTAAATTATTTGAATTCACTGATCTTTGAATATTCAATATGTTTATTGTACATATCATGTGGGACTGTTGTACACTCAGTGGATATGTCCACTGTGCTAGCACCTTTGGAGTTGTAGGTAGCGTGGGTTTGATTCCTGTCGAGTACATTCCTTCCTCTCTTCTGTTTCAGTAAAACTTAGATCATCTCCTGTTGGCTTTTAATATTCTTAGAATTTTGAAATTTACTGTGAATGAATTTGCTGTCACAGTATTGAAACTAATATTTTATGATAGTTTTTTAAGTAGTAAAATTTAATTAAGATAAGTGGCTGTCTATGCTTTTATTTTTAGTTATATGCGTTTGAAAATTTTCATGGTTCCAAAGAAAACTTTATTTTTTACTTTTTGTATAAAAGTGTTTTAAATTAAAAAAAAATAATAATTTTAGATCTGATGAGCTATTTAACCAGTAGTATGTATACTACCTAGGTACATGAGGATTTACTCCAACAGTATGTGACAAAATTTACAATAATATTTTGTTAGTTTTACTGTCTACTTTAATTCTAATAAATATTATATTTTTTACTTAAGTATAATTTTTTCTGATCATGTAAGTAATTGTTTTCTGCAATATTCCGAATTATGAAATACTAGCCACTGCGTGGCTAGCCCGGTGTTGCCCATTTGCTTCGCAAACCAACACCACAGGTAACATTGCGATGTAAGGTATTAATCTGGTGTAAAATTTTCCACAGATTTCAAATCTGTTGAAATTTTCAAACTATCTTTAGCATTTCCGATTTTACAAAAAATAGCTTAACAATCCCAGTCAAAAGGTTTTTTATTTATGTTTGCTCTCATTCGCTGAAATAAAATAGGGCAGATAAAATAATCTTTTTTTTTTTTTTTTTTTAACACGAAGGGAAGAAGATGCAATCTGTTTATTTTTGGAAAGAGAAAGTTCATGTGACGTCACAATCTCTGCGAAGATATAAAAGATATATTCAATTTAAAAATGATTTATTTGAAGAAAATCATATTTTTAGGTATCAATCTAAAGTGAAATTTTCCGCAGATTTCAAATCTGTTGAAATTTTTTCTCTATCTTTAACGGTCTAGGAGATGGAAAAAAAGAACTAAGTGACTAGTTAAAAGATTATTTGTTTTTATCCTCTGGCTGGAAGATCATTCCTCCTCGCAAAATCAAAATGGAAAACGAAAACAATAAATTTAGAATCTGATCTATGCTGTTTCATTCAATAATGATTAAATTTCGTTAAATTCTTTTTAAAATGTTCTAGCTTGAATTTTAAAATTCACCACAACCCTAAAATTACAAAAAATGTGGACTACCTGTGTGCCAAATCCCATTACTGTAAGTGCCATAGATTTGTCAGGACTTTGCGTGCAAGAAACAAATAGACAAACACTTCCTTTTATAATGTTAGAGATTTCCCCTTGATAATAACCCTTAAAATTTTAAGTACTTGAGATAATTAGGGCATGGAAAGTTTGAGAAATGCTGGTCTAATGTGTTTTCATTGTGTCTAGAAATATGAAGTATATTTTCATTTTTAGTCCAACCAGTATAAAATAGTACATGTATGAAATGATACTAAAATTAACCCCCTAAAATAGAATTTTCACCACATATAAGTCTTGCGGCCATATTCACAAGTCTCAAGTTAACCTGTGGGTCAGAATTAAATTACGTATTATTCCAGAACTATGGATTGAGTGATCACCGATTAAAACGATAAGCTCACTGTGATTGGTTACTACCATCTTCTCACAATCTTGATATTTTTTACGACGCTTGAATCTGCATTCATACTGGTCAAACACAATAAAATGCATACAGCATTTTAAAGTTTGGAAATAGAGGAATGCAAAGGCATTTATTTTCAAATTGGATTTTTATGGAAACCTGAATAAAGAATTGTTCACGATACCTTGACATAATCGATGTAATCTGACTATCGTTGTACTTGTCAGTATAAGTATGTTGGTGTAATGTAAAATAACTTGCATTGTCAATTTTCTTCCATTTGTAATAAATCAACAAAATAATTTTTATTCCACGAAGAATTTGCATCTGCCGTGGTCCTGCTCTACCATTTGCTCTCTCATTGGGTTCTACTCTGGCGAATCAGAATATAGTTTGAATCAGAACACATCTGGGCATATCTATTTTATAGAAAATGTAATCTAGTTTTTGTTCCAATTGATATACGATCAGTTGATTGAGGGTCATTGCAAGAATACTGTAATTGAGCAGAGGATGGATAAGAAATCAGGGTAGCTATTGGCCTTCTGATGGCCACTGTATTCTGAATAGACACCTCAACCTTATGGGTGTTATAGATGACCCATTATGTAGAGGTTGTCAAATGACGGAGGAGAGTATTGTCTCTGACTGTGATTTTTACTCTGCACAACGATTTGAATATCTGGGATACCACTGAATCGAACCCTGGGAACTGAGCAACATTCAAATCAGGTGCATGCTGAAATTTATTTCGGCAATCAGTCTTTAGTGGATCAACATGGGTCTCAGTAGAATAGACTATCAGTCATGATGGTGGCACTCTTTGGAGTCACACCCCCTAAAATAAGTCATAGCATAGGATGAAGTGTGTTGTCCAGTTGGTTTTGTTTACAGTATATCTCACTTCCTTCGCAAAAAGACAGTACTGCACTTGCGTAACTCTCAACTGTGAGTTAATCTGCCGATTTCGGAGGATCAAAATGTAACACCGAAACGACTGTTTAAATTTCGAATCAGACATTGACTAATATTCTTCTCTAATTGAAATCCAAAATTTTTCAAGAGACAATTCTTATATTTAATCTTTAATCCACCATCGGTGGATATAGCAGCCAGTTCTTCTGTTAATGTTAAACTAGCGTCATCTGAAATGTATACGAATGGATTTCGAATCCATGTGTATTGTTCAGTGTTAAGTGATGGAAAGTAAGAATTCGGTTTTTCTTAAAACTGAAATGAAGATGTAATGCACTATGTTTAATTATATGACTATAAATCTGGGATTTCATTGGGTGCACCAGTGTGCTGAGGCACACCCTTTGAGAAGCACTGTGCTATAGTGTGGCTCACACAAGAAGGCAGCTGTGTCAATTGACTTTTGAAGAGGTGTGAAAGCTAGTTAGAAGGGCTGTCATATCAAAAGCATGAATGGCAATCACAGTGGTAGGTGTTCCAAGTGCCAGCTCATTTTCTCTGCTATCGCTTTCAGTGCTGAACGATTGAACTTAGAACCAGAGGCTGTGATAAAAAAGCTAATTGTTGAATTGTTTTGTTTGCATTGCCAGGTATATCCTTATATATAGAATAGATTTGTTCAAATACACACGACTTGACTTCTTGACCTTCTTGCCCAAGTCTGGCTTATAACAATGATTTCCAACAGAGCAGCTGAATCAAGTTTGTTTCTTTATGTCAGATTGCCAGTGCATTTCACCACAACATATATGCACATGCGACTTTACAGAAATTCCACCTTTTCTGTTGATAAACTTTCTTATGAGGTCCCGTGATCCAATAATCTTCCTCTGAATCCCCTTAACTCTAGCAGACTATTTTTTAACTTTTTGTTTTTTCATTACGTAGTCAGAATAAGGAGCTCAGCTATTCAAAACATTCTACACACTATGTTTCAAGTTGTCAACTGTACTAAAATATTTAATTAAAGGTTTTCATGGAATTTTCTACATATTTGCTTGTGTGTGTGAATTTTCAACACTACAAATCCCTATAAAATCACCAGACTACTACATACATCGCCACTGTCACACCTGTGACTGATTTCTGTGAGTGTCTTGAGTTTGTTAAAACACATAAGTAATTCTACATTTCTGTATTCGTTTTATTCTAGGGTTTACATGTCACTGATGAAGATATTGAAATGCAAGAAAAAAGAGTTATAGAAGCCAGAGAACGATTAAAAGAAGCTTTGAATGAATGAGTTGTATCATTTGAATCCCCATATGAATTCATGCATTACGGAATCCCATCATCAGGTAATATTTAAATTGATTGTATATTAGATAATTTTTTTAGTTCTCTCTCTCAGTAACATTATTTTTTTTATTGGTGCAAGCTGTCTCTTTACAAACTTGAGACCTGTTGCATTTTTATATGTGACCTTCAATGTTTTACCTACTTTTGTCATTATTTTTGGCCTATTTTCTAATTAAAAACTCTTTATAAACGTTTTTTTTTTTTTTTAATATTTAAAAACATTGCATTTGTGTGTACTTGAAGAACCCAAATTGAACACATGACACTGATTCTGAAGCTTACATAGAGGTGTGAATGATAATTGTGTAGATTTTTGTTACTTCATCAAGTTCTTTTAATCAACTGTGGGCACATGCAGCTTAATTAGTTTAATCGATTATATTTATGAGTATAAACTCATATTTATTTATATGATACCATAGCTCATTTATTGTATACTTATCTATATGTGTGTATATGTACACTACCCAACAATAATGAACCGGACGCCAGCGGATTTGCATAAAATCCGACTACTTGTTTTTCATGGTATGGCCTGGGACCTTTACATGTTGTTCCTGGTAAATTGAACGCTGATGCCTACATGACCATTTTGGACAATCAGGTTTTTCCTACGTTCTGGCAATTTTATGGAATGGATGAGTGTCATTTCCAGGACAACAATGCTCTTTGTCACGTTGCAGCCTCTGTCAAGCAGTAGTATCGAGATATGGATGTAAAACATCTTCCCTGGCCTGCTCAGAGTCCCGACCTAAACCCTAAAGTACATTTGTGGGACACGTTAAAGCGACACTTACGTACTAGGGAACCGCGTCCGAAATCTACAGCTGAGCTGGCGACATTCTTGCAGCAGGAATGGACACCAATACCCATAGCTGTATCTCAAAACCTTGTTGAAAGTATGCCCAGAAGGGTTGCTAGTGTAATTGTGGCATGTGGGGACCATCCCCCAATTAAAGCATGTATTCTTTCCCTTACACCATCACATCTTGCTGTCCGGTCCATTATTGTAGGGTAGTGTTTATATATATATACTGTCAACACTATTTATATCTATATACATGAAAATTGTTTTCACATTAATATTTTCGTAACAATTCAAGTTATTTAACTGTTTGTGTGCCCTTTTTCTGTTTCTTCAATGCTGTAGACAACAATATCCTTTTCCATGCAAACAATTTGATCTTGTAACTTCTTGTGCTGCCATTTTAAAAAGGTTACTCATCTGTTATGTAATTGGTATAAAATGCAGCATGTGTCTAAATGTGACCTCATTTGTCTTAGTTATTATCCATACTTGACTGCACCAATTTTTTTCTCCATCACACTTATGTTTGCCATTATCGAATACGGAGTTTTAGTACATTTTTTATTCAAAGAGTCTTTACTGCATGGTGGTTAAAAGGGAGTTCTAGAACTTGCATTGCTTGCTGAAATGAGTACTACAGTCAAATCTCATTAAGACAAGTTTCACTGGACCGTAAAAAATGGTATAAATGTAGTTCGTGTTATCTGAATTAAAAAAAAAAGCATTATTTTAAAAGCATCGTATTAACATTACTTACAGTGCAATTCTTGGTTCATAGATAAATAATATGGGGAGAGTGTTGTGGACATTTGGACACTTTTCATATTTTAATTTTTAATGTTGATTATTTTAATCAGATTTTAAAATCTTAAAACAATATTTAACTACACCAACATATTTCTCTGTAATATATATATTTTTAAATTCAGATAGTTGGAAAATAAAATATTGTCAGCCATTTAATGTAGAGAGTTGCAAACAGTCCCAAGGTACAACATCGTGTTGTACCTTGGGACACCCTTCATGATTTAGGAAATAGTCATGTATTTGAACCAATTTTGTGCTAACAAACAAAAATTTTATATTTTTTTCAAGGTTCTGAATTATGAAATACAAATGCAGATAGAACAAGATACAAAATACAAATTATTTAACATTATATGTTGGAAAGTCAGCTGTGTGATTTGTCGTTCTGACCCACCTGTGGGAATTAGATGTGGAAGTTTATACTCGACATCTGATAACAAAATCAGGGTTCGCACGCTCCTTAAAAACTCCTTAAGAACTCCTTAAAATGGATTTTCGTTTTTAAGCACTCTTAAAACTCCTTATTTTTATGTGCTACTCCTTAAAAACTCCTTAATTTTTCCCCTCCGTTTCAATTTCGAAATGCGCTACGTTCTACCGAAATAATGGATTCAAAAACGTACCGTTTCAATTGGAACAGGATAGGTAAGATGGGTCGGACATGCATGTGGCAGTGATTCGCTACATGATGCCTTACTGATGATAGCCTTTTCTCGTGGGAAAATTTCAGACTTGCTGCCAATACACCGCGAGCAACGTGATCACGTTGCTCGCGGTGTATTGGCAGCAAGTCTGAAATTTTCCCACGAGAAAAGGCTATCATCAGTAAGGCATCATGTAGCGAATCACTGCCACATGCATGTCCGACCCATCTTACCTAATTACCTAACTTGTGGGATAGAGCCTTGAGTGGCATTTACGACTGACGGTCAATAGGGTCGAACAAAAGGAGGACCCCTTCTAGAATGTCAGTCGCTGACAGATCGTAAACAGTGATCGTTAAATATTGAAGGAGCGTTGCGAACGTATTGAAAATCGCCATCTGTTATCATCGAAGTTGATTATTACAAATTCTTGAATTTCTTTAGCGAAAGCGATAGTTTACTTATTAAGTAGACAAAAAATTATCGCATTTGATTTATTTTGAATTTAATTCAACATTAAATCTCTATATAAGAGTAGCATTGAGAATGTATTGAAAATCGTAATCTGTTATAATCGAAGTGGATTATTTCATACTTGAATATTTGAAGTTAAAAAATAATTTACCTATTCATTTATAACAAAAATAATTGCGGATTTCATTCATTTCTATCTGAAATCTGTCGTTTGTATTTACTTGTAGAATACAGTAAAAAATCTCGTTAAGTCCCGTATTTCGAATTTTTCCGCATTTTAAACTCATCCGCATTTCAAACTTTTTTAAATTTTGAACTTTTTTGAATTTTGAACTTTTTTGAATTTTGAACTTTTTTAAATTTTGAACTTTTTTTAAATTTTGAACTTTGTCGGATTTCGAACTTTTCCGGGTTTTGAACTTTTCCGGATTTCAAACTTTTCCGAATTTTGAACTTTTCTGGATTTTAGACTTTTCTGGATTTCAAACTTTTGGATTTTTTATTTTTTGAGTTTTTCCGAATTTTGGACTTTTTTGCACTTTGGACATTTTTAGATTTCGGACTTTTCTAGATTTTGCCCTGGATTTCAGACTATTTGCCTTTTTTGTCAAAAAATAACCTTAAACAAAACCAAACCCGCGAATTTTGGGTTTGCAATAGTAAAATAGCAAATATATAAATAAGAATAATTTTCAAAAAGAACAAAAAACTTTTTGAAAAAATGCAACAAATTTTACTTGCAAATCTTTTAATTTTTATGTGTGGTAGTTTCTTTGAACATGTCCGTTATTTTGCGTTATTTCATCAATTAGGTCCAGGTTTAACTTTTTGTTCTTGACAAATTGTCAGAACAATGTAAAAAATGTGTGAAAAACAAAAAAAACGCCGGTTTGCAAAACGATTGGATTTTTTACAATTCCTGATTTTGGACTTTGTAGTGTATAACTTCATCCTAAAAATATTTAATTGATATTTTATTTTGAAAAATACTGTAAATTGAAAAGAAATATGCTTGGATTTCTATTATTGTGAGTTTTAGCTGGGATTTGAGAGAAATTACTTTAAACTGAGAAACGTTATACTGAGATTTCACTGTATAAGAACTGTTTACAGCAGGATCCTGGATAAAACAGCTCCAGCAAGCAGGGGGGAAAAGGAACTTGTGTTGAGTTGAAATATCAAAGTATAATTTTATTGTTTTGAGTAATTAGTAATGTAGTATTAAGTGGAACTAAGTTCTTAAAGTGTTGAAACATTTTTATTTTTCGCACTTGAAAATGTGTGTATAAACTTTCTAAGAGTCCTTAAAAATTTCGATAGAACTCGATACTCCTTATATACTCCTTAATTTTTATATTCTATGACTCCTTAAAAATTTTGAGACAACTCATTAAATACTCCTTAGATACTCCTTAATTTTTGTATTCAAAATTCTGTATGAACCCTGAAAATGTCATAGGAATTTTCAGTTCCATAAACAAATTTGTTACTATCCCCTATATGCTTTAAACATTTTACTTGAAATTCCTCATTGGTAAGGACATCAACTATTTCTGATACATAGACTTGAGTAGTTTTCCCCCCAGATACTAAATATGATATTATCAAACATTTCATGTATTTAAAAGACTGCATTAGATTAGAACACTTTTCTTTGTTCCAAAACGTATCTGAATTATTAAGAATAATGCATATGTTGTACCTTGGGACATGTCCCAAGGTACAATAACCATGTTGTTTAAATAAAACCAAAATGGTGGTCAATCTAAGTGCACTATCATTATTTTATCATAACCAAAACATTTTAAAATGTTCTGTTTTATGATCAAATAAAATTCAGTTGACTACTTTGACAAATACAAAGACAGAAAATGAAATAAAAATAAGAAATGAATAAAACTAAAAATAAGAAAAATATTTACTTTGAAGTAATGAAATTTTCTTTCACTCACCAAATCAGTAATTCAATTATTTTGATGCTGTTTGTTTCTAGGGTGCCATCTATTGGTATAGGTCGCTATTAGAAACTAAAAAAACATGGCTGTTAAAAATAGATTTTTAGAAATTGTCAGTGTCCCAAGGTACAAGCGTCCCAAGGTACAACACTCTCCCCTATTTTGAGATGATTCTTGATTATATTCTGAGATGATTCTTGATTATATTCTGTTATGATTCTTGAGTACATTCTGAGATGATTATATTCTGAGATGATTCTTGATTACATTCTGTTATATATGTTTCTTGAGTACATTCTGAGATGATTCTTGATTCTATTCTGAGATGATTCTTGATTCTATTCGGAGATGATTCTTGATTCTATTCGGAGATGATTCTATTCTGAGATGATTCTTGATATTATTCTGAGATGATTCTTGATTCTATTCTGAGATGATTCTATTCTGAGATGATTCTTGATTCTATTCTGAGATGATTCTTGATTCTATTCTGAGATGATTCTTCAGTACATTCTGAGATGATTCTTGATTCTATTCTGAGATGATTCTTGATTCTATTCTGAGATGATTCTTGATTCTATTCTGAGATGATTCTTGATTCTATTCTGAGATGATTCTTGATTCTATTCTGAGATGATTCTTGATTCTATTCTGAGATGATTCTTGATTCTATTCTGAGATGATTCTTGATTATATTCGGAGATGATTCTTGATTATATTCTGAGATGATTCTTCAGTACATTCTGAGATGATTCTTGATTATATTCTGAGATGATACTTAATTATACAGATGATTCTTTGATTACGTAAATAATTCCAAATTACATAGATAATTTTTGATGGTGCAGTTATTTCCTCATTGTGCAGTTTTGTCTTAAAATAGTTTTAACAGTTTTTTTGAGACATTCTTTAAAAAAAATTTTTGATGTGGTCAATGTTGTTTAATTGAGCAGATGTTCTTTCACTGCCTAACAAAAAGTGGCGAACAATTTCTAAGCCAGCGGTAGTTTCCTTTAAAGAAGGCACTCTTATTTCTTTGTTTTCATCAGAATCTTCATTTATTCTTTCTTTGTTCTCTTCTACATATAAATCTTCTATAATTTCAGAGTCACTTAATGTTATGTCTCTACTGTTAAAACTTCCTTGTCCATCATATATAATCATCAAGTGCTATATTGTGAGGTAAAACTCCCCATTTTAAGCATCCTACGACTTTATGGATTTCATTTGATTCTTTTAGATATTCCACTTGTTCCTCTCTAAAATACTGTAGCCATTTGTCTGAAATAACATAGCCAGCATGATAGTTTATGTAAGTCATGTTTCGACTCCAAACTTCTTTGATCTATCTTTGGAGCTGTGTTCACATCATCGTTCTTCACAAAATATGCTTACTAAATAAATATTTGCTTTCATTTTGGTTCAAACTTGCTCTTTCCATGTGCAGCTTCAATTTTATTTAGATTTTTTAAAAATTGTTGATAAGGTAATTCTAGAACTTCCAAAGCTCTCAGCTGTATCGGACGTCATTTCAATACATCATCCATTATCTTGTGTTTTGGCTACAACATTAAAGATTTTTCGTGTTTTTAGACATTTCAAGCAGCTTATTTAATCAAGTGATTTTTATTAAAAAAATATTCATTTTTGTAAGCTTTTTTCTTTTTGTTATGTTTAATAACATTGAAAACGAAATAACTAAAGATGCATATTATTTTATTCAAATAAGTTAAGACACTAAATAACAGTAATCGAAGATTGGGATCATAATTACCAGACAAGTATTTTCATCTTGGGTCATTGACCAATAGGTGTCACCTCGAGCCTGCTCATCAGTATTGTTTTTTGCTTTAAACATTCCGTGTGACTATAAATCGCACATGGCCAATTCTAAACCATTCACCATGTGATGAGTGAAGATGCTTGAAATATATTCACTCAAATTATTAAAATTGTAATGTTATGGTTTTTTTAAGATGGTCTAGTTATATAATTAATAGGGTCAGGTGGGGTAAAGTGGGTATAAAAACCAGTATTTTCAATTTCAAAGTAGAATTTAATAATATCTTTAAAAGAAGTTGGTGTGTTTTGCCATTATATATACATTGCATTATTCAGTACATGCTGCACATGTTTATTCTTCATATTTAAATCTACCTTTTAGTTCAGAGGCTATTTTATACCCACTTTACCCCATGGTATGGAATAAAAGAAAAGAGACCGTCGGAAATCCCAGGCATTAAATGTAAAGATTCATCGAATCCAAGAATCATCGAGTCCAAGAATGTCTTTTTGTGATTTATTTTCGGACATCAAACAAACAGTACAAACGGTACAACACAACACAACAAACGATAATATTACACTGAGATACATAAATTCAAGTTTCAAGAAAAAGGAGGGAGCTCATCAAGAAAGCTCACACCCGAAGCCGTGCCATTCAGGAAGTCTTTGAAATTGTTTTGAATCACATTACTTTACGAACGATCACATGGTCTCGCCGAGAGTGTCAGCAAGAAGCTCCACTCTCAACAACACCCACGTGGTACATTCCTATTCTCAACATTAAATGCCTAGCTTATGCTGATGACATTGTCACCTACACCTATACTACTGGAAGGGACATTTCTGTCTTGAATAAAACTATTAATGATACTTTGAAAGTCTTGGAGGCCTGGTGTTGTGATCATCTCATGACTGTAAACCCTGAAAAAACGATGTGCCAACTTTTCACTTTGTCAACCAGAAACTCAAATCAGTATCTATTACAACCACCAGACCTTAAATCAAGTACATACTTTTTGCTACCTCAGTGTTTTCCTTGATAATAAATTCTCAGGGAGAAGACACACTGAGGAGATGGCTAAAAAGGGTACTAACAGACTAAAACTTTTAAAAAGACTTATCTATAGTCACAATTCTGCATTCCATGGCCTGTTGGTTTATGGGATATGACGCTTCCCTGAAGTCCTTTTACACCAGGGTCGATTTTAATGATCCACATAACCATTTCAATACACATGGGAATGTGATCTTAGAAACATTTTTGCAAGTCATTTTCCCCTGTACTATGGTTTTGAAATTCCTTTCCATGTTATTTTCAGTGGCACAAAACTTTCAACAACTTAACAGGGTAAGACATGGCTTGTAATTCAATAATATGCATTTTTTTTTGAATACTTTAGCAATTCATTTTTGCTGATTTTAAAATTATTTTTAGCATAAAAGGACCCCCAAAAGAAGTTCCATTAATTTTGCCACTTTGCCTAAAGCTATACTCACTTTGCTCCAATTCATTTATAAACATCTAGCATTATATATAATGTTGTAATAGTTTGTCTGTTTATTGGAATTTCTTAATAAGTCTTTGTCTATCTCTGGAGAACAAAACATAGAAAGACATACATAAATGGAAAATTTCCTGCATAACTACAACCCACATGAATGAATCAAAAGAAACAAGAGGCCACTAAGATCTAGATGTTATCACTAAAATATTTTGGATTGAAATTTTTTTAAAGAACTTAAATATAATGTTTTAAGTTCTACTCTCCATCTCAACAGGGTTTGTAATTAATGAGGTCGCTTTTGCATGGACTACCCACTTTACCCTAACACACCCTATTGTAGTCTGTTCATAAAAAATGGAAATTGCTTTGGAGATAAGGGGGTGTAATGCAGAGAAGGGGTAGTCGTAGTCTATTCAATAGTTATGGAATTGGAAATGTAAAAGTTAATTCACTCATCTGATAATAGTGTGTGAATGTTGAGAAAAGATTATGGGTTGAAGAAGAAATACAAATACAATTATTGACGACCAGCTACAGGCTCAAGCCCAACAAGACTGGTCCTTTGTTTATGAATTCCCCAATTCCCACTGACTATCCAATTGTATCTTAAATTCATACACTCCCTTTGAATTAACTATATTTTCTGGCAACGCGTTCCAACTGTCTATTACCCTATTAAAGTAGTAGTTTTTCCTTAAATCCCGATTAAAATGTATCTTATTCAATTTATATCCATGGCCCCTCGTTCTGTTTTCCCTATTGAAATTTAAGCCCTCTGTGTCCCCTTGTTTTACCAACTTGAAAAGCTGAATCAAATCCCCCCTCCTTTTTCTTTCCAGTGTATACATGTTTAGCTTACTTAAACGTTCATTATAGTCGAGATTTGCTATCCCCTTTATTATTTTTGTAGCTCTGTGCTGAACCCTTTCAGTTAATTCTATATCCTTTCTCATACATGGAGCCCAGAATTGTACAGCATATTCTAGATGTGGTCTTACTAAACCCTTATATAACGTCTTTTATAGTCTTTTTAATATACCCCAATAACCTATTAGCCTTTTTACCCGCAGCTGAACATTGGTGACCCATTTTAAAATCCCTGTGAATTATCACCCCAAGATCCTTGACTGTTTCTCTCTCCTTTACCTTTACTCCCTGCAGACAGTACTGGGCTCCACTGTTCCTGTAACCCATATGCAGAACTTGACTTTTCCCTACATTAAATGAAATACCCCATTTTACAGCCCATTCGGTTATCTTATCAAAATCCCCTTGTAAATTTTCTATCTGTAACTTGGTATCCACTGTCCCCCATATTTTAAAGTCATCTGCAAATATACTGATTCTATTCTTAATCCCCTGACCTATATCATCTGTGAAAATTATAAATAAAATAGGTCCCAAAACGGATCCCTGAGGCACCCCACTTATAACTTCTGTCCACTGTGAATAATTTCCTTTTACCTGCACTCTGCTTTCTACCCAATAACCAATTCTTTATCCATATCAATGTTTTTCCCTGAATCCCCAGCCTTTCCAATTTAAACAGTAATGCCTCATGAGGTACTTTATCAAAAGCCTTTGGAAAATCTATGTACATGATATCTACACTGCTCTTATTATCCAGCTCCTCAGTAATTTTTTCGTAGAACTTCAAAAGGTTCGTAGAGCAGGATCTGCCCTTCCTAAACCCATACTGATTATCTGATAACAGTCCCCCCTCCTCCAAGTATAACATTATATGCTTTTTTAACAGAGATTCAAATATTTTTCAAATTACTGATTTTAGACTTACTGGTCTATAGTTGCCCGGATCACTTTGTATTCCCTTTTTGAAAATTGGAGTTATGTTGGCCAACTTCCAATCCATTGGTACCCAACCCGTGCTATATGTTGAATTAAATATGATGTGAATTACTTCCCCCAGTTCTTCCGCGCATTCCACTAGTACTCTCAGATAAATATTGTCCGGCCCTGGAGCTTTAGATGGCTTGATTCTTTTCAACTGATGTACTATTTCTTCCCTGTTAAATTTGTATTCTTTAATTATACCCCCTGCAAAGGCTCCATCCTTGGGTCCTTTTTTAATTTATAGTTACCATTGAAAAACCCCAGAAAAAGTCATTTAACAGGTTTGCATTTCCCACCTCGTCTTGAATTAATTCACCTCCCCTCCAATGGGCCCAGTGTAGTACTAAATTTATTTTTACCACTTGCATATGCAAAAAATTATTTTGGGTTTATATTTATTTCCCTTGCTATTTTTTTTCCTCCAAGGACACCTTTTGCTTCCGACTAATAGTTTTAAACTCCTTTCTGGCTTTCAGATATGCCTCCTTGTCCCTGTTGTTACCAGTGCTTTTATATACCATGTATGTTCTTTGTTTTAATTTTAACATTGCTAAATCTTTCATTGCAAACTCGAAATTCATCCGAATGAGCATGTTCTGAAGAATGCTATTGCACTTGTTCTGTGTTGTTCAAAGACAACAGCTATTTTTTTTGTTTCATACATGAATGATTTTTTTATGCTTCAAGTATACCTATGAAATACATGTATGCTCAACGAATTTGAAAAATAGACATTTGATTTCAAATTTATGTATTCATACTTTATTAATTTTTACTGTTAACTTACTAAAAATAACAATTTTTTCAGCAATAAGTTATTTTTGCAAGCTAAAAATTAATGAGAAATGGGAATTTTTTCAAGATGAAAGTTCTTTTTATTTTCTATTGGTGACATGATTTTTTTTCTCAAAAGCAAGTCCAAGCAGCAATAATTTTATATAAAAATAATTGAAGTAATTCAACACTGTTTGTGTGACCAAAGGGCTTCTGCCCAGTCGCTGTGGCTCTCCTGTACAGTCGCCATGGAGGCCAAGGTAGACTTTTTGTTGTCAGTCCTTCCAACTGTCAGGTGCCATTTATTACAGCACCCAAAAGTAGGAAGATAATTCATTTACAATCTTCCCCTTACTGATCAATAGAAGAATGGGTATTAATTCAGAGCATGAAGGAAACCTGTCGAAGAGTATGTTCGATACGATTGAAAAGGATCATTTTGCCCTTGTTTGAAAATTTGTTTGTCTTATCTGGAGATTTGTGTAGCCTGAATTATTTAACAAATGAGTTAACATTATTTTAATATTCCTTTTGACTGAGAATGGAATTTATCATAATAAATGAGTTCTTAATGCGGTTTGACTGCACTATGTATAAAGTTAGAAGTATTCATAGAATATGCAAACCCTGACATGTGATAGAGATAAGGTGTGGCCACATTGTAAAAAGTGTTAAAATAACAATGAAAATTAATACTGTATGTAAATGATCAAAGGATTAAATTTATCAATGTTAGTATAATTACAATGTTGGTCCTTGCACAATTAATTTTTCTGATTGTTTTTACTAAACTTTTCTGTTTATCTATACCTGGGGCAAATCGTTTCAAAATTGGCTCAATCCACATTTTTTTGCAAAATAGTTTTTTTTTCCCCCCAAGTTTTTAATGCATTACATCACCTAGCAAAGCTGTATTGACCTAAAGTAGATCAATGCAGTCTAAAATTGCAATCAAACTCATGGGTTTAGATCAAAAGTGGCTCAATGCAGTGTGAAATGGAAGCGTTTTACGTGAAAATGGATTGAATTGGTTTAAAGTCTTAACGCCTCACTTATCTCATTCATATTTTGTGACATTTTAGTTTTAATAAATTAATACTTAGTGTTATATACCTTAAATTGAATTTTCCTTTCAATTTTAAACCTTACATGTTTTAATGCCCATTTCTCTTGGAAATGGTCAGAAGGTTTTTGAGAATTCCCCAAGCATGGGTTTTCATAATCTGATTCTACTTGTAGCTGTTTCTATTTATATTTAACACATTTTCCACCACATCCTCAATCTTAAAATACTAGAACATATACCCCCTAGTGCAATAAAAAAAGACTTTAGCTCCTAAGCATTTTTACAGGAAACTTTGTTTTTAGGGATCAAGTAATGAAAGGTCACCAAATTTTGTTTCCATATTCTGATTGCCACTGTATACTATTCTGCTAAAAGATTTAAGATAATGATTTCATTTTTGGAACTGGATTGATTGCAATAACTCTATTTTTATCACTACCAATAGGCTATTAAAATCAACAGCATATGACATCAGATATATAATAAATTCGAGGAATGTAGGTTATTTATTTTGTTAAAAATGATTATAGTACAGCTGTGAGGAGCAGGCAGTCAATCACATAGTTTTGTATGAGTCTATTCATCTGGATGCATGGATTCTAGTTCTAAGGTTATCCTTCACAGTTGAAAGTGATGGCATTGATAAAGAGTGGGCAGGAGGAATACATCTTTTTCAATCAACATACATGCTTTTGCATATGGCTGCTTTCTCATCAATGCTGCACTATGCTTAGTTTTCAGTTCTAGTAAATGCTTAGGTTAGAGTATGAAATTGAAAGAGTGATTCAGCAATAAACTGATATTAATTGGAAGTTAGTACTTGATAACATTTAAATGTTGTAATGCTATTTTTACAAAAAAAAATGTATAAACAAAAAAGTTTTTGTTAATTTACTCATTGGGGAATTTTCATACAATTCTCTGCATTTTATCTTATAATTGCTTTAGATTATTCAGACTAATAAAAAAACACAAGATTTCATTGAAATTTACAATTGAATGCACTTAAAGTCTACATATATTTTATTTACGCATATTAGCACAGAAATCGACAGTATTTGTTAATTGACAAATAACAAAAAAAGGATTTACACAATATAAATTATTGAAATTATAAACAAAATACATGCGAGACGTGCTTTTCCATCTGTTTGAATTCGAGTTTCAATCTCAGTGTTAACTTGCAATGTTTGCCTTTTAGTTCCTTATGTATTCGTAATTATTTTTCCTACTGTGCTTGTGTATAAATTTTATTTTTTAATAGTTATATATTGATTCATTTTATTTACCACAACCGAATTTCAAAGAAATTCAACCAAAACAGGATTGATTTGAACTCCAGAGCTGCCTAATATTGCTAAAACCTACTGCTCTAAATCAGTATGAAATCAACTGCTGCAGTATTCATTTGTCAATTTTACCCTGATTTGAGATATGGTTCTGCATGATGCTGTTAAAACTATATGAAGAGCTAGCCGTTCTAATGCCAGCATTCTAATGACAAAAGGCGATGAGAAATCCGTACGATTGAAATTAATGTTGTGAATGAAAATAGTGAACATGAGTGCATAAAAATAGGTTTAGGTAGTCATAGAGTACCAAATTACATGGGATGCAATTGCATTTTCAGAAGCTAATTGTAGACATGACTGAGGTGTGCAATTTTTTCCATGCATTTTATTGGAAGTAAGAATAAGACCAGTGTAAGAAGTACGAGAAATGCCGCTTTACATGTTAGATTGATTTAATTTGTTGGTATGAAGTGTACATAATAATGCTTTATATTCATTGTTTATAGATTTGAATAAGATAAAATGCTTATAATAACACTGGCATCAGTAGATATGAACAATTGAGGAGTAAACAGACTCTACTCCTAGTACATCTAGTATGCTGGTAATAATAAACATTTAAAAATACTCTTAAAAATGAAAAACACTAAATATGATATTCAAATTAAATGCTACAAAACTTGTGCAAGTGAAAAGTTTGCGACACTGGTTAAACGTAAAGACAATCATTTCCCATCCGCAATTGACAAGCAAAATCATGCAACTTTGTCCAGGTGCTAATCAAAATGCTCACAAGAGTTTACATCGCTTCAACATTTAACACCAAAAATAATTTGTCACTGCTTAAAAGTTTGTAACAAACCAGAAATAGTTTGTTACTGCTCAATCATGTGTTATCTCATAAAATGCATGTTAAGTTTTCCTTAACTGTATCATTTTAATGTATATCCCAAATTGACAGAGATATTTAGAAATGTTGTTCTTTCTGAGTCAGCAAATCCCAATTTTGGGTGTTTTTGGACAAATGTGAATTAGTTTCATACATTGAAACAGTTAATTTCAAGATAATGCTTTATTATTAAGCAAAATATCTCGAACATTTATTTTGATCAATTTATAAACCTGTGATTGCCTTAACCTTTTTTTAATTATCATTTTATTTTAATAGGTGCTGTTATATCGTCATTTATATTTTTTATGCATTGATTCTCAGACAAGACATTGGTATTGAAATGAACAAGGCATCTTCATGTCACTTATCAGCTACACTGTAAATAGTACCATACACTGTGAAAGGTCCAAGTTAATAAAGTACAAATATCATTTATTAACTTTTTTGTTTTGCCTTTATTGTAGATTTTTTTGAGACATAGCATTTCATACTTTTAAGTAGACCTTTATCAATTTAATACATTGGCATAATTGATATTTTTTAAAACAAAATCTTGGATTTAACACATTAGCTGCCTGTATCGTTAGGATGTGTTGATAGTTACTGCCCGCTGCCTAGAAATGGGCTTTACTCTGAAGCCGACTTACTTTTTCTTACAAATAGGATTGAAAAGTGCGCCAATACCAGAATAGATTGGCTCAGCCAATAAATTTGTAATTTCATCATCTGTTAAGTCTTATTAGAAACCACATAGCTTTATAACTAGCTTCTAACTTTTACTCCACGCCAATACCTAACATATAGTGCCAATTTGAAGCGGATTATAAATGTTGAGGCGCAGTGCTTCCCGCGCGAACGCGTGATTAGCTACCGAGACATCACTTGCTGCCGCGTGATTGGCTCTTTAGCGGTGAGACCACATCACGCGCTGGCGCGAGATCAGCAGCAAACGTGTTAAAATGCATTAAGTGGCTTTATTTTGGATTTTACAGAAAAATTTATTTTTTATTTTAAATAAAGAGAAGCACTGATTGATCAGTTAAAAATCGAGTAGTTCAAAGAAAACGTCTGAAAACTTGGCAAGATTTTCTTTTACGGACATATTTTTGTATGTTAACTAATTTTTTCGACATTTGTACATTAATTGTACATTAATTGTAGTATCATGCTAACATGATAAAAAAAGACATTTTCACATTTTCTTTAAAGGCATTGTGTACAAAAATACCTGATTTACAAAATTGAGGCTATCCATGGCATTTGAAGAAATATGCTTTACAAGGTTGATCGAAAAGCATTCAACCTTATTTTTAATTGTTCCAGCCAACTACAGCCTGAAGACAAGACTGGTACATGCAAACTACTGCTTGTGTGACTTTTCCTTCAACGTGCAACCCTTCAGTTGCTGTAAAGCGGTTAATAGGCACTTCACACATTGACACAACTTCACGTATAGGTTCCAGACAGATAAACTGGCAAAAGGGAATTGGTAGTTCCCTCACTGCAATTACAAGGTATTGCACCCTCTTCCAAAAATTTTCGGCATAATACTGCTAAACATAAGTTTGAAAGTCTTCCTTCAACTCAGTCACACACACGGTTCTATATGCAGCTGTTAAAAAAAAAAAAAAACGATCGCAATTGCACAATTTACATCGCAGAACAAAACGGAAGGTAGCAATCGATAAGGATGAATGTTTTCTACAAATATCAATATTTAAATTTGTCTAAGGGGCCGTCTGCATATTAAATTGGTGCTTGCTCCATTATTTTCAATACGAACCCCCATCTTTTATCACAAATTTGGATTCTACACACTATTTCAGGCGGATTTGATGAAAAAATAATGAAAAACGGCGTAAAATTGACCGAGAAAATCCATAACAACCATTGAGGGAGTGTGTTAATATTGAACTCCGCAGTAGAAAGGGTGGATTCTGATCAGATAGTCCGATTCCGTGAGTATGTGTCGCTTTCAACGACTGCTTGAGGAAGGTTTGTTAGAGTGTGACACGTAGATAGTGTCGTTGTGTCCAATAACTGGATTGTTACAATCCTAACCTATAGTAGTATAAGTAGGTTGTTAATTATGTTTCAGAGAAATATCTGAATTATGAAGTTAAATTATACCTATCAAAGGGCGATAAAAAATACATTTCATGCAAAAAACTCTATAATAAATCATTTAATAATATTATAGAATCACATAAATATTAAGATGATGTATAGTGGCCTTTGCAGTCAAATGATTTTACTGATTCTTGCAGGAGGCTGATAGTTTGTTGACAACATTTCCAGTCAGTCAACAATATGCAAATTTGCAGTGGATTTACATTTCCGAGACATTTCTGTTTTCCCTTTGTGAACCAGCAACCAATAAAGATTGTAATCATCGAATTTTGCAAACAGTCACTGCGCTACTAATTATGAACGTGATGAGCTGAAATTTGGAATTCCGATGTTTCAGTAACAGTTGAAACACAAAATTTGCCCATGTTTATATTCATAATTTTTATGAATATTAATTTCATAGTTGATAAAAAAATAGTAAACTTTAGTTTGATAATTAAAGTGTTTATAGATTGTGCTTGAATTTTTGGGTAGCAAAGGATGGTAAAATAATTTCCAAGAAAAACTAATGTTTTTTAGCAAATGTAACAAAAAGCGTGAACCGCCAATTTAACATTAGGAGATCTAAATTTCAATCACAAATTGGTGAAAAATCCTATAAAATTAATGAACTTTTTTTATTTCCGCCTGAAATAGTGTGTAGAATCCAAATTTGTGATAAAAGATGGGGATTCGTATTTAAATTATCGGAGCAAGCACCCAATTTAATATGAAGACGGCCCCGTAGACAAATTTTAAATATTGATATTTATAGAAACATTCATCCCTATCGATTGCTACCATCCGTTTGGTTCTGCGATGTATATTGTGCAATTGACATCGGGTGAGTCTATTTTTTGACAGGTGTACCTATTGGTTTAATGTCAGGCTGAATGTGAGAATTAGATCCGATAATTTAATTTTGTAACTGCTTTTTCATATCTGAACGTTATTGTTTTAGTAAGCACGTGCAAAACTATGATATTATTAAATATATTTTTATTACTATGCAAACGCGCAAACTGGATATCGTGAATGTAGTATTTTTAATCATGCACTGCAAACTAACGATGAATGTGATAAAAAATGATATCGGAGTTTAGAAGAATGGAATGGGAGACGGAGGTAAAAAGAGAGTTGATTGATGTTATTTGCAGTTTTGTACTGTCTTAAGTTTTATTTTAATGTCTAATATTTTTTCAACAAACAGTCATCCCTACGTATGCAACCGAAAAACTTTTCTACTATTATTCAATGCAATCGAATTGGTATTTTGATCATCCCAACAATAGAGTGAGCTACAAGGACAGCATCTCGTAATTTTGAACCACGGTCAGATGACGAAGCAACACCTGAGCTGGCACCCCACTCTCCAAACTCCCACACCAACCCAACGTGAGGACTTTCGGCCTCGAGAGATCTAAGGTACACATTACGCTTACAAACATCCATGCACTCACTGACAAAGGATTCGAACCAGGAACCTTCCGATCTAGGGGGTTATAGACCGTTATACGGGTTGGTCGGCTGGTAGTTGTTAGCCTCTAGATAGGAAGGTTCCTGGTTCGAATCCTTTGTCAGTGCATGGATGTATGGTGTAGAGCCGGCTGGTGCACCTTAAATCTGTCGTTTCCAAAAATCCTCACGTTGGGTTGGTGTGGAAGTTTGGAGAGTGGGGTGCCAACCCCAGGTGTTGCCTCATCTGACCGTGGTTCAAAATTACGTGGTGTTGTCCTCGGATTGATTCCGGACCGTCGTCAATTAACCGTTATATTACTCTAGTTCGACGTTGATAAAAAATCAGCATTCTCAAAAATTACCAGAATATAGAAGGACCAGGAAAAGCGGCGGCAGATTGTATGGCATATTCAAACATTTCACTTCATACAACGAAGTATATTGACATGTTTTGCCTTACAGAGGAAGCTTTACGATATACTAATTTATATTCTCGGAAATTTGGAGAGTGAGGTGGCAGCTCAGGTGCGACCTCATCATGTGACCGTGCTTCAAAATTACGAGATGTTGTCCTCGGTAATTGGTAATTTTTAGTTAACGTCGTACTAGAGCAACACAACGGGCTATTGACGACGGTCCGGGATCAGTCCCTTAAGGGAAAGATCCAAGGACAACACCTCGTAATTTTGAACCAAGGTCAGATGACGAAGCAACACCTGAGCTGGCACCCCACTCTCCAAACTTCCACGCCAACCCAACGTGAGGACTTTCGGCCACGACAGATTTAAGGTGCACCAGCCGCCTCTACACCATACGCTTACAAACATCCATACCCGAACCCGGATTCGAACCAGGAACCTTCCTATCTAGAGGCTAACACCTTAACCACTATACCGGTTGGTCGGCCTCCCTTAAGGGACTGATCTCGGACCGTCATCAATAGCCCGTTGTGTTGCTCTAGTACGAAGTTAACTAAAAATTACCAATTACCCGGATCGACGCCAGTAGTTTCAGGGCGACGTTTATTAAATACCTAACTCCTACTTATCAGGGCAGACCAACCCGTATAGTGATTAAGGTGTTAGCCTCTAGATCGGAAGGTTCCGGGTTCAGGCATGGATGTTTTGTAAAAGTATGGTGTAGAGGCGGCTGATGCACCTTAAATCTGTCGTGGCCGAAAGTCCTCACGTTGGGTTGGCGTGGAAGTTTGGAGAGTGGGGTGTGCCAGCTCAGGTGTTGCTTCGTCATCTGACCGTGGTTCAAAATTACGAGGTGTTGTCCTCGGATCTTTCCCTTAAGGGACTGATCCCGGACCGTCGTCAATAGCCCGTTGTGTTGCTCTAGTACGACGTTAACTAAAATTACCAATTACCTACTTATCAGGTAGGTAAGTATTTTAACTAACGTCGTGTTCTGGAGCAGCGCAACGGGTTATTGACGACATTCCGAGATCTATCCCCAAGGGAAAGATCCGAGGTAATTGGTAATTTTTAATTGACGTCGTACCAGAACAACACAACGGGCTATTAAAATTTTTACTTGAATGCCCTTGGTAACATTATAATACCTTACTCGTATTGGATACAATTTGGTTTCATTATGATTTGATATACATCAGATAAAACCGTTACAAATGCTGCATTTTTCAAGTCTTCTGCAAGTGTTTTATAACAGTAATTTTTAAATATTGATTTAATAATAGCCTCACATTTTGTCTTGGCACATGGAAATTTAGCACTGTGAAACTTTTTCAATTATTTATTTGTACAATCCATAAACGAAATCCTACGAAAACTTTGATTGTGAATTGTGGTATGAAATGCAAATGTTCCCTCCATTACAGCTAACTGTTTTTTCTTCTTCAGAATAATCAGAAGTTAAAAAAAAAATTTACTTTACTACTGGAAGCTGATGCATCTAATGATCTAGATCGGAAGGTTCCCGGTTCGAATCCGGGTCCGGGCATGGATGTTTGTAAGCGTATGGTGTAGAGGCGGCTGGTGCACCTTAAATCTGTCGTGGCCTAAAGTCCTCACGTTGGGTTGGCGTGGAAGTTTGGAGAGTGGGGTGCCAGCTCAGGTGTTGCTTCGTCATCTGACCGTGGTTCAAAATTACGAGGTGTTGTCCTCGGATCTTTCCCTTAAGGGACTGATCCCGGACCGTCGTCAATAGCCCGTTGTGTTGCTCTAGTACGACGTTAACTAAAATTACCATTACCATCTAATGATTGTTTATGTTTGTTGGTGTTCAAGTGTTTCCTTATAGCTGTTCTGCCTCCAACTGCAATACTATATTCTCCTCTGCAAATATTGCAGAATTTTTGAGGGATTGTTGACAACTTTTCATTTTAACTTCTCGGTTGTTTGAGCATTTATACCACAAAGTCAAAATTACGAGGTGCTGTCCTCGGATCTTTCCGTAATTGATCTCGCACCGTCGTCAATTGCCCGTTGTGTTGCTCTAGTACGACGTTAATTAAAAATTTACCAATTATGCCACAAAGGTCATTTTTGTCCACACAGCGCCAAACACAAGACAGACAACTCAACTTCTCGTTGATTTAATTAAATGGAAAGTACACTGGTAAAAGATATGTATCGGTGACGAGGCCATGAAGGGACGCTGTCGAAAACTCTCCCTTTACTCGGTCATTTGACGCTTGTTCGAGATAAGGTTTCGCGCCTGCTTCGTTCATGTTATCGCCGCTATTAATCGTTGGTAACGGTCTTCAGTGCAGTGAGTGATGAAAAGCAATTGCATTCTTTATCTCCTCATTTTGTTTAGAAATGTCCCCCTCCACTTTCAGGAAACAAATGTTACGCTATCACTTCGAAAGACAAGGTGACGAAAAATGTTCCAAAGCGCCCGCTTTATTTGAAGATAAGAACATTCTTCGTATTAAGTTTTATTGCCTTGTTGAAAGCGACACTGATTAATTGTGCTACAAAGACGAGGCTCTGGGAACTCCAAGTCTTCTTCTGTTGAATAATTTCTTGTTTTGTCTTCCACCTTTCTTCTGTTATGCCCAAATAACACGGCGCTTTTCTGAAGCCTCGATTCAATTACTATAGTTTTTTCATCGCCAAACGGCCAAGTGTCAATGGTAAAAATCCCGCCTTTCCGACCTTTTGGAATATTCGCGTAGCTTCTCATTTGTGCGAATGGGAGCACTAGACCAGGGTCGATAATTTTTGAAACAAAAAAAAAAAAATAGTAGGATGAAACCCGTTAAAAAAGGACGAGAATATAACAAAAATGAAAGGAAAAATAATTTACGGGCGATCTGAGGTCGGGAAGTGGAAGGGGGTGAGTTTTTAAGGGTAGAAAACGGTGTATCTCAATTTCCGGCAAAACTACAAGTCCTATGGAAAAAAATTAAATGACAAAGTTGTAGGTAATAAAGAGACCTACAACTTTTGTAATTACACTTTTTTCACATAACCTCAAAATTTATGTGAAAAATTCAAATAATCAAGTTTTTGGTTTTTTATTTTTATCTTATGCAAAAATTTTTTTTTTTTTCACGAAATTTTGTGAAAACTTACCTTTGTATGTCCTAAAGACACTGTAATTTTTTTTATTTGAAATATTTATTTTTTCACCTTATTTTGACTTAATATCGAAAAAACACACTAATTTTCAATCGAAAATTCTCGCGTCAAAATATCAGCTTTTTAAAAAAAGTTGGGGAGTTTTTTGTTCGTTGAAATCTCTTCTTTCTGATAAGGTAAAAAAATATATACATTACATGTTAAATGTTCTCAGAAAATACAAAGAAAAGAAAAAAACTCCAGAATGTAGCTATTGCAGTTTCATCATTATATTGACTTTGACAAGTTCGATGAATAAAAGCTGATGCCAAAGTCTCAAATTTTTTGTATTTATTGTCGATTCTTTTCTTGCTAGACCCCACTAAACGATTCAAAGCTGCTTTTTTTTATTTCATACACTTGCTTATCATCTGCTTTATTGCAGATTATACAAACAGATTCATCCATATTGATAATCTGAAAAGACAAAATCAAATTAATAATGCCTTTACAGTTTTATCATGAGTACTTACACTGATAAAAAAGTTAACTTGATTCAAAAGACTTGATCATTCGACTTTAATTTTTTAGGTTATGTTACATTAAGCATACTATTTATGACGGAAAATATTATTATTTTTTTATTTTAGAGTTGATTGATACAGATTAAAATATAGTTAGTACTTACCTTGCTATGTAGATTCCAAAAGTGTGTTTTAAAGTAAATTTGTCACAGTTTTCTTGAAGTAACTCAGCCTTCACGTGTATTTTTATGAACGATGTTGTTTACTGCTCTGTATCTCGAATACTGGCTAACGGTTTTTACAGCTGCTACGAAATAACAGGTAGAAAGACCTAGACCCGCCTAGCCCCTTCCCCACTTCTCTATGAAATACCTTTTGATGGGCTAAAATTATCACTAGGTAACTCAGGTATATAAGTTATCTTAAAATAGCAATAAATAAGCATTTGACAGCTATGTCTTTTTTTTATGCAATGGACATTTAAAAGGTATCCAGACGCGATCAACTTAAAGTGAACTTGTTCTTTTATATAATTTTTGGGCATTCAATGTTATGATGGAAATTTCCACCATTATGCAAAGAAGGGTTAATGTTCTTAATGGGGTAAACAAAGGATATATATCAAACCAGAGATAAATCTAGGAAAGAGTCGATCCTTTCCCTTACTTATTACCGGAACTTTCCCTTCGGGATTGAACCCGGACCATGTCCAATAATCCGCTGTCTTGCTCCAGTGTGACGTTAATTCAACCTACTAATCAACCAACCCTCCCTCATTATCCAAGAAATGTGGCAGTGGCAAATTCAGACTTACAACAAGCCATGATTACCTTGTTTCCCATATACATAATCATGGTATTGCAAAGACCTTTGTGAGCATCTACACTGACGAGCCAAAACATTATGATCATCCCCACATTTTTCAATGAACTCGTCTGGATGACGTGAAGTGCACATGATTAAGTGATGATTGTATTTAACTGCTGCTGGAGAAGGGTAAGTAATCGTTCTTGCACTTACTTTTGCGAGTGATGGGAGAGGCTGCTGATCTTAGCGAATTTGATAGAGGGCAGATCGTAATTTCCCGAAGACTCGGAACGAGTATCACCGAAACTGCACGACTGGTAGGTTGTTCACGATCTGCCGTTGTTAGTATTTATGCAAAGTTGATAAATGACGGTGACGCCAGCAGTAGACGCCAAGGTGTTGATCGTACACGCGTCATCAAAGAAAAAGGATGTCGGAGACTGTCCCGCTTGGTAAAGCAAAATCGGCGCTAGACAGTGGCTCAGCTGACAGCCCAATACAATGCAGGTCCAAGCGCAAGTGTTTCGGAACACACAGTACAGCGGACACTGTTGGATATGGGACAGTGCAGAAGACTTCCCACTCGTGTGCCTCTGTTGACCAAGCATCATCGTCAACTATGCTTACAGTGGAACCGGGAACATCGAGACTGGACCATGGCTGAGTGGAAGAAAGTTGCCTGGTCAGATGAATCTCAATTTCTCGTCGATGGTCGTGTCAGGGTACGCTGTCTGCCAGGCGAACAGTTGCTCCCCTCTTGTACAGCAGGTCATACACAGGCTGGTGGTGCCGGTATTATGCTTCGGGGGACGTTCTCATGGGCGACTCTAGGACTCGTAGTTGTGGTAGAACAGATCATGAACGCTGCGAACTATCTGAACATCATTGCGGATCAGTTGCACCCTTACATGGTGTCTGCCTTCCCAACTGGAAATGGAATCTTCCATCAGGACAACGCCCCATGTCACAAGGCTCGAATTGTGTTGGAGTGGTTCGAGGAGTATACTGATGAATTCCACTTAATGTCCTGACCACCTACCTAGCCGGATCTTTATCCGATACAGCACATTTGGGGTGTCATGGGGCGGCAGCTCAGTGCTCAAACATCACCAAGTCCGAATATCTCGACTTTGAGTGACTGCTGCTTTGACATTTGGTACAACCTGTCTCGAGTCATGTTCCAAGAACTTGTGGCATCTATGCCCAGGCGAGTTGCAGCTGTTTTGCAGGTGAAAGGAGGCGCAACGCGTTATTGAAAAGGTGGTCATAATGTTTTGGCTCTTCAGTGTATGTAATGAGCACTAATGGATGCCGCACAATTATTCTATTTACAACGCATCCTATTTTTCAACGTGCCACGCCGCTGGGGTACCGAAGCCTAACTATGCACACACAATCGTAAAATGACGCAAGTACTCATTTCGCGCCATTTGCGATAAATATTCTATCGAAGAAAACTTGTTTATTTCGCTTACTTGGTGTAAAAAAAAGTATATTTTGAAACGAAATAGACGTTACTGGATACAAGCACTGATTAATTATTATTTGTATTCCATTTATCTATGAAAAACAAGGTACTTGAGACCGGAGAAGCGTGTGCGGCGAGCTGCTGCGCCGTGGGAACTGCGGTACAAATTGCACGCAAGTTGGACGTGCGTCGCCGCAGTGACGCCGGAGACATGTGTGCACTATTCCATTGGATCGAATGTATCTCAGACCGCACTTCCGTTGCGGCAGCGGCGCCGCACGTTGAAAAACCAAGTTGATACACCGGGTCTAAGTGAACGTTACTGGTACGCAAGGGATCTTTAGGCTACCATGCAGCTTTGATAGCTTTCTGGATTTTTGAGGTGAGTACGTCTTTAAAATAGAATCAGTGCTGAGAGCACGCGTGAAAAGTCGAACGTTGCAAAATAACGTTACAACTGTTGTCTTATAATTTCACAACTAGGAGAAGCATCCAGTAGATAAATGCCGATCAATCGGTATGGTGGTTAAGTTGTTAACCTCTGGATCGGAAGGTTCTTGGTTCCGATCCGGTTCAATGCATTGATGTTTTTAAGCATATTCTGTAGAGGCGGAAGCTGCACCTTAAATCTGTCATGGCCAAAAGTCCTCACGTTGGTGTGGAAGTTTGGGGAGTGGGATGCCAGCTCAGGTGTTACCTCGTCATCTGACCGTGGTTCAAAATTACGTGGTGTTGTCCTCGAATCTTTCCGTTAGGGGGATTGACCGTTGTGTTGCTCTAGTACGGCGTTAATTTAAATTTACCAGAAGATAAATATAGCGTGTAGACAAAGGATATCCGTGTTTGGCATGACCTTCGAACAGTGTGCACCGGCGGAATGAGCGATGGTGGGGACCCGCAGGGTGTCGAAATTCCACGGTGCTGGGCGAGCTTTGGGCCAGTGTAACTTTGGATTGCGTTGAGTGAAAAATGCGTAAGTGGAGTCATTCTAACTACGCTACAGTTCTTTAATCAGTAAAATTATCATTCAGTATTGTTAGCAAACTGCGCTTTAATCGTTCAAACTATATTAATTGTTGAATATTCACAAGGAACAATCGTTGAAACTTCCTGTCTGCTTCCTTCATTCCGCAATCCAACATCAGGTCCGAGTATTCACGTCAAAAATATGGATTGTGTTCTCGCCACAACCTACCATTTGTTTTTCATTTGCAGTACTTCAGACTTAAATGTATTCATGCATTGACTTGTTTTTATTTATGTTTACGTTTTGCTGAGAGATTTGTATCTGCAGCTTTAGAAATAAAATATCCAAGGCTTCTGTTTCTAAATTTTGCAGTTTGTTTTATCCTTTCCGACATAAACTTGCATTTTACTGAAGCAAAATTTACTTTAGTAATAAAAAAAAATCAAAACAAATTTTGATCATTTACTGACCCATTAAATATAACAAAATATACATTTCTTAATAAATATTAAAATTTAGTATACACAGGGCTGCTCATGCGATGTTACCTTCGCGCAAACCCTAGCAAGCCCCCTCTTTTCCAAATGTCCAACTGATGAACATTTAATCTGTTTGCCTTCCCAGAGCGTTTTTTTTTTGTTTCTATATACACTGCCCTACAATAATGGACCGGACGCCAGCGGATTTGCATAAAACCCTACTGTTTTTCGTTGTATGGCCTGGGACCTTTGCATGTTGTTCTAGGTCGACATTATGATTCGCGACGACTGGCTCCTATTAACGCCGACGCCTACAGGAACATTTTGGACAATCAGGTTCGTCCTACGCTCTGGCAATTTGATGGGATGGACGAATGTTACTTACAGGACGACAACGCTCCATGTCACGTTGCAGCCTCTGTCAAGCAGTGGTATCGAGATAAGGATGTAAAACGTCTTCCCTGGCCTGCTCAGAGTCCCGGCCTAAACCCCATAGAACATTTGTGGGACTCGTTAGAGCGACGCTTACGGACCAGGGAACCACGTCCGAAATCTACAGCTGAGCTGGCGACATTCTTGAAGCAGGAATGGACACAAATACCCTCAGCTGTGTATCAAACCCTTGTTGAAAGTATACCCAGAAGAGTTGCTAGTGTAATTGCAGCAGTTGGGGGACCATCCCCTATTAAAGCATGTATTATTTCCCTTATACAGTCACATCTTGCTGTCCGGTCCTTTATTGTTGGGTAGTGTATATATAAAAGGATGTGTGTGTATCCTCTGTATAAATCAACACCACTTAAAAAATCCACACCAAATTTGGTACATGTACACCTCTTGGAACACAAACAAATTTGGTACATACAAAATACACCTCTTGGAACACACTGCAAACAACATATATTTCTTTCCTGTTTTCAGACCAATATGTAGCTATGGAAATTGGCTACCGGGTTTGTGAATTTTAGTTAACATGGGAAAAGTCGCTGTCATATTTTATTTGTCGCGGTAGGAAATACGTTACAGGTTTTCTGTATTTGAGTTAACACAGCGAAATGTCGCGATCATATTTGAAACCCGAGCAACACCGGGGTATTCATCTAGTTACTTTTAAAATAAAAATAAGAGATCAATTTATCCTACGGGGCTGACATCTTTGAAGAATGGTACAGGGTGTCCTAAAAGATCCCGTACTCCAACTTTAAAAAATTATTGCCCGTGTTTTTTAGAATTATTGAATTTTATCGTCTGCTTATAGTTTTATCGAGTCTAATATTTATCGTTTGGTTTTTTTTTTCGCGCTCAAGTTGTGTGATAATAAAGTTCCACGTCATTTTGTTCTTCATTGCAAGATGAGTTTATCACGCATTCAGACAATTGCGCTGTTTGAGGCTCATTTTGACTATAAATCATATGAAAGATGTAAAGAACTTTGGCCACCTAAATATCCAAATGATGCAATACCAAATAATGATACGCTATATCAACTCGTTCAGCAAATTTTCTGCATTTTCGTGCTTATCGTGTAAAAATGTTACAGGAACTAAAGCCACCGGACCATGAGAAGCGGCTTTATTTTTGCCGATGGTATTGCGATCTTATTATTGCGATCGACTCATCTCAAAACCTTAGGCCACTTCGTTCTCCTGATCTGCGCCTCCCTGACTTTTTTTTTGTGGAGATATTTAAAAGAACAAAGTTATTGAACGTAATCACCAAATAGTGTGATCTGAAAATTGCCATCACTCAAAGGATACAAGAAGTCACTCCCAGCATCTTGAAACGCGTTTCTAAAAATATGCGCAAACGACTTCAGCTCTGCCTCCAAGAAAAAGGTAGAAATTTTGAACATTTATTATAAATGTAAGTTCAAATTTGTTCCTACTTTATATTAAAAATGCTTTTGACCATTGGCAAAAAATTATTGTTTTAAAATATGTTGTTTTTGTATAATAAATTCACGAATCGACAATACGGAAACTTTTAGGACACCATTCACAATACGCTGAAAAGAACTTAAATTGTTTATACACGAACACAGCGTATTTTAAAGGCCTAGAACACTCGAATCCCCCAGTCTGACTTCTTAGGCGCCGCTGCCGCAACGCAAGTGCGGTTTGAGATACATTAAGGGCTCCCTAGACGATCAATTTTATTGTCAATGTGATTGACGGTTTAAATTGATATGTGCTTCAATCTAGCTTCAATCAACCCGTCAATCTCAATCGTCAATGTTTTTGGATGTGTTTTATTTTTTAGTTTTAAAATGGTTTCAAATTCAGATTTGGGCTTTCTTGCCTTGGTTTTGGTTGTCTGCAATCGAAAGAAAAAAATAGGAAAAGACCCTGGTCCAAAGAGTGAAATAAACTAAAAAGCTGCTAAATACACTAACATTTACTACACACTTTTTCGAGATTCTGAATCGTACTCATAATATTAATTTTGTGTTTTTATTTTTCCTCATTATAGTCTGATTAATTTTGTTTTAAGACATTAATAATTTTTTGCAAAGCAATACCTTTTTTTTACATATTCACTTAACTTTCCATAACTCAGGATAATCATGATACAAAGTAATTAAAAGCTTCACAAACTTCTCTTGGGGCTCGCCTAATTTACAATTAGCTTGCGTTTATTTTACAAAAACAGCTTTTTTACGCTTTTTTACAATAGAGATTCAAGTGCAGTGCTTTTTCTGTGTATTTGACTTAGTGCTTTTTCTGTGTGTTTGATTTTGTGTAGTGCTTTTTCTGTGCATTGAGTGTTACTTTGCATAAGCATGGGTATAGTTAGAATGTTCAAGGAGATGAGGACAGAGGGAGCCAGTGGGGAGTTCTATGTGGAATGTGACTTGTGTGGGAATATGGTTGAGGCAGGAAAGGGGTGTGTGAGCGGGGTTAAAATGTCAGAGAAGGTTGAATTTACATGCAAGAGTTGTTTAGAGGTGGGTGATTTGAGGAAGGAGCTGGAGGCTTTGAAGGTGAGGGCTGTAGAGGGAGTGGAAAAGGGTGTCCAATGTGTAAACTTGGGGCATGTTGATCAGGGGGATAAGGTAACTAGAGGAGTAGTGGTTGGTGATTCAATGGTTAGGGTTTTGGGAGAAATGGTAGGGCGTAAAAAGCGCAATTTTGCAAGGTGTTGTTTGCCAGGTGCCAGGGTAAAACATGTAGTTGAGGCAGTTAAGGCAGGTGTGGTTAAAGGGGAGGAAAAGGCAGTAGTGTGGGTGGGAACAAATGACGTAGAGAGGACTACAAATGTCGAGTTTAAGAGGGAAGCAGAAACACTTTTAAGAGGCATTAAGTCTCATGGGGCAGAAGTAACAGTATTAGGATTACTACCTAGGTATGGGTTAGGCAATGGGTGGTTAAATCAAAGGGCCAATAAAATGAACGGGTTGTTAAGGGATTTGTGTGAGAGGGAGGAGGTTAGATTTCTAGATGTTTGGAAGGAGTGTAGGAGGGATTGGATAAGCAGGGACAATTTGCATTTAAGCTTGATAGGTAATAGGGAGGTTGGCAAGCGGGTTTTGAATATTCTGGAGTCAAAAAACTAGTATACAAGCAGGGATGGGAAGGACATAGAGGGTTGACAGTACACAGTAATTGCTTAGGAAAACTAACAGGGTCTAAATTGCAGGAGACAAACAATACAAAGGGAAAGTGCAATGTAAGGGAGCAAAACAATACCAAGACAAATAATACAAGGGGAAAGTGCAATCTAAGGGTGAAAAATAAGCTAAAAGTATTTTATTATAATGCTCGCAGTGTGAGAAATAAAATGGATGAGCTCAAGGGAATTGCACAAGCAGAGGATATAGATATCATTGGGATTACTGAAAGTTGGGCAAGCAGTGAAGATGCACAAATTTTAGAATTAAGTGGATTCACAATGTTTAGGGAGGACAGAGAGAATAGGAAAGGGGGTGGGGTTTTGATTTATGTGAGAGAATTCTTAAACTGTACAGAAATAAAGTTAAATAGTAAAACTGAGGGTATAGAATCAGTCTGGGTGAAACTGAATACAGACAAAGGCAAAGGACTAATTCTGGTGATTGTAGTGAAGAGCAGGAAAAGGGCATGTGCAATCTGATAAACGAAGCATGTCAAAAAGGAGAATTAATTTTAATGGGGGACTATAACTATCCAAATATTGACTGGACAAACAATCTAGCTACAAATGGGAAAGGGGCAGAATTTTTGGAAGTGATACAGGATTGTTTTTTGTACCAGATGGTGTATGAGGATACTAGGGACAATGCAATATTGGATTTGATTTTTAGCAATGATGAGGATAGGGTGCAGGATTTGGTTATAGGTGAGCCACTGGGAGAAAGTGATCATAGAAGTATCAGATTAAGTATAAATTTTCAGTCAGCATACACAATCAATAGTAGAATAATTCCAAATTTCAGAAAGGTAAATTTTCATAAGATAAGGGAAGAGTTAAAGGAAACATTCAAAGGGGGATTATTAGCACTGCATCATTCTGAACAATGGGAGGAATTCAAGAATAAGTTAGACATGGTGTTAAAAAAACATGTAACTTTCAGGAAAAAAGGAAAATCTAGAAAATTGCTCCCTATGTGGTTTTCAGGGGAAACACACAAAGCTTTAAAATTAAAACAAAGAACATACAGGGTATATAAAAGCACTGGTAACGACAGGGACATGGAGGCATATCAGAAAGCCAAAAAGGAGTTTAAAACTATTAGTCGGAAGCAAAAGGTGTCCTTGGAGGAAAAATTAGCAAGGGAAATAAATATAAACCCAAAAGAATTTTTTGCATATGCAAGTGGTAAAAATAAATTTAGCACTACACTGGGACCGTTAGAGGGGAAGGGAGGTGAATTAATTCAAGACGAGGAGGGAATGGCAAAAGTGTTAAATGACTTTTTTCTGGGGGTTTTCAATGGTAACTATAGTTTAAAAAAGGATCCCAAGGATGGAGCCTTTGCAGGGGGTATAATTAAAGAATGCAAATTCAACAGGGAAGAAATAGTACATCAGTTGAAAAGAATTAAGCCATCTAAAGCACCAGGGCCAGACGATATTTATCCGAGAGTACTAGTGGAATGCGCGGAAGAACTGGGGGAAGTAATTCACACGATATTTAATTCAACATATAGCACAGGTTCGGTGCCAATGGATTGGAAGTTGGCCAACATAACTCCAATTTTCAAAAAGGGAATACAAAGTGATCCGGGCAACTATAGACCAGTAAGTCTAACAACAGTAATTTGAAAAATATTTGAATCTCTGTTAAAAAAGCATATAATGTTATACTTGGAGGAGGGGGGACTGTTATCAGATAATCAGTATGGGTTTAGGAAGGGCAGATCCTGCTCTACGAACCTTTTGACGTTCTACGAAAAAATTACTGAGGAGCTGGATAATAAGAGCAGTGTAGATATCATGTACATAGATTTTCCAAAGGCTTTTGATAAAGTACCTCATGAGGCATTACTGTTTAAATTGGAAAGGCTGGGGATTCAGGGAAAAACATTGATATGGATAAAGAATTGGTTATTGGGTAGAAAGCAGAGAGTGCAGGTAAAAGGAAATTATTCACAGTGGACAGAAGTTATAAGTGGGGTGCCTCAGGGATCAATTTTGGGACCAATTTTTTTTATAATTTTCATAGATGATATAGGTCAGGGGATCAAGAATAGAATCAGTATATTTGCAGATGACTTAAAAATATGGGGGACAGTGGATACCAAGTTACAGATAGGAAATTTACAAGGAGATTTTGATAAGATATCCGAATGGGCTGTAAAATGGGGTATGTCATTTAATGTAGGGAAATGTCAAGTTCTGCATATGGGTTACAGGAACAGTGGAGCCGAGTACTGTCTGCAGGGAGTAAAGGTAAAGGAGGGAGAAACAGTCAAGGATCTTGGGGTGATAATTCACAGGGATTTAAAAATGGGTCACCAATGTTCAGCTGCGGGTAAAAAGGCTAATAGGTTATTGGGGTATTAAAAAGACTGTAACTTCAAGGGATAAGAATATAATCTTGCCATTATATAAGGGTTTAGTAAGACCACATCTAGAATATGCTGTACAATTCTGGGCTCCATATATGAGAAAGGACATAGAATCAATTGAAAGGGTTCAGCACAGAGCTACAAAAATAATAAAGGGGCTAGAAAATTTCGACTATAATGAACGTTTAAGTAAGCTAAACATGTATACACTGGAAAGAAGAAGAAGGAGGGGGGATTTGATTCAGCTTTTCAAGTTTGTAAAACAAGGGGACACATAGGGCTTAAATTTCAATAGGGATAACAGAACAAGGGGCCATGGGTATAAATTGAATAAGACACATTTTAATCGGGATTTAAGGAAAAACTACTACTTTAATAGGGTAATAGACAGTTGGAACGCGTTGCCAAAAAATATAGTTAATTCAAAGGGAGTGTACGAATTTAAGACAGAATTGGATAGTCAGTGGGAATTGGAGAATTCATAAACAAAGGACCAGCCTTGTTGGGCTTGAGCCTGTAGCTGGTCGTCAATATTTGTATTTGTATTTGTATTTGAATCCCAGATGTGTCGGCAGATTTTTACGAAATCAGTTAAAAATCACCTGCACTCAAAACCAACGAGCCGGCTATCGAAGACCATCTGCGCGGCTCGGGCAGATTACAGAAGGGGTCTTAGCTAGTTGAATTAGAAAACATAGAATCCAACAAATAACGCGTTATAGATACAAAGCAAGGAATAACAAAATTTTTTAGCTTGCTAAGAAGAAATTATGCTTTAAAAAAAGAAGGCATTGTGTCCGTCGTCAGACGAATTTGTTAGATTTTAAGAAGCCATCGACATCAAAATAATCTTTTTAGTAACTCATTAATTTTTTTAATATTTTGTATTAATATGTATAAAGAGCACTGTAATTTTATTAAATATTTTTCTTCTAAACTAGTATTTTTGTTAGTCCTTGGTCCCGCTTAAATAAAATTTATATAGATTTATATACAGAGTTGTACTTTGACATATAATTGCATCTATATATATAATTCTCTTACGTGGCACGCAAAAAAGACGTTATTTGTTATTGCGTTTTGGCAACATTGTGCGATTGTTTGTTTACCATCACGAAGTCTCGCGCCTCAATTGAATTCATAGCGTAATCGGATGAAATTTTATTGAAAAAAATTAATTTTAGTCGAGTTGTTGTAGTTTATAATAGAAATCAAAGAAAACGGGGTATCTTTTCAGGGCCAACAATTGTAGTTCAACAATACGCTTGAACTTCAACTTTAGACAACAAACTCAATGAAAATGTAAGTGGCTCGAGTGCTGGGGAAATGGACACACAAACAACATGCTGGGTATTCAATTTCCAAAGCAGCGATCACATTTCGAGTCAAAATTTGCAAAAAGTTTTCATTTGAATTCTGATTTCAGAGGCACTGTATATATCTTTTCTGCAAACAGCAAATTTAGATTGGGAAATTTTTTTTTTAATATTATATTTTGTAAACAATCTCTTCTGCTAGGACATATGTCTTCATTGATACGAGCGAAGCGAGCATAGGTTCGCGCAGCGAATCAGTGAGGATTGCAAAGCAATTCTCCGGGGGTTGGCGAGCGCTAGCGAGCAGGGGGCTGGCCCCCTAGTTACTTTAATTCGTACTACGAAAATATAAAAGTTCCAACTGAAAACTTATTTATTAACAGAAATTTACATTTAAGGTATCTATATGGTGTCAAATTTTCGGCAGATTTCGAATACGTTGAAATTTTTACTCTGTCTTTAACGATCGCGAAGATATAAACTTGAATTTAGAGAATAAAATAAGCCCTACTGCCCGAACGATTGAAAATTGCGTATTTTAAACAATCAATCGGCGCCGTCAATGCCCATCAATCAAAATTTTTATCAATGTGCATCAAACGATTGACAATCGCGTCAATCGCCTCCTACACAATCAATTGGTTGCTTCAATGAACCTCATTGACAATAATATTGATCATTTAGGGACCCACTTAGATCCAATGGCGTAGTGCACACATGCCTCCGACTCCGCGGCGGCGACGCACGTCCAACTTGCGTGCAATTTGTACCGCAGTTCTTCACGGCGCCGCAACTCGCCGCACATGCGTCTCCAGTCTGAAGTACCTTTTTTTCATAAATAAATGGAATATAGATAAAAATTAATAAATGGTTGTATCCAGTAACGTCTATTTTGTTTCAAAATATACTTTATTTACACCAAGTAAGCGAAATAAACACGTTTTCTTCGGTGCTGCAGCGGCGCCGCGCGTTGAAAAACTGGATGTGTGCACCGGGCCTTATATTCCCTGTGTACAAAACCTCAAGAAAAACAAGTGCAAGTAAATGTTGTAAGGTCACTTTTATTAGTTCGGCGGCCAATTTTTTGCTCAGTTTCTGTCAACATCTCAAGAAAAGAAGGGCGCGGCTCCCGGCAACTCACCTCATTTTCCAGAAGAAAGAAAAAAAAAAAAAAAAAACAGAAGCCACACAAGAAAAGTATCGGTCGTTGCTACCAGACCACCAGAAAAAAAAAGCGGAATAGTAACCTTCCCGCAATAATATATAAAAGAGAATTCCACAAACCGAAATCGATGAGCCGTTGTGGAAAAGTCGGTTTCCAACTTTCTGTCGATCTAATTTGCGGACGAGCTTTCCGGGACCCTCTGGCCTCGTGCGTGTCCAGAGATATCAGAATGAGTCGTGCGTGCTCGTATCGGAGATGCAATAGGCTGTTTTTCAGCTGTGGGTATTGATTCCGGAAAGAAGCGCTTTGTCAGGACCGGTTGTTATGATATTGTGCCGGGTATGGGTCAGGGAACTTTTGAGAAAGCATTATCATTAGGCGTTTGAGGAATGGCATCACCAAAGTGGCACTTTTTGAAATTGGAGTCGCTCTCTAAAGATGCGATTATCGAGTTTCTGATGAAATGGACGGAGTATGCAGATTCATGCAGTTTCTTACGGCCTGTTTGAAGATCTGTCACGTGGCTGTGGGAAAAAGTATGAATCCTAAATTATTAATTGGTCAAAGTGATGGGTGATCAAGGCTGCACAATACACTACAAATGACCAAAATGTCGATTTTTTTTTACATACTAGGGAGCTCCGCCCCCTGCTCGCTATCGCTCGTCAACCCCCCCTCTCCCCCACCTCGCTTTGCGAACTATACTTTTCAAACAATGAGGGGGAGGGGATTGCTTCACAATTCATCCCCATTTGGATCGCTGCTGGATTGATTCCGGACCTCTGTACGATTTTAATTGAAAGTTCCCTTCCCTTACCATTGCGATATCTATCGCATGCGCCCGAGTAAAGGAAAGTTGCCTACTTTTTTTGACAGATTAGCGGATTCGTATATAAGCCGACTCCAGTACTTTAGGTTTAGAAAACGTTCCAAAAATTCTCGGCTTATACACGGAAGTACACGGTAAATAAAAACAAACTATTTTTTAAAATATCAAGAACAAAGCATCTCATTTCCACATAAAAAAATAAATTGCTAGATAAATAACATATTGTTAAAATTCAGAGGAAATCGCATCATAATTTTAAATGTTTTAGCTGATCCTTGTTGTAATAGTACTTTTTAAGATTTCATATTCGACTGTTGCTATGGAAACGGCCACCGAATTTGCTGCTTCTGAAAACAGTGCAAACTTTCTAGCGCGTACTCTCAAATTTTATGTAAATGAATTAATTAAAAAAATATAACTGTGTTTATCGTATGCGCGTGCTCCAAATTCATTAGCCCGTTGAACCACAAGACTCGCTAAAACCAATCACATAGCGAATAAACCTGAAAAAGACTGCAATTATTTTTTTATAATAGAAAGATAGATAGATTTCTATGGGTCATACAGTTAGAAAGCTATGATCAAAATTTTAGACCTGAACTCAATTTAGTTTTTATGATATTTGAAATTTTCTGAGTGATGTCAGGCTTAAATTTGACAGCTTTTGGGACGGGTTAGTTTCGTTTTCATTTTGACGTGTTTTTATTGTTTGTAGTTAATTAATAAAAATAATATTTAAATAAATAACTATGTACTTGTTGCACGGAATATTAACTTTAACTTTCACTACCAAAATCGTTTATTTGTTTACATTTTGCGTAGTTTTCTCGTGCTCTTTTTATTTAAAAATTTACTGGTTATAGATATTTGCTCTTTGGAAATATTTCGTCTGATTTATTCAGTTTTATTGGGGCTTTGAAATTATCAAGCTTTGTGGAGTATAATTTATCAATTCTGCAGAAATGCCGCGTCCTAAACGTTCCAAGAGACAAAAAGCAATGTGGAAATAAAAAAAAAGGAAGAATGCATAAACCACGTTAGTAAGCGACTGGGGGTGGAGTGGTCGTTCACGGTAAGAAGGCGATTTGTCGCCAAATATGGTAACCTTCACTCTTTGAGGATTTTCTTCACATCTGCCGTTTTTGTTATTGCAACCCTATCTGCTGTTACGGAATTCGGCCGCCATCTTGATTTGGCGACAAAAATTAGTTGGCGACAAACGTCTTACCGTGAACGACCACTCCACCCGACTGGGTATTAGTCTGCGCTTTGATAGCCAATCGGGTACAGCTATACTTTGCGTTTATGAGCGGTGGCAACGGTCTTGGCAATTATTTTTGGCGAACTTCTAAGGTCGCCACGGAAAGAATTATTTCAAAACTCTTTTTCTTTCAAAAATATTTTTCTTTTTACAACGGAAAATGAAAATTTGAAAACACTTTTGAGAACGTTTTAAAAAGCACATTTCAAAAAAAACTTTCGCCAAAAGTTGTAAGCTTAAACACTTTTCAAAACACATTTGTGAACCAACAGAAAAACTAAGCTGCGAATGTTGGGTAAGAATACCCCGAAACTTATCAATTACACTAAATACAGAAGGCTGTTTAAAAAGAAAAAGATTTTTAAAAGAAAAAAAGCAAGAAATAATACAACCTGATATTTAAAAATATTACCTACCTAAAAAATATTACAAAAAAATAAATATTCCACAACTGTTGAAATAATTGAACCAATGGTATCACAGAAAACGATTTTAAAGGAACAATGCAATCAAAGGATATTTAAAAATCAAAATAACCAATGGAAGTAAAGAAAATTTCAAACGAACCAATGAAATCAAACGATTTCGACGGATTTTGGAAGAACTTTCTATATAGAACATTCAAAATGAAAATTAAAAGTAACCGTTTGCCGAGGTTGCCATGAAAACCACAACAACCATAAAGACAGATGGGTTGCCTTGACCTACCGTAACTTGCGGCTAGAAGTGCACCAAAAAAAATAATCGCCAAGGCTGTTACCACCGCTCACAAACGTAGAGTGTAGCTGTGCCGCCAATCGGCCCAAGTCGAATGTAGATTCGTAAACCCACGCTATTTACACTCCTGAGGTTTTACCGAATACAGATTCCGTAGCTAAAAATGAAAAAGAGGTGTGGCAAGGAGCGCGCTTTGCACTGCAGAACATCGTAACTTATATTCTATCGAAGAAAACGTGTTTATTTCGCTTACTTGGTGTAAAAAAAGTATATTTTGAAACAAAATAGACGTTACTGGATACAACCATGTACTAATTATTATTTATATTCCATTTGTTTACGAAAACAAGGTACTTAAGAAAGGAGACGCATGTGTGGCGACCGTGCGGAACTGCGGTACAAATTGCACGCGTTGGACGTGCGGCGCTGGAGGCATGTGTGCACTGCTCCATTGGATCTAATGTATCTCAGACCGCACTTGCGTTGCGGCAGCGGCGCCGTACGTTGAAAAACCGGATAAGTGCACCGGGCCTTAATTAGAAAGTCTACAAGTGTCTACGATAATAGAGGGAATGTGGAATACGTGCAGCAATGTATGCGTAGACCGTTGAAAGACGTGCATCGCTGTTGGTGACAATTCAAACACCTAATTCTAGTGACTGACAAATTATTGATTGGTTAAAGATATTATCCAGCATAATTAGGAATACTAGTCTTCTCTTCGATAGACAGTTGACCTATGTCTATTCGTAAGCCCTCGTGACTTACCCTTCTGCGATCTCGTGACATCGACTCCGCCCCCACTCTCTGTCGGTCAATTAGAAGGTCCATGGTTTCATTCTGCCTTCATTGTTTCGGAAATTGACGTTAGATTCGTATCTTTTTTCCCGTTCGAAATTTTGGTATAGTCCCGCATTCAGGAGTGGGCTCTAGAGTCACCTGGTTTTGAACAATTATTCTTGTTAAATTAGGGGACTGGTGGTAAGTCAAGAAATTGCTTCCAAAAACGGCTTCATTGGCACGGATCGTGGTGAAAATGACAGCAGTGCTAACGTGTAACCAGCCACGGCGATTGCCATTCATCGCTTTTGCATACGGCAGTCTTATAACAAGCTTCCACACCTTTTTAAAAATCGACTGCCCCAAGAGCAACTGCCTACTTGTCGGAGCCGCATTGTATGAGGGTATAAGTTGCCAAACATTTTATACGTGTCTTCAGTGTCGTTTCCGAATGATGTGCTGGGCGTGTACATACTCAGGAAATATAGGGGCAGGGTAGTATGCCTCAATCATTAAATAAACATGCCCAACAATGAATTTTTCGATATTGTTTGTTTCATACGGGTTTGTAGTAGGGATGCGACATCGATGTCGATGTTTTCAAAACATCGATGTTTTTTTAAAAAACATCGATGTATTGCGGTCGATGTTTTTGTAACATCGATGTTTCACCTTGTCGATGTTTTGACAATGTCGATGTTTTATTTTTAAATAAAAAAAGTACCGTTAGAAAAATTTAAAAAATAACCAAATAGCATAACTTTTATAGTTAGCAAATTGAACATACTTTTAGACCAAAGTGACCAAGGAAGAAGGATCTGAAAAGTAGGAATACGACATCGATATCGATATTTTCTAAACATTGATGTTTTAGAAAAAAACATCGATGTATTGGAATCATCACTAGTTGGTAAACCAGTTTTAAGAAATGGGGAAAAAAGTTTAAATACACTGAATTTTAAAAACATCGATGGTTTTGGGACGATGTATTATCAAGATCGATGTTTTAATTTTGAGCATCAAAGTTTCAAAATATCGATGTTTTGCTATCGATGTCGCATAAATAATTGCTAAACCAGTTTTAAAAATGGGGGAAAAAATTAATATACACTGAATTTTAAAAACATCGATGTTTTTGGGGCGATGTATTATCAACATCGATGTTTTAATTTTGAACATCGATGTTTCAAAACATCGATGTTTTGCTATCGATGTCGCATCCCTAGTTTGTAGTATCTTCAAGCGATTGTTATCGAAGAAACTTTTGAATCTGCATATTTTGTTACTTAGTTTACATTCATTCAACAAGGAAACGGATGTTTCCAAGTGGAGAGCTTACGGAGCTCGAACCTTTCCCGAAATTATTTTCGAATCATAAAGCTATCAAAATTATGTTAGTTATATCCGACAAAACCGTACATTTCCGGTAAATTATGCCTGAATTTGTCAATAAAAAAAGCCGAAACTCCTCCCCCTATTAAACGCGATGCTAACCTATCTATGTATGTAAAAAAGCATGTGTGGGTGTATATTCTCAATACAAATATACACTGCTTGATCAATCCAAACAAAATTTGGTACACTTATATTTAAGAACACTGCGGAAATCATAAGCTATTCTTTTCCTGTCTTCAAACCCATCTGTAGCCTTGAAAATTGGCACACAGGTAGTCCTAAAAGTACCCCTCGAAGCCCCAATTTTAAAATCTAATGTTTGTTTTTCTGCATTAAATGGACATGGATAAGGAAACACGTTCTACAGGGTTTGTGTATGCGTTAACACAGGAAATTCTCGAGGTCATATTTTAACTGTCGCGTTATGAAACACGTTCTTCAGGGTTTGTGTGTTTGAGTTAACACAAGGAAATGTCGGGGTCATATTTGAAACCCGGGCAACGCCGGGTTATTCAGCTAGTTTAACATAAAGGCGAACTGGGTACGAGGAGAACGAAGACTGGAACATTTACTTAAATGTTTTTAAAATGAGGGGGCTGCTTGCTGTGGTTTTTGCATGAGCAACTCATACCTCACTTATAGAAGAAAATAAATGCATTTGGTTTGACAGAATACAACAAGAACCCGAAGTTAGACTTAAAACAATGCACACGAAAAGAAATGCGAATAATTTTTAACATCCAATAAATTTTTTTACTTGATAGTTACTCGTCTTGCACTATGCAGGGTTTGGATTCAGTGGCGTTTTCAGTATACGCTCTAACTCGCTATTATATAAGCCTATCACAAGCTTTATATCTTAGGCTAGGCCTCCACTTGCGATTTCTAGAAGCGCGATTTTTCAGTCACAAAAAAATAAAACTCATTGTTTCAAATACAAGTGCACACACTTACGGCTAAACAATCGCAGCGATTGAAAAGTTGCAACCGGTCTTATTTTCGCTGCAACGCGACTGTCACTCTGCACCAATGAATCACACGGACAGGCATTAGTTGAGTCGCGCATTTTCCAAGGTCAGCTTTTCTTACCACATTAAATTATGTTTTTTATTCCCCTAATTCAAGTTTCTATTTTTGCGATCGTTGAAGATAAAGTGAAAATTTCAACGGTTTCAAAATCTGAGGAAAATTTTACACCAGATCGATACCTTAAATATGATTTTCTTTGAATAATTAATTATTTATTTAAAAATAATATATTATTTAATAAATAATTAATTATTTAATAAATAATTAATTAGTTAATAAATAATTAATTATTTAATAAATAATAATGAAACAAATAATTAATAATTTAATAAATAATTAATAAATTAATAAATAATAAATAAATAAATAAATAATTAATAAATTATTAAATAATTAATAATTTAATAAATAATTAATAAATTATTAAATAATTAATAATTTAATAAATAATTAATATTTTAATAAATAATTAATACTTTAATAAATAATTAATACTTTAATAAATAATTAATTATTTAAAAAGATCATTAACTATTTTATTAATATTTAATTATTTTCTTTTTAATTAAACAATCAAATGGCAAATAATTAAATAATAAATCTGGTTTCGTGTCGATCTGATGTAGAATTTTACGCTGATTTGAAATCCGTTGAAATTTTTAGTCTGTCTTCAACGATCGCAAATATAGAAGGTTGAATTGGGGAAATTAAAAACAAATTTAATCTAATTCAGCGATTTATCTATCGCAGCGCGTGCACCGTGTAGATTTTCCGAGACATTGATGTTTTGGTCGCTGCGACTAGAAATCTCAAGAGGCCTAGCCTTAGTGAGGTAGCAATTAGATGTCATGGAATCATCCAACCAAGCGAGTCATAAATCTAAGAGAGTCGGGATTTTTTAAATTAAAATTTATTGCTTTGAATTATAAATTGCCGTAAGAGAGATTGGATAGACTAGAGAGAGTTTTAGAGTGACTACGCAAGACATATTAGCTGTTATTTGTTTAACCCTTGTAAAAAAAATTATGGGATTAAAAAGAACGAAATTATATTTCCCACCCCGACTACATTACACCATAACCAAAAAATAATGAATTTATAGTTTTATGTATAGAATAAATGCTTGTTTCTGCATGCCGTAAAATAACTGCAAGTTGTACTGGACGGTTGAGGTCCCATTAGATTTGCAGCATACTGAAGCATGTACGATATTTAGTCTTTCTAATCATAAAATTAGACATTCATTTTTTTAGTTATGGCGTGCATTCAAAAAGCGACTTGTTATGTGAGGGTAGGACTAAATTTCAAAAACATCTATACTTGCTATTTTTTAAAGAACAGATAAATTAATTATAAAAGTATACTTTTTAATAAGGCCTAGGAGGGTCTTAAGCCCCAAGCCTTCCGATGTGCGCCCCTGATCGGATTTACGATTCCAACTTGTGGGCTGAATCTCTGTAGTCTGCTTAAACAATGGCGTACAAAAAAAAAGGATATTTTCACCTTTTTCATGTCTGAGAGGGGCTTAAGCCCCATAGCCCTACCCATGGGTACGCCCCTGGTGGTCAGGAATCCACTTTAAACCGTAGGTCCGTTCTAATTAGTCGGCGTGCAGCAAAAAATAACCAAAGAGTGGTAAACCAAAATCATTGCATGTAAATTAGAAATCGATTCATAGGTTACATTCTTGTTTTAGACTATATTTTTCAGTTAACTTAATAGAAATCTGGGAAATAATTAATGAATTTGAATTTAAAAATGCTAAAGAGTGTATGCATGTATTTTTATTGATAACTAGCAAATTTTCTACTATTACTACTTATTACCCGACCTTACTCGTGTTGATTCGGTCAACTATGGATTGACGAAATGACCAGAATATGTAATCACTTTTATGTCTTTCGTAGAATAAAATAATATTTTAAGTACTTTTTGACATCTTCATCATTTTTACAACTTAATTTGTACACAAATCCTATACATACATATGTGCGGGATATATGTACATACATATGGTAAACATACACTATTCTACAATAATGGACCGGATGCCAGCGGATTTGCATAAAATCCGACTACTTGTTTGGGGGTGTTTTTCGTGGTACTCGTATGGCCTGGGACCTTTACATGTTGTTCATGGTCAATTGAACGCCGACGCCTACATGAACATTTTGGACAATCAAGTTTTTCCTACTCCCTGGTAATTTTATGGAATGGACGAATATTACTTCCAGGACGACAACGCTCCGTGCCACGTTGCAACCTCTGTCAAGCAGTTGTATCAAGAAATGGATGTAAAACGTCTTCCCTGGCCTGCTCAGAGTCCCGACCTAAACCCCGTAGATCATTTGTGGGACGCGTTAGAGCGACGCTTACGGACCAGGGAACCACGTCCGAAACTACAGTTGAGCTGGCGACATTCTTGCAGCAGGAATGGATACAAATTTCCATAGCTGTGCATCAAAACCTTGTTGAAAGTATGCCCAGAAGGGTTGTTAGTGTAATTGCAGCATGTTGGGGACCATCCCCCTATTAAAGCATGTATTCTTTCCCTTATGCCATCACATCTTGCTATCCGGTTCATTATTGTAGGGTAGTGTACATGTATAGGACGGACATATGTATACACATATTTATGTATAGGACATACATACAAGGAATACATTTTATATACATTGCACCCCCGATAAAGCTACTAACAAACGAAAGGTGGATACTAAAGTAAATACTATATTAGACGATTTTGTGGGAGGATTAGGAATTTCCTTTCTTAAATTCTTTTCCTGCAAAATTGCTCAGTTTAATTCGTAAAACTGATAAATTGCGGCGAATACTCTCGCACTTATAATTTACCAACGAATATGTTTTGATTTGTTATACTTTGTGCGACATTTTCGAATTTTGCCATCGTTAAGGAAAGGATGAAAAATTAAATTGATAAATTATTCATCTGTAAGACTTTTTATTATAAAAGCAAATACATTTGTTGTCGAAAATTCCATTTTGTGGCACGTCTAATAATTAAATAACCTGTTTTAAAATTGAATGCCTTCAGTATAGATAATGGTAACCCATTACCATTAAAAAAAGTAATGGAAATCGATTTGAGATCGTTTTTTAAAAGGAAAATCACAGTTTTTTTTATAAACTTTTACTACATATAAGTTCCTTAAATATAGCTTTAACTCGTAAAATAAGCCACCAAAAGTTCTAGCTAAAATTTAAAAACAAAATTATTACTTCAATAACGGCAAAATAACACTTCAAATTTGCTTCATTCTAACTTTCCTGCCACTTGAATTCGAATACTTGGTGGTGTTGTGTGTGATGAAAAGGAAATGTGTTTTATCAAAAAAATAAATATTTAACAAACTTACAATCGAAACCTGATAAAAATAAAATTGAAGTAAAGTTGGTGGTAAAAAAAAAGCTTATTTGAAGGTATTTTATTATGTAACATGAATTTTTTCTTTATCTCGGGATCTCCTCGCACAGTTGCCACATCTTACAACAAATAAGTGGGCAAAATTTAGAAATGCGAAAGAAAAAACCAGGAAATATCACTGCACGAGATCAACCAACACGAGTTTACATTTCGTTCACGTTCGTTGAAAAATATCGTTTGTCCCAAATATACAGAAATCGTTCGCAAAGAAAAACAGAAGGCTCAAATTTAACTGTAGAATTGAATTCCGTAAAAAAATAATTTTGGGGAAAACAACTGCGTTTTCGCCAGTACCTACTAAGTAAAACAATCATAGTACTCGTAACGTGTGTGTGTGTTCCATATACATTCCAGGTTCTACAAAACTACTAAATTATGGTTGATTTAAGTATACTAACTCAGATATTTTAGGATGAAACTTATCTAAATATGAATAAACAAAAAAAAAAACTTATATAACGTATTCACTAAACTAAAATACGTTGTATAAAATAAATAACATTGTATTAAAATTGTATAAGAAATTTATGTGATATCTATACAAAAACACTCAAACACAAAATTAGACATAGAACGGAAAGCCGGACAGACAGATACAATGGCTCCCAAAAGTGTTCGTACACTTACGGATTTCAATGAAATACCGCTCTCTTTCCATTTAAAAAAATTAATATTTAAGAATAGGAATTTTTTGATAATACATATCTATAACTTGTTCTTAACAAAACTACGTAAAATATTTTAAAAACATAGTAAAATTCATGTATCAAAAAGCCTCACAAAAGTCTTCGTGCACTTAAAAATATCTCTTCACATTAGTAGATGTCGTAATATTTTGGTAAATTAGTACTTAGTAGCCTATAGCATCCACAACAGGTTTTAAACGTCTGGGACTAGAGTTCACTAGTTTTTTTTTTTTTTTTTGAAATTTCTGCATCAATGTTCTTCTATTCTTCAATCAGTACTGTTTTAGTTCGATTTTCGTTTTAATGTCGTGTCTTCGCACTCTAACCTCCAGTTCTCTCCAAATGTGTTATGTTAGGTTTAAATCTGGCAACTGAGGTAGTGTTTTCAGATCTTGTGGACAGTCATAGAGGCACCAGAGGCGAACACGTTGAGAGCCGTGTGCTTGGGATCGTTATCTTGATAAAAAACAAAGTTGTTTCCAATACCCAAATTTGGGATGATTATTTTAAATTGTCCACTAAAATATTTAAACAAAGAGCATGATTAATTATGTCATAAATAAATAGAAATTTAACTAGTCCTAATTCTGACATGCACCCTCACACAACAACACCTCCACCGTCATGCGTTACTGTTCCAACTAAGTTCTTGGGATTACGTCCCTCATTTTTCTTCTCCATACAATTATACGCAGATCGGAACCAAAGGTGTTAAATTTGCTTTTATCTGCAAATAAGACATGATTCCAATATGTTTCGGATTTATTTATCATTAATTTTGCGAAGAAAAACCTAGGTTTTTTATTTTTCGCCCGTAAAATTTTTTTCTTCTTCGGGCAGAATACTCATTTAATCCAGCTGATCTGAGCACCCGTCGAACAGTTTCAGGTGAAATTGGAACAGAAAATTCTTCTGTAAATTCTGTAAAAATGTTTACAGCACTCAAGCGTGGATTTTTCACACATATTCCAACTATAAATCTCCAATCACGTTGAGTTAACTTTTGCCGTACGACCATTTCTTACCTTGTTTTCGATTAAAAATTCTTTAAAACGTTTTATCTCATACTGCATCGTAGAATGGGATAAATGTACTAATTTAGCGATATTCCGAACTAATTTACCACTACTATGATGAAAAATAATCAATTTTCTAATGCTGTTCGTTGTTTTCTTACGACTACGAGCCATTTTCAAGTAATAAATAGAATATTACGAAGTAAGCAAGCAAAGATTAAGGCCAAACGATTTTAAATGTCACCACAACGCAAAAATAAAAACAAGTGACTGACGATAATTTTATTTATGAAATTATCAGCATATGTGTCAATGTACGATCACTTTTGTGACGTATTCTTTCTCTGTGTCCTTGCATTTCATTTTTATAAAAAGAAAATGAGTTAACATTGGGTTGGCAGTGAATAATTCGTTTAATAATGAATTAGCATTTTTCTTTCGAATTATAAAGGCTAAACTGACGTCTTCGCCAAATTTATTCATCTAACGTATTTAGCTCCTTAGATTAAAATAAATTGTTTTAAAGTTTGTGTATAACTTTCTTAAATCTTAGAAATATTGTTAAAACTGTTCGACTTATGATATGCAAGTGGTTTTAAATTTTTAATGCAACATTATAACTAGATACCATAGTAACTATAATACTAGAATGACGGTTCACTCTCGTTGTTTTGGTTCATTGCTTCTATTCATTTCCTGTCAAGCCTTTCTCCTACCTCATGTTTCAAATATACGATAGATGGCGCCAAAGTCCTTAGTTTTGTAATAGAGAAAGAACGTGCTTTCTTTCTTTTGATTAGTTCGTTTTAATATCAAATAAATGTTTTCTTCTATTGATTTCCTTTCGTCTGTTGTCTCCCATTCAAAATGTCATATGCGTATTTCAAGATGTTCTTTCAAAAGTATACAATGAAGCAACTAATGAAATTAAAAGCGTTCTTCAAAAGATTCGGAGAATTTAGCCTTCTAACTATGCAAATTATAATTATGAGGCGTATTTTGTGTAATAATTACAAAATCTATATTTTTCAACAGAAAAACTGCAATTAAAAGTTTTGCACAGTTGCTTTCAGTTTGTATAGCCTTTATTAGAAAAAATAAGAACAATTTTAAGGACAACTAAAAATGCATTACATAAAAATATCAGTATAATGATATTTTCTTATGTCATTAATTTTCTTATGTCATTCAATTCTATTCAACAAAACATTATTAGGTGGGAAACATTTGGAATCAAAAATAATTTTTTTTTCATTATCATATACGTACACACTAGAAGTTTGTTTTTTTAATTTCAACTTTTGAAATCCAGTTTTTTCACAGAAGGTCATTGGTTTATGCTTAAAACTATTTCAGTGAGAAAAAATCATATTCAACTATTTATTAATTAGCTAATCTATATATATATTTCTCTTACGTGGCACGCAAAAAAGACGTTATTTGTTACCGCGTTTTGGCAACATTGTGCGATTGTTTGTTTACTAGGAGCCTCGCGAGTCATTTGAATCTATAGCGTTATCGGATGAAATTTTATTGAAAAAAAAATGCATTTTAGACGAGCTGTTGCGCTTTGTAATAAAAATCTAAGAAAGCGGAGGATCTTTTCAGGGCTATTTAAAAAACGGTCCTTTTCAAGGCTAACAATTATAGTACAACAAGACGCGTGTACTACAAATTTCGACAACAAACTCAGTCAAAAAGTGTATGGGTGGCTCGAGTTCTGGGGAAATGTACACACAAACAACATGCTGGGTATTCAATTTCCAAAGCAGCGCTTACATTGCGAGTAAAAATTTGCTCAAAGTTTTCATTTAAATTCTGAATCCAGAGGTACTGTATATATCTTTTATGTAATACAACAAATTTAGATTTGAAAAATATTTCTTTGGAATATATTTTTTAATCAATCCCTTCTGCTAGGACACGTGTCTTCATTGATGCGAGCGAAACGAGCATAGGTTCGCGCAGCGAACCAATGAGAATTGCGAAGCAATCCTCCGGGGGTTGGCGAGCGTTAGCGAGCAGGGGGCAGGCCCCCTAGTTAAGATATAATGAGCGAAATAGCATGTTTTTTGACTAGTGATATCTCAAATTCTAATTTGTTCAGAAAGACAATTCTAGTTGGAAATTTTTTCCAATATCATTCTTCATGTTTTGACCCTCAATCAAGTTTCTTGAGAGAAAAGATCTTATGTTACAACTTTTTTCGCCAAGAATGCATAAAAATCCCGATTTTTTTTCTGGAAATTGTGGATTTAAAAATCCATTAAAAAATTTATTTCTTATCTAATAACTGATTGAGGTTCAAAACATCCGCTGTATTATGTAGATTATAATGATGAAAAATAATTGTAATAGATTAATTTATTGTTGAGTCATCACTGTTTGAACAAGCATCCTATTGCAAATCTTGTTTCTTCAGAAATTGAGTTTAAAGTTTTGGAAACAAGTCTGTTCATGGTGACAATACCTACCAAAAACGCTTGTAACTAGAAAACTATTTCGAATATTTTCAAGTTCTTGGCATCGTTTGAAAGCTAAGGAATTGAAGAATATTTTGAAGCAATAAAAAAAATATTAGATTTTCTGTTGGATTTTCAGGATTTTTAGTGTGTACATACACCTTAAAGTAATGGAGCATTATTCATTCAAAGATTCATTTCAAAGATTTACAACATTTTTCTGGACAAATTACTTTTGTTTATATTCCTTACATATATTTTCTAGTACCTCACCTTTATCCAAGCGATATAATTTGATGTAAATTTTACACATTATAAAGTGCAACCTTATATTGTGTAAAATATTTATGAATTGCAATAAATTTGTATTGTCTTATATAAAGCATTGAATCACAGTAATTGTACAATCAACTATAATTACAAAAGAACTGCTATAGCATTCATAGCTATAATTACATGAAAGTTATAGGTCAGAAGATATAATAAATGTTAATATACCAACAAGCACTTGATCAATAGAGGTTATCTTTTCTTCGCAGACCCGAGTTAAGAAATGAGTTCAGCCGAATTCGTGATAAGCATTTTATACGCTCAAAAATAGCAATAAGGACACAACAGCTCGTTTAAATGCATTCTATTTGAAAAATAAACGCAATATCAGAGCTGAGTTCAAACGACGTCATTCAAAGCAAGTATCGTCATTTTTGATTATTGCCTCCAGTTCAGAAATATGTACCACAGTATTTGCAATCACTCAAGTCGACTTAAATCAAATAGATGCTTTGCAATTTAGTTCTCGTTGCGCCAGAAGCTCAAATTCAGATCAAATCTATGAATTTGATTGTCTTTTTCTTGATTTTTTCTCCCTGCTTCGGTTTTTGCGCTGAGGCATTGTGAGTGGGATTTTAAATATACACAAACAGGCGGAAAGTGAAGATTTTACTTCTACCCAAATGTTCTCTCATGGTTCCAAATATCGCCCCTATTCTCAACATCGACAAATCGTGTCTGCAAGCTACTATGCGTGACATCTATGAGTTTAAGTACTTATAGTTACATTGACGGTCTAGTGTTTTACTTTACGTAGCGCCACCGGCAAGTTTCCTATCAGTTATATCCACAACACTATTGCATCTGAAGTATTTGAGGCTGTGATCAACGTATTTTTTTGTCTCCAATCCATTCAGGGAATATCCAGGAAAGTGTTTCCAAATCTTAAGTTCGCTTATATGACTTGAAAGTACATTAAATACTAAAGGTAGGTATGTATGCTCTACTAGCAACTCGTTTTTAATAGGAGCTCCTCATTTCGCCTGGTGGGTGGTAGTAGGAACAGGGGTAGGCTATAGGAACTCACTCTTGAAAATTATCTTGGGAAAGTTTTTGAAGTTTCACTAGTTAACTTAAACTAACATAAGTGAAGAAGGTATATGATCTCTGGAAACCAAAGGAGAATAGTTCCTAATGATTGTATTATTTAGTTTCCAGCTTGATTTCCCAACCCAGGAGGCTGTGAGATACAGAGATTAGGGTAGGCGATAGTTGGAACACTACCTTACATATTTAGGTTACCTTTAAATGTAGTTTATCACTCTTTTGGCAACGTTTGGCGTTTAATCTAATTGGAGATGCAATTTGCTATCACATATCAATTCACAATTTATTCTTTGGAATTTCTATTTGCGACGTTTTGAAGTCACATTCGAAAAACAAGTCGTGGCGTCACGCTCAGAATACTTACAGGAAACAGGATGGCAACAGACCCTACCGCCAGCTATATTTAGCTTGACAGAAAGATGTCCCTCAATTGTTGCTTAACCACACCTAGAACCGCGGATTTTTGACTAAAACCAGGTACTACAAAGCCTTCTAATGAAATAGATGGAGCATGTGTGCAGCTTCACGGTATGTCTTCCGATCGCTCGGTTTGAAGAACGGGTGGAGATCACTTAGTATTGGGAGAAATCATGAATCTCCTAAAGGAGGACTAATTCATGCGCGTGATGAAAAGCACCGATTAGCGCTTCGATAGCCAACTGTTTCAAGTCGATTACCAAGCCCATGTGACTTACACTTCTGAGAACCTACGACAGCAACTCCTTACACATGCTCCGATTGTATCATTGCAAGGTTGACCACAAAGCCGCTTCTGAAACGTATTCGCTAGTATTCGTATTCGCTATACTCTGAATAAATATTACAAAATATTTTTAATCGCGAACTATAGCTATTAATGAAATCTCTTGCTTCTAAAATTAGTAGATATGAGTTCCAACGGGCTCTACAGTCGATGCTGGATAGATCATATCTCTAGAATATCCAATAATTTGAGAAAAAAATGGACACCAGACGTTTGGTCACCCGTCACGTGATGCGTCCACCAATTACTGCCTTTTTTGAGGAGGGGGGGGGGAGGGGAGGGGAGAGGCTTGAAACAACAGGGTGCATGGCCTGAACATTGAGGGTCAGATGATTACAAATGGAGATTAGAGCAGAATCGAGAACTTGGAAGAATCGAGAACTTGGAAGAATCGAGAACTTGGAAGAATCGAAAACTTGGAAGAATCGAAAACTTGGAAGGATCGAATACTTGGAAGAATCGAATACTTAGAAGAATCGAGAGCTTGAAAGAATTGAATACTTGGAAGAATCGAATACTTGGAAGAATCAAATACTCGATATCTGAATAAGTATTCGAATACATATACAAAAATCGATTATTCGACGGAAAGAATAATCTAACTTGCGACGAATACTTCAGATGAAAACTGTTTTTTGCTCGATTCAAAACTTTGGTCGAATTCTAAGGATGAAAACTTTGGTCGAATTCTTAGGATGAATGCTTTAGAAGCTGCGATCGAGAAGCTCGGATAAGCTGTCTCGCTGCATCCTTAAGTTTATTTTCTATAAATATAAAAGCTGTTTTTCATTTATCATTTGGCCACGGTGTTATAACATTTTAAAATCATCTGCGAGTCACGAGATTTACGAGTATTGTACTAGGCTTTTACCCTACAACACCCATAATAACTAATAGTCACATTTATCGGTAGGAAAAATGTAAGAAATTATTCTATTGGTCAAGAAGTCTGAAACTGGTTAGTACGTGCATTTATGCTCAGAGGGTTAATGAGGGTTCGAAAAAAGTAACCGGAAAATTAGTCATTATTTTCACTGTGACAGTGTTTCATTCTCTTATTCGAAACTATACATGTTCAAAACAGTTGAATGGATTATGATATTCATGCGGAGGTTGACTTAATCCTCCAGCCCTTGAGAAGGGGCGGCTTGACCAGGTTTGCGCATGGGCAGCTCATATATCATTAACGGTCGTGTCCATATGCCGCAGTCAAAGTAACAGTTCCCATTATCCAGGAACCATTACATTTAACATCAATCACTGATTTAAACTCGTCAAAACTATCTTAGTTTACATTGGTATTTTCAAAGAGTACTCAAGGGCAGCGATGTCACAAAGGATTTTAGAGTTGAATTTGCTGATTTGAGTTGAAAAGTTGTCAAAAACACATTGTACAACATCCTTACATCAGAGAAAAAATTGCAGTTTCGTACATTTTAGGGGAAATATAAATTTGGTAATTTTTAATGAACGTCGTACTAGAGCATCACAACGGGCTATTGACGACGGTCCGGGATCAATCCCCTAAGGGAAAGATTCGAAGACAACAACACGTCATTTTGAACCACGGTCAGAAGACGAGGGAACTCATGAGCTCGGACCCCACTCACCAAACTTCCACATCAACCCAACATGAGGACTCTCGGTCAACACAGATTTAAGGTGCACCAGCCGCCTCTACACCATACGCTTACAAACATCGATGCACTGACCTGGATTCGAACCAGGAACCTTCCGATCTAGAGGCTGAAACCTTAAACTCCAGACCGGTTGGTCGGCAATATAAGTTGAAATTCGTCAATAGTCCGATGACAACCGGAAAAAATTAACAAACGTCAAGTTCATTTAATATTAGGGAACCGTGAGAAAATAGACTGGATCTTCGAAAATATTTTCTGAATGCGGTTGGTTGGGTTTTATGGTTCAAAGGCCATATTAGAACAAGCTGTGCCAAGCACAAGACAAACAACGTCAAGTGATGGACATACACATACAAGGATTGTTTCTGTCGTTGTGAAATGAACTCAGGCTGACGTCGTGATATAACAGAAACAATATTTACTAACAAAATAATTAATTTTGACAAAAGATATGCAGGAGTGCTTGCGTACTGTTTGTTGACTATACATGAGCAGGACTTGAAGCGCCATGAGAAAAGAAATTCAAAGGTTTCGCACTCTGGCGATTTACGCGTAACATACTGAACAAGGATGTTTACTGATACCGAAGGAAGAAATACAAATAGGGAGGAATCGAATCTGACATGAATCGATGTTGAGCCACCCACAACTCCGCACTTGTCATCGGACCGTAGTTCAAAATCAGAGGTCGTCACCAACACACCTTTGTGTAGCTCCAGTGCTACGTTAACCCTCCTGGTGGTTGTCTCGACAAGGTATCTCGTCATTACCAAAACTGACTTGATCTAGATGGTCGAGGTATCGAGTCATTAGAAAATCTAGATCTGGTCACCATTCAAAAATCGGCAACATATTGATGACGAGACATCTCGCCATTTGTAAAATTGGTTAGATGTCGATGGACGAGATATCTCGTCAAAATCAATTGGAGGGTTAATTGGTCAGATGTCGATGGACGAGATATCTCGTCAAAACCAATTGGAGGGTTAATTGAGCTACCGTTCTACCTACAACTCGAAGGTCACTAGAGCTGTGCTCAAATCAACTGAGACTCCATGCGATTGATGAAGTGCGTTCTTTCAGGAAATCGAATGATTTTGAGGAGCAAAGGTTGCGAAGGAAAGGTTAGGAAATTAAGTGTTTTTATGAAGAGTGGTCGACTTGCTGAAGATTGTCCATTCGCAGCTCATACCTCAGGAACGGACCCAATGCCGGCTAACCCACTGAGCCACAACGACATCACACGCACGATGTAGGACATTCTCTTAGAAAATTAAGTGTTTTTATGAAGAGTGGTTAACTTGCTGAGGTTTGCCCATAGGCAGCTTATACCTCAGGAACGGACCCAATGTGGGTAAACCCATTGAGTCACAACGACATCACACGCACCATGGACGGCGTTCTCTTAGAAAATTAAGTGTTTTTATGAAGAGTGGTTAACTTGCTGAGGTTTGCCCATAGGCAGCTTATACCTCAGGAACGGACCCAATGTGGGTAAACCCATTGAGTCACAACGACATCACACGCACCATGGACGGCGTTCTCTTAGAAAATAATGTGTTTTTATGAAGAGTGGTTAACTTGCAGAGTTTTGCCCATATGCAGCTTATACCTCAGGAACGGACTCAATGTAGCCTAACCCACTGAGTCACAACGACATCACACGCACCATGGACGGCGTTCTCTTAGAAAATTAACTGTTTTTATGAAGAGTGGTCGACTTGCTGAGGTTTGCACCTCAGGAATGTACCTATCCGCATGACAAAAAACCGTTTCCACTGTCCAGACCTCCACACTCCCTATCAACCACCGACTAGAACTCGTCATCGCTATCTCACCCGCACAAAAACACACGCTGCCTCAGTGCACGAGGAAACGACATGCGACATTAGGCTCTCCTTCCCGATAATCCCGCGAGCGCGTTCAATCGCATCTTCTTCCACGAGACCCCTGGCAGAGCCATTCGTCTGCTGCGAGGGAAGGGTTGGAGCCATTGATCTTTTCGATGCATTAGACAACGTCTGATACGCGTCCCTCGGGAGACGAGTAGGAATGGGGATCTATCGGTTATTTGATTCGGACTAATAATCCCTGCGGCGCATCGATAATGGATCCCCATCATGCCCCTGCAATGACCACCCGAAATGAATAATGATTGGAGGACAGAGAAGGGGATTTGATTGGTTTTTGTTTATCATCCCCCGTGCGCGATTGCCGTGATTCGGAGGCATCGATCCTCTGGAAAATTGCCTGTTTTTGGAAAATTCCCTCTGTTTCGCTTGCTTTGAGGATTTACAATCTGCCATCCGTCTTGATGGAGCGTTTGTCAATGTGGGTCTTGCAGGATTGTTGATGGTGCGAAGTTTCGATGTGGGTTTTTGAGTGCTTATGTGTTCTGATTCGTGTTATCAGTTATAGTTTCTGGCCTAACCACTCAAAACGCAATTTTGGGGTTGGCCAGTCTCCTCTCTCCCAGTTACCTATTGAGATTTCTTGATGAATGAAGCTTGTATTATTTACTTCGATTAAACTTTTCTCAGATGGTTCGGTTTTAATGGCCTATTTGACCAAGATACTTCAAACAACTTCAAGTAAAGGACATACATAAAAGCGAGGGGTGGCAGTAGTTGAATTGACATCGCACTGGAGCAACACAGCGGGCTATTGACGGCAATTCGGGATCCATCCCAAAGAGAAAGATCAGAAGACAACATCTCGTATTTTTGAAGCACGGTTACATGACGAGGTAAACATCTGAGCTGTCATCCCACTCTCCGAATTTACACACCACGTCAACGTGGGGCATTTGAGGCCACGACAGGTAGGCTGTAGGGTCTGGCTTCGAGTTCCAATCTCGTATGTACCGAAGTCAGGTGGATTGCTTGAAGTTATCTGGTTTCCTTAGCCTTTCTACTACGGCCGGTACAGCAGTTGTACGTTGATCGCGCCAAGAAGTAATTTAGACTACGTCCAGTACAGCAGTTGTAGCTATAAAGTTATAAGAATCTTGCCAAAAAATAATTTAGACTACGTCCAGTACAGCAGTTGTACCTTTAAAGTTACAAGAATCGTGCCAAGAAATATACGCGCTAGTTATATCTATGGACGAAGTCAAAAGGTGACGATACATTAATGTGGGATAGCTTTCCCGAAAGTCCTCAAGGCCGTCATCTGTCTTTTGACCCAGGCCCTAGGCTTTCCAACAAAAAGTTCTTGGCATGTTAAGGGGTGGCCAGGATACATTTATTAAAAAAAGAAAAGATACTAGAAATACACACATGCAATGTCAATATAAAGTGCATGTAACCTTCAACAGCAGAAACAAAGATACACTTTATTTCCAGCTATTTAAATACAACAAACAAAACACGAGAAGGATCAAATCAATCCACTCAGTCTGTCATAATGTATGCCACCAGGACACGCTCATGTATTTGACAGAAGGATGGTTTATTATTGATTACATTAATACCCATAGAGATTATTCTTTGGATGGTTTAACGATAAGAAAATCTTTAGAAAAAAACCGCAGTGAACACTTAATGACTCCACCTAGCATGGGCAGAGGGAAGTTTCTTAATACCTAATCTATACATAAATAAGAAGACTTGTATCCCACCAGTTCACGGTGGGTGCGATGGAGCAGCACCTTCTATGATGCCCTGGGTCGAAACTGAGGCTACCACGATCTCACTAACGAATGCTTATAAGTCCACATCCATAATAAAAATACGTCCATAAAAAAGTTGGAGCTGGAAAATAAAATTCTAGTAGGGCAATTTGCCAGTTATGGTAAATCGGCTGTCACCAACTTGTTGGGTAAACGTTTTGATTAAAATAAGCTCAGTGCTTAAACGAGTGGGAGTACCAAAAGAATTTGACACATGTATGAATAAGCACATTACTACCTGCCCACACGTTGCCACTGAAATCAATAAGTCGATATTAATTCATTGCAAAAGATAAAAACTAGACCACTTCGGTTACACGTTTGAATTTCATCAATCATTTCATTGCCAATTGGTGTGTGGCATTTATTTTACATAAGAAAATCATATTCCACTTGTAAATTAATTTAAATTCCATTCTTCTCGAATCCTAAATTTCTTTTCATTCATTCCGAAATAAAACCCCAGCATATTCAGTATAGTTTTTATTCACATAAAAAACCACACCCCTATATCCATTAAATACATGTCCGGTTCTTTTATTATGCGAGCAGACGAAATGTCTCAGGTCTGCGCCGGGCCCTCGGTGACAGACAACCATTCGATTTCTCGCCACCCCCTCGCGAGGCTAAAATTGCGATGATCTGTCATCAGGACACCGATCTCCACCCTCTGCCCTACCCCATGTCAAACGATAAATGAAACCGAGTTTAATATTCCGCCAGTGATCTGGCCAGTTATGTTGGGGTTTGATGGACACTGATGACATGGAAGTGGTTGCTTAGTTGCTGAACTTTTCTTCCATCTTAACAGGATACGGGAGTAAATTAATGCGTTTCTGGTAGCAAAAAGAGCTATAGCTGGGTCATAAACAAGGATGTGGCAGTCTAAAGTTATCTGTTTAACTAAGATGATGTGGTTCGAGACCCAACCCTTTTGCCGTGATGGGATATTGGATTCATTTACTTTCATAAGCAAGATGCTGTTGTTTTTGAAGTGTTTGTATTTCATTCGCTTTTATAATGCAAATGCTCTATTCCTTGGGATCGTCAACAGGTGCTTCTAGGGGTTAAGTTATTCGGGTTGAATGCGATATTTCTGATGAGTTCACGGTCGCACAGTTTATTTCATCATTCATGTGTAATCATATGGGCTGAACATGCAAAGATGAAATTTGCCAAATGCAAAAATTTATTTTTCTGCGTCGTTTAGTAGACTAAGATGAATTGCAATCTAATCTTGATAAATATTGCTTCTGTTGGCAATCAGTGTTTATAATGGACCCAAACAGGGCATTACACTTGTTTCATGAAATAAATAGTGTAATTCCATTTGAAAGCTAATACTTTTAATAGGGGATCGCCGTGTATCAGTGTGTTTACTCACTGCGCCAGCAACCTGCGAGTAAAATTCAGTGCAGGTTCATTTCCACCCTTTGTGTACTTCTCTGTCAGTAAAACATTCCTCGTGTGTGTTTGACTGACCTTCCTTTTACTTGACGTTGTCTGCCGCAGCTTGGTCAAATATGGTTTTTGCTCCAAAAAACACAGGCCTAACAAATCAACTTTTTAATTGTTCAATGGGGTTCAAATGTTCTATAGGGTTTAGATCGGGACTATGAGCTGGCCAGGGAAGACATTTTACACATCCATATCTTGAGATACCACTACTTGACAAAGCCTGCAAGTACCTTCCGTCCAAGCAAACAAAGAGATCAGAGGGAAGACGGGAATTTTACTTCCTGTTATCTAAATGCTCTCGCATGAAGCAAATCGAGGTTACCTTAAAATGTAGCTTATCCCTTTTTTTGGCAGCGTCGGGTGTTTGATCTCATTGGTGTTGACCACTCTACTATCATATAACAATTCGGAATTAATTCTTTGAAATTTTTTTGGTGGTGTGCTGAAATTATATTTAAAAAAAAAATAAGCCAACAGACTTACTGGAAACACACATCGCCACAGAAACACTACCACTACTTACATAACCTTGACAGAAAATACCTCTCACAATAAATCAGTCCTATTCACTGAAACGTAACAAACACCTTCATCTGAAAAAGACAGGTTCAACGCCATTTTATGCTAATCTAAAATTGTCCTATTGGTGAATTAACACATTTGGAATGATCATATTAATCCTCCAAGCATCAAATTCCATAATACAGATTATTTAAACAAACCAATGATGCATTTCAGAGCTTCTGGGCAAGATCCGACACAACGAAATCGAATTCGAAATGAAATCTCCTATCGAAGATTTTGAATCCTAAGCAACCCGGCGAGTCAATTTCTCTTTTGGATTCAAAATAAAAGACAGTCGCTGACCAATCTACTATCATATATCAATTGCGAATTCATTTTCTTTGGAATTTTTATTGGAGAAGTCGCGAAAATCATATTCAAAAAACAAGTCAGTTGACATTCTGAATACATATACGAAACACGTATCGCCGCAGAAACATTACTACCACCTATATAAACTTGACATAAAATGCGTCTCATAATAAATCAGTCCAATTCACTGAAACGTAACAAACACCTACATTTGAAAAAGACAGGTTCAACGCCATTTTATGCTAATCTAAAATTGGCCTATTGGTGTATTAGCACATTTGGAATGCTCGCCTTAATCCTCCAAGCATCAAATTCCACAATACAGATTATTCAAACAAACCTATGATGCATTTCAGAGCTTCTGGACAAGATCTGACACAACGAAATCGAATTCGAAATGGAATCCCCAATCAAAGATTTTGAATCCTAAGCATCCCAGCGAGTCAATTTCTCTTTTAGATTCAAAATAGGATCAGTCGCTGACCAATCTACTATCATATGTCAATTGGGAATTCATTTTCTTTGGATTTTTTATTGGAGAAGTAGCGAAAATTATATTCGAAAAACAAGTCAATTGACATTTTGAATACATACACGAAACACGTATCGTCACAGAAACATTACCACCACTTACATAACCCCTTGACAAAAAATAACTCTCACAATAAATCAGTCCAATTCATTGAAACGTAACAAACACCTTCATTCGAAAAAGACAGGTTCAACGCCATTTTATGCTAATCTAAAATTGGTCTATTGACGAATTAACACATTTGGAATGCTCGCCATAATCCTCCCAGCATCCAATTCGACGATACAGATTATTTAAACAAACCTATGATACCCTTCAGAGCTCCTCGACAAGACCCGACAGCGGAATCGAATTTGAAATGGAATCGCCAATCAAAGCTTTTTAATCCTAAACAACCCAGCGAGCCAATTTGTCCGTCGGATTCAAAGTATCCCGAAACTCTCGCAATTACTATGTAATGATCTCTCAGCCGGGAGAATTGATTAAACTTTGGCGTGATGTCCGAGAAATATTACCGGCGACTTTTATGTTCTTAACACTAATATGAGGTCTTAGCTCTTTGGAAGTCTTCCATTAAGTACCTGCTGCGGGGCCTGTGGGGGAGTGCAAAGCCGATTTCTGATGACATACCACCTACCAGACACCCGGGATTATTTGGGGGAATGGGATGAGATCTGGAATGATGCATCGCGTGAGGGGGAGGGCTACCCATTAAATGAGAGGGCAGGACAAGAAAAGCCGTAAAAATCTGGATTTTTACCTGAAAGAAGGAAGATTAGGTTTTGTCGAATGAATGCTGGGGGAGGATTAAGTTCCATTTTTCTTGTTTTATTTATTGGACCGGTAGGAATACTTCATTAGAAAAGAATGGAAGAAGAGTTTGTGAAGGAAGTCTTCAGATTTTGTGTGGTACAGCGGTTGTTCTTAACCTATTGAAAGGGTCGCCGTGGCTTAGCGGGTTTACCCAGTGTCTTAGCAACAAGCGAGTGTAGGCGAAGCAGATTCCATTGTCCCCCGGGTGTATATTTCTGTTCTGCGTCAGCAAACCTTTTGAATTATGTCTGTATATCCATTTGCTTGATGGTGCTTCGAACAGCTTGGTTAAGCATGAACTTTGCGCCATCAAACGTCATTCCAACCAACTGAACCTTTAAAGTTCTATCGACTTTCTTAACCCCAGAAACACATTATCTGGGACTATGATCTGTGCCGTATGTTATTTGGTTTGTCGATATGGGAGGGATTTTCGGAGCAAACAAAAAAACCAGATTGGTTGTGATTTTACATCCGTTATCTAAATGCCCCATCATTATACACATGTTGAGGATACATTAACATAATCGCTGCCGGTTACGTTAGGGTGTGTTGATAGTTATTGCCCCGCCCGCTTAGAAATGGGCTTCACCCCCAGAAGCCGGCTTACTTTTAAAACAAATATGATTGAAAAGTGCGCCAATGTCAGGATAGATTGGCGAAAGCTCAGCCAACAAATTTGGAATTTCATTATCTGTTAGAGGCTTTTTAGATTGCATTTTTCTTTTTAGGGAGCGTGAAGGCCCTACAGAACTATCGTCTCTACAACTCATTATTACTAGATTTATTTAAATAAATTATAAAGCTATAAATTAAATTCGAAACCACATACCTTCACAACTAGCTTCGAATCTTTACTCCATGCCAACGCCTAACATATAATGCCAATTGAAGCCGAGAATAAATGTTGAGACTCAGCCTCTTCCCGCCCGAACGCGTGACTGGCTACTGAGACATCACTCAACACCACGCGATACCACGTGATTGGCTCTTTAGCGCCACATCACGCGCTAGAGCGAGATCGGCAGCGAACGTGTTAAAAGGTCGTGTTGTAGCCACTTTGGCGACGTTTAATATATAATTGATACTGACCAATAAACTAACATATCGATTAGTTGATTGGTCCTTTTTATCTGAGTAGTGCTGAAATCTTATTTGAAAAATAAGCTATGTTGTGTCTTATTCACAGGAAATGAGTACCGCCTCAGAAACACTAGGGTCGCGTAGTCCGTTTGGAACAACAGCGAATTAGATTACGAAGGGTTGCGAGTACGAAACAGTCAATGAATCTGTCAATCAACCAAAGACTGTCGTATAAATAGGGATGCTTTACGTTCAATCTGGCGTGGATGGATGCCAACTCAAGTGTTGATCTCTTCATCTGACCTTGGTTCAAAATGACTTGGTTGACCTTGTTTCTTCCCAACTGAGTTGATCCCGGATCGTCACCAATAGCCCATTGTGTAGCTCCAGTGCGACGTTAATTCAACTACCTACCCTTTACAGAAACACTACCGCCACCTATATTTAGATTGACAGAAATAGCCTCTATCACCATTACAAAGTTTGATGCATTTTTTATTTTTAGCAAAAGTTTATTTTCCACTAATCATGATCCTTCCACAAATCATACGATAATTTTCATCACATGGTTCAAAATTACATGGTGTTGTCCTCGGTTATTTCCGCCGACCAACCGGTATAGTGGTTAAGGTGTTAGCCTCTAGATCGGAAGGTTCCTGGTTCGATTCCGGGTCCGGGCATGGATGTTTGTAAACGTATGGTGTAGAGGCGGCTGGTGCACCTTAAATCTGTCGTGGCCGAAAGTCCTCACGTTGGGTTGGCGTGGAAGTTTGGAGAGTGGGGTGCCAGCTCAGGTGTTCCTTCGTCATCTGACCGTGGTTCAAAATTACGAGGTGTTGTCCTCGGATCTTTCCCTTAAGGGACTGATCCCGGACCGTCGTCAATAGCCCGTTGTGTTGCTCTAGTACGATGTTAACTAAAATTACCATTTACATTACCATTACCTCGGTTATTTCCTTTTGGGAATTGATAAATAGCCCGTCGTGTTGCTTTGGCACGACGTTAATAAAAACTACCTTACTTTACATACGATAATTTAATTTATGCGGTTTCACTTGTTTTGCAATAGCCATTAGTGTTGCTGCAGTGTGGCGCACATTAAATTACCACACACACAACCAACCCAAATATATCGCGAAAACACCAAACCACAACAACCAAAATATGCAAAAATCTCTAATAACAAAAAATAGCAAATAGTTTGCTTGAAGAAAACTAATAAAAAAATACATTATACCATCCAAGTAATGTGTGTGTGTGAGTGTGAACATGGATATCTCATACAAAATTATGCCTCCAAAAACGAGAGAAAAAACCTCGCATGAATAATCATTTTGGCCGAAACAACAACACGTAACAGCTTGTAACGGACCTATCTAATATTCCACGGAATACTTCCGCCCGTGTCTGAATCAGAATCATTATTTAAAACAAATTTTAAGATGTTTGTCTGCCATCGCCCTAGCTGCATATTGATCGAACACAAACACTGCGAATTTTGCATTCGTTTATTGAAAAGTGTGTGCGGAGGGGGTGAGATTAAAAAATAATCTTCACCGTGTGTAGGGGGAGGAAATAAGCAGTAACTGGAATAACAAATCACCAGCTGCTGCCAGACGCTACAACTTAGCAGCAAGTCACATTCTACACACGTCCCTTCTGGACGGCAGCCAAAGTTGATGTAGAATGCAGCTTTGCCATTTTGAACTTATTGATTTCGAATTCGTCTGCAGCTTTTTAAAGCGTTTAACTTCTTTTTTTATTTAAAGTTTTCCGTGTTGACACTCGACAAGAAAAATATGTTTTTCTTCAAGTTGTGACGGGTAAAAAAAAATTCAGTATTTTTCGAATGGATTTGGAAAAGGAATGGATTGGAATATTTGAGGATATCTTGAAGTCGGTTCTGAAACGTATAATTCGAAAGAATTTCGAATACATTTTATCCAGCGTAAAGTATATAAAACTAAAGGAAAGTGAAGAACATGTATTTGATTTATCTTTTCAAATAAAATTTCGAACGAATAGTTATGCTCTCAATAGTCGAATTCGAGATCTGTCATAAGGGTCTTAGTTTGATTTGCTAGTCTAGACACACACAAGAGCTAGTTAGACCACAAATTGTAACCGGAATTTCGGTCTATATGGGTGTTGTGTACGAAAGGGTACCAAGAAGATGACATTTTAACAAAATTTGAGCCTTGCTAATAACATGGGCATTTCTAACCATTGACTTTCATAGACTTTCTCGGGAGTTATTCGTTCAGGTACAATTGGAGGATTTTTCAGAAAAGTTAAATGTAGGTGGCGTTAGTGTATCTGTGGCGGAATGGATGTGTTATGTATTTTATTTTATATGTATATTTTACCTTTTGATTCCTGTTTTTATTTATGTGTATATGTTGGATTTGTGTCTGTACTGCTTTGGAAATAAATAATAATAAAAACCCCACATAGCTTATAATATTTTTTTACTGCAATCCATATGAAATTCCTTTATTCGTAGATGTTGAGAGATGTTGTTCAAGAGATGTTTATAAACCCTCTGTGAGATTTCCGATTAGTGATTATTGCTTTTACCTCACAACATGACTAAATAACCACATCGATTTGTTGAAAGAATCCACAGATTCTTTCAACCTTTAGAAGGCTATATTGCTATCAATAGAGCCTTAGAATAGAATTCTTTGTACAGATCGCATTGCTCCTTTGCTTAAGAATTGAAGCCTTCGGAAAGATTCTACTGGTCAAGAAGTTTAAAACTGGATAGAAGTCATGCAAGGGAAGTCTGCAGATTGTACGGTAGAATCATGCGCGTGCACCCTTTAAATAGAGTTATTCTTCCAGGAGGTTTCGACGAGATACACTACCCTACAATAATGAACCGGACGCTAGGGGATTTGCATAAAATCCGACTACTTGTTTGGGAGTGCGTTTCGTGGTATGGCCTGGACCTTTGCATGTTGTTCTTGGTCAATTGAACGCCTACACGAACATTTTGGACAATCAGGTTCTTCCTACGCTCTGACAATTTTATGGAATGGACGAATGCTACTACCAGGACGACATCGTTCCATGTCATGTTTTAACCTCTGTCAAGCAGTGATATCAAGATATGTATCTAAAACATCATTTCTGGCCTGCTCGGAGTCCCGATCTAAACCCCGCAGAACGTTTGTGGGATGCGTTAGAGCGAGGTTTACGGACCAGGGAACCACGTCCGAAATCTACAGCTGAGCTGGCGACATTCTTGCAGCAAGAATGGACACTACCCATCAAAACCTTGTCGAAAGTATGCCCAGAAGGGTTCCTAGTGTAATTGCAGCACGTGGGGACCATCCTGCTATTAAAGCATGTATTATTTCCCTTATACCATCACATCTTGCTGTCCGGTTCATTATTGTAGGGTAGTATCAAGATATGGATACAGCACGTGGGGGACCATCCCCCTATTAAAGCATGTATTATTTCCCTTATACCATCACATCTTGCTGTCAGGTTCATTATTGTAGGTAGTGAATATCATCCATTAAGATCTGACCTATCAAGCTAATGAAGACATACCTCGTCATCAAGACATTGCCTATTGATTTTTTATGCTGGCGTGATCAGGATCCCGTCAGTTTCCTAATGACGACATATCTCGTCCATTAAGATCGACAACCAACCACCAGGAAGAGTAAGTTGATATCCACACAAAAATCTTTACACAGACAAGCACTACCCTAAATGTCAATATCAATTCCAGCCTCTACCCCTAACGAGCTCTCCGCCCGGCACTGACATCATGCACCCTTCAATTTATTTATCTACTCGATCTCACTCCCGAGCTTATTCTTACCGAAACCTATCCCGTGCTTTTGAGAAACTGGAGAGATGTTTTCTCCAGGTATTACACCAAGACTGACAGTGGTGGTATAAGTATCGCTCCGAAGGAGGAAGTCCTTGTCACTGCAGCACCCCACTGATGGCGGCCACTCAGCCTTCGGGCGCATGCTTTTAGTGTTTTCTTCTTCTTCCCCAAATCCTGCAAGACTTTGATATGGATGGAGGGGGAAACGACAGAAAGGGAAAGGTCAGCAGATCGCTGGCCATCCGGCTAATTTCTGGATCGTGGGCGGAAGATGAAGGATTCCTGATAGGATGGCAGACCTCGACATCAGCGCAATGATGTCCAATGATCGAGGGGAGAGGGGGGGATCATCCAGGAATCGCTGTCATTGTCCGGATGGGGCAGAACACAGGATCGTGACATTCTGTGGTATTTTCGGAATCTTTTGTCTTCCTAGTTTCTGGTGGCGCTGTTTTTTTGTGAGTGTCGAGACTATACCTGGCCGATCTAGATACCTACCACTTTCGGCATGTACAATTTGTTTTATACCCTCATTTTATTTCTAAGTTGTTTCAATGGTCACTGAAGAGTCCTCTTAATAATTTATCTCTGATTCGTTGAAATACAAAGCACAAAATTAGTGACACGCTCAGAACTATCGAACGCAAATTTGTTACAGAAAGAATAGAAATACCTCCTGGTACCTCTTCAAATTCTTTACAGTATAAGCAGCACTTTTTTACAGTACATTTTCAAAACAACGGTGTTATTCGACAGCCGACTATTTCCAAAAAGATTATTGTTTGCAGCTAATATTCTTCATTTCGTCTGTACCTGGATAGACATATGAATAATTATAAAAACAAATTCGTTTATTTTTAGTTTTCGTGTGTTTTAAGATCTATCGGAATGCCTTCTCTATATTTCATTTTTATTTCTATTTACTTTTTTATTTTTATTGCGTCTACAAATATGACTTTGCGGGCCACAAGAAATATCGAAATACGCATTCGACTAGAGCAGCATTGATCCAGATCTTTAAAGCCTTCCCTTTCTTTTCTTCGAGATTTCATGGAAAAGTGAGCAGAAGACAGGAATTGGTAACACTGATCACAATAGTGCTGTTTTAAATAATTTGATTTTCATTGCTACAAATTATTGAAATAGTTAAAGGTGGATTGAATGTTAGATTTTTGTTACTTTTGTATATCTGTGTTCTAATACGAAATAGTTTTCAATATTTTGATCCCTAATTTAACTTTCCGAGTTTTCTGAGGAGTGTATATTTGCTTTAATTCTTCAACACACAACATGACTAAACAACCACAACTGTTGGTAGAAAGAGTTATAGAATGATTATATCGGTCAAAAAAAGTCAAAACTTATAAAAGTCACGCAGGGAAGACTGCGGGTTACAAAACGAATACATGTCTACTTCATTAGAAGGTCGATGGAGTGGAATCAGAAGATCTCAGTGGTCTTACGAGTCGACTTGGAAAAGTGGCAAGTGGGCCGATTGTCAATCAGAGCGCGGATTAGTGTTTAATCACAATGGATAATCACTTAAACTAAGGAACGACATATGTCACATTAGAATTCATGCTTTTCCCCACTCACGTGACAGATTTTTAAACAGAGCGACTGGAAGAAATAGCATGAAGATCTACATGCGTATATTCCGTCTATTTCATTTCAAGTTTGATTTCCACGGAACCAACATTACGGATAGCAATTTGAGGCTGGCAAGTCGTAATTTGAATATTTGTCCTTTTCTACGACTTTCTTCGATTTCTGATGGTAAAGTAATTTGGAAAAATAAATCTGCTCTATTTCACCACAATGTTTGATAAATAAACAAATGTGGGGACAGCTACACTCTACGTTTATGAGTTATGGCAACGGCTTGGCGATTTTTTTTGGCGCACTTCTAGTAGCGAGTTACGATAAATTAAGGCAACCCATCTGTCGTTACGGTTGTTGTGGTTTTCATGGCAACCTCGGCAAACGGAAACTTTCAATTTTCATTTTGAAGTTCTTCCAAAATCCGTTAAAGTCGTTTGATTTCATTGGTTTGTTTAAAAATTTTTCTTTTCTCCCATTCGATATTTTGATTTTAAAATATTCTTTGATTGCATTGGTCCTTTTAAATCTTTTTCTGTGATACCATTGGTCCATTTATTTGTACTTCGACAGTTGTGGAATTTTTATTTTATTATATTAGTTTTCACAAAAGGATTAAGAATTTGATTTTTTGCGATTTTCGTTTTGATTATTTTTTTACGCAAGAGTTCTGACGTTATCAGGTTGTATTATTTCTCGCTTTTTTTTCTTAGATAAATATTTTTCTTTTTCAACATGCCTTCTGTATTTAGTGTAATTGATAAGTTTCAGGGAATATATATATATATATATATATATATATATATATATATATATTTGTCCAAGGGTTCTTCGTCAATCGCCAGATTGAATTGCTTCCCTGGCCTGCTCGCTCTCCGGATCTTTCGCCGATAGAAAACACGTGGTCCATGGTTGCTCAACGATTGACCCAGATTACATCCCCAGCTGCCACACCAGATCAACTTTGGCAACGTTTGGAAGCTGCTTGATCTGCTGCACCCCAAGAACACATTCAAAGTCTCTTTGAATCAATGCCGAGGCGTGTGGCAGCGGTGATCTCCAACAATGGCGGCTACTCTGGCTACTGATTTTGGCAGGAACCACACTTCACAGAAGTCTATAAATTTAATCGTTTGATACTTGGTCAACATGTTATCTACAAACATGTTATTACAAAATAAATATTGTTGTAATGTCTTTCTTGGTGTTGCAATTTGGGTGGCCAGCAGTGTATTACTTAGAAAAGTTTGCAGTTCTGCTGTCTCACGAGAATTTGGGTTTTCCCAATTTGGTTAACCCTCCAAAATATGTATCGTCCATCAAGATCTGACCAATTTTATCAAATCTTGATGACGCGATGGATCTGGTTAGTTTTCTTCCAATGACGAGATTGTTGAGACAACCACCAGGAGGATTAATGTGGTTAATGTACTAACTCCCCATAACTCCATCCGTAATAGCACCCTTGCCACCAAGAGATAACAGAATTACACGAAACTAAATGCTTCATACATCATATTAAATGCTCCATACTTCATATTAAATGCTCCGTACTTCATACTAAATACTTCATGCCATAGAATGACACAGGATCTAAATGCAAGAAAAACCCCGAGTTGAAACATTGTACCCAATAACCAAATTTGACACTGTTTTGCCATCACGGATCACATCATAAAGTTAAGAAAAAGGGCCTGGAGAATAAAGTTCTATTCAGGCAACCCCCAGGATCTTAAACTCTCTCTGACACATACCATAAACGTCGAGGGAAAGCTAAAAGGGAGGTATGGAGATTTTACTGCTGGGTGGGGAGATTTTGATAATTGAAACATTCCCTTCGGTACAATACTATCTAATGTGTAGTTCCGAGTGCAACCATAAATATTCAGCAACCATGGAATAAGTTTAGAACACACATTCTTGGAGCTAAGGTGTGGAGAAGTTTCCGCTATTGAAAGCTGCAGATAATCTATTTAATCGGGACTATTAGTGGCTTACGCTGCGGCGATATTTTGGAAAAGTGGACGTCAAAAGGTTATCAAGTTTGAGATTGGAATTGAATAATAAATGAGAGTATATCAGCTATTTAATTTTGATGTTAACCGACGGTTAAATTAAAGAAGATTGCTTTCTAAAATGAGGTATATAGAAATTACTATATCCCTTATTATACGGGAGGATTTGGATGATGGATGTAAAATGTTTGCTTTCTGTTTGGTTTGTTTCTTTGCATTGAAAATCTTTCTAATAGGAATAGCCCTTTGTGTTTGATTCGGTGCTATGCAAATTCAACCAACCCCTACCTTCCTACCTCCTCTTAGATACATTTTTTATTGTTTTCAGCTTCTGTAGAGTATTATATAGAACACACAAAGGTATCGTTACAGTTTTAACACTAATACGTATTGACACCTTAGCTTGAAATACATAACTGGATTACCTTAAAATGCAGTTTATCACCGTTTTGGGGACTATTGGCATTTAATCTAGTTTGCGTTGAGACGAATTGACTATCACACATCGATACATAGTGGGGTGGCCTTAAAATTTAATTTATTGTCATTATGCGTGACTGCTTGGCGATTAATAACTGCTTGGCGATTAATAACTGCTTGGCGATAATTAGTGTTTGACAAATCATATATAGATTCCGTATTTATTCTTTGGAATTTTTATTGGTGGAGTGCCAAAATCGTGTTCGAAAACCAAATCAAGTGACGTCACATTCGGAATACGTAGAGGAAATACACTTATCCTCAGAAATACTAGCGCTACCTACATTTAACTTGACACATCCTCTCATATGTAATTCTATTATGATGCTTCAAGGAAATGATTCTTTTGAATTTGTTAGATGTCAACAACTTGGCCAGACATCACGAGACTCACCTCGCAAATTAAATATGTAGACGGAAAAAAACCTTCCTTCTCCATTAATATTTAAAAAATACAAATGGAATGAGTGATTAAAAGAGCATGGGAGAGAGAGAGAGGGAGGGAGAGAGCGAGAGAGATAAGAGAGAGAGAGAGAAAAGAGAGAAGAGAAGAGAGAGAGAGGGAGGGAGAGAGATAAGAGAAGAGAGAGAGAGCTAGGGAGAGAGGGAGAGAGACAAGAGAAGAGAGAAGAGAGGGAGGGAGAGATAAAGAGAGAGAAAGAAAGAGAGAGAGAATAAAGTTAAGTCTATGAGTAATTAGATTGGTTGACTGGTAGTTGAATTTATATCGTGCTGGAACAACACAACGGGCTATTTGAATCACTAGAAGGAAACTATGAAATTAAAAATAACCGAAGGAAATTAGCTTATAGCGATTCCAGCGATTTGAGCCACGTGGATTGGGACGAGTCTATACGTCATATTAGAGGACAGGCAGTGTCGTAAATAGCCATTCTTGTGCCCTGTGTAAGAATTTCCATTTAGGCCCTTTAATTAATTAGGTTTGGGAAAATTATAAAACAAATATATTACAATAGATTTTTAATAAGAATTATTTTAATTACTCTTTTCTGGCTTTCATTTCAGCAAATTCATTTATTATATACATCATAATTAATATTTTTAACGATATTGTATTCTATTGAAATAATACAAAGATTGGATAATCGTTCTTGTCCGAAAGTTGATTTAAATAATTTTTTATTAATTTTAAATTGCTAAAACTTTTATAGCACGAAGCAATAGAAACAGGAAGAGTTAGAAATATTCAAAGAGCGACATTCATTGATATTTGGGTAAGATTCAAATAAAACCAAAATCATAAAGAGCCTGTAGAATATTAAGCGAAGATGCAGTTTCTATATTTTGTATTATAGTCGTTACTTCAAGCTTAAAACTTTCAATTTCACATGGGAATTCGTACTTTTTTTTAAATCTTTGCTATATTTAAAATCGAGATCTGCAACTGATTAAAAAAAAATTAGCAACACATATTGTAAAGACGAGCCACAGAGAAAGCAAAAATCGTCACAGATAGTTTTTATTTTTGGATTACGCCAATTTATTTAAGACAATAGTGTCAAGAGCACTGTAAATTTGTATTTTAAATAATACTTCGGGCGTCAAATTACTTCCTTCATCTGGTGTTTCATCTATTTCCATTATCTTAACTTTTCTCTTTCGTTTATTAAAAAATCCCTTCTCTATACCTATTTCTTCAGCCAAATTTTGTACTTCCTGGAAATTTTGTTCAAAACTTGTATCTTGAAACCCTTGTAATGTAGTATGTAATCCAGCAATTGATTTTGTTGCACAGTCTATCGACAAATCTTGTAATGCTTTATTTATTCGATCGATGTATTGTAGAATTTTATTCCACATAGAAGGAGTACATATAAATCTATAATTAATTTGCAAAATCTAGCTTTTTGCATTCGATACGGCTTCTGGATTTGAAAAATCGTTTGCAGTTCTATCATTACTTCAGATACTTGTAAATACAGCGCCTTCATTGCACTGGCCTTTGATGACCACCTTACATCAGAAAAACTTTTAAGTGATAATTATAGGCACTTTATTAAAATGTCTCAATGTGTTGTTGAGGATTAGAAAAAATTAAATGATCTCTGCACAGTTCCAAAAAAGTAATCATTTCTGAAGTTGTAGATGCAGCGTGGACACCGAATAAATTTAGGTTATGAGCTGTACAAGGTACAATTAATGCTAATAATTAATTTCCAAAATACGTGAACTTTCTCCCTTATATTTGCCTTGTTTATTGAATCAACTACGTAATCATCAATTTCATTACCCGACTTTCCATTTCACATACGAATTTCGGTGCTCCGGAGAATTTTCGTATTGGGGAATAACAGGATGATGATGCCTGCAATCATGAAATACTATTTGTGGGTCTAAAAGGTTATGCGATTTATGTCCGAAAAGCATGCAAGGAAAGCAAAATACTGCATTTTGATTAATGGAATATAAAATCCATTTGCTTCTAACAGTTTCTCCATTAATTTATTTAACAAAACAAGTCCTTTGTAAATTTTCGCCCTGAATCGTCTGCTTTCAACGAGTTAAAGTTAATGTTTGTTGCCTTGATCTGGACCATGTGTGACAAGGGAATATCTATATATATATATTTCTCTTACGTGGCACGCAAAAAAGACGTTATTTGTTACCGCGTTTTGGCAACATTGTGCGATTGTTTGTTTACTAGGAGCCGCGCGCCTCATTTGAATCTATAGCGTTATCGGATGAAATTTTATTATAATTATTTTTGCATCATTTCTATATATATAATTCTCTTACGTGGCACGCAAAAAAGACGTTATTTGTAATCGCGTTTTGGCAACACTGTACGATTGTTGGTTTATCGTAAAGTCTCGCGCATCGATTGAATTTATAGCGTTATCGGATGAAATTTTATTGAAAAAAAAAGGAAATTTTAATGAGCTGTTGCAGTTAGTTTATAATAGAAATCAAAGAAAGCGGAGAATCTTTTCAGGACCATTTAAAAAACGGTCCTTTTCAGGGCCAATAATTATAGTTCAACAAGACGCTTGCACTACAACTTTCGGCAACAAACTCAATGAAAAAGTGTGGGTCGTTTGAGTGCTGGGAAAAAGTACACACAAACAACATGCTGGGTATTCAATTTCCAAAGCAACGCTCACATTTCGAGTCAAAATTTGCACAAAGTTTTCATTTGAATTCTGATTTTAGAGATACTGTATATATTTTTTTCTGTGATACAGCAAATTTAGATTTGAAAAACATTTTTTTTTGGTAAGATATTTTATAAACAATCCCTTCTGCTAGGACACATGTCTTCATTGAGGCGAGCGAAGCGAGCATAGGTTCGCGCAGCGAACCAATGAGGATTGTGAAGCAATCCTCCGGGGGTTGGCGAGCGTTAGCGAGCAGGGGGCAGGCCCCCTAGTATTAATTTATTTCTAATAGCAGGCCAGGAATGTGGATCGTTGTAAGTTAGCAATATTTCTTCTGGAACAGCATATAGAGCACATATTTTGTAAGGTATTATCGACATGTGAGACAGTACTTTGTGCAGGCTCGTCCTCTTTGAATTTATTATGGGGCAACTGTAGTAAAATATCTTGTGAAGCAGTAGATTTTTCTTCTTGCAGTGGCTCCTTGTTATTGCTTCTCTGAGAATTGACGTTCATTGAAGAGTATATGTCAAATGTAGTGTATCATCAGTTTGTGAAGCAGTAGTAGATTTGACCTCTTCTGCACCTCCTCCGTTCTCTGATGTGTCTGTTCTTAGCCATTTAACAAACTGTTGCGACATTGACTTGCATTATTCTAATTTCCGTTTTCTTATATTTCATTTTTGTGGACCTGACAGTTGCTTAGACATTTTAAAACTAGAAAAAAAAATTATTTTTAACATGTTGCCTGACAAGTATAAAACTGTTATAAGATACTATTTACTTACTATTATTTATAGAGCGAATGCAAACACGTGACGAAATACCATTTCCTTGGATGCCCTCGTATCCTATATTCATATATTTTTTCCAATTTAGTAAAATGTCTATGCAGTGCTGTAAAATATCTTTTAACTACAAAGAGGAACTGAGTACAAATAGTTGAATATGGGCGGCGATGTAAGGATGCTGCTGACGAAAATAATCTAGACAAATTGGTGGCACACCAGGCTCATTCTTTCGATTGAAGGTTATTTTTTATTTTACTGATTTGATTGATGTGAATTTCTAATAACAGTGAACAAACTAGTGTGTTTATGAGTAATTAATTTCTTCTTGTTTCATTTTAATAAATAGCTTTATGATTTTAATTCCGAGTTGTTTCATTTCCAAACTAGCTTTTTGAAAATCTAAACTGGCACACTCAGCTATACATGAATGTGTTGGTGATATTCAACAGTTATAAAAGCGCTGTTATACTTCATTTATTGTAAGTTGATATAGAGCTTGCCAGAGAGGGGCTCCCAAGAAAATTTTCATTGAAAAATGGGTGTTAAGTCAAAAAAATTTGAAAATAGGCTTTTAAATATTAAAAAAAAAAGAATCAGCAAGGAGCCATTAAATCTAATCCTACTATACACTACCCTACAATAATGGACCGGACAGCAAGATGTGATGGTATAAGGAAAATAATGCATGCTTTAATAGGAGGACGGTCACCCACATGCTGCAATGACACTAGCAACCCATCTGGGCATACTTTCAACAAGGTTTTGATACACAGCTATGGGTATTTGTGTCCATTCCCGCTGCAAGAATGTCGCCAGCTCAGCTGTAGATTTAGGACGTGGTTACCTGGTCCGTCAGCGTCGCTCTAACGCGTCCCACAAATGTTCTATAGAGTTTATGTCGGGACTCTGAGCAGGCCAGGGAAGACTTTTACATCCATACCTTGATACCACTGCTAGACAGAGGCTTCATAATGACACTGAGCGTTGTCGTCCTGGAGGTAACATTCGTCCATTCTATAAAATTGCCAGATCGTAGAAAGAACCTGATTGTCCAAAATGTTCATGTAGGCGTCGGCGTTCAATTTACTTGGAATAACAAGCAAAGGTCCCAGGCCATAACACGAAAAACACCTCCAAACAAGTAGTCGGATTTTATGCAAATCCGCTGGCGTTCGGTTCATTTATGTTTGTTAGTGTATCTCTTTACTTCATAATAAACGATGTTTCTACATAGATAAATGGTCTGATTCTCTACAATCCCAGAAATCTTCGATTGTGTCTCCAAAGAAGTCTCCAAATGCACACACATAACAAGTAAATTCCCCCCCACACATTCTGTACTAATTTAAATTCAAAATCCCATCTACTATCCAGCCTTTAGATCGGAAGGTTCCTGGTTCGAATTCGGGTCAGTGCATGGATGTTTGTAAGCGTATGGTGTAGTGGCGGTTTGTGCACCTGAAATCTGTTGTGGCCGAAAATCATCACATTGGGTTGGTGTGGAAGTCTGGAGAGTGGGATGCCAGCTCAAGTGTTGCCTCGTCATCTGAACATGGCTCAAAATTTTATATTTAGCGGATATTTTCCTTAGGGGGATTGATTCCGGACTGGTCTTCAATAGCCCGTTGTGATGCTCTAGATGCAAATAAAATTACCTTACCCTTCTACTATCTAAGCGAAACGAGCATGTTTCGAGCCAAATAGAACTGTGTGACAATATTGGCGAGCTTGTTGGCGAGCTTTTACGACCAAGGGCGGAGCTTCCAAGAATAAATCAAACGTTCAATTTATTCAGACGAAACAAATTTCAAAAGGAAAAAAAAACACACACAAAAATTGAAATAATATTATCAGCTAACAACAAAGAATGTAGCATGCCATGCCATGATAATAAAATACCATGCCATTTTCAAATTAGTGCATTGTGCATTAAGAAATCATAAAGCATCTGCAGAAAAACAGGAATCTTATTTCAAAAACAATGTACTCCTCTTATGAAAACTGATATGACTTGTTTCACTGTTTTTTTAATTTCATTTATTGAATGCATTTCGAAAGTAAAATGAAATGTACGGCATGCAAGAGCAAGAAATCAATATCTACATATGTACAAATAAAGAGGGACTAAAATAGAACACGGAGTGGTCTTTTTAATAACGTTCTTTTTTTGCTACGGTATTCGTTTAATGAGGCATCCAGCCAGGAAATTCCTCAGAAATCATTGAGGAGATTTCATACTCCATGTCCAGAATTAGAGGAAAAGAAAACAAAAACGACAAAACTGCGAGTATTTCAATAACGAACGAAAAAAATCAGGGAAAAAGAACGGCTCAATTCATGCGCGAGGAAATAAAAACAAACCCACAATTTTCGAATCAGCGTCGGATTTCTGCATCGCGAGTAGATGAAAAAGAAATACTCTCCCCCCCCCCTTTCTGGAAATAAAAATCATTAAAACCGAAAAATAACAGTTCGGGACTGGAGCTGAGAGCAAAAATGGATGTAGAAAAATCAATTAGATGTTCGAATTTTTTCCCCTCTTTCCCTCCTCGTCCCTCTTTTATATCTTCTTTTCTCGCTCAACTTTATTAGAGAAGGATGCGAACTCCTCAGCCCGCACTTGAAATGACGTTTCACGGTCCAGGAGACTCGGTCGCTGATTGGTCGGTTCCGTTCGGGAGCGGAGGTGTACGAGTCCTGAATTGCGCACGTGCTTAGTTGTTTTCCTCCTGCTCTTTGGAAGGGAGTTGAAAGGGAAGAGTAAATGGAAAGGTGGGCCTTGCTTTTTGAAAAGCTAATGGGAAAAAGGAATAGTACGCCATATGGGAAATGAAGTAATTACAAAATGATTCGCCAACTTGGGATTATATTCCTCTGAGTCACCCCTGGTTTGGGTTCGAAACTTTCCCCATGCCATTATTTTTATCAATACTACGCATCGCTTACCTCAAGCCTTTTATTCAATCTAGACAGCTCCGAGATAACAGGAAGGTGAATAAACAGCAAAAGTGTAACGAATCTGCTTCTAAAATTGCATTATGTAATATTTTCAAGGTATTGGCAGAATCACAACTTCTATAACATATTTTACTGACTTGGTACAGTTAAAGTTATTTTGTGTTGCATGAAAATGTGGAACACCTTATATGGAACATCTAAAGAACTTGTTATCGTTTGAATTTATTATTGGTTACCTCTAGGCCTTTTATTTAGTATAGACAGTACCAAGATAACTAGAGTGTAAATAAGCAGCAAAAGTCTGTAAACACTTATTCTAAAATTGCATTTTATTTTCAAGGTTTTGACAGAATTCTTTCTCTAAAAATATAACACAGACTTGTACAGTTAAAGTTACATTGTGTTACATGAAAATGTGGAACACCTTATATGGAACATCTAAAGAACTTGTTATCGTTTGAATTTATTATTGGTTACCTCTAGGCCTTTTATTTAGTATAGACAGTACTGATATAACTAGAGTGTAAATAAGGAGCCGAAGTCTGTAAACACTTATTCTAAAATTGTATTATATTTTCAAGGTTTTGACAGAATTCTTTCTCTAAAAATATAACACAGACTTGTACAGTTAAAGTTACATTGTGTTACATGTGAAAATGTGGAACACCTTATATGGAACATCTAAAGAACTTGTTATCGTTTGAATTTATTATTGGTTACCTCTAGGCCTTTTATTTAGTATAGACAGTACCGAGATAACTAGAGTGTAAATAAGCAGCAAAAGTCTGTAAACACTTATTCTAAAATTGCATTATATTTTCAAGGTTTTGACAGAATTCTTTCTCTAAAAATATAACACAGACTTGTACAGTTAAAGTTACATTGTGTTACATGAAAATGTGGAACACCGTATATGGAACATCTAAAGAACTTGTTATCGTTTGAATTTATTATTGGTTACCTCTAGGCATTTTATTTAGTATAGACAGTACCGAGATAACTAGAGTGTAAATAAGCAGCAAAAGTCTGTAAACACTTATTCTAAAATTGCATTATATTTTCAAGGTTTTGACAGAATTCTTTTTCTAAAAATATATATATATATATATATATATATATATATATATATATATATAACACAGACTTGTACAGTTAAAGTTACATTGTGTTACTTGAAAATGTGGAACACCTTATATGGAACATCTAAAGAACTTGTTATCGTTTGAATTTATTATTGGTTACCTCTAGGCCTTTTATTTAGTATAGACAGTACTGATATAACTAGAGTGTAAATAAGGAGCCGAAGTCTGTAAATACTTATTCTAAAATTGCATTATATTTTCAAGGTTTTGACAGAATTCTTTCTCTAAAAATATAGCACAGACTTGTACAGTTAAAGATACATTGTGTTACATGAAAATGTGGAACACTTTATATGGAACATGTAAAGAATTTGTTATAATTTGAATTTATTATTGGTTAACTCCAGCCTTTATTTAGTATAGACAGTTTCGAGATAACTGGAGTGTAAATAAACAGCAAAAGTTTGTGAAGAATTATTCTAAAATTGCATTATATTTTCAAGGTTTTGACCGAATTCTTTCTCTAAAATTTTTTCACAGACTTGTACAGTTAAAGTTACATTGTGTTACATGAAAATGTGGAACACCTTATATGGAACATCTAAAGAACTTGTTATCTTTTGAATTTATTATTGGTTACCTCTAGGCCTTTTATTTAGTATAGACAGTACTGATATAACTAGAGTGTAAATAAGGAGCCGAAGTCTGTAAACACTTATTCTAAAATTGCATTATATTTTCAAGGTTTTGATAGAATTCTTTCTCTAAAAATATATTGCACAGACTTTTACAGTTAAAGTAACATTGTGTTACATGAAAATGTGGATCGCCTTATAATGAAGATCTAAAGAATGTAGTACAAAATAACTTTTATATATGTACATTTGATTAGTGTTTAAGATCGAAGAAAAAATCCATGTTTTCCACTTGCCTTCAATTATATTAACCCTCCAAGTGGTTTCGATGATACATCTCGTCTATCAAGACCTGGTCAGTTTTGTTAATTTTGAGAAAGTTCGTTGAGACAACCACCAGGAGGGTTAAATTTCTTTAATTCACATTGGAAAGAAAAGTTTAAGAATATTGTCAATATACGTCATTTTCACAATAAATCTTTCCTCAAGGCACTCTTATCCACATTAACCAGCTTTGCATATAAATTCTCAGGCAATGTAGGTGTGTTTGCCATTTTGATTTTTGAATTTTCCCATCTGATCTTAGCAGCCAGTAACATATTCTAAATTTTTTTCGCCATTTTACGTATTGTCGAATGTAAGTACAAGTCTTTCGAAGGAAGATTTGTGTGTAACAGAAAATATTAGTATTGAACACAAACGTACGCACAAACAAACGTATTTCATGACAAGTCACTCAATAAAAATATTTTTAAAACTTACTTTCTCGAAAGTAAATGGCTCATTGAACGAGGTTTTGAAACATTTTCAGCACCACGAAGTACAATTTTAAAAACGGATTTTCCACTGACGCCTCGAACAAAATGTTGAATTCCTTCCAACACAGATGCTTTCTCTATGAAATCCGATAGATTTTGATAACCAGTTACTGGCTTCTAAGATCAGATGGGAAAATTCAAAAATCAAAATGGCAAACACACCTACATTGCCTGAGAATTTATATGCAAAGCTGGTTAATGTGGATAAGAGTGCCTTGAGGAAAGATTTATTGTGAAAATGACGTATATTGACAATATTCTTAAACTTTACTTTCCAATGTGTAAAAGAAATTTAACCATCCTGGTGGCTGTTTCAACGAGGTTTCTCAAAATTAACAAAACTGACCATGTCTTGATGGACGAAATAATGCGATGTTCCATATTGTTCCGTATAGCGTGCACTCAAATACGCCTTGTTTTTATAAATCCGTGACACTATTTCAATGCTTTTAAAATTTCCCTTCAAAATTCAGACTGTGTTTATTTTTACCCTCCAAGGAATTTTGATACCTCGACCATCAAGATCTGACTAATTTTCTAATGACGGGTTATCTCGGCTTCAGGATATTGCCAGTTTTTTATGATGACGAGATCAAGATATGGTCGATTTTCTTATTAATGACGAGTTATCTCATCGATCTATATGTGATCAGTTTCCGCCAATGACGAACTACTTCCTCGAGACAAACACCAGAAGGATTTAATCATTTCTCTTTAAGCTGCTTGTTTGTTATGAGGATATAATAAATTGCTTCTTTCTGTTCATGATTGTTGGTCAAAAAATGGATTCCCCGGAAGATCCATTACTCTGTTGACAAAAGTGCCAAAACAATCTTCCCCAACACACAGCGCCATATCGCGAAAATATCGTAAACATCGCTTAAAGCATCGATGGGAGAATCAGCAAGAATAGGTGTTATAACAAGATCGGAATACCAAAGCCAGGAGAGAAAAAATAACAAGACGGTTTTTTTTTGTAAGGAAAGGAAATTGCCTTTTCATTCTTTTCGAATATTCTAAGACTGCATCGACAGCTCGTTCTCGAGTGCGCTACGTGTTCGATGCAAAGTTTCAGAAGTGTCAATTTCTCACGTGAGAGAACAGCTAAGAGGACTTCCATTGTTGGTTTTAAAAAGGCGGCGATTATTTATGGGTGGGCTCCTTGCTTGAGGCTAATCGGTGGAAAGGACGAAGAGCTTGTTTTGACACTCGCAGAATCGATAGACTCGAGTTCTTTCGGGGAAAAAAAAAGCAGCTGTTAGTTCTATCCAGCAGAAAACGTCCGGAACAATTCTTCAATTTGAGTAAGTTATTTTAATGGGTACTTCCCGGTCCAGCCAAAGACGGTCGTATATATATGCGGGGACTTTTTCTAGTTCGAAACTGGTGCATGTTAAATCTATCGTGTCCTCAAATGTACTCACGTTAGTGTTGTTGGAGAGTGGGGTACCAGCTTAGGTGTTGACCTCGTCATCTGACCATGGTTCAAAATGACGTGGTGTTGTCTCATGTGGTGGCCCAGTTGGTGGAGTCTCGGATTAACAACATTTGCGGGTTTGAAACGCGATTCAACATAACACCGTCTATGCGTGGAGGCTGGTGCTCGTTAAATCTACCGTGGCTTCAAATGCCCTAGCGTTGGCGTGGCGTGGAAGTTTGGTGAGGTGAGATTCCGGGGGACAACATTTCGTAATTTTGAATCAAGGTCAGATGACGAGGTAACACCTGAGCTGGCACCCTCTCTCTAAACTTCCACACCACGCCAACTTGAGGATGTTTGAGGCCATGACAGTTTAACGTGCTCCAGCCTCCACGTACATGACGGTCTTTGGTTGGATCCAGTTTCGAACTCGCAAACCTCCGGTTGCTAATCTGCTATTCTTCTAGTCGGACCACCACTGCCCTTCTGATATGGAAACTAATGTTTAAATTGTAGCTGGTTTGCAACAAACAAGAAAAACTGGGAAACAAGCTTTACTGTTTTCACAAGAGAAAAGTGGAAATCGAGCTCAACAACGATGCATACAATCAGGTTTTATTTTCTTCGAAAATTTAATTTAAACTGTTTATATTTTTCTGTGGAATGAAATATGATGATAGACTCACACAGAGAAATTTGATTCGAATTATTTAAAGCATGTACAACTATTATCTTAGAATTAAATCAAAAATTTTCTATCAGCGCACACGTGAACAAATATTTTCTGTTTCCAATGATAAATAATTCATACACGTTTTCCAATAAAAACAGCACCCATAGACATTTTGTTTTAAAAATGGCGCGTATAAAATACCCACGAGAAAGAAATATACTTTTTGCTGACGGGTACAAATATTCGAAGACAATTACAAATGCAAATATACTGGCGAAATAAAATAAATAGCTTCCATCCAAGCGAGTAAAATTTAACTTTTATTCCCAACAACGAGCAATGCATATCATATTCATATTTCATTGTTTATTTCCCGTTTTATGGCACATTTGTTTATTTTTATATCCTCTACAACTCCACTCCTGTTACGCTGTTTCTTACAATGATTCCACAATTCCACTTCCAAATGAACATTTCACGACCATTACATTTCGGTTAAAAAAAAAGTACCAGATGGAGACCTGGCAACAAAAACAACCCCCAATCCCACACATCGTTTGTGGAATTGTACGTTCCTCCGCAAATTCATTGTTGTTCCTGAAGCCATTCTCGTCTGAATATAATTCTCGTTCGTTTAGTTACAAACTGATGTCGTTACTGCCCGAACTCTAACGACCCGGCTCTACCACTGATGGCTCATTCGAAAAGGGTAATCAGGGCAGGCGGGCAGATATGAGTCATGAGGAGTACGTGGACTCAATTTAATGGGCGAGTTTTATCGACTCGTTTCGTTCGGGTTGCACTCGAACGTTCCTCGAGCTTGTGGTGGTGCGTTGGTTTTTAACTTTTGTGAGATATTTAACTCGTGTGCGATAAAGAGTGACAAAAAGGAAAATCATTTTTCCGGCTCTTGTAATTACTTCCGATTTTAAATGGATTGAGATTCGAAGGCACGTTCTCACGAATCAAGTTTAATTAACCGATTATAGTAGATCGATAAAAGTAGAATATGACTTGAATCAGTTTTTGCTCACACATTTCAGTAGAAACTGATCAACAGTTTAATAAACGAAAATATAAAAGTTACAATTTAAAAGTTATTTATAGAAAATCACATTTTAGGTATCGAACTGGTGTAAAAATTTTCCGCAGATTTCAAATATGTTTAAATTTTTACTCTATCTTTAACGATCGCGAAGATACAAACTTGGCCTAGAGAAAAAAAAATCACTTTTGTTTTGTTTCTCGAATAAAATAAACCACGACAGATCATTTGCGTGGAAATAACTCGAAAGAAGATGGCGGAAGACTCATCACTTGAAGGATAAAGTTTGAATGGGTCAAACTTTTTTTGATCCATTAAAAAGTTGATCAACTCATTGAAACAAAGGTACCAATATAGTTTTCATTCAACTTTTGTTGATTAATTATAGTCGGTTAATTATAGTCGGTTAATTACACTCGATTCGTGAGAATGCGCCTTTAACTGAGACTTTGAAATGGTTGGAACTGGATGATTGAAAAAAATAAACATTTACCTCAACAAGTCCTTTTTTCACTTGCATTATAATACAACAAAATCGTAATTCAATACGTGAACTTTTAATTCTGTTTTTATGTTTTCAGAGTTGATGACAACTTTTTAAACGGACATGTTTGTTCACTAATAAAACGGGAGACCGGGGTAGAGTAAGAGTAAAGAGTAAAGGCGCGTTCTCACGAATCAAGTTTAATTGAGCGATTATAGTAGATCAACAAAAGTTGAATGAAAAATATACTGAGAACCTTTGTTTCATTAGAGTTGATCCACTTTTTAGTGGATCAAAGAAAATTTGACCTATTCAAACATTATCGATCAAGTGATGAGTCATCCGTCATCTGCTTTCGAGGTATTTCCAGGCAAACGATCTGTCGTGGTTTATTTTATTCGAGAAACAAAACAAAAGTTCTATTTTATTCTCTAGGCCAAGTTTGTATCTTCGCTATCGTTAAAGATAGCGTAAAAATTTCAACGGATTTGAAACCTGCTGAAAATTTTACTCCAGTTCGATACCTTAAATGTGATTTTCTATAAATAAATAATATTCCAATTGTAACTTTTATATTTGCGCTTATTAAATTGTTCAGTTTCTATTGAAATGTGTAAACAAAAAAACTGATTCAAGTCATATTTAACTTTTATTGATCAAGTATGATCGGTCAATTAAACTTGATTCGTGAGAACGCGACTTAACGGATTAGCGACCGGAGTAACAATTAGTTCCAACCAAAGACCGTCGTGTATTTGGCGGCTGGTACGCGTTAAATCAGTCGTTTAGCCATATATAAGATTTCTGGCAGTTTTTATCTCTCAACGTTCAATAGTTATTTTTATGTACATTAATTTTAATTTTTAAAAATTGGGCAATTTTTTATGATTTTATACTCGCTAAAAACTCCTGCACCTTTGGATCTAACTGTCCAATCATATTGAATGAGAACCTATTTTAAAGAAAAATGTGCACCTTTTCTAATGACACGACATATTATATGACCTTTTTATTTTCAAGGTAATTTAATTTGACCTTTGGCCAACACACAAAAAACTTATCTTTATTTTTTCAAAAATATATATATATATATGAAAAGATACACTATATATTTTTGATTTCTCACAGCTTCATAGTGGGACACGCATTAGAAACTTATGGATTTGGATTTGTATCACGCATTTATGAATTTGTATCTAAAACAGTACATTTTTTAGGACAGTTCATAAACACTACCCTACAACAATGCACCGGACAGCAAGGTGTGATCGAAAAGGGAAATAATACATGGTTTAATAGGGAGATGGTCCCCCAAGTGCTGAAATGACACTAGCAACCATTCTGGGAATACATTCAAGAAGGTTTTGATACACAGCTACGTGTATTCGTGTTCATTCCTGTTGCAAGAATGTCGCCAGCTCAGCTGTAGATATAGGACGTGGTTAACTGGTCCGTAAGCGTCGATCTAACTAACCCCATGTTCCATGGGGTTTAGCTCGAGACTGAGCAAGCCCGGGAAGACGTTTTGCATCCATATCTCGATACCACTGCTTGACAGAGGTTGCAGCGTGAAACGGAGCGTTGTTGTCCTGGATGTAACACTCGTCCATTCCATAAAATTGCCCAAGCGTAGTGTCGCGGTGGTACATGCTTCAAGAACAAATCAAAGTTTAAGAAGTATTATTTATTGTCTGAAATAACGAGCATTTCTCTATAGCTTAAGATAAATATAGTTATAAGTAATAACGGATAGAATATGGATATAGATCCCCACCTGCCAACGTCCTGTTCAGTGATGCAGATTCAGTTTCCATCCTGCTACTATAGGCCTAGACGTGCCTGCTGGGTATGGCTTTCACTCTCTCTCTTTCTTTTCTGCCTCTTGCTCTATATTCAAATCAGCACCACCCTTTTTTATGGGGGTACCATGTTTGTTATAGAAGCTTCCAGTGATTACTAACACGCTGTTATCTATCAATTGTTTCCCACGTCCCCCAGATGAACTTAGAACTTAATTAGATTAGGGGGTTAAGAAACAAAGATCCGAACTCGTGATGTATTACACCTCTGCCCTTGACCTTGAGATAATCAGGGAGAATCCCGTGATTTAAGTATTAAAAGGAGTAGAAAGGCCAAAGAGTGATCCGGAATAGTCTGGGAAAGTCAAATAAGTGATCACTGGTGTTTGATTTTCAATTGCTGAGAATGGTGATAACACGGTTTTCTATTCCAGAATCTTTCTAAACTTAACTTAAGCGATCGTGACGATAGCAGCGTCACAGTAGGAAGAACCTGATTGCCCAAAATGTTCCTGTAGGCGTCGGCGTTCCATTGACCAAGAACAACATGCAAATGTCCCAAGCCATACCACGAAAAACACCCCCAAACAAGTAGTCGGATTTTATGCAAATCCGCTGGCGTCCGGTCCATTATTGTAGGGTAGCGTATCTTTGGCGGATCGAATCTTGACGGAATGAGGGACAGGAGGAGGCCAACAGCCCGGGTTGCGAGTTCGAGACTCTTCCAGTAAAAGACCGTTGTGTACGTAGGGAGGAGGTTTGATGCATGTTAAATCTGTCGCGACCTCAAATCTCCTCCCGTTGGCGTGGTGTGGTGAGATAGATGCCAGCTTAGATGCTGACTTCGTCGTCAGCCTCTTCAAAATGACAAGGTGTAGTACTCGAGACCCACTAACCAGGATGGTTTATCATGGCCCGAGGGGAAGGTGTAGTACTCGATCCTTCCCTTCGGGATTGATCCTGGACCGTCGCCAACAATCCTCATGTCGCTCCAGTCCGATGTCAATTGTTTACGTACCTGCCCTGTTTCATCTCTTCAAAATCAAATTGCCTGTCTGGACGCTCCGAAATAAGCTTTCATCCCATTCGTTTGATCTAGCAGTTTTGTTGCCAAAAAAAAGAGAGATTCTTCGCGGATCGATGCGTGACGGAGTGAGTGACTGGAGGAGGTTTTTTCTCCACCGCCTTTTCTGTGAAAATAGACCGGAGGGGGTGAACTTTCGAAAAGTAAGCGCCTCGCGTGATATTTTCGTCAGGGGGAAAATGACCTCGAAAAGAAAAGCATGTCGAGTGCTTGCCTGAAAGAAAATATTGAGTTTGGAATTCATATGAGGGTGATAAAAGTGCTTCGTTTTTATACTAAGTTTACTTCGATGTATCGTATGTCATTATTTATTATCAGTTTTAAAACACCCTTTAAGGCGAGCTCTCACGAATCAAATTTAATTGGCCGATTATATAGTTGATTGATAAAAGTTGAATATGACTTGAATCAGTTCTTGTTCACATATTTCAATAGAAACTGATCAGGTTTGATAAGCGAAAATATAAAAGTTACAGTTGAAAAGTTATTTATTTATAGTAAATCACATTTAAGGTATTAAATTGGTGTACAATTTCCCGCAGATTTCAAATCCGTTGAAATTTTCACTCTTTTTTTAACGTTTGCGAAGATACAAACTTGGCCTAGAGAATAAAAAAGCACTTTTGTTTTGTTTCCCTCGAATAAAATAAACCACGACAGATCGTTTGCGTAGAAATAACTCGAAAGCAGATGGTAGATGACTCATCACTTGAACGATAAAGTTTCAATGGGTCAACTTTTCTTGATCCACTAAAAAGTGAATAAACTCTATTGAAACAAAGGTTCTCACTATAGTTTTCATTCAACTTTTGTTGATAAACTATAATCGGTCAATTAAACTTGTTTCGTGAGAACTCGCTTTTATATTTAAACATATGTTGTTGTTGCACATCCCCCTGGTGTAGGAAAGCCTACACCAGGTCCAGAAGGCCCCGTCGTGCCAGATCCCCATATACCTGCAAAAAGTCCTGATCAACCAACAGCTGCTTATACGAAGCGCCAAGACAGAGAAGAAGGTGATCAGGACTGGCAGGTAGGGAACAGGAACAAGGAGGGAAATTTCTCTCCCCGTTCTGAAATTTGATACATTTAAGATGGCCACTTCGAAATCTGGCCATGGCCGATTGAAAAGGCCGAGGGCCACAGCATGTGATTGAGAGTCCAGGGTGATTGCCAGCATACCAATGGTGGGATGGCGTACGGCGCCACAAGGAAAGCAAACGTTGTTTTCCCAGGGAGTGGACCTCAGTGGGAGTGAGGCGATTCAAACAGTCCATAGGGAGATCACAGCCATTCTTGGCGAGTACATCGGCTGTCTCGTTGCCATACACCCCGATATGCGATGGAATCCATATTTAAACATATAAATAGCACATATGTAAACACCCGTGACAGCGTCATTTATTTATTTACTTATTTATTCATACTGGCATACAGAGGAAATAAACTTACATGGCAGTTGAATGCTAAAAAACGACTGAATGCCTAATGCAAATAGAAAAACCACAGAAAAAAAAATAAACGCGTGAAAAGTGTGAAAATGTTCAAAGGAAAACGATACACGAAGGATAAACATTATTTAAAAAAGAAATTCAGCTTGATATTGAATCAAGTTGTGAAAATTTAATGTAAAAATATTCTGCGTAAAAAATAGGTATGCACATTTTAGTCATAAAGTAAAACATAAATTGACACTATTATGCTTGTAACCAAGCATTAAATAATAGATACAAAAGTAATTAACAATAAACAAAGAGGAAGACATAAATTGATACTATTCTGTTTGTAACCAAACTGGATTTGTTTGAATGATTTTTTGCGATATGACAGAGACAACACTCATTTCTAATTATAGATGATTGTTGTTAATGCTTTGGATGTGGATTAAAGTTATTAATGGAGAAGTTTAATTCTCTCGGAAAGTCCATAAACAATAAACGGAAGTAAAACATAAATTGATATGGTATTCTGTTTGCAACTAAACATGATTATTTCTAATGATTCGTTGTTGGTCTTTTAACACAAGCTCCCCACATAGTTTTAAGTACACGGCAATGCTTTAAAATTGGATTTAAAGTTGCTATTGTGGAAGTTTAGTTGAAACGTCCATTAACAAAAACCGAAGTAAAAGAGGGGACAAAATCAACTGTCATTGTTTTGTTTCGCCACATTTTCCACAATCGTTCTTTTCCCGAATCAAATCGAGTGGTTCAAAATTACGCGGTGTTGTCCTCGGATTCTGTTCCTTAGGGGATTGATCCCGGACCGTCGTCAATAGCCCGTTGTGTTGCTCTAGTGCACGTTAATTTATAATTACCTTTACCATTACCGAATGAAATCGAAAAATCTATTTATTATTCGAGGACATTAGAGATTGTTCTTTTAGGTAACAATTCAAGTTATTTTAGGTAACAATAGTCAAATCTTCGCTTTTTAAATAATGGATTTTGTTGTAACTCTTTGGATTGGGTTAAATGCTTTGCCACTCTTGTCAACAATCCTAGACGCTAATTGTTTTGTTTCATACCTACGACCTTTAGTTATTAATTCGCTTTCGTCGCTCTCGTTGCCTAGAACAAATGCGAATGATAAAAATTGGCTTAAATAGTCAAAGACAAAATCGTCTAGGATATACAAGTCAAATATCCCCATTGAATGTCTTCAATTTATATCACAGCTTATAGGTTAGAAACAAGGATTTCCCTTAGACCAATGGTCGTACCTGACAGCTGTTTAATAATACAGTGAAACTTCGATTTACCGTCACTCTTTAAACCGCCAGTCCAATTTTATAAGTTAATTAAGTAAATATTAAAAGTTATTAGTACGTATACACACATATTGTACTCTATATACAGTAGCCAGATTGCCGCGAAAAATCATTCTCGCTTCACTGCTGAGCGATGGTAATGTAAATTAACTTAATGTAAATTAGCTTAATGTAAATTAACTTAATGTAAATTAGCTTAACGTAAATTAATTAATGTAAATTGTAAAGTGTTTGTTTCTGAAAAATAAAATAAATGTATGTACAGTGTATTTCTAGTTCGTAAACGCGCATCTTTTATCATTCATTCACATGCAATAGATGGGGGTGTGTTGTTGTTTAAGGTTTCTCTGGTATCCGTCTATTCGATTAACCGTCCGGGTCCAAGTTCCAATCCTGATGGTTAATCGAAATTTCGCTGTATCCTATTTCATTTATCTGTGTGTATCCCAACCATTCTCATACATACAGATCTCCTCCCTGGGTGTATCTTTATTTGCCGTGCCAGTAAAGCTTTTCTTGTGCGTATGTCAATTTACTTGACGCTGGTTGGCACAGATTGGCTAAATATGGCCCCTTGCGCCATAAAACCTAATCCAACCCATCATATACACACATAATCTTTCTCCATAACTCCTCGTAAAAAGATAGGTCATTGAACTCCTGGGCATCAACAGGAATCGCACAATCATTTCTTACCTATTAGTTTGCCATTATTTTATTGCTAAAGTAACTTGCACACCAGGTTAATCATACTTTGAAGCCCGTGTGCAGAATTATACTCAGTGTTCTGCAACACAACTCCAAGCAACTGCAATTGTCCTGCAGGTATTTGTCCGTATTTTGAAAACTGCAGTCAAATCAAAAACAGACGTAAAACACAATCATCGGCCCAATATGTGCTATAATAATTATATATCTACATATATAAAACACTAACGTACGTGGACCCAAAATCGACGTTATTTGCGTATCGTCGAATGGCAACAATTAACGTAAATAAAATAACCCAGATATTTTGAATTCTTGCTGTTTTCAAATAGCCGAGGTCAATTTCTATGCAAAATAAGGAATTAAATTGTAATATTTATGTTTGAACTGACTTTTTATTTCTTCCTTTGATGTAAAAGTAATTTAAACGTAATTTTGCTACCCGGTATCTGGCCACGTCAGAATTAATGTTTACTTTTTAAATTTGATTTAGAATTCCGTGTTTGGGTATTTGAGTTGACTGCGTGATTTTGCGGACATATTTGAGGATTCCCAAGTATTATAAATATGTGTTCTTTTGTTAATAAATTATTATTGTCTTTGTCAATATCGTTGAAACTCTTTTGTCGCATTATTCTATTTCACAATATATTCAGGAAGTCGAAATTCAACACGTTTGAATAAATACGTACGTGTTTTTTTTTTTTTTCAGAATTTTGTATTTTTTTAAGGATTAGAATGTTATTTTTGTTTGCACTATGTGTTCCGATATATTACCTATTTCAGAAATATTATTTAAAGTTATATTTTAATTATATGTCTATTTCCTGCAAAATATCACTAGACATGGGTAATTTTGTAGCGGTATATGTATATTTCGACCAATTTTACTTAAATATTTGATTGAATACGCAATGATTTAAAGAATTGTTTCATAAGAATAAATTTAAAAAAAACAAATCAAAACATGTTTAATTATACGGTGTGTAAAAAAAAAAAAGCACTATTACACACCACCGAGCGCTAGCCGGCGCAGCCCGGCTAGTTTATAATAAAACATCAAAATTAACCAACTTGCTTAATTTAAAACCAAGGCATACTTTCAGAATTTGCAATTCCGTCGATCACTTTTGAAGTTTAATATTTGTTATTGGCATGTGTTATTTATAAATTGTTTGTGGTCATTTGGAGTGGTGTAGGGAGGTTGTTCCGTAGCTAGAGAAGAAAAAGAGGTGTGACAAGGAGAGCACTTTGTACTGCAGAACATCCTAACTTATGATTTAAAAAAAATATCAGCCAAATGTTTGATAAAATTACGGAAAAGTTGAACTTTGTTTGTTCTGCGAGGTACTTGGCAGTTTTAAATACTTTGTACTCCCGGGCTTCGAAGTCTATTTTACCACATCGAATATTTTGAGACAATCTGTAATATACCCAAATAGCCGAGGTAGCCCAGTTGGAAGAGTAACAAATTAGAAGCAGGAGGGTTTCGAGGTTCGAAACTTGGGCCAACCAAAGACCGTCCTGGGGGATGGTACAAGCAGATCTTTTGTGGCCTCAAATGTCCTCACGTTGGCGTGGTGTGTAAGTTTGGAAGTAGGGTGTCAGCTCAGGTATCGACCCGTCATCCGACCGTGCTTCAAAATTACGAGGCGTTGTCCTCGATCGTTCCCTTGTTTTATCCCGGACCGTAGCCAATAGCATGTCGTGTTGCTCCAGTGCGACGTTAATTGACTACCTCCCTAGCTCAAATACACACTGGCGTGCAAAACTTCAAAGGATCAGTAAGGTTTTTCAGCTGCTGTATTTCAGTGAAGTGACTTGGATAGGGGAACATGACAAAAAAGGTACGTTGAGAGTTACCAAACCGATGAGTGAAAACAATAGGACGACAAGAACAGTGGCTAATAACAAAGGGGTCTTTAAGCTGAAGTTGTGACACACTACACTGGGTGGAAATAGACAGAAGGATGTCACTGAATACTTAAATAAAGAGTAGAAGTAGTTCTTAGTAAGCTGTATGTGACCATCTTCAACATCCATACAGGCCTGTTTCAATCCATTCCTCGGTCAGGGTCTATGATTCTAAAATTTGAATATGCATCAGCTTTCTACTGAAAATTCACGGTTATGCTAATCGCCACAGGTTGTTTCGTTTAATTTTGAGGCTGTAACCCCTTAAAATAACGCTGTTCCTCAAGTTCTGCAACACGCCAGTGTACATGCACATTGTGGTCTTTGTAGTTTTATTTTATTCTAAATTCCCGCTCCCTCCCCCAAAGTTCCCCATACTCGTTGCGGATTATTTCCCCTCTAAAGTTTCTCCCAGGAGTATTCATTCAACCGGCAAATCCCTTCGAGGTTAGATACAGGGGTCTCCCTGTGGCATTAGCATTATCTTTGTGAAAACACGGGCTGCCTCTGTAACGTGAAGTAGCTGAGTTTCGCTTTAACGAAATGGCGCTATGTGTAACGAGTATGTGGAAAAGCAGACATTTTTTTTATCGATCTATAAAATGGATATGTGTTTTTAACACTGGTACTCCCGAACAGGTACATTCCTCTCAGCAGTAAGTTTTGCTCTTATAATAGGGTAGAGTGATCAACATTTGGCTCTGAATTTAACCCTCCTGATGTTTTACATTTATATCGAAAACTGCCCTCTGGTGGTCAGCTTCTGTTGTTAAAACCTGCTTCAAACTGTCAACAGATAGTTTGTTTTTTCTACATGGATCTTCATTCTCCTTGGGATAATAGCCAAGTGTTTGTTATCGACGAGGTTCCTGGTCCTTAGCAAAATTGACCAGATCTTGGACGAGATATTTTGTCAAAACACATGGAGATTTAAAAGAGATTTTGTCGCAGAACATTTTGATTATCTTTAGAGGTGAGTCGTGACTCATAAGTAAGTGTTTCTACTCAACAATGTTCCTGGTCTTTAGCAAAATTGACCAGATCTTGGACGAGATATTTTGTCAAAACACATGGAGATTTAAAGGATATTTTGTCGCAGAACATTTTGATTATCTTTAGAGGCGAGTCGTGACTCCAAAGTGTTTGTTCTCAACCAGGTTCCTGGCCTTTAGCAAAATTGACCAGGTTTTGGACGAGATATTTTATTAAAACACAAGGAGGTTTAAAGGAGATTTTGTCGCAGAACATTTTGATTAAGTTTAGACGTGAGAAGTGACTCCTGAGTTAGTGTTTGTTCTCAACGAGGTTCCTGGTCCTTAGCAAAATTAACCAGATTTTGGAGAGATATTTTATCAAAACACAAGGAGGTTTAAAGGAGATTTTGTCGCAGAACATTTTGATTAAGTTTAGACGTGAGAAGTGACTCCTAAGTTAGTGTTTGTTCTCAACAAGGTTCCTGGTCCTTAGCAAAATTGACCAGATTTTGGACGAGATATTTTATCAAAACACAAGGAGGTTTAAAGGAGATTTTGTCGCAGCACGTTTTGTGCATGCTTAGAGGTGCGACTCGAAAAAATGTGGATGTAATGGATAATACCAAGAAATACAATTTATTTACGTGGTGTATAATATATACCGCAATAAACAAATCGAACTCCAAACTTCCACACCAACCTAACGTTAGGACTTTCAGCCACGACAGATTTAAGGTGCACCAGCCGCCTCTACACCATACGCTTACAAACATCCATGCCCGGACCCGGATTCGAACCAGGAACCTTCCGATCCAGAGGTTAACACCTTAACCACTATACCAATTGGTCGGCCCGCGATATATTGAGAGTACCCCCTGCATACATGACGGTTTGGGTTGGATTCGTAACTCGCAAACCTCTGGTTGCTAATTCTCTTCCAATCGTGGTATCCGCGGCCTATTGTAAACATGGACTGCAATGGAAAAGACGCTAGACTAATTAGAAACGAGAAGATTTTGATTCATAACTTATGCCGCGACGTCATTTTGTTATACCGCCATCGATGCATTGATATGTAAAGATGAGATTATACAATCTTCCGTTTTATTTCGAGTACTCCGTCAGAAGATGTATTGCTCACATGACGTCGGCGCATTGTCTTCGTGAGTGCCTCCCCGCATTCCCAGGGCTGTTTTGTCGTTGCTTTCTTTCGAAGCTTCCATAAATCATACAGCGAATGGGGTCACATTAGAGGAGCTGTAGCTTTTATTGATTTCAAGTGCTGCAGAAAATAAATCTCATCTTGTCCTCGAACTTTATTCTTAAAAGAAGCTATCGCTATTTCTACATGAGATTGAGTACCGAAATATCTGTCTTTCTCGATGTAGCTAGTTGTCTAACGGCTACATCGAGTCATTGAGAACTATTTAAAAGTCCTAGTTAAACCACGGACCAACGATAATCTCCGGGTTAACGAATAAACCGTATTCACAATGTCTGATCCGTGGTTTAAACCATTGTTTCGGTGTTAGATTTTGATCCTCCGAAATCGGTAAATTAACTCTTGGTTCAGAGTTATTCACAAGAACCCAAGAACTATTCACAAGTCCTAGTTAAACCACGGATCAACGATAATCTCCGAGTAATGGAAAAAACCGTATTCACAATGTCTGATCCGTGGTTTAAACCATTGTTTCGGTGTTACATTTTGATTGTCCGAAATCGGCGAATTGACTCTTGGTTGAGAGTTACGCATGCGCAGTACTATCTTTTTGCGAAGGAATCGAGATATGCTGTGAAAAAAACAAAATGGACGACACACATCATTCTGTGCTAAATTACTGTATTCTTGCGACGACGAGCATTCAACTGATCTTATGTGAATTGGACAAGAACGTGATAACATTTTCTATAAATAGATATGCTCAGATGTGTTCTGGTTCGAACTGCACTGCTGACCACCGTAAATGCAACACCCTGAATGAAACATGCAAATAATATGAAATTTAAAACATGCAGTAGTGGAGGTGAGATATGCAAATGATTAGAATTTCAGCGCAGACGCACATCACGCGCGCCTGTGGCGCCACTTCAAAGCGCTGTTTAAGGCTTGGAGATTTCGACGATTTCAAGTACGGCAATTGTGTTTTTCTTGTGGTTTTTTCAAAAGAACGATCAATTATGCCTCGTAGAAAACAGCGATCATCTTATGATCAAGTATCCGAGTTCGACAGAGGAAGGATAGTGGACTACCGAGATTGTGGATTATCTTTCAGGGAAATCGGTAGTCGTGTTGGACGAAACCAAACAACTGTAATGCGTACATGTGATCGTTGGATGCAGGAGGGTGCGACGGACCGACGTGTTCGATCGCATCCACCTCAGTGCACCACTTCACGTGACGACAGGCATATTGTGCGTATGGCAGTGACGGATAGCTCAGCCACATCACGAACCATAGCACAGCACATTCAGTCTGTAACGCATCATCCAGTGTCTGCTCGTACCATTCGACGCCGTTTACAGCAGAGTGGTCTGTCCGCAAGACTTCCATTGCTTCGTCTACCCTTGACGCTAACCACAGACGTCTCCGCCGCCAATGGTGCGATGAAAGAAGGATGTGGACGGCAGAATGGAATGAAATTGTCTTTACTGACGAGTCACGTTTCTGTCTGCAACACCACGATGGTCGGATTCGAGTCTGGAGACACCGTGGAGAGAGGATGCTGAACAGCTGCGTTATGCACCGCCACACTGGTCCTGCACCGGGTATTATGGTATGGGGCGGTATTGGATATCACTCTCGCACTCCTCTAGTACGCATTGCCGGTACTTTAAACAGCCAGCGCTACATCTCCGAGGTGTTGGAGCCAGTTGTCCTTCCTTACCTTCAGGGCTTGCCATATTTCAACAGGATAATGCGCGACCATACGTGGCACGCATTGTCCAAGGGTTCTTTGTCAATTGCCAGATTGAATTGCTTCCCTGGCCAGCTCGTTCTCCGGATCTTTCGCCGATAGAAAACATGTGGTCCATGGTTGCTCAACGATTGACCCAGATTACATCCCTAGCTGCCACACCAGAACAACTTTGGCAACGTGTGGAAGCTGCTTGGTCTGCTGTGCCCCAAGAACGCATATAAAGTCTCTTTGAATCAATGCCGAGGCGTGTGGCAGCGGTGATCTCCAACAATGGCGGCTACTCTGGCTACTGATTTTGGCAGGAACCACACTTCACAGAAGTCTATAAATTGAATCATTTGATACTTGGTCAACATGTTATCTACAAAATAAATTTTGTTGTGATATCTCTTGTCTTTCTTGGTGTTGCAATTTGGGTGACCAGCAGTGTATATTATGGCTCGCCAGAGTAGTACCCAATGAGAGAGCGAATGGTAGACTATGACCATGACAGATGCAAATTCGTCGTGGAATAAAAATAATTTTGTTGATTTATTACGAAAATGAAGGATGGTAATGGTAATGGTAATTTTAGTTAACGTTGTACTAGACCAACACAGCTCGCTATTGACGACGGTCCGGGATCAGTCCTTTACGGGAAAGATCGAGGACAACACCTCGTAATTTGGAACCACGGTCAGATGACGACGAAAAAGAAGGAAAATTGACAGCGTGTACTTCACTTTACACCAACACACCCGTACTGACAAGTACAAAGATAATCATTTTACATTCATTTGTCAAGGCATTGTGTACAATTCTTGTAGAATTTAGGTTACCATAAAAATACAATTTGAAATTAATAGCCCGCTGTGTTGCTCTAATAGGACGTTAATTAAAATGTCCTTACCTTACCAATTTGAAATTAAATACCTTTGTATTTTTTTCCGAAACCCAAAAAATTGTCATAGACGTTCTATGCAATCACAATTTTGAATCAATTCTGACGGTGAAGTACGTGTTTGACTAGCATGAATGCAGATTCGGGCGTCGTAATAAATGTAAATAATGTCACATGATCGTGAGGAGACGGTAATAGCCAATCACACCGAGCGTATCATTTTTGACCCGGAGCACACATCCGGTTTATCAACGTGCGGCGCCGCTGCCGCAACGCAAGTGCGGTCTGAGATACATTATATCCAATGGAGCAGTGCGCACATGCCTTCAGCGCCGCTGGGACGACGCACGTCCAATTTGCGTGCAATTTGTACCGCAGTTCCCCACGGTCGCCGCACATGAGTCTCCGTTCTGAAATACATTGTTTTCATAAACAAATGGATTGGTAATTGGTAATTTTAGTTATCGTTGTACTAGAGCAATACAACGGGCTATTGACGACGGTCTAGGATCAGTCCCTTAAGGGAAAGATCCGACGACAACACCTCGTAATTTTGAACCACGGTCAGATGACGAAGCAACACCTGAGCTGGCACCCCAATCCATTAACAAATTTATTATAAACTAGCAAAATACCCTACCTTACTCGGTTTGAATTGGTTTACTCTAGATTGAAGAGATAATCAAAATATATAATGACTTACGTTTTTTGTAGAATAAAAATTTATTTTAACACCTTTCGCCATCTTTATATTTTCTACAACTTACTTTGGACACAAATCCTACACAATTCATCCATTCATGTAATACATTTCACATACATCGCACAATTGCTGTATGACAAAGCTACAAAATGACGAAAGGTGATATAAGGTTACTACTATAAAAGACGATTTATAGGAAGATTTGGAATTCCCTTTCTTAAGTTCTTTTCATGTTCAACTCAATTAATTAAAATAACGATTTACGGCGAGTGCTCTCGCACTCATAGTCAACAAAACAATATTTTTTTACTTGTGGCACTCTTGCCTCCGGTATGCGACATTGTGAAATTTTGCAATCTTCTCCTGTCACTACTACAACGAATTTTTTAATGTTGGAAAAAGTTCTAGTTTGGATTTTTAAACATTATTATTCTTTCAATAACGGCATTATTCTTTCAATAACGGCATTATTCTTTCAATAATGGCATAACTACACTTAAAATTTACTGAAAATTTATACTGACTTACCTAACATTTTTAAGTCTAATACTTTGTGGTGCTGTTACGTGTGATGAGAAGGAAAACACATTTATTAAAATAATAAATATTTAAAACAGGAAACATCGAAATAAAACAAAATAAAAGATGTCGCAAAAAATTGTTCTAAAAATATTAATTTGTGCTTCAATTTTATCTCTTGATCTCGCACAGTTGCCACAACTTACAACTAAAAGTGTACAAAATTTAGAAATGAGAAATTAATTCAGAGAGAGAAATTAATTTTTTTTGAAGAATAATTATTTTTTCAGCAGTACTGGTAAAGTAATCGAAGTAATCGTAATATTCAATAGACATTCCAATTTTTCCAAAACTACTATATTATGGTTGATTTAAGTATACTTACTCATGTGTTTTAGCATGAAACTCATCTAAATATAACAATAAAGAAATGTTTAATATTGCATTCACTAAACTATTAGATAATGTATCAAATAAAATACACTGCAATCAAATATCTGGAAAACAATTCATGTGATGTCTACACAAACACACAAACACAAAATCACTCAAGTACTCACTGTATGCAAATTTCCATGAAAATATATTAAACCGCGTGGACGTGTATAGGGCACAACATACATAGAGACAGACAGACAGACAGACGGACAGACAAACGGACAGACAGACACCAAACGAGAAAAAGGCGGATTCGGCATCAGAAGGGTCCAAAACGGATAGAAAACTTTAAATGGGTCGATAATATTGAATGTACAAACAAACACTCCATTCTTATTTATATAGATAATAATTAATAAATGGTATCTAGTAACGTCTATTTTGTTTCAATATATACTTATTTTACACCAAGTAAGCGAAATAAACACGTTTTCTTCGATAGAATATCTATCGCAAATGGCGCGAAATGAGTTCGTGCGTCATTTCATGGTTATGTGTGCATAGTTGGGCTTTGGTGCCGCAGCGGCGTCGCACGTTGAAAAACCGGATATGTGCAACGGGCCTTGTTCAGTGGATCACTTTACCCGCCGTTTGAGACAAAATACGAATCTTGATAATCCGCGATTTAGGTCTTATCCGCGGATCAACTGATCCTTGAGTTAACTCGATTTGTGAATATGGTCGATAGTGTTTTAGCTATGATACGTGTTTCCTGGACGCTTTCAGGGCCGCGGTGACCAGGTTGGAAGGGTAATGTAATAGTCGCATACAAAGGTGCTGGTACACGTTTAATCCGTCGTGGTCTCAAATGCCCTCATGTTGTCGCGTTGTGGAAGTTTGAAGAGTGGGATGCACATGTGGGATCTCGTCATTTCACCGTGATTCGAACTTGCGTGGTGATGTCCTCGGATTTTCCCCTTCTGATTTGATCTCGGACCGTCACCAATATCTCGCTGTATTGCTGCAGTTCGATGATTATCAAAATACCTTCCTACCTGAACGTAATCTGTCGACTGGCTTGTTTTTCGAAAGAAATTTCAGCACTCGGCCAGTAAATTTTTTTTTCTCATTCTATGCTTTCTCTCCTCCATCTTTTTCTTCACAATTACTTGACATTGTTTGTCTTGTGTTTGGTTCAGCTTGGCGAAACATGGCCCTTGCGCAATAAAACCCCAACCCAACTGGGAAATCCCTCAACAGTCACCAACATCAGGATGCACAAGCGATCTCCCGCTATACTTTCTCTCCTCCATTCTTTTCTTCACAATTTCTTGACATTGTTTGTCTTGTGCTTGGCGCAGCTTGGCGAAACATGGCCCTTGCGCAATAAAACCCCAACCCAACTGGAAAATCCCTCAACAGTCACCAAACTCAGGATGCACAAGCGATCTCCCGCTATACTTTCTCTCCTCCATCCTTTTCTTCACAATTTCTTGACATTGTTTGTCTTGTGCTTGGCGCAGCTTGGCCAAACATGGCCATTGCGCAATAAAACCCCAACCCAACTGGGAAGTCCCTCAACAGTCACCAAACTCAGGATGCCCAAGCGATCTCCCGCTATACTTTCTCTCCTCCATCCTTTTCTTCACAATTCCTTGACATTGTTTGTCTTGTGCTTGGCGCAGCTTGGCCAAACATGGCCATTGCGCAATAAAACCCCAACCCAACTGGGAAGTCCCTCAACAGTCACCAAACTCAGGATGCCCAAGCGATCTCCCGCTATACTTTCTCTCCTCCATCCTTTTCTTCACAATTTCTTGACATAGTTTGTCTTGTGCTTGGCGCAGCTTGGCCAAACATGGCCATTGCGCAATAAAACCCCAACCCAACTGGGAAGTCCCTCAACAGTCACCAAACTCAGGATGCACAAGCGATCTCCCGCTATACTTTCTCTCCTCCATCCTTTTCTTAACAATTTCTTGACATTGTTTGTCTTGTGCTTGGCGCAGCTTGGCCAAACATGGCCATTGCGCAATAAAACCCCAACCCAACTGGGAAGTCCCTCAACAGTCACCAAACTCAGGATGCCCAAGCGATCTCCCGCTATACTTTCTCACCTACATCCTTTTTTTCACAATTTCTTGACATTGTTTGTCTTGTGCTTGGCGCAGCTTGGCCAAACATGGCCATTGCGCAATAAAATCCCAACCCAACTGGGAAGTCCCTCAACAGTCACCAGACTCAGGATGCCCAAGCGATCTCCCGCTATACTTTCTCTCCTACATCCTTTTCTTCACAATTTCTTGACATTGTTTGTCTTGTGCTTGGCGCAGCTTGGCCAAACATGGCCATTGCGCAATAAAACCCCAACCCAACTGGGAAGTCCCTCAACAGTCACCAAACTCAGGATGCCTAAGCGATCTCCCGCTATGCTTTCTCTCCTCCATCCTTTTCTTCACAATTTCTTGACATTGTTTGTCTTGTGCTTGGCGCAGCTTGGCCAAACATGGCCATTGCGCAATAAAACCCCAACCCAACTGGGAAGTCCCTCAACAGTCACCAAACTCAGGATGCCCAAGCGATCTCCCGCTATACTTTCTCTCCTACATCCTTTTCATCACAATTTCTTGACATTGTATTGTGCTTGACGGAGCTTGGCCAAACATGGCCCTTGCGCAATAAAACACCAACCCAACCCAACTGGGAAGTCCCTCAACAGTCATCAAACTCAGGATGCTCAAGCGATCTCCCGCTATACTTTCTCTCCTACATCCTTTTCTTCAAAATTTCTTGACATTGTTTGTCTTGTGCTTGGCGCAGCTTGGCCAAACATGGCCATTGCGCAATAAAACCCCAACCCAACTGGGAAGTCCCTCAACAGTCACCAAACTCAGGATGCCCAAGCGATCTCCCGCTATACTTTCTCTCCTACATCCTTTTCTTCACAATTTCTTGACATTGTTTGTCTTGTGCTTGGCGCAGCTTGGCCAAACATGGCCATTGCGCAATAAAACCCCAACCCAACTGGGAAGTCCCTCAACAGTCACTAAACTCAGGATGCCCAAGCGATCTCCCGCTATACTTTCTCTCCTACATCCTTTTCTTCACAATTTCTTGACATTTTTTGTCTTGTGCTTGGCGCAGCTTGGCCAAACATGGCCATTGCGCAATAAAACCCCAACCCAACTGGGAAGTCCCTCAACAGTCACCAAACTCAGGATGCCTAAGCGATCTCCCGCTATGCTTTCTCTCCTCCATCCTTTTCTTCACAATTTCTTGACATTGTTTGTCTTGTGCTTGGCGCAGCTTGGCCAAACATGGCCATTGCGCAATAAAACCCCAACCCAACTGGGAAGTCCCTCAACAGTCACCAAACTCAGGATGCCCAAGCGATCTCCCGCTATACTTTCTCTCCTACATCCTTTTTTTCACAATTTCTTGACATTTTTTGTCTTGTGCTTGACGCAGCTTGGCCAAACATGGCCCTTGCGCAATAAAACACCAACCCAACCCAACTGGGAAGTCCCTCAACAGTCACCAAACTCAGGATGCTCAAGCGATCTCCCGCTATACTTTCTCTCCTACATCCTTTTCTTCACAATTTCTTGACATTTTTTGTCTTGTGCTTGGCGCAGCTTGGCCAAACATGGCCATTGCGCAATAAAGCCCCAACCCAACTGGGAAGTCCCTCAACAGTCACTAAACTCAGGATGCCCAAGCGATCTCCCGCTATACTTTCTCTCCTACATCCTTTTCTTCACAATTTCTTGACATTTTTTGTCTTGTGCTTGGCGCAGCTTGGCCAAACATGGCCATTGCGCAATAAAACCCCAACCCAACTGGGAAGTCCCTCAACAGTCACCAAACTCAGGATGCCTAAGCGATCTCCCGCTATGCTTTCTCTCCTCCATCCTTTTCTTCACAATTTCTTGACATTGTTTGTCTTGTGCTTGGCGCAGCTTGGCCAAACATGGCCATTGCGCAATAAAACCCCAACCCAACTGGGAAGTCCCTCAACAGTCACCAAACTCAGGATGCCCAAGCGATCTCCCGCTATACTTTCTCTCCTACATCCTTTTTTTCACAATTTCTTGACATTTTTTGTCTTGTGCTTGACGCAGCTTAGCCAAACATGGCCCTTGCGCAATAAAACACCAACCCAACCCAACTGGGAAGTCCCTCAACAGTCACCAAACTCAGGATGCTCAAGCGATCTCCCGCTATACTTTCTATACTACATCCTTTTCTTCACAATTTCTTGACATTGTTTGTCTTGTGCTTGGCGCAGCTTGGCCAAACATGGCCATTGCGCAATAAAACCCCAACCCAACTGGGAAGTCCCTCAACAGTCACCAAACTCAGGATGCCCAAGCGATCTCCCGCTATACTTTCTCTCCTACATCCTTTTCTTCACAATTTCTTGACATTGTTTGTCTTGTGCTTGGCGCAGCTTGGCCAAACATGGCCATTGCTAAATAAAACCCCAACCCAACTGGGAAGTCCCTCAACAGTCACCAAACTCAGGATGCCCAAGCGATCTCCCGCTATACTTTCTCTCCTACATCCTTTTCTTCACAATTTCTTGACATTGTTTGTCTTGTGCTTGGCGCAGCTTGGCCAAACATGGCCATTGCGCAATAAAACCCCAACCCAACTGGGAAGTCCCTCAACAGTCACCAAACTCAGGATGCCCAAGCGATCTCCCGCTATACTTTCTCTCTTACATCCTTTTCTTCACAATTTCTTGACATTGTTTGTCTTGTGCTTGGCGCAGCTTGGCCAAACATGGCCATTGCGCAATAAAACCCCAACCCAACTGGGAAGTCCCTCAACAGTCACTAAACTCAGGATGCCCAAGCGATCTCCCGCTATACTTTCTCTCCTACATCCTTTTCTTCACAATTTCTTGACATTTTTTGTCTTGTGCTTGGCGCAGCTTGGCCAAACATGGCCATTGCGCAATAAAATCCCAACCCAACTGGGAAGTCCCTCAACAGTCACCAGACTCAGGATGCCCAAGCGATCTTCCGCTATACTTTCTCTCCTCCATCCTTTTCATCACAATTACTTGACATTGTATTGTGCTTGACGGAGCTTGGCCAAACATGGCTCTTGCGCAATAAAACACCAACCCAACCCAACTGGGAAGTCCCTCAACAGTCATCAAACTCAGGATGCTCAAGCGATCTCCCGCTATACTTTCTCTCCTACATCCTTTTCTTCAAAATTTCTTGACATTGTTGGTCTTGTGCTTGGCGCAGCTTGGCCAAACATGGCCATTGCGCAATAAAACCCCAACCCAACTGGGAAGTCCCTCAACAGTCACCAAACTCAGGATGCCCAAGCGATCTCCCGCTATACTTTCTCTCCTACATCCTTTTCTTCACAATTTCTTGACATTGTTTGTCTTGTGCTTGGCGCAGCTTGGCCAAACATGGCCATTGCGCAATAAAACCCCAACCCAACTGGGAAGTCCCTCAACAGTCACTAAACTCAGGATGCCCAAGCGATCTCCCGCTATACTTTCTCTCCTACATCCTTTTCTTCACAATTTCTTGACATTTTTTGTCTTGTGCTTGGCGCAGCTTGGCCAAACATGGCCATTGCGCAATAAAACCCCAACCCAACTGGGAAGTCCCTCAACAGTCACCAAACTCAGGATGCCTAAGCGATCTCCCGCTATGCTTTCTCTCCTCCATCCTTTTCTTCACAATTTCTTGACATTGTTTGTCTTGTGCTTGGCGCAGCTTGGCCAAACATGGCCATTGCGCAATAAAACCCCAACCCAATTGGGAAGTCCCTCAACAGTCACCAAACTCAGGATGCCCAAGCGATCTCCCGCTATACTTTCTCTCCTACATCCTTTTTTTCACAATTTCTTGACATTTTTTGTCTTGTGCTTGACGCAGCTTGGCCAAACATGGCCCTTGCGCAATAAAACACCAACCCAACCCAACTGGGAAGTCCCTCAACAGTCACCAAACTCAGGATGCTCAAGCGATCTCCCGCTATACTTTCTCTCCTACATCCTTTTCTTCACAATTTCTTGACATTTTTTGTCTTGTGCTTGGCGCAGCTTGACCAAACATGGCCATTGCGCAATAAAGCCCCAACCCAACTGGGAAGTCCCTCAACAGTCACTAAACTCAGGATGCCCAAGCGATCTCCCGCTATACTTTCTCTCCTACATCCTTTTCTTCACAATTTCTTGACATTTTTTGTCTTGTGCTTGGCGCAGCTTGGCCAAACATGGCCATTGCGCAATAAAACCCCAACCCAACTGGGAAGTCCCTCAACAGTCACCAAACTCAGGATGCCTAAGCGATCTCCCGCTATGCTTTCTCTCCTCCATCCTTTTCTTCACAATTTCTTGACATTGTTTGTCTTGTGCTTGGCGCAGCTTGGCCAAACATGGCCATTGCGCAATAAAACCCCAACCCAACTGGGAAGTCCCTCAACAGTCACCAAACTCAGGATGCCCAAGCGATCTCCCGCTATACTTTCTCTCCTACATCCTTTTTTTCACAATTTCTTGACATTTTTTGTCTTGTGCTTGACGCAGCTTGGCCAAACATGGCCCTTGCGCAATAAAACACCAACCCAACCCAACTGGGAAGTTCCTCAACAGTCACCAAACTCAGGATGCTCAAGCGATCTCCCGCTATACTTTCTCTACTACATCCTTTTCTTCACAATTTCTTGACATTGTTTGTCTTGTGCTTGGCGCAGCTTGGCCAAACATGGCCATTGCGCAATAAAACCCCAACCCAACTGGGAAGTCCCTCAACAGTCACCAAACTCAGGATGCCCAAGCGATCTCCCGCTATACTTTCTCTACTACATCCTTTTCTTCACAATTTCTTGACATTGTTTGTCTTGTGCTTGGCGCAGCTTGGCCAAACATGGCCATTGCTAAATAAAACCCCAACCCAACTGGGAAGTCCCTCAACAGTCACCAAACTCAGGATGCCCAAGCGATCTCCCGCTATACTTTCTCTCCTACATCCTTTTCTTCACAATTTCTTGACATTGTTTGTCTTGTGCTTGGCGCAGCTTGGCCAAACATGGCCATTGCGCAATAAAACCCCAACCCAACTGGGAAGTCCCTCAACAGTCACCAAACTCAGGATGCCCAAGCGATCTCCCGCTATACTTTCTCTCTTACATCCTTTTCTTCACAATTTCTTGACATTGTTTGTCTTGATCTTGGCGCAGCTTGGCCAAACATGGCCATTGCGCAATAAAACCCCAACCCAACTGGGAAATCCCTCAACAGTCACTAAACTCAGGATGCCCAAGCGATCTCCCGCTATACTTTCTCTCCTACATCCTTTTCTTCACAATTTCTTGACATTTTTTGTCTTGTGCTTGGCGCAGCTTGGCCAAACATGGCCATTGCGCAATAAAACCCCAACCCAACTGGGAAGTCCCTCAACAGTCACCAAACTCAGGATGCCTAAGCGATCTCCCGCTATGCTTTCTCTCCTCCAGCCTTTTCTTCACAATTTCTTGACATTGTTTGTCTTGTGCTTGGCGCAGCTTGGCCAAACATGGCCATTGCGCAATAAAACCCCAACCCAACTGGGAAGTCCCTCAACAGTCACCAAACTCAGGATGCCCAAGCGATCTCCCGCTATACTTTCTCTCCTACATCCTTTTTTTCACAATTTCTTGACATTTTTTGTCTTGTGCTTGACGCAGCTTGGCCAAACATGGCCCTTGCGCAATAAAACACCAACCCAACCCAACTGGGAAGTCCCTCAACAGTCACCAAACTCAGGATGCTCAAGCGATCTCCCGCTATACTTTCTCTACTACATCCTTTTCTTCACAATTTCTTGACATTGTTTGTCTTGTGCTTGGCGCAGCTTGGCCAAACATGGCCATTGCTCAATAAAGCCCCTACCCAACTGGGAAGTCCCTCAACAGTCACCAAACTCAGGATGCCCAAGCGATCTCCCGCTATACTTTCTCTCCTCCATGCTTTTCATCACAATTACTTGACATTGTATTGTGCTTGGCGCAGCTTGGCCAAACATGGCCATTGCGCAATAAAACCCCAACCCAACTGGGAAGTCCCTCAACAGTCACTAAACTCAGGATGCCCAAGCGATCTCCCGCTATACTTTCTCTCCTACATCCTTTTCTTCACAATTTCTTGACATTTTTTGTCTTGTGCTTGGCGCAGCTTGGCCAAACATGGCCATTGCGCAATAAAACCCCAACCCAACTGGGAAGTCCTTCAGATGGACTCGTGAGCACTTCTGGTGTCTGTCCAATACCGCGAAACTGCAACTTGAAGTTAATTCACACTCATTTAATTAAGCTCGACTCCAAGTCAACCAGCAACGACTACACAACCGAACGCGAAAGAGCTCTTAAAGCGCGTTGGAAGCGGAACATAAGTTACGAAGTATGCAAGAAAAATAAACATTCGTGGCTTATATTTAAAGCCTCGTATCTCCAGACGGCTGTTCCTCGTTTCGCTCTTTCCCTTCCTTACGCCTTCCAAAGTTAGAACGGAACTATGCTAGGTTAAGGAGCGATTGTTTCAGAGTTCACTCAAGACCGCCCCAAAACGAATCTTCTAAACCAGGAATGCACAGACCGCGGGCCCCATGGGACTGATTCGCTGGCGGCCCGCCTCGCCATGTGTTATTTCAACTTTAACAACTCACAGATTAGGTTATTTAAAACTTAGATGCTTGGTAATGCATTTGAATGAGGAAGCCTCTTTAGGCGGTGTGTGTGATCAAAAAGTATCGGCGGAATGCAGTCGTAAAACAAAAGGTATCAATTTATCGATCAAAAATTTATTGCATCTCCTTCAAAGTAATCTTCTCCGACTTCTGTGCACTTCTGCCAGCGTTTTTTGGAATCCTCTAAACATGCCTTGAAGTCGTTTTTGTGAAACCCCTTCAGGGTTCGTATCGTGTTTACTTTTATTGAATCAATGGACTCAAAGCGGTGACCACGGAGAGGGAGTTTCACCCGTGGAAATAAGAAGAATTCACACGGTGCCTTATCAGGTGAATATGGAGCCGTATTTGTTGAATGCGTCGTCAAAAAAATCACGAATAATAATGGCACTGTGAGAAGGCCCATTATCGTGATGCAAAACCCATGAGTTATACCGCCACAATTCAGGTCGTTTTCGACCTGTCGATTCGACAAATAATATAAGACAGGCCTCGAAATAGATTTTTTAATACAGGTGCACCTTGTGCATCTAAGTTTTTAAATTAGGTGCACAGGTTTTATTTTAGATGCACTTAAAAAAACAACGAAAAAAGAGTATTAATGCACTGTAAACTACTTTATTAGTTGGGTATGTTTATATAGGTTAGTAGTTGATAGTAAATAAAAATATTTAAACATCTAAATTCTTCGTTCTCTGGTGCACGATTGTCGCGACAGTCGCTTCAACAGAGCCATCTCGAAAATGTTTCGATCCTCGAAAAGTTCTTGTGGCAGTGGCACAAGTGAACCTTCCTTCTGTATAAACCCGTTACGGCCCAGCGATATTGTTTTCGCAGAGTGTGTATTTAGGAATTTTAATTACGTTCCTTTAGTGTGAGAGAGGTCAATTCTAATATTTTGTTCAAACATCAAAATAACGTTCCCCCTTTTTTTTAAAGTTAGGTGCACTGTGTTCACCTAGCAGGAAAAAATTAGGTGAACAAACATGCAAAATTTTATTTTCATGTGCACAGTGTACCTGTGCACCTGTGTATTTCGAGCCCTGATATCAGAATTTGTTCAATAATGTCTCTTATTGTGAAACGACGATCACTAAGCACCCATTCTCTGACCTGATTGACATGTTGATCATGAGTCGAAGTGGAAGGTCTACCATATCGCGAATCATGTACGACGGTTTCTCTACCTTCTTTAAACGTTTTATACCAATCAAATACTGTTGTCTTTGATAAACAGTTGTCTGTAAAAGCCTTTAGAAACATTTCAAATGTGTTTGTAGCAGAAATTCCAATGCGAAAACAAAATTTAATGCATCTTCTTTCCTTCATTACATTCGACATTGTGGAAAATTAAAGAAGTGAAAATTTTTATCTTGTTAAAACAAATTTATTTTCAGACGATAAAATTGAATGAATCCCTGATTGTTGCCACATGTATAAGTCGTAAAAGTGTTTGATAAAAGTTTGCAGACGACATCTACCATATATGTATTTTAAAAGTAGCATTCCGGATCGTTTTTGATCACAGTAGTTTTCCTGCGAAGAAACGTTTTCAGTTACGAATATTAACAAAACAAACAACTGGAACAGCTTGACTGATGAAAATTTAGAACCAATTTTGCCGTTGCCTACTACAGAAATCGAGTCGATTATTAAAACTGTTATTAAATGTTAAAATATAAATTTATTTTGTCTCCCTTCAAATTAAATACATTCTTTATTTTATATTACTTTTTTGAAGCAATATGAAATATTAATAATATAAATAATAAATATCAATGAACGCAAATAAAAAAAATAATAAATAACAGTAAAACAAATACAAATATCGACAAATATAAATAAATTAAACAATAAATGTATAGAAACATTTTTTATAACAAATAATAAATATATAAACATAAACAAAAATAAATATTAAATATATAAGTATAGATAAAATAAATAATAAATATATACACATAAATAAAATAAATAAGAAATATAAATAAATAAATAATCAGCTTCAATAAACATAAATAAAATAAATAAGAAATATATATAAATATAAATAAATAAATAACCAGCTTCAATAAACATAAATAAATAAATAATCAGCTTCAATAAACATAAATAAATATAAATAAATAAATAATCAACTTTAATGAACATAAATAAATATAAATAAATAAATAATCAACTTTAATGAACATAAATAAGCATAAATGAAATACATAAAATATATATACACCTAAATAAAATAAATAATAAATATATACGCATAAATAAAATAAATAATAAATATATACGCATAAATAAAATAAATAATAAATATATACACATAAATAAAATAAATAAGAAATACATAAATATAAATAAAATAAAAATCAACTTTATTAAACATAAATAAAATAAATAAGAAACATATAACTATAAATAAAATAAAAAATCAACTTTATAAACATAAATCAGCATAAATAAAATAAAAAATCAACTTTAATAAACATAAATAAGCATAAATAAAATAAATAAGAAACATATAACTATAAATAAAATAAAAAATCAACTTTATAAACATAAATAAGCATAAATAAAATAAAAAATCAACTTTAATAAACATAAATAAGCATAAATAAAAAAAATAATATATGATTCTCATGTATAAAAAATTCTGGGCTTCCCTTTTCTATACAATGCAAACGGGTTTGTTTCATAAATGGGTCGTTTTACGATCTCTCCCCCCTCTGTCCGAGTCGCGATGGGCCGGCCCCCCGAAAAACCCAACATTTATGGAAAAAAAGTTGGGGTCCCGGGCTCAGTGCCAAAAATCGGCATTAAGAACTACCGGGTCGTCGAACTCGGAGAAACTCTGGACGGAATCAATGGCGTGTGCTGTCGCCATGGCAACGGCAGGGAACACCGGGAGCAACGGCTACCTTTATAGTCGGCGCACCTAGCTGCTGATGTAGCACTTAGAGCAGGAAGAGGACTTTTACTGCTGATGGGGATTGCTTTGCTCCCGCTCCTCTCCAGTCGGGGCGCGTCCTTAAATTGAATAAAGAATTGACGGAGACCTAGTTCGTGTTCCAGTCCTGTTAAATTTAGGTTACTCGAGCTCATATCGGGTTCGAAGGAATATTTTGTAGCAACGGTGAGAGATTTCAATGTGAACAAAAAACCAGATGGAAAGTTGAAAGCTTCACTTCCATAACCCAAATGTTATCGCACGTTACATTTCAAGGTTACCTTAAAATGTACTATATTACTTTTTTGGCAATATTTAGAGTTTAATTTAATTGGCGTTGAACATTCACCTATCGGAATCAATTCGGAAATCATTCTTTGTAGTTCTTATTTGTGAAATACTGAAAGCGTATTTAAAAACGTCACTCCAAGCTGCGTCACATTCGTAACATGTAGAGAAAACATTGTGCAGATAAAAATCATTACCGCTTCCTACATTGAGCTTGACAGAAAATATTATCATAGTTAATTAATTAAAATACATTACAAATGTTTATAGCCAGTTAGTTTGCATACGAATAAAGTCAGATTATTTCTAGAAAATTAGTCTGTTCTCTGGTTGAATCAATTCAATACGGATTGAAATAATATAATGTTTTAAATTTAAATTGAATCCTTTTAAAAACAAAAGTGTAAGTGCCTTTTAAGATTTCGAAGCTTATTTTTTTACTTATAATTAACATTCGAATATTTCTAGGGTGTACAATTGATGCTTGAGATGATTCCTATCATCTTATAGAGGAATTCCTATTGGATCATTACATGGTTAATATTTATGAGTCTCGAACTTTTGGATTGCTAACTGTAATGTACACATATTCCATATGTACGTTTTGTGGGCCGTTATAGATGTTTTGTCCAAATAAAATTTGTCGAAAGAGTCAGTATTTTAAGGACTAAACTTCAAGAGTACTTGTTGTATTTTATAATTTGGGGTTTAATATCTCTCAGCTTCAGTTTAAAACAATTACGGATTGCATGGTAGGTATAGGAATTAACGTCGCACTGGACCAACACAACGGGTTATTGGAGACGGTCCGGGATTAATCCCGAATGGAAAGATTCGAAGACAACACCTCGAAATTTTGAACCACGGTCAGATGAAGAGGTTAACACCTGAGCTACCACCCCACTCGCCAAAGTTCCTTACCACGCCAACGTGAGGACAAATGAGGCCTCATTTAATTTAACGTATACCAGCTTCCGCCTACATGACGGTCATCGGTTGGACCGAGTTTAGAATTCGCAACCCTGCGGATCAAGTTTTTTGGGTTTACAAGAAAGGATCGTTTCTAGACTCGAAATAGTGAAAACCCATTTCAATGTGAGAAATTTATTGTTTTGTGTTCAGGAAATAGGCTTACATAATATCGATACCTCAGTTTCAATGTGTAACAACTCAAAACCTATTAGTAGATAGATTTTGAGAGTTCTGGCGCATAAAGGGAAGTTGGGCAGGAAGGGAAGGGAAAGTGGGCAGGAAGAGAAGTTGGGCAGGAAGGGAGGGTAGAGGTGATAAGACAATTGCTTGTGGCCGTTTGATAAGAAACTGAAGATGAACATGATAACGTCAATTTGTTGACAAGTTGTCATGGTGGTGAATGACTGGTAGCGCCTTCTGGTGGTCAGATGATCAAACATATTATTTTAATTAAAAAGGAATTACTTGGATTCGAACCCGGGACCATCGTGATGCGATGCGAGCATGCTAGCCGTTAGGCCATTGTTGACTTATCAAGCAGTGGTTATTTATCATACAATTCCAGTACTCCCTTCTGCAGATAAGGACTTCTACTTTTTCTTTTTCACTACAAATGTATTGAGAATGGTTTTAAATTTATTTGTAGTTATTTAATACTTTATAAAATAACAGGTAGCGCCATCTAGTGAAAGGTTGAACAATTAAACGTACTTAAGTGAAAATACTATAATATAAAGGACCTATAAGATTTCTTAAATTATAAGCTAAATGACAGGCACAGCCATCTAGTGATGGAAAATGTAACAATTAGTTTTAATTAATTTATTTTCTAGCTGTTAACTTGTATTTTTAGCGTGATACTTTAGAATTAAATGGAGAATTATTTAAAAGAAAAATAATAATACGTGGATTCGGACCTAACAAAAGGTAATAGCGGTCAACCGTTTTTACACAAGCACTGTAGACGTTCGTCCACTACTACCTATGTGATCGTGTTATATTTAAAATAGTCTATCATTTTGTTAATCCATATAGTACATACTTCCAAACATTGAAAAGTCTAGAAGCTTCTGGAACGGGTGACTAAGAAATAATTGTACCCATAAAATAGTAAGATAACAGAGTTTAACACCAATTAGACATACTATCAAAGATTGAAATGCCTAGAAGTCTATGGAACTTGTGACATTATGACTAAGGATTGTGTAGCGTGTGTAAGATTAAAGAGAATGAACGAAGTTATACACAGAGTCTGATAAAAGTGACTCAAAAGATTAGCTTAAACTACCGAAGTACACGTGTTATGGTATCTGAAAAATGTTTGCGGCCAGCAAAGAAAGTAATTATACTGCTTGATAAATAAGAGGCTTTTAAAAGCATAGTTGGAGTGAGTTCTTGAGTCTTTGGATTTTTACCCTTCTACTGTTTTTATATACATTATGGATTCTGGTGATATTAGGCCCACAAAGAAAATGCGTACAGACAAAGAACAGTGTTTTCAGAAATACTGTAAAGATTCTTTATGCTATGAATACGGTAAATTGTTTACAGATCGTGATGGCTGGACATATTTCCGTCGATTGGAAAACGAATTAACATATTTAAAGAAAGAGGAAACTACTGTAGAAGTTTACGGTAAAAAATATACTGTGCCTCGACAACTTGTAGCATACGGAGACGAAGGAATAAGCTATACATTTAGTGGATCTTGTATTGCAGCCAAGCCTTGGTCTCCTTTACTGTTGGAAATAAAGGAAGAAGTGGAACGAGTAAGTGGTGAAAGATTTAATTTTGTGTTGGTGAACCGTTATAAAGATGGTAAGGACTGTATAGGTGCCCATAAAGACAACGAAAAGGACTTGGATCTTAATGCACCCATAGCGTCTGTTTCATTTGGACAAAAAAGACAATTTGTGTTTTCTAGAAAGAACTACAACTCTTTAAAAATTGTTCTCGAAAATGGAAGCCTACTTATGATGAAATATCCAACGAACCAATTTTGGCTACACAGTTTGCCCCGTGGGAATGCATCATGCCCCAGAGTAAATTTAACGTTTCGTAAAATTCTTGTAAAAATCAGCGATAAACCACTTATGTGCCCCCTAAAAGATATTTGAAAAACGTTACAATTAATATTTATACCTTTGTGAATATTATTTTCTTAGTCTTACATATTATTGTTATTTTAAAGAAACTTTTTGCGTGTCTTACCATATACACTGTATTTTGGATTATCATTTTTTTTAATATTAAATATAAGTTTTATAAATGGTCTTTTGCAATGCATGATCTGAAATTAAATTTTCTTTGCTATAAATATTTTAGTTTTTTTAAAATTTAGATGCTTTTAGTTAATCACTAATTATACATTGGATGCTATAGCACATATTTTATTACATAAATTATTTTTCAACACTCTACACTTCAGTAAAAGTGCAAAAAAAAAATGATTTTTTCTTTTATTTGAAAACTTTGCAAGACCCGTAGTACTATGATCATGTTTCCTTGTGCATTTGTTTGAATTGAACAAAAGAAAACTATCCAATATACCACAGAAGTACAATACGGGACTTAGAAATGTAAGTTGGTCAAAAGAAAAAGAAACAGTGGAACATAGTTAACTAAACTTACAAGATTTGATGACCATAACAAATGAGTAGAAACGCAATTGACTCCTTGTACATTTGAAGAAATTATAATCGTATTGAAATCTAAACCATATGTTATTTTCTAATTATTCTTTCCCAACCGTATTATTTTTTAATTTAAATAAATCTGTCTAAATTTTAGTGATTAATATTTTAGATTTACAAACTTTTTTAAATGAAATTTTCTTTGATTTATATTGTAAAAAGTTAAGATGTTTTCACACAAAAATTAGATTCCATCATACATATTTTAATAATTAAGATTTAAATAAATATATGCAAATGAAACATGTATTAGATATATTATTACCAAACTTTTAAATACAGATTTAAAAAAAAAATTATTTTCCATTTCAAATAAGATGTTTAGCAGTTTGATTCTTAAAGCGTGTTTTTATGCATGATTTAAAAAAAAAAAATTAAGAAACCTGTAAAGTAAAATATTTTTTACCTTTATTTGAAGCTTTGCAAGAACCATACTATGAAGATGTTTCCTTGTACATAAGAAGTAGTGAAAATTAGTATAAGAAACCTTTTGTCCTTGAAGTTCTAAATTAAATGTTATTTTTTTCTAATTCTCTTGCAAACCATTCATATGCAGTTTAATTTGCAGAGCCAAATATCAATTTCGAAAAGGCATTTTACAAGTTACTTTGTATATGTCTTTTTAATTTTAGATATACTGCAATGCTACGTTAAGTGGATAGTCAGAGGGTTTTCAGATTTTGAAAATAATGTGAACACTTCTGTGCTGCTAAACAAAATAAATTTTTGCCCTTTCTTGATAGTTAATGCATAATATAAAGATTTACTCACATCACTAATAGTTTTACACATGAATAAAATTAAATAACAACCGAAAATTTTAAATACTAATCAATTTTTAAATGAACATATCTTGGTCTGTTTCTACAATTCTAAAAACTTAGAGTCCAGACTTTCCAAGGGAGACACACTTTCCCATGCTATGGGACAGAAAGGAAGTCCACATATGTATTTTTCAACATATCGTAGTTTTCCGATCTTTGGCACTAAGTTTATGCTTATAAGTCGATAAGTTAAAACGAATACTTGAAGCTACTTGCCCTTTTATAGCAATGCATCCGTATTCACATACCTTTTTGAAGAAACCTTCTTGAGTCTGAAATTCACAATTGTACAAATATTATACATTGCTATTCAAAAAGCGTAAGCTATTCTTGGAAAAATAATTGTATACTGCGGGCACGAAGAGCTACATAGCAGCATATTCTTACTAATCAGTAAAGTTAATCTAATCTTAGTCTTATCTTTTGTTAGTAACTATGAACACATAAGTGATGAATGTACTCAGAAAACACGTGCTTGTGATGATGCGACATCTACTTGTGTTGTGGAAATGACGTCATATTGATCGAGTAGAGTGGAGTTGTGTTTCCTGCTGACGGAAGTGACGTCATACTAATCGAGTGTAGTTTAGTTGTTTTCGATTGCTGCTGCTGACGTCATCATGCTAGAGTTGAGTTTAGTTGTTTTATTATAGGTGTTTTTCGGATCTGGCAATAGGAATATTTAACTTTTATGGAATGGCAACGACTGACGAAATGCATATGATGACCAAAGTGCGGTGACGTGAGTGACGTCACAGTCTGGATGGTTGAAAAAATTGCGGTGTCTTGTGTGACGTCAGACTTCTTATACGTGAAAGGACTCATTCCCACAAGTCTGATCATGTTCTCAATGACGCTGTGCCATCATAAGGTGGAAAGAAGTTGGTTTGAGTTGTATTTGTCCTGCTAGGAATATTTTCATTGGCTGTCTAAGATTTGTACTTGCTTTTTGGCAACAACGGCAGCTATAACAGCGTTTTAATTTCGATTTCGTGTGATAAAATCTTCTTTCCCTTGGTGAAAAGTTGCTGTCGTGGTTACTAGAAATTTCTTCTTGAGAAACGTTAAGTCTTAAAAGGAAACAAAAATGAAACGCTTTAGCAATCAACCTGAAATATGCAAAAGAATTCGTGGTGTTGATCAAACTATTTCATCGGATGTCTCAAAATTAACCATGCAAACTATTCCAGACAACATGTTCCCTCTTGGAAACTATTCATTTGTGGTGATTAATAACTTCATCGGCTCTACTCGAGTGCATGTACGAAAATTTGCTTTGGATGAAAATGGAGTTTTGCTACCAACGAAGGAAGGTATCTCCCTATATCCAAACACATGGAATATTCTGATGAGAAAGGTTAGCAACTTTTTCGCACATGCTTCTGACTCCGACGTTAAAGTAATACAGAAAGAAGTCTGTCTTTCGAAAGTGTGTGATAACGGAAAAATGGACTTGGTTTTACAAAGACTATTTCAGAAAAGAGACCATTCACTACAATTCTTACCCAACTCTGTTTTTCTGAATTCTGAGCAGTACTTTAAACTGTGTCAACACTATGAGAGTGTATCATATATGCTGAAAATATCGCTTTTGAAATATTCCCTACAGTATTTTGTGAAAAAGGAAGTGCAAAAGAACTTTCCCAGTGAGGTTTACAAACCTTACTACGGTGATCCTGATAACCCTGAGGGCTGGAGAGAAGTTACAACTTCACTGTGTAAGTGTCTGAAGAATATTATAGCGCTTAACATTACTGTTCTTTTGGACTGCTTAAGTTGTAAAAATGAAATTATCAATCAATCTGTACATACATGCATGAACATGAGCGCTGATGAACGCTTTTGCGAATTCTTTACTCCTGCGTTATATTCTGTAAACTGGAGAGATTTTGCTTTTAACTTTGAAAGAAAACCATGGAATTGTAAACTTCTTTTATATTGTATTTGAGGGTGACTTTTTTGATTGCTTGAATACAACTGATGTTTTTAATACTGTTAGAGAGATGTATGTGAAAGGTCTGTAAAATAAGTACAATGTATTCTCTAACAAAATTAACATCTTATGTGCTTTAAATAAATGTTCATGCTTTTTCATTTGTGTGTTATCAAAATTATTCTTTTTTTACATGCTTTGGGTTGATTTGTAAAACGCATCTTTTTCAGAACTTTGAAGTACGCGTTTTAAAGTTACTAAGGTTTAAAGTCATTCTACATCACATGATTAGCACGTGACACATCACGTGATAGAAATTCCTGTTATGTGCAGGAATTTCTATCACGTGATGTGTCACGTGCTAATCATGTGATGTAGAATGACTTTAAACCTTAGTAACTTTAAAACGCGTACTTCAAAGTTCTGAAAAAGATGCGTTTTACAAATCAACCCAAAGCATGTAAAAAAAGAATAATTTTGATAACACACAAATGAAAAAGCATGAACATTTATTTAAAGCACATAAGATGTTAATTTTGTTAGAGAATACATTGTACTTATTTTACAGACCTTTCACATACATCTCTCTAACAGTATTAAAAACATCAGTTGTATTCAAGCAATCAAAAAAGTCACCCTCAAATACAATATAAAAGAAGTTTACAATTCCATGGTTTTCTTTCAAAGTTAAAAGCAAAATCTCTCCAGTTTACAGAATATAACGCAGGAGTAAAGAATTCGCAAAAGCGTTCATCAGCGCTCATGTTCATGCATGTATGTACAGATTGATTGATAATTTCATTTTTACAACTTAAGCAGTCCAAAAGAACAGTAATGTTAAGCGCTATAATATTCTTCAGACACTTACACAGTGAAGTTGTAACTTCTCTCCAGCCCTCAGGGTTATCAGGATCACCGTAGTAAGGTTTGTAAACCTCACTGGGAAAGTTCTTTTGCACTTCCTTTTTCACAAAATACTGTAGGGAATATTTCAAAAGCGATATTTTCAGCATATATGATACACTCTCATAGTGTTGACACAGTTTAAAGTACTGCTCAGAATTCAGAAAAACAGAGTTGGGTAAGAATTGTAGTGAATGGTCTCTTTTCTGAAATAGTCTTTGTAAAACCAAGTCCATTTTTCCGTTATCACACACTTTCGAAAGACAGACTTCTTTCTGTATTACTTTAACGTCGGAGTCAGAAGCATGTGCGAAAAAGTTGCTAACCTTTCTCATCAGAATATTCCATGTGTTTGGATATAGGGAGATACCTTCCTTCGTTGGTAGCAAAACTCCATTTTCATCCAAAGCAAATTTTCGTACATGCACTCGAGTAGAGCCGATGAAGTTATTAATCACCACAAATGAATAGTTTCCAAGAGGGAACATGTTGTCTGGAATAGTTTGCATGGTTAATTTTGAGACATCCGATGAAATAGTTTGATCAACACCACGAATTCTTTTGCATATTTCAGGTTGATTGCTAAAGCGTTTCATTTTTGTTTCCTTTTAAGACTTAACGTTTCTCAAGAAGAAATTTCTAGTAACCACGACAGCAACTTTTCACCAAGGGAAAGAAGATTTTATCACACGAAATCGAAATTAAAACGCTGTTATAGCTGCCGTTGTTGCCAAAAAGCAAGTACAAATCTTAGACAGCCAATGAAAATATTCCTAGCAGGACAAATACAACTCAAACCAACTTCTTTCCACCTTATGATGGCACAGCGTCATTGAGAACATGATCAGACTTGTGGGAATGAGTCCTTTCACGTATAAGAAGTCTGACGTCACACAAGACACCGCAATTTTTTCAACCATCCAGACTGTGACGTCACTCACGTCACCGCACTTTGGTCATCATATGCATTTCGTCAGTCGTTGCCATTCCATAAAAGTTAAATATTCCTATTGCCAGATCCGAAAAACACCTATAATAAAACAACTAAACTCAACTCTAGCATGATGACGTCAGCAGCAGCAATCGAAAACAACTAAACTACACTCGATTAGTATGACGTCACTTCCGTCAGCAGGAAACACAACTCCACTCTACTCGATCAATATGACGTCATTTCCACAACACAAGTAGATGTCGCATCATCACAAGCACGTGTTTTCTGAGTACATTCATCACTTATGTGTTCATAGTTACTAACAAAAGATAAGACTAAGATTAGATTAACTTTACTGATTAGTAAGAATATGCTGCTATGTAGCTCTTCGTGCCCGCAGTATACAATTATTTTTCCAAGAATAGCTTACGCTTTTTGAATAGCAATGTATAATATTTGTACAATTGTGAATTTCAGACTCAAGAAGGTTTCTTCAAAAAGGTATGTGAATACGGATGCATTGCTATAAAAGGGCAAGTAGCTTCAAGTATTCGTTTTAACTTATCGACTTATAAGCATAAACTTAGTGCCAAAGATCGGAAAACTACGATATGTTGAAAAATACATATGTGGACTTCCTTTCTGTCCCATAGCATGGGAAAGTGTGTCTCCCTTGGAAAGTCTGGACTCTAAGTTTTTAGAATTGTAGAAACAGAGAGAGACCAAGATATGTTCATTTAAAAATTGATTAGTATTTAAAATTTTCGGTTGTTATTTAATTTTATTCATGTGTAAAACTATTAGTGATGTGAGTAAATCTTTATATTATGCATTAACTATCAAGAAAGGGCAAAAATTTATTTTGTTTAGCAGCACAGAAGTGTTCACATTATTTTCAAAATCTGAAAACCCTCTGACTATCCACTTAACGTAGCATTGCAGTATATCTAAAATTAAAAAGACATATACAAAGTAACTTGTAAAATGCCTTTTCGAAATTGATATTTGGCTCTGCAAATTAAACTGCATATGAATGGTTTGCAAGAGAATTAGAAAAAAATAACATTTAATTTAGAACTTCAAGGACAAAAGGTTTCTTATACTAATTTTCACTACTTCTTATGTACAAGGAAACATCTTCATAGTATGGTTCTTGCAAAGCTTCAAATAAAGGTAAAAAATATTTTACTTTACAGGTTTCTTAATTTTTTTTTTTTAAATCATGCATAAAAACACGCTTTAAGAATCAAACTGCTAAACATCTTATTTGAAATGGAAAATAATTTTTTTTTTAAATCTGTATTTAAAAGTTTGGTAATAATATATCTAATACATGTTTCATTTGCATATATTTATTTAAATCTTAATTATTAAAATATGTATGATGGAATCTAATTTTTGTGTGAAAACATCTTAACTTTTTACAATATAAATCAAAGAAAATTTCATTTAAAAAAGTTTGTAAATCTAAAATATTAATCACTAAAATTTAGACAGATTTATTTAAATTAAAAAATAATACGGTTGGGAAAGAATAATTAGAAAATAACATATGGTTTAGATTTCAATACGATTATAATTTCTTCAAATGTACAAGGAGTCAATTGCGTTTCTACTCATTTGTTATGGTCATCAAATCTTGTAAGTTTAGTTAACTATGTTCCACTGTTTCTTTTTCTTTTGACCAACTTACATTTCTAAGTCCCGTATTGTACTTCTGTGGTATATTGGATAGTTTTCTTTTGTTCAATTCAAACAAATGCACAAGGAAACATGATCATAGTACTACGGGTCTTGCAAAGTTTTCAAATAAAAGAAAAAATCATTTTTTTTTGCACTTTTACTGAAGTGTAGAGTGTTGAAAAATAATTTATGTAATAAAATATGTGCTATAGCATCCAATGTATAATTAGTGATTAACTAAAAGCATCTAAATTTTAAAAAAACTAAAATATTTATAGCAAAGAAAATTTAATTTCAGATCATGCATTGCAAAAGACCATTTATAAAACTTATATTTAATATTAAAAAAAATGATAATCCAAAATACAGTGTATATGGTAAGACACGCAAAAAGTTTCTTTAAAATAACAATAATATGTAAGACTAAGAAAATAATATTCACAAAGGTATAAATATTAATTGTAACGTTTTTCAAATATCTTTTAGGGGGCACATAAGTGGTTTATCGCTGATTTTTACAAGAATTTTACGAAACGTTAAATTTACTCTGGGGCATGATGCATTCCCACGGGGCAAACTGTGTAGCCAAAATTGGTTCGTTGGATATTTCATCATAAGTAGGCTTCCATTTTCGAGAACAATTTTTAAAGAGTTGTAGTTCTTTCTAGAAAACACAAATTGTCTTTTTTGTCCAAATGAAACAGACGCTATGGGTGCATTAAGATCCAAGTCCTTTTCGTTGTCTTTATGGGCACCTATACAGTCCTTACCATCTTTATAACGGTTCACCAACACAAAATTAAATCTTTCACCACTTACTCGTTCCACTTCTTCCTTTATTTCCAACAGTAAAGGAGACCAAGGCTTGGCTGCAATACAAGATCCACTAAATGTATAGCTTATTCCTTCGTCTCCGTATGCTACAAGTTGTCGAGGCACAGTATATTTTTTACCGTAAACTTCTACAGTAGTTTCCTCTTTCTTTAAATATGTTAATTCGTTTTCCAATCGACGGAAATATGTCCAGCCATCACGATCTGTAAACAATTTACCGTATTCATAGCATAAAGAATCTTTACAGTATTTCTGAAAACACTGTTCTTTGTCTGTACGCATTTTCTTTGTGGGCCTAATATCACCAGAATCCATAATGTATATAAAAACAGTAGAAGGGTAAAAATCCAAAGACTCAAGAACTCACTCCAACTATGCTTTTAAAAGCCTCTTATTTATCAAGCAGTATAATTACTTTCTTTGCTGGCCGCAAACATTTTTCAGATACCATAACACGTGTACTTCGGTAGTTTAAGCTAATCTTTTGAGTCACTTTTATCAGACTCTGTGTATAACTTCGTTCATTCTCTTTAATCTTACACACGCTACACAATCCTTAGTCATAATGTCACAAGTTCCATAGACTTCTAGGCATTTCAATCTTTGATAGTATGTCTAATTGGTGTTAAACTCTGTTATCTTACTATTTTATGGGTACAATTATTTCTTAGTCACCCGTTCCAGAAGCTTCTAGACTTTTCAATGTTTGGAAGTATGTACTATATGGATTAACAAAATGATAGACTATTTTAAATATAACACGATCACATAGGTAGTAGTGGACGAACGTCTACAGTGCTTGTGTAAAAACGGTTGACCGCTATTACCTTTTGTTAGGTCCGAATCCACGTATTATTATTTTTCTTTTAAATAATTCTCCATTTAATTCTAAAGTATCACGCTAAAAATACAAGTTAACAGCTAGAAAATAAATTAATTAAAACTAATTGTTACATTTTCCATCACTAGATGGCTGTGCCTGTCATTTAGCTTATAATTTAAGAAATCTTATAGGTCCTTTATATTATAGTATTTTCACTTAAGTACGTTTAATTGTTCAACCTTTCACTAGATGGCGCTACCTGTTATTTTATAAAGTATTAAATAACTACAAATAAATTTAAAACCATTCTCAATACATTTGTAGTGAAAAAGAAAAAGTAGAAGTCCTTATCTGCAGAAGGGAGTACTGGAATTGTATGATAAATAACCACTGCTTGATAAGTCAACAATGGCCTAACGGCTAGCATGCTCGCATCGCATCACGATGGTCCCGGGTTCGAATCCAAGTAATTCCTTTTTAATTAAAATAATATGTTTGATCATCTGACCACCAGAAGGCGCTACCAGTCATTCACCACCATGACAACTTGTCAACAAATTGACGTTATCATGTTCATCTTCAGTTTCTTATCAAACGGCCACAAGCAATTGTCTTATCACCTCTACCCTCCCTTCCTGCCCAACTTCTCTTCCTGCCCACTTTCCCTTCCCTTCCTGCCCAACTTCCCTTTATGCGCCAGAACTCTCAAAATCTATCTACTCCTATTACTTCAGAGATAATTGACAAAATAGAATACCTTTGCTCGAGTATGCCTCTATCACATATTTTGGTGTAACTACATAGCACTGAACTATCGAGTTGTTTCTCTTCGGAACTGGTAAGTAATCGTTTTAGTAATCGATTAATAAACTTAACTCAAATTAAATTTTTTTTGACTTCTTACCCTTTGGAAATGAGGTGAAGATACATAATTATTCAGTACATTTACAAGATAACTACTAGTTTCAAGGTAATACAAACTCTAAAACTAGTATCTAGCTAACACACTCTGAAACTAGTCTCTAGGTAACGCAAACTCTAAAACTAGTATCACTGTAACACAATCTAAAAATTGTCTATTGGTAACACTCTAAAACCAGTCTTTAGGTATCACACTCAAAAACTAGTCTCTATTTATCACTCTATAAAACTAGTCTCTATTTATCACTCTATAAAACTAGTCTCTAGGTGTCACCCTCTAAAACTAGTCTCAATGTAACATACTCAAAAACCAGTCATTAGGTAACACACTCTAAAACTAGTCTCTAGGTAACAACACTCTAAATCTAGTCTCTTGGTATCACACTCTGAAACTAGTCCCTAGGTAACACACAAAACTAGTCTCCGGGTATCACTCTCAAAAACTAATCTCTATTTATCACTCTATAAAACTAGTCTCTAGGTATCACCCTCTAAAACTAGTCGCAATGTAACACACTCTAAAACCAGTCTTTAGGTTACACACTCTAAAAGTAGTGTCTAGGTAACAAGACTCTAAAACTAGTCTCTATGTGACAACACTCTAAAACTAGTCTCTTGGTATCACACTCTAAAACTAGTCTGTTGGTATCACACTCTAAAACTAGTCCCTAGGTAACACACTAAACTAGTCTCCGGGTATCACTCTCATAAACTTGTCTCTATTTATCACTCTCAAAACCTAGTCTCTATTTATCACTCTATAAAACTAGTCTCTATTTATCACTCTATAAAACTAGTCTCTAGGTGTCACCCTCTAAAACTAGTCTCAAGGTAACACACTCAAAAACCAGTCTTTAGGTAGCACACTCTAAAACTAGTCTCTAGGTAACAACACTCTAAATCTAGTCTCTTGGTATCACACTCTAAAACTAGTCTCTTGGTATCACATTCTGAAACTAGTCCCTAGGTAACATACAAAACTAGTCTCTGGGTATCACTCTCAAAAACTAGTCTCTATTTATCGCTCTATAAAACTAGTCTCTATTTATTTAATACTCTATAAAACTAGTCTCTTGGTATCACACTCTAAAACTAGTCTCAATGTAACACACTCTAAAACCAGTCTTTAGGTAACACACTCTAAAACTAGTCTCTAGGTAACAACACTCTAAAACTAGTCTCTTGTTATCACACTCTAAAACTAGTACCTAGGTAACACACTAAACTAGTGTATTGGTAACACTCTAAAACCAGTCTTGGGTAACACATCCTAAAACTAGTCTTATTTTTATAGAATTTCGTGACATAATATCTCACGAATTTATTTCCTTTCCCATACTAAAAAACTGCTTTACGTCACTCGATGAAAGAAACTCGTGAAAATCTAAAGCTAGAAAGATCTGTGTTTTCTTCTGGGAATATTGGTATATTTTGAGTTGTCATTTTTGAGTGGGAGTATGATATGTCGCTAAAGGTATGCTATGCCTCTCCTATCTAAGACCTCTCTGAAACTCAAATAGAGTGCTCCTTGTCAGGGAGGCGCTTTAAATTCGGATGCGTAGTGATGATGTCATGCATTGTAAGTTATTTGTAAGCAGTAGCGGCCATGTCAAAAACGGTTTTTCTTTCTTTCTTATACTTGTGTGTCGATGTACCCGCTTTCCACGCAATCGTTTTTCCGTTCCCGGGTGATATTGAAATTAGAATTCCTACTTTTTGACATCTAGTGGAAGGAGAAGGTTCTAGAACTTTGCTACTTACAGTAGAACCTTGGGAATATTGGTATACTTTGGTGATCAAAACCCCTTGGGGATCGAAAATTCAGAAATTCGCACAATACCGTTGTAACACCAAACAAAGTACACGAAGTGGAGAATTTTTTTCTGTATTACTTCTTAATGCTTATGCTAGTGAAAGATTCGTAAAAAAGGAATAAGAAAATAGTTTATACTCTGGCTTGTGTCACAGTATGCATTTATTCTGATAATTTTACAATAAATCTGTGTGGACTTGAGTTGTTTTCCATTTAAATCCTCGTCATATCTGATCAAGGTTCAATATTACGTGGTGTTGTCCTCTGATATTTTCCTTAGGAGATTGATCCCGGACCGTCGTCAATAGCCCGTTATGTTGCTCTTGTACGACGTTAATTAAAAATTACCATTACCATTACCTTTTAAATCCTCCTGAAGAAGTCTGGGCCGTGATAGTCCGGTTAGTACGAGTTCGAATCCACCCAAAGACGGTCGTGAACAAAGGGGGCTGGTGCATGTTAAATCCCTCATAGCCCCAAATGCCCTCGCGTTCGCGTGGTGTGGAAGTTTGTTGAGTGAGGTGGCTGCTAAGGTGTGACCTCGTCATCTGACCGTGGATCAAATTTACGTAGTGTTGTCCTCGGTTCTTTGCCTTCGGGGGTTGATCCCGGACCGTCGCCAATAGTAACATCCAGGAAGGATAAGATATTAGAACCACCTCTATAAATGAACAATTTTACGTTTCAACCAGTTATTAAAAAGAGAACTTGGTTATGTTGCATTCTTTTAATTTTTTAGACATACTTATGTTAACCCTTCGACCGGCTGGAACGTAGAAAGTCGCTCTCCGATGACTGTTCTTCAACCGGCTCCGTCGCAGAAAGTCGTTCTTCGATTGCTACTCTAAGACCGGCTGCGGCGTAGAAAGTTGCTCTTAGTTTACTTTCCGACAACCGGCTCCGACGTAGAATTTCGCTAGTGCTTTCCCCCTCGCTCACAATAAGGGAGCGGGTCAGCTGCGATAAGGTCGTTTTGTGGTTACGGGGACTGGGGAAAAGAATGTTGTCGGATTCACAACGAGACGCCTGGATCCATTAAACGGGTCTTTCCCCATTCTTCTGCAGGGCTTTCGAAGAAGAGTGAATGGTGCCAATTTTTAGACTCGAGTCATCCAAATTGAAAATGGAAGATAGGATTTTTTTTCAACTTTAAAAATCCTTTTTTTTTACAGAAGGTCATTGGTTTATGCTCAATAGCTTATGCTTAATTTATAGGTTCAGATAATACAAATTTCGCACTTCCATGTGCACACTACATATCTGTTAGAAGACGTTTTTATTTCGTTTTCTCGGCATTGAACACACTTTCCTTTTCGGACATCAATTTTGCTCCTCTTATGTATGTGTGGGATGGAAGAAATGAATGTGTTTTTTTTTTCTTTTTCCAGTCGAATACTTTTTGTCTATATCGGAGATTAATTCCAATTTAAAATCGTAAAGAGAATTGTTCCTCTCAGGGACCGGCGTGCTTCTAAAATGATGCAAAATATACGCATTATTGACAGCTGTATTAAGAAGGAAGTGAAATAAATACTTTCCACCATTCTGAGGATTTTCTTGAAGTAGTGTAATATTTCCTCTTTTTGTCAGCTAAATCCACTCCACCCATATACTTATTGTACTTCATAAAAGCGATAGGGCAAACTTTATCTCTTTTAAGAGGATCTAGCACCTTAACCCATTAACGCCCAAATTAATTTGTTTTGAAGCAATGGAATAAAATTCTTAAATCTGGGGTATTTTACCTTCAATATGAATATTATAATCGAATTTTATTGAAACGGACTTCAGTTTTTTAAAAAAACGACGTACTAAAAATAGATCGCTGGGCGTTGGCACGATATTTTTTAGCAGATAGCTGACAAATATTAGTTCTTCAATAAAATGTTTAAAAATGATAAAATAGATAAAAACAAAAATACATCACTTTAAAAAAACATGTATATATTTCGAAATACTTAGAAATATGTAAAAAACTTATACAATAATAATAAAATACAATAATTTATTCAGGATTTACTAAATGATGTTCAAATTTCTAAAGCACTTACAGGGAAAAAAATGTTTGAAAACACAAAGAACTTAACAATTATAAGTGGTATATTATATTATGAAAAACATGCAATAAACTTGTACCAAAGTAATAAAAACATTAGTTACAATTTCGTGTGAAATTTTGTAAAACAGTTTTTGCATAAAGTGGTATTGCACTTTATACAAAATGAAAGTAGTCTTGATTGGCAATCTTCAAATCGGCAGCATCTTTGGGCATTTCGCCTGCCTATATTATGATCATCTCTGTCGATTTCTGAGGTTGAGTGGAAGCTGTAAGGGCGACCGTTTAAAACTCTTCTTCCGATCCCCAATTTGAGATATTTCACGGCAACAGCTCTTCGAAAATCGTCATAGTATTAGATCCTTGAATATTTCTATACAGGATGCTTGCATTGACTAATGCCATATCAATAATTCGCGTGAACAAGCACCAATACTATTCTTTACCTCTAATTGCAATGCTGTGCTTTTCTAGCAACCAGTCATGATGGTCTACCCATATGTTTGTTGTAAGCATTTATGAAATTTGGTTGTGGAATTGTTACTCTTTTTTTTTCTCACGAGACCATCTTTGAACTTTTTACATGCACTCGATGTCATCCAAGTTCGTAGCAACAGTAACACTTTTGTCATATCTATCCACCAGACTACCGTAATTTAATTTTTTTCGTCAAATCGAAAATCGTACGTGCCACGTTGCATTTTATCTAACTATTTTCCTCTGCTTCCAACCATTTGGTGTAATTCCGTGTTTTCGTTTACCAGAATACTTTTCGCTTTTCAGTTTTTAGCTTTTTAATTTTTCTCTCAGAAGTTGAAGGCAAATCTGTTTCATCACATTCATCATCTACTGAAAAAAACTTCTATTTTCCCAGTAATATCCTTTATAACTAGAGCATCTAACTTATCTATTTCCTCTTCGTCCGCCAGTTCATCAACATCAGGTGGTATAGCAATAATATCATCATCAATTTCTATTGAAAATAGATATTTGATAGCATTCTGAACGTTACTGAATATTTTCCGATTCATTTTTCCAATCTGGATAAATACAAAAACTAGATTGTCGTACTGCCTGTAATAAGGGGAAAAAAGAACGCTTGAACGCCCAGCGATCTATTTATAGTACATTCACATTTCGGCTCAATTTTCTACTAATTAAATTCATTTTGAACAAACACCGCATTATATCGAAATAGCTACATCTATAACGATAATATAAAACCCAATAAAGTTTTACTTACCGTGATCACTTTACTGTTTTCTGGAGAAATGTGAACAAAGAACGAAAAACCGCGTAAAAAAATACTAAGATAAACTTTCCTCTATCACTGCCAGATAACAATTAAAGCTAACGAGAAAACCACATGACATTTGAACTCGGGAATGTTTATTCTTGCCACGTGTGCAATTCCACTGCTATGGAATGAATTGAAGGTCACTTAAAAGCGCGGTACTTGAACTTCGTCTAACGGTCTAAAAATATACCGCTGGGCGCTAATGGGTTAAAAATGACAAATATACAGAAAAAATTAGTTTGCTTCAAAAGTTGCCTTATACTGTTTAAAATGTTGTCCTAGAAAATCAGACTGATTTTTGTATTTTTTTTAAAGTTATAAGGAATTTTGTGAGACTACACCTGTGCAATCAGGGTTTTGAAAGCGAAACTAACCGCATTTGTACGTCTGCAGAGCCTCGATATTTATTTACGATTGAATAAATGAAATAGCTTAGAAGATGGAACGTTTCTTCGTACTGTTACTGATATCCTGGCTTTTTTATTTACATCAGTATTAGCGCTATACAAGTAAATTATAGCGATAATTTGAGAAAAAGAAGGGTTTAGATTAGATTTTCTTTTTGATATTTGTTATTCTGTTGTTTGTTTTTCTGTTGGTTTATGCGTTATTATTAACTATACCTAAAAATAAACGACAGAGCTCTGAAGGTATAGTAAGTAGGAAGGTATATATATATATATATATATATATATATACAACTTCACTTTCGGATGGGGATGCAAAAACACTTAATAGTAAGTATTAAATATACCAGCGCCTTGCTTCTAATTAACTTTTAGAAGAATGTTCCAAGTTCCATGACAAAAAAGAATCTATACAACATGATTTGGTCAAAGTGTCCAAATGAGAATTTTGTGTCAAAGAAACGTGTCGAAATGGCCGCATCAGAAGTAGTTTGCGAGTTATAGGGGTACTTTCAACTATTCAGAAATATGTTGGGATTAGGTTATGATCCGAGATTCTAACGTGGACAGATAATTAATGCTTGAAAAAACTATCAGAGAATGAACAGCTGAAGTATTAAATTTCAAATATTCGAAAATTAGTGAAAACAGCAATCAGAACAAAGGAATAGGCTCTTAAAAAAAGAAGGGATCACTTATGGTCCACGGAAGTTTTACACTTCACTTATATGTAGAAAGTAGCTATAGAAAAAATTTGAATTATTTTTTTTATAATTTTATACCATAATTTTTTAATTTTAAAACTTTAAACTACTTTTTCTCCAACTTTATTTTTTGTGTTTATCTTTTAATTCAAAATGCAAAGGCTTTTTAAATTTCCAATCAATTAACTTCAATTTTTTTTTACATGATAGATAGTATCTTGTTATGAAATACAGGTATGCATTTTTAGTTATTACGAGTAGAATATTTAAAAAATATATAAATGTGCAGTAAAGTGACGTTTTTTGTGATATTTTAAGTAGCGTTTCAGGTTTTATTTTTTATTTCAAGATTTATTCAATGTATCTTCAATTCCATATCTGTAAATTTAGTTTAAGTTAAAGGAATATTATAAAAAAAAGTGAAGCTTATATCATAAAAATTGCGAAAGAAGATACACTTTAAAAATTCTTGAATATTTTGAAAACGGATTAATTTTTAAGGTGCTGGGTCTTCTTAACAGAATTTTGCTTTCTTTGCACAAGACCTGTTTCATTCTTGAGTTTGGGAATAGCATAAAAACACTTTTTTTGTCCATCCACGTCGTGCTAAGTAAGTTGGAATTAGTTTTGCTTTGGAAAAGCTTTATATATTTTTTTCCTCAGAAAGTTTAAGGCCTTGATGTTAGTGAGCAAATGCTTTCTGTTTACGTTCAGTGTCTCGCAACCATGATGTCCCTTTTTAAAAAAAAATTTATAATAATAGGAAAAACGGTCAAAATATCTATCGTGGCCTTTATTCTTCAGAGTATTTATCAAATTCGTGACCACATCTTATTCAAGTCCTTTCGGGAACATTGGAATATTACTCATCTTTCCAGCATATAGTTCAAAATTTAAAACATAGCCGGATTTTGATGAACAAAGGAGCCACATTTTCAAATCTTGTTTAGCTTGTTTTAAGGGCATATATTGGACTATGCTCCCCTCGACCCTTAAATTTTATTAAGGCTTCGTCAATACAGCTGTTAAAAATGGTAATTTGTAATTAACGACGTACTAGAGCAACACGACGGGCTATTGACAACGGTCCGGGATCAATTTCTTAAGGGAAAGATCCGAGGACAACACCTCGTAATTTTGAACCACGGTCAGATGACGAAGCAACACCTGGGCTGGCACCCCACTCTCCAAACTTCCACACCAACCCAACGTGATGACGGCCACCACAGATTTAAGGTGAACCAGCCGCCTTTACACCAATGTATTGTTTCCATTCAAGCGAGCCCTTGAAAGCAAACAAAGATTCGTCTATTGCCACAGATTGGTTAGGTGTATAAGCGGTTTTAAATTTTTGAACCAACATTTCATGAAAACATTTTTTTTCTTCTTAACTTTGGATTTGGATGCGTTTTTTTGTGAAATTTATCCGAATCCTCAAAATGCAGAAATTTCATTAGCAAGCTATATCTTTTCTCACTCATGATTTGTCCAAAAAAGGGAGTGCTTAAAATCGGTCTTTTTCTCCAGTACCATTCTTGTACTGATTTTGACACTATTCCTTGAAGTAAAAGTAAATCAAAGAATAAATTTAGTTCTTTGATGTCCGTATTTTTCCAACTTAATTTTCTTGATGATGGTGTCAGATTGGACTTGTTGAAAAAATCTTCCGCATATCTATTAGTGATGCGACATCGATGTTTTCAAAACATCGATGTTTTTTTTAAAACATCGATGTATTTAACATCGATGTATTGGGGTCGATATTTTGGTAACATCGATGTTTATACTTGTCGATGTTTTTACGCTGTGTCGATGTTTTATTTTTAAATGAAAAAATTACCGTTTTAAAAATTTTTTAAATAGTCAAGTAGCATAATTTTTATAATCAGCCAATTGAACATACTTTTAGATCAAAGAGACCAAGGATGAAGGGTCTGAAAAGTAGGGATGTGACATCAATGTCCATGTTTTCTAAACATTGATGTTTTAGAAAAAAACATCGATGTATTGGAGCCGATGTCGCATCACTAGTTGCTAAACCAGTTTTAAGAAATGGGAAAACAAGTTTAAATACACTGAATTTTAAAAACATCGATGTTTTTGGGTCGATGTATTATCAACATCGATGTTTTGATTTTGAACATCGATGTTTTGCTATCGATGTCGCATCCCTAATATCTATCAGTTTCTTCCATGATGAAATTCATGATTTTCTCATAAAAAAATATGCTAAAAAACATCATCGGATCATATGTGTTTCCAAGCAAAATCTTTATCGAAGGACTTATTCCAGGAGTTGAAGTAAATTGAAAATTCGGAGGAGCAGGAGTAGATGCATTGTATATCAATGGGACACCAATTGCGAGCAGCATTTAGAGTATCATCGTCAGATTCACTTTTCGTTGAAGAATTATCATCTTCAGAAGATGAAATTAAATCCTCTCTGTCAGAATAGTCCGAACCGGAATCCATGACAAGTTCAATAACCCTCTGATAAATATGATGATAAAACATTTTTGTTTGAGCAATTCAACTGTAGATTTCACTAGTATATTGGAGGAACCAGAAAATGCTTCATCACATTTTACTAAACCATCAATACTTGTTCAAACAGGAAAATATTAATAAAGTATACTCGAATTTCCTGCGGAAAGCTCTTCCCTCGAGTTGCTAGACCTTTCAAAAGAAAATGTTTGACAAAAACCTTTAGTGCCACTTTTGGAACATTACAAGCAGCAAGTACAACTGATTTAGAGAAACCCGAAATGTTCTCACGTGAAAAGCCTCAGGACAGCAAATACTCCTCTCAGTAGACTAATTTATGACTTTGAATGGCCCTACCGAGCCCTAACCCTGAAGGGGAAGTGGGGAAGATTGACCCCTGTTGTTATACGAATCAATAGGCACAGGGGGATGGAAAAGACTGCATGGCCGGTTTTCGTGCAGTCCGAAAAGTTTTCTTCTATCAATTTGCGCTCATTCTTTAGCTACAGAGAGGACGTTTCAAAGAAGTCCACTAAAATATTTAGGACGGTCAAAGGGTTAACATATTTTAAATAAATAGTTGGCAACACTGTTGGTTTTACAACCGGACATATGGCTACCATCCATTTTTACCCAAAACTCAGAAAATGTTTTTTTCTGCATGCGAATTATAATTTTACAACCTCTGTTTTACTTTAAAGTGTTTTCATAAATATGGAGCAGCTGGGGGGGATTTTCATTTGAAATTGAGTCTAGAAATTCGTTTGTTTCTGAAAATCATTTGTGATTGCGTTCAGTTGTTATTTGTATTGGTCTTACAAGTTTCTGAGACGGACGACTCTAGAGGGAAAAGCATCTCATTCTAAACTAGTTTGAGCTCCCAACAGATGGCAGCACTGCTGTTTAAATCTATTTTATCGCATTACATCTTGGGACATATATTTGGTGCATTGGCACCGACATCATATCTTCAACAAACATAAAAGCAATGTACTATATAAAATGGCAATAACTGTCACATACAGTTCGCAGCTAAGGAAAGAAATCTTGACTGGTAAGATATAAAACAAATAAGAACAATGAATTGTTTATCGCATCATCCAGTCAAAACTTTTCTAAAACAGTTCTCTCAACATAACTAGGGGGCTTTCTGTTTTGGGAAAACCGACATTTATATGAACCAGCACGGTGGAATCCGTGCAAATCGGTCTGAGTGAAAATATGGCCTGTTGTAGCTTTGGCCATAAAAGTAGCAATTGTTTCTGGAAAACTATGAAATACTCGTTGATCAAATCATTCGTCTCCTGTATAAAAAGGTGAAAATGTACCCCGGTGAAATTCTAGGATTCGCACCATTTGATTTGAGCTCTTTTTAAATCATAATTAAGTATTTTTGAGATAGGAATCCTTGGTAAAAGAACTAGACTCAATATCTATATATATAATTCTCTTACGTGGCACGCAAAAAAGACGTTATTTGTTTTCGCGTTTTGGCAACATTGTACGAATCTTTGTTTATCCCAAAGCCTCGCGCTTCAATTGAATTTATAGCGTTATCGGATGAAATTTTATTGAAAAAATGAATTTTAGTCGAGCTGTTGCAGTAAATAATAGAAATCAAAGAAAACGAAGGATCTTTTCAGGGTCATTTAAAAAAAAAGGTCCGTTTCGGGGCAAACTATTATAGTTCAACAAGACGCTTGCGTTACAACTTTCGACAAACTCAATGAAAAAGCGTGGGTGGCTCGAGTGCTGGGTAAATGTACACACAACCAACATGCTGGGTTTTCAATTTCCAAATCAACGCTCACATTTCGAGTCAAAATTTGCTCAAAGTTTCCATTTGAATTCTGATTCCAGAGGTACTGTAAATATCTTTTCTGAAAAACAGCATAAAATTTAGATTTGAAAAATATTTTTTTGGAATATCATATTTTGTTAACAATTCCTTCTGCTAGGACACATGTCTTCATTGATGCGAGCGAAGCGAGCATAGGTTCGCGCAGCGAACCAATGAGATTTGCGAAGCAATCCTCTGGGGGTTGGCGAGCGTTAGCGAGCAAGGGGCGGGCCCCCTAGTTGATGATAATTTAGCTAAACCCTCTGCCACCTCCCAGCTAATAACGTCACGATGTGTTCACAGAATTGCACAATAAGAGCAAGATTAAACAGCACGGATAAGGAAACGAAAGCTTTTAGAAATTCGTAATAAGTTGTTTTAGAAGTTTGTCACTGTCACTCACAGTTCGCAGCTTATGAGAGATCTTGACTGGTATGAAAGTTACTCGACAGGCACTTGACTTTACGTTGTTTACCATCTGGCTTGACAATAATTCTGTACTCTATTGAAAAAATTCTTAGGTGAAGTGAACTAGTTTAAGTGTTGAGGTATAGGTGGTCTATGCAGTCAGGATATTCAGCAATGGTATAATAAAATGAACTCTTATTTCAACACACATCAAAATCAGCCGGGATACAATGATGCACCAACACATCAGCTAGCTTATCAAGGAATTGTCTGCATTGCTCAACTCGTGGATGGTGTTTGTTTTCTTTTGTAAGAACCTTCTCTTTGCTTTGCTATTGTCATGGTTGAAGAATAGGTACTATCTACTCTTTGCTTTGCTATAGTCATGGTTGAAGAATAGGTACTATCTACTCTTTCCTACTGTTATCTTGAAGAATAGGTACTATCTACTCTTTCCTACTGTCATCTTGAAGAATAGGTACTCTACAAGTGTCCTGGTATTCCTTCGACCAGTCGGTACTGTTATTTTTTAGTCAGTGCATGTTGTGGAGTTGTCTGCATTGCTCAACTCGTGGACGGTGTTAGTTTTCTTTTGTAGGAACCTTCTCTTTGCTTTGCTACTGTCATGATTGAAAGAATAGGTACTATTTACTCTTTGCTACTGTCATCTTGCTCTGCTACTGTCATCTTGAAGAATAGGTAATTTACAAGTGTCCTGGTATTCTTTCAACCAGTCGGTACTGTTATTATTTAGTCAGTGCAGTTATGGAAAGCTCTCGACGCTCACATGTTTAAGATTCTAGTCTTGTTAAACACATATTTTAATAGAAAAAAAAATCGGATTCTAAGTACCTTTTACACGAACTAGTCCACGAGTGAATACATACTTTCGAAAACGCCCATCCGAAAAAGAATAAATAGCTCTGAAGGATACCAACATTCCTTCATTTCAGAACCCATCCCCGTATTTAAACTACCGATAACGAATGCCCTAAAAAACAGTCCCATCTCTAACAAGGTTTGAGTTCCACATCCCTAGATCTCCTGAAACACGAAATAAGCTTCTTTTCTCCTGCCCTAGCGAACCTTCATGCCTGAGGGCCCAGATCTTTACAAGGAGGAAGCAAAGATGAATTTTATTTTGCTATTGATTTTTGCATTATCTGCTACTGAGCAGGGGGGGAAGGAGCTCCGCATTTATACTTATTTTTCATTCCCAAAGTTTTATTGAATACAACCATACATTTTTCAGAAAGTCCAAGAATGTAGCATGATGCTTGGAGGTTTTATTTCGAGTTTTTTTTTTACGTTTCTACGAATCTTATCGTCTACTCACAAGCGCATATAAATAAACAGTTGGAACCCCCGACCCCACACTACCCCATGATTCGGAGGGAAAAAAGTTCGTCTTTCAACGCACGTAGAAAAATCCTATTTTCCGGTATTTCCTGGTCTGTTTTTTTTCCTTCCCCATCGCTAAAATCTATCGTAGTTTTTCCTTATCTCTCGTTTAAACGATGCGCTGTGTTGTGTTTGTATAAAAAGTTATGTTAATGCTGTAGCCAGTTGGAATTTAAAGCGAGTAAAAAATCCGTCCACAAAGAACTTTCTTCTTTTTCCCAGTCAGATATCTGAGAGTAAGAAGAAGGGATCTTTGAAGTTCAGGCTTGTGTATTACGAAAGTACAACCGAGCATTGTGGGGAATTTCTCGCGTTGAAGATTTCGTACCCAACCATTTTGCTATCGCTTTGACACATAGACTTTTATCAGTTTAACTTAGAAGAAGGGATACTTGGTGTGAATGCCTTCTTTTTATTCACGCCTATACTTTAAAATGCCTTTAAGAATATCTACGAAATGAGAGATTTTTTTTTCCTCACCGTAACTATGGTTACTATTCTCACCGTCGACGTTTGCTTCGACAACATTTGTCAGTACATTTATTTATTGTTTGGAATGAATTTGAATCTTGTAAATTTAGTAAGAAGCATTCTTGTAAATTATTCAGTTTTACCCAAGGAAAGAAGCCCTTTTACAAAAGCGCTTCAGTTCTCATTTACTGGTGTTAAATTTTAATCTTTCATTGAAATGTTGACATCTTTTCCTTTCAAAACAACTTTAATTCGTCTTGGAATAGTCACTTTAAAACTAATATCTTGGTAACACACACTCTAAAACTAGTTTCCTGGTAGCATATTCTAAAACTAGTATCTAGCTAACACACTATAATTAGTCTCTAGGTAACACACTCTAAAACCAGTCTCTAGATAACAACACTCTAAAACGAGTCTCTAGGTACAACACTAAAAAACTAGTATCTTGGTATCATATTCTAAAACTAATCTCTATATAACACACTCTAAAATTTGTCTCTAAGTACGACACTCTGAAACTAGTCTCTAGTTAACACACTCAAAAACTATTCTGTAGGTAACACACTCTGAAACTAGTCTCTTAGTAACACACTCTAAAACTAGTCTCTAGATAACAACACTCTAAAACTAGTCTCTAGATACAGCTCTTAAAAACGAATTTCTAAGTGTCATACTCTAAAACTAGTCTCTAGCTAACACACTAAAACTAGTCTTTCAGAAACATACACACTCTAAAACTAGTCTTTCAGTAACATACACACTCTAAAACTAGTGTTTGGGTAACACACTATATAGAACTAGTATCTAGGTAGCCTACTCAAAAACTAGTCTCTAGGTAACACTCTAAAACTAGTCTCTAGGTAACACTCTAAAACTAGTCTCTAGGTAACACTCTAAAAATAATCTATTGGAAACACTCTAAAACTAGTCCCTAGGTATCACACTCAAAAAATAGTCTCTAGGTAACACACTCAAAAACTAATCTGTAGTCTCTTAGTTACTAGGTAAAACTAGTCTCTTAGTAACACACTCTAAAACTAGTCTCTACGTAACATACTAAAAAAAAGGCAAAACTAGTCTCTGGGTAACACACTCTAAAATTAGTCTATATTTCAAACAAATTTTAAAGTTTTAAAATCATCCCCTAAATAATGAGCTGACAGCAAAAATGTAGCATTGCTTCCAGATTGATACTCTGGTGGCTCCAATGCGTGGCCTCCAACATTTCGTCCATGTGGTAGCGTGATCAAAGGCCGTTTCTCGTACGTTGGCGTCTAACCACCCGTTGATGAAGAACACTATTACTTTCGACTCGATTCGCTCCTGGAAACAATGTTATTTGCTACCAAATGTTTTCGATTCAAAATTAAAGTGAAGCGTTTTGAATCACACTTGGCTGGATGAGGAGTTACACTCCATTTGCATAAGACTGTTTATAGATGCTCTGCTTATAGATGAAAGGGTTTCTGCATGAGGTCATTCATCGATATGTCCGTGGTTTGGGGGAATCGATCTCCACTGTGTTCAGTTCAGCTTCTCCACTATAAAAGATACGGTTTTATTGAATGAAATATACTTTGTTATATTGGCGAAAGAGTTATCAAATTAGGCGTATTTAATCAAAATGCACATACTGGTACACTGGTGTACAATAGGGATGCAACATCGATCTCGATGTTTTGTATTGAAGCCGATGTTTTTTGCAATGTTATCAAATTAGGCGTATTTAATCAAAATGCACATACTGGTACACTGGTGTACAATAGGGATGCAACATAGATCTCGATGTTTTGTATTGAAGCCGATGTTTTTTGCAATGTTATCAAATTAGGCGTATTTAATCAAAATGCACATACTGGTACACTGGTGTACAATAGGGATGCAACATCGATCTCGATGTTTTGTATTGAAGCCGATGTTTTTTGCAATGTTATCAAATTAGGCGTATTTAATCAAAATGCACATACTGGTACACTGGTGTACAATAGGGATGCAACATCGATCTCGATGTTTTGTATTGAAGCCGATGTTTTTGTAACATCGATGTTGGCACCTGACGATGTTTTATTTTTGAATTAATTTGTCAGTGATGGCGACATCTGTTCCATCAGAAAGAGTGGGATAGTTAGTGAAAAAAGAAAGCGGCTTAAAGTGGAGAAAGTTAACAAACTTTTGTTTTTACAAACTCTAAATAACAAATATTGGGACATAATATGTATAGGCCCCAATATTTTTTATTTACAGCAAATAAAAATTAAGTTTCCTATGTCCCCTCCACCTCAAGTTGATAAATAATTAATAATAACTAACAATAATGATTATTATGTACCTACCTAATTATACTTATAGTTAGTAGTACCTAAGTCAAATGGTTGTAAATATTCGTATTATTATTTTTTTATTATTCAATTTGAAAATAAAAGATTGGTAAAAAGTTCTTATTAATTTTTTTACTTTGATTGGACAGCTAAAAAAAAGTCTTACTTATAATTTAATAAACACGGCAAATGACAAATTAAACATCCTCCCGACGAACATTAATGTTTGAGGTTGCTAAACCTGTTTTAAGTAATGGGGGAAAAGACTTATTTTGAAAAACATCGATGGTTTTTGGTCGAACGATTATCAACATCGATGTTTTAATTTTGAACATCGATGTTTTGCTATCGATGTCGCATCCCTAGTGTGCAATACACCCAATCCTCGCTTTACGGCCTAGATGCGTTCCGGAAAAGTTGGCCGTAAAGCGAAATGCCGTATAACAAACCTATTATTTTGATACAAACCCATATAAATTCAATTGGATCTGTTCCAATTTGTTATAAAATAATATAGTTTTTCGTTAATAAAGCATATTATTCTTTTTATTTCCTAAAAATGCTTACATAAAAATAAAAGTACAAAACAATGTAATAATAAACAGAAATTAAAAAAATAAACATGTACGTAAATTAAAAAACAAAAGATATCATATGCGCATATGTATACTACAACATATAATAAAAAACATGAAATAAAATGTAAAAAACTTTTAATCTGCTGACGAACATTAACGTGAAGAATACGTTAGCTATAATATCCTGCTATCGTCACTTTCCGCTGTTTTGGTTTGACCCAGTTTAAAATATTAGTCCAGCGTTGTCTGCGTAAAGTTGTTAACGCGTATATATTATTAGACGAATATGAAAAAGTTACTTATGTTTAACTAAACCCATTAGGCTGTACTGCCTGCAGTTCGTATCTTAGCGCGTAAATGTAGCCTCACGATAGGAATTTGAGTTGGGATGTGGGCTTTGTATAGAGTCGGTGTTGGTCTAACTACACTAAAGCGACAACGCAGCAAAATGATGACAATGTTGTGCCGAACTTTCCTCATATTTTAGTGAGGCAAAATGTATCAGAAGCTGAAACTGAACAGAAGCATAAAAACAGCATTTTTTTGGCCGTATAACGAGACATTGTGGGCCGTAAATCGAATAAGTTCCATAATTAATAACGGCCATTGTAGCGAAATGCCTTATAAAGAACTGCCGTTGTAGCGAAATGCCTTATAAAGAACGGCCGTATAGCGAGTGTTGGGTGTATTTTAAACAGTTGATATCATCGCTACTAATAGGGCAGGTGTTCCAAATATCGCCTACCCTAACTATTTCTCTGTATCTCAGCCTCCTGGGATGGGAAATCATGCTGGAAACTAAATGAATATAACTAGGAACTATTCTCCTTTGGTTTCCAGGTATCATATACCTTCTTTACTTATGTCAGTTTAAGTTAACTAGTCAAACTTCAAAAACTTTTCCAAGTGAATTTTCAAGAGTGGGTTCCTATCGCCTACTCCTGTTCCTATTATCACATAACAGGCGATTTTAGGAGCTACTATTAAAAACGAGTTGCTAGTAGAGCATACATACCTATCTTTAGTATTTAATATACTTTCAAGTCATATAAACGAAATTATGATTTCGAAACACTTCCCTGGATATGGTGAATGGATCGGAGACACAAAATACTTTGTGATCTCAGTCTCAAATCCTTCAGATGCAGTAGTGTTGTTGATATAACTGATAGGAAACTTGCCGATGGCGCTGCGTATGGCAAAACCCTAGACCGTCAAGGTAACTACATAAACTTATACATGTCGCGCATAGGAGCTTGCAAACACGAGTAGGCGATATTTGGAACACCTACCCTACTGAAAGCAAACTAACTTAAACTGAGGTCAATTTTATTCACAAAGAACAAGAACATGATAAATGCGAATTAGGGATATAAAAATTTTCATACATGCCTCCTCTTCTCTCTAAGCAAAGGATACCAGATAATTTCACAAAGCCTTATAATCCTGGCTTGTACTTAAAGAGAAAACATAAATTAAAAACTACACATTAAGAAAACAGTAGAAAGAGAAGATCCCCAAAATTAGCATTCCCTAATGATGCTCTCAATATACATGAATAATGTCTCCAAGAGTTGCACTAATTGCGTGCATTGTCTTCGCCAAGTGTTGAATTTCCGCCATAACAGTTTCGGACAGAGACGGAAAAATTAGCATTCTGCTTTCCTCGTGGACCACATGACGTGACACGTCCGAGGTGACACAAGTTAGCGAATTCACACGTGACTACGTCACGCGAGGCCCCGTTCACGCAAAGTCTCGCTAATTAGTCTCCCTTACGGTGTCCTTTCCCGCTTTTCGATCACTGTCCAATCGGAAAAAAGTTCTGGAACAGAGCAAGATAAAAGATACTTTCTATCTCGTACTGGTTAATGTTCCTGGGGGAACGCATTTAAAAGAGTTTACGAAATCAATAACGCCTTGTGTACTGGTATTTTGAATCGTAGTTTCACAAAATTTTTTGACTCAATTTTCTATTTCCAAAGACAATTTTTTTCGACTCTATAAAGTTATTGCAAGTGTAGTTGTGCCTATACTTTTTCAATTCCTTCAAAGTATTTATGTAGTGGTGTGTGAAATATCAAAATATACGAAATCAATAGCGCCCTCTACTGTTATTTGAATCGGTTTCCCAATTTTATTAAAACTCAACTCCCTCCAAAGACAATTTGTTTCAAATCTCTATAAAGTTATTGCAAGTGTAGTTGATACTTTTTGAATTCCTTCAGAGTATTTATGGAGCTATGTATGAAATTTAAAAATATACGAAATCAATAGCGACCTGTAATGTTATTTTGAATCGTTTTCCCAATTTTTTTAAAAACTCAACTTCTCCTTTCAAAGACAATTTTTTTCGACTCTATAAATGTTATTGCAAGTGTAGTTGTGCCTATACCTTTTGAATTCCTTCAAAGTATTTATGTAGCTGTGTGTGAAATCTTAAAATTTACGAAATCAATAGCGCCCTCTACTGTTATTTGAATCGGTTTCCCAATTTTTTTAAAACTCAACTCCCTCCAAAGACAATTTGTTTCAAATCTCTATAAAGTTATTGCAAGTGTAGTTGATACTTTTTGAATTCCTTCAAAGTATTTATGGAGCTATGTATGAAATTTAAAAATATACGAAATCAATAGCGACCTGTAATGTTATTTTGAATCGTTTTCCCAATTTTTTTAAAAACTCAACTTCTCCTTTCAAAGACAATTTTTTTCGACTCTATAAATGTTATTGCAAGTGTAGTTGTGCTTATACTTTTTCAATTCCTTCAAAGTATTTATGTAGTGGTGTGTGAAATTTCAAAAAATTCGAAATCAATAGCGCCCTCTACTGTTATTTGAATCGGTTTCCCAATTTTTTTTAAACTCAACTCCCTCCAAAGACAATTTGTTTCAAATCTCTATAAAGTTATTGCAAGTGTAGTTGATACTTTTTGAATTCCTTCAGAGTATTTATGGAGCTATGTATGAAATTTAAAAATATACGAAATCAATAGCGACCTGTAATGTTATTTTGAATCGGTTTCCCTATTTTTTTAAAAACTCAACTTCTCCTTTCAAAGACAATTTTTTTCGACTCTATAAATGTTATTGCAGGTGTAGTTGCGCCTATACCTTTTGAATTCCTTCAAAGTATTTATGTAGCTGTGTGTGAAATCTTAAAATTTACGAAATCAATAGTGCCATGTACAGTTATTTTGAATCATAGTTTAAACAACAATCATAGTTTTCGTTTCAACTCCCTCTTGCCAAAGACAATTCTTTTCGACTCTCAGTATAGCTCTTTTTCAACAAATTTGGAGTGCAGTTGTGCATATAATTTTTGAATTTCTTTAAAGTACTTATGTAGCTGTGTTCGAAATTTCAGAATTTCAAAACGATAGTTTGGAAATAAAATAACTTGGTAATGGTAATGGTAATTTTAGTTAACGTCGTACTAGAGCAACACAACGGGCTATTGACGACGGTCCGGAATCATTCCCTTAAGGGAAAGATTCGAGGACAACACCTCGTAATTTTGAACCACGGTCAGATGACGAAGCAACACCTGAGCTGGCACCCCACTCTCCAAACTTCCACGCCAACCCAACGTGAGGACTTTCGGCCACGACAGATTTAAGGTGCACCAGCCGCCTCTGCACCATACGTTTACAAACATCCATGCCCGAACCCGGATTCGAACCAGGAACCTTCCGATCCAGAGGCTAACACCTTAACCACTATACCGGTTGGTCGGCAAAATAACTTGGAACTTAAGTTATTAAACTATATAGAAATGAAATAAAAAAATAGATTTCGCATCAACACACTAGATTTCTCATTGTTATTAATAATCAATATCAATCAAAACATTAAAAAAAAATGAGAAGGATGAGCTTGTCGTGCTACCAATTTGTCAGTATTAGCCTCGATTTTTGTTAGCAGCGGTTAAATATCTAGCAACTATTTACAACCACTTTTTAGCTAAACGAATCAGTGACAATACATCACTGTAGACAGAGTGTGTCTGTATATTCAAGTGAATAAATTTTTGCTGAGGCATTTTTCTGTGATTCATTTTCAAAGTCATCAGGTCTTTTAAACCAGACGATACTAAATACCAGTACTACTACAGAAAGATAAGCGTTACGAAAAATGTACATCGAGTACGGTCTGATGATTTCTATAATATCAACGCGAACCAAAACAACCTACACCCTTTTGAAAGTTGAGGGAACAAAGACCTGTTAGTGATCTCGAGTTCGCTCGCCGCGATAAGCGGATAGGGAGGGGACTGCGTTTTGGGGACTGCCAACTTCAAATCAGAATAACTCGGGATCGCAAAGCACTGCGACCTTGAAACTGGTCTCAAACGAAAGCTAATGTTGAGATCTGTCATTTTAAGACGTTTGAAACGAATGCAGTATTGGTTGAGAAACTACGGATGGCAGTAGAATTTTTTTAAATTTCACAACATCGGCAAACATTTGTCGAAAAGCCAAGAAGAATTACTTCAAACGTAGTCTACGTGAAAGAGTCATGCGTTAGTTTTCGATAAATACGGAATTTTTCTTTCATTTGCTTCACCAAATAAATACCACGCGCAAACCACGTAGAACATTGCGACAGAGATTTTAAACCAACATAGCCTACCTGATTGTTTCAGCATCCAGTTTTGATCTTGGTAGACATATCTCTCTATATTAAAAAAAAAGTTTCCGCCGCAGGATTGAAAACTGTGCTGTTTAGACGGTTTCCCTAGAAAGTTCGGATCAGAAAAATATGAAATTAACATTGTTTGTTCTTCATCGTGTTCCCTGGAGAACTGTAAAGATCTTTTACCGATGCGGTTATTAGTTTAGGGTTTATTAAGTGTCAAAGTTTGAAAAGCGAAATTTCTTCCGCGAGTGAGCAAAACACATACAAATTTTCAGTCTTAAACCGTGAGTTTTTTTAAAGAGTACATCTCAACGTAAATTTTTGCAGTTCGTCGAGTTTTTTTAGAAATTTCAATTTGGTTCTTGATAATATTTTTTGAAATTCGGGAAAAATCGGGACATTTTCGTTACTTTTTTTTAACTATCATGTCTATATCTTATTGCCATTAGTTTTTAATTTTAAAAATATCGCAGTATACCTCAGAATGTACTCTTTCTTACGGTATAGTTATTTTTTAAAATGGTTAATAAATAAGTTGGCGAGCGTAAGCGAGCAGGGGGCGGAGCCCCCTAGTCTTATAAAAAAGTCTAAGCACGTACAAATAAAACGCGGTTTTTGTGGCTAGGATCAACCATATTTTATGTTGTCCTTTGTAAAGGTGAAACGGTTGTTCTGTGTATAAAGAATAAAACTACGAAACTATTTCTGCATATTTCAAAGAACCATAACAGGGTAGAAACCTGAAGTGAAAGTAAAAGTAAGAAAGGGAAAGTAAGAAAGAAATTTGAACGAAACAGAGAGATTAAAATCATTGCGAGACTCTTGCATGGAAAAGTAATATATTCAACATCAGAAAAAAAAAACTAAGCGGAGGCTGTTGTAAGAGAAAAAGGGAACCAGACAAAAGAAAACAATGAAATTCGAAAAGAAATTCTTTGAACGCAAAAAACAACAACAAATTCTGGGAAAAGAATATTACGTTTCATAAACAGGGATAAAGAGAAAGTGAATTTTTCGAAGAGGCGTAAAATTATAAAGGAAATAGAATTTAAAAGATAAATATTTGAAAGTAACGCATATCATTCGGCTAAAAAAATAAGCTCGTGTTAGAAAGTGAAGGGGAATATTTTGATGATCGAAATTGTTTACTTATCTATCTTATACAATTTTAATAACTTCTAACGGTGTGATTAGGAATTAAAAATTTGCTCATCATCTTTTCACTCTTTCGGTGGCAACAGCATTCGTGACACACGAAGCTTTTAAGTTTCTCATCTTTGTTTCAATTATAAATTATTCCCCGTTAGTTCAAAGATCGATCGTAAGAATTATTTTAAAATGTTTTTTTCGTGTTATAATTTACAAAATCGAATCGAATCAATTTTTGATGTAAATATTTTTTGATGGTACGAATGAATATGATTTTGTATTTATGTTGCTTAACTTCAAGATTCCATTAGGTCTATAAACTAACGTATTAACTTCATGACTGGATGCAATTCCTCCTATTTTCTATCAAAGTCAATTTTAGACCCTTCAGTCATGAATTTGTTGGTCACCTCGCCTAACTTTAATGAAAAATTACTAGGGATTTTAATTTTGAATCTGAAATTTATATTTCATAACCATTTTTCAAATGTATTTATTTAGTAGAATTCAACACAATGGAATCGTTTGGCAAAGAAGTGAAACTTGGAATTTAATTTGTGACTTTACAACTGTTCAGTTTTAATATTGTTGACTGCTAGAGGAATTGTTAATCTTCTAAATTTATTTTTCAAAACTATTTTCTACAAGGAATTTTATTTATTGTATTTACCAAGTGTGTGAGTATATGTTTGTGAGTATGAAGAGATTCTGTTTCTTTTGTTCGTGAATATTTGCGATACTATGCATTTACGCATAGGAGAATTTAAAACGTTTTAATTTGTTGATTTTTTGCCGACCAACCGGTTTAGTGTTAAAGGTGTTAGCCTCTGGATCGGAAGGTTCCTGGTTCGAATCCGGGTCGGGGCATGGATGTAAATTGGGTTATCCTTTGTTAGGGGCAATGATGGTTCTCCCACTGTGTGCTCCTTCACAAGTAGCCATCGCTCCCGCCCATGTAGTGGCCAATGACTAAGTTGATATGTGCCCGCCATTGAAAAATTTGCTGATTTTCTGCATCTCGAAATTATGTGAGAAAAGCATAGTCAATTGAATATGCTCTATGACTCATCAGCATGTCCAAGTGTGGTAGACCATTTAACTTTATTTCATGATCGCCATTGAGAGAGAGAGAAAAAAAATGTTTTCCCAAATCTGAAACAATATTAATCTCCCAAATCGGGATTACGTTAGTAAAGTTACGGTTGTCAGTAAAACTTTATCCTAATAAAAGATTCTACTGATAGCCATAAAAATATTTTAGTCGGTTGTTTCTAATTTTTAAATCCAAATCGAATAGATTGTAGGAACAAAAAGCAACGGAACTGTACATTTTGGTGGTTTACACCTCGTAGCTGAAGGAATAAATCAAACGTTTGAATATAAAAAACCCAAATTGTCCTCAAAACAAAGAGAGACAAAATCATTCTAAAATGAATCTCCTAATTATTTCCGAAAACAGCCTTGTGGTTAAATAACAGTGAGGTAAATATGAAATCCAAGAAAAATCAAATGGCCTTCAAGTCCATGTTAGTTTATCTCAAAAAGAAAACTACTAATGAACCAACTTCTCTTAAGGAAGAATCTCGGAGGAAGTGAACCAAGCCGGAGCGGCGACGTTCGAACTCATGAATAACCAGTTCGATGAATCAGTTTTCTACACAGAGTGCCCTAGTCAAGCAGCCGATAATGAATTAAATAATTTTTTTGAATCAAGCGAACTTCAACTGTTGAATAGTAAGCTGAACCCTATTTTAGTTGGTAAAATCTCTTGGCGTAAAATCTCTCAACACTACCTACTTCCCCAGGTGCAGAACTATATTCAGTATTCTGCAACACAACTCCAAGCAATTGCAATTGTTCTGCAGGCATTTTGTCCGAATTTTGAAAACTGCAGTACAATCAAAAACAGACGTAAAACACAATATTTGGCTAAATATGTATGAAATGTTTAGAATAAAACATCAAAATTAATTAACTTGGTTAATTTAAACCAAGGCATACTTTCAGAATTTGCAATTCGGTCGATCACTTTTGAAGTTAAACATTTTGTCATTGGCATGTGTTATTTATAAATTGTTTGTGGTAATTTGGAGTGGTGTAGGGAGGTTGTTCCGTAGCTAGAGAAGAAAAAAAAGGTGTGGCAAGGAGCGTGATTTGCACTGCAGAACATTGTAACTTATAATTGGAAAAATACCTGTCAAAATTGTGATAAAATTAAGGAAAAATTTTTCTGCAAAGAGTTTGTTCTGCGACGTACTTCGTAATTTTAAGCTCTTTCTGCTCCCGGGCTTATATATATATATATATATATATATATATATATATATATATATATATATATATATATATATATATATATATATATATATATATATATATATATATATATATATATATATATATATATATATATATATATATATATATATATATATATATATATATATATATTTATTTATTTATTTATTTATATATGAAAGTCTATTTTACCACATCGAATATTTTGAGACAATCTGTAATGTACCCACGTCGCCGCAGTAGCCCCGTTGGATGAGTACGTCGCAGTTTTAAGCACTTTCTGCTATTGGGCCTGCTTCATTGTCAACTTACAAGAAATTCCTCATGAAATCGTCGAAATTGAAAAATCGACCTTTTAAAGGAATACGCAATTTTCCTCCGATCGCTCGGTTTGGAAATCTGTCTCATGGTTGTGAGAAAAAGCATGGATCTTAAATTATTGTTTGGTTAAAGTGATTATCCACACCATGGTAAAAAATACCAGTACTCTGCTCTTCGATAGCCAATTGGCTAAGTCGATTCGTAAGTCCACGTGATTTACCTGTCAGAGATCTTACGACAGTGACTCCTCCCACATGGTTTTCCAACCATCATTAGAAGATCGATGCGAAAATAAAGAAAATCGATGCCAATTAATAACAACAACCAAATACACATGAAAAGAATCAAACTACCAATGCTTTACTTGCTTAATAGAGCAGTGATGGTAAACCTTTTGAGCTTAGTCCCGGTGCGCACATCCGGTTTTTCAACGTGCGGCACCGAAACCCAACTAGGCAGACATAACCGTGAAATGACGTAAGTACTCATTTCACGCCATTTGCGATAAATACTGAATTAACTGCGGCGCCGTGAGGAACTGCGGTACAAATTGCACGCAAGTTGAACTTGCTTTGCCTTAGGCCCGGTGCACATATCCGGTTTTTCAATGTGCGGCGCCGCTGCCGCAACGGAAGTGCGGTCTGAGATACATTAGATCCAATAGAATAGTGCAGACATGCCTCTGGCGCCGCTGCGGCGCCGCACGTCCAACTTGCGTGTAATTTGTACCGCAGTTCCCCACGGCGCCGCAGCTCGCAGCACACACGTCTCCGGTCTGAAGTACCTTGTTTTCATAAATGAAGGGAATATAAATAATAATTAATAAATGGTTGTATCCAGTAACGTCTATTTGGTTTTAAAATATACTTTTTGTACACCAAGTAAGCGAAAGAAACACGTTTTCTCCGATAGAATATTTATCGCAAATGGCGCGAAATGAGGGCTTGCGTCATTTCATGGTTATGTGTGCATAATTGGGCTTCGGTGCCGCAGCGGCGCCGCACGTTGAAAAACAGGATAAAGCCTAGGTTAACTCAGGTGCCATGTCACATCTAAAATTATCCATAATTTTGTGATATTTGCAGCCCTAGTTGAAAAAGTTATAGATTTGCTATATTTATTTATTAAAAAAGCAAAAGCACAAATAATTCTTTGCGTTAACTACATTTTGTTGCTGAATTGCAATTGCTTAATCTTCAATTGAAGGTTCGTATTCCATGCTCTTCAAGCCCAAACCAAGCGCTACTTCATCTGCCAGTCGTTTTCTTTTATAGGTTTTAATATTATTTAACGCCGAGAATAAGGTTTCAACAAAGTTCGTAGAGGGAAAAATTGTGAGTACATAAAGCCATCGCTGGATTTTTGAAGGTGCTAAAAGTGTCAGGTAATCGGTTCCAAGCACTCCAAATTTCTTCTTCGTCTTGGCGCTCTTCTTCATTCGCTAAACGAGTTCTTTCCAGATTCTCAAGTCTGGACCTCAAGTCAACAAACACTTGGGACCAGATGGTGTATTGAAATTCTGCAAGTTGCATCTCAAATCAAGTTGCATTCATTGGAAACCATTTAATTCTTAAGTAGTGTAGACTATTACATCCGGATACTTAATTCTTTTAACTGCTTGTTCCAGGCTTCTAAATTGATTAAATCTTTCGAGGAATCGGTTAAGTAACGAGTTTATTATATGCTGGTGCCTTAAATGCACGGGCTCCATTTAATTTCGTACAGTTGTGTTGGTCTTCTCGAAATACTTTTTTACTCTAGAAAAAAGTACTAACAAGTTTTAGTCTCTAACACTTTTTAGTCTTCAGCACTGTTTCTGTTTCTTCTACCCCTTCCTCTAACTCAACGTAAGCACACGAACGAACATGATCGCGATACGAGCGAAGTAAGCACAGCGCGCGTTGACTGATCTTGGGCAAAGACCGCCCGTAAACGAAGCTTGTCGCCTAAAATGTCTTGGCGTGTCGCCTAAAATGTTTTTTCGTGTCGCCTAAAATATCTTGGCGTGTTGCCTAACATGTCTTGGCGTGTCGACTAAAATGTCTTGGCGTGTCGCCTAAAATGTCTTGACGTGTCGCCTAAAATGTCTTGGCGTGTCGCCTAAAATGTCTTGGCGTGTCGCCTAAAATGTCTTGGCGTGTCTCCTAAAATGTCCTGGCGTGTCGCCTAAAATATCTTGGCGTGTCGCCTAAAATGTCTTGACGTGTCGATTAAAATGTCTTGGCGTGTCTCCTAAAATGTCCTGGCGTGTCACCTAAAATGTCTTGGCGTGTCTCCTAAAATGTCCTGGCGTGTTGCCTAAAATGTCTTGGCGTGTCGCCTAAAATGTCTTGGCGTGTCGCCTAAAATGTATTGGCGTGTCTCATAAAATGTCCTGGCGTGTCGCCTAAAATGTCTTGGCGTGTCGTCTAAAATGTCTTGGCGTGTCGCTTAAAATGTCTTTTCTAGTCGACTAAAATGTCCTGGCGTGCCGTCTAAAATGTCTTTTCGTGTGGCCTAAAATGTCTTGACGTGTCGCCAAAAATGTCTTGGCGTGTCGCCAAAAATGTCTTGGCGTGTCGCCAAAAATGTCTTGGCGTGTCGCCAAAAATGTCTTGGCGTGCGGCCTAAAATATCTTGGTGTATCGAATAAAATATCTTGCCGTGTCGCCTAAAATATTTTGGTGTATCGAATAAAATATCTTGGCGTGTCGCCTAAAATAAATTGGCGTGTTGCCTAAAATGTCTAGACGTGTCGCCTAAAATATCTTGGCGTGTCGCCTAAAATATCCTGGCGTGTCATCTAAACTGTCTTGGAGTGTCACCTTTGCCACGCGTGTCATAGGTTCACCATCACTGTACTAGAGAATGAAACAATCTTCCCGATCTATACTGATATGAATATTACAGCACTGATATAGCGCATAACAGACATATTCTATCAAAGCTACCATCAAGTTGTTCATTTCCCGTAAATCTTCGTATTGTCTCGTGGACCTCGGCAGTTTAATATACCGTTCAAGGCTCGTGTTCAAAAGGGATGTTTCTATGGTATACCTGGAAAATTCCCGATGGCCGATTCACCGTGCTGTGTATTCCAATCCAAACTCAAAGCACCGAAGAAAACTAAATATTAGACGCTGTGGAATAAGTGTCAAGAGTGTGAAGCGTACAAGGCGATCTTAGCAAATTTTAATCTGAACACGACGACACGGAAGTAGGGATGCGACATCGACAACAAAGCATCGATGTTCAATATTAAAACATTAATTTTTTTTGATTCTTGATTTGATTTTTTTTTGATTTTTTTGATTTTTTTGATTGAGGGGATTTAATTTGTCAGTTGCCGTGTTTATTCATTTAAAATCAAGATTTTTTTAAATGTCAAAACAAAGCCAAAAAAATTAATAAGAACAATTAACAAACTTTTATTTTCAAATTAAATAATACAAAAAAAAATAATAATATTTACAACAATTTTTTTGAAATCGGCGCTACTAACTATAAGTACAAGTAGGTAGGTACACAATAATAATTATTTTTAGTTTTTATTAATTATTTATCAACTTATTGGGGGGGGGAAACACAGACTTATTTTTATGTCCTGCTAATAATAAAAAATATTGGGGCTTATAATTATTATATGTCTTAACTATTATTATTATTTTTATCCTAACTGTCTCACTAGTTAGGGAAAAAGCTCTTTCTGATGTGATGGATGTTCCCATCACTGACAAATACTTAGTTGCGAGGTTACTTTTAAAGTTTTTACAGTGGTTTCATTCAAAAATAAAACATCCACAACATAAAAACATCGATGTTAATAAACATCGGCTTCTATAAATCGATGGTAAAAGAATCAATGTATTTTGTTTTTACAAAACATCGACATCGATGTCGCATCCATTCACTGAAGATGGTAGAATTTCGTGCTCAGTTCAACTTATTGAAGTCAGTTGGATTCAGACTAATATTAGATTATTAGCCGAAATTCGATTAATACGGTACAACGGAACAATCGAGTTGCTGAGTCTAACCCAAAAGCACATTCAGCAACCTGTGTGTCGGGCTTAGATGATCATATGCTTAATATTTAGACTTTACCTCATTATAAACTGCCTTTCTAAATTTAATGTGTTTTCCTTCAACTTTAGTAAAAGCTTTGTCCATGTGATTTAAAAGTATGTTTAGTAAAATTTCTAACTTGATGAAGTTATTGAAGATTTTCATAAATGTATTTAATCCTTATCGCTAAAATTTCTCCAAGATATACACTACCCTACAATAATGGACCGGACGCCAGCGGATTTGCATAAATTCGGGGGGAGAGGAGTAGTTTGTAGGGAAGGTGTTTCGTGGTATGGCCTTTGACCTTTGCATGTGGTTCCAGGTCAATTGAACGCCGACGCCTACATGAACATTTTGGACCATCAGGTTCTTCCTATGCTCTGGCCATTTTATGGAATGGACGAATGTTACTTCAAGGACGATAACACTCCATGTCATGTTTCAGCCTCTGTCGACCAGTGGTATCGAGATATGGATATAAAATGTCTTCCCTAGCCTACTCAGAGTCCCGACCTAAACCCCATAGGATATTTGTGGTGCGAGTTAGAAAGTCGCGTACGAACCAGGGAATTACGTCCGAAATCTACAGCTGAGCTGGCGACATTCTTGCAGAAAGAATGGACACAAGTACCCATATCTGTGTATCTAAACCTTGTTGAAAGTATGCCCAGAAGGGTTGCTAGTGTGATTGCAGCATGTGGGTGACCGTCCTCCTGTTAAAACATGCATTATTTTACTTATACCATCACATCTTGCTGTCCGGTCCATTATTGTAGGGTAATGTATTTCACTCTCTTATGTGTCAGTAAAAATTGTCTTGAGCGTTGATGTCCACCTGATGATTACTTGATGTTTGACAAATCTTGTCCAAATACGACCGCGCACCAGAAAAATCCAAACTTTCTTTTCACTACAAACGGTAGGAAAGCTACCAAGCATAACGCGGCATAATATATTCTTGGAGTAGTTAGGCTGAAATCTCAGAGTGAAAAATCTGGGGACAATACCTCGTAATTATGAACAAAGTTTAGGTGACGAAGTCAGCGCCTGAGCAAATACCCCCACTCTTCAATCATCCACACCACTCCAACGTGAGAATATTTGAAGACACGAAAGATTGAACTTGCACCAGCCCCTCTTGTACGACAGTCTGGATCGAGTCTCGAACTCGCAACCTTTCAGTTGTTAAGCAGCGACTTTTCCAACTCGGCTGCCGCAGCCACTATTCTTGGAGCATGAAGGATTAACCGCTTCTCAGTGGTTGTTGCTTCCAGCATTTTGTCTGTCACCACAATAACTTCAAATACACTACCCTACAACAATGGACTGGACAGCAAGATGTGATGGTATGAGGGTAAGAATACATACTTCAATAGGGCGATGGTCCCCACTCACTGCAATTATACTAGCACCCCTTCTGGGCATACTTTCAACAAGGTTTTGATACACAGCTATGTGTGTTTGTGTCCATTCCTGCTGCATGAATGTCGCCAGTTCAGCTGTAGATTTCGGACATGGTTCCCGGATCCGTAAGCGTCGCTCTAACACGTCCCACAAACGTTCTATGGGGTTTAGGTCGGGACTAAGATCAGGCCAGGGAAGACGTTTTACATCCATAATCTCAATACCACTGCTTGAGAGAGGTTGCAACAAGACACAGAACGTTGTCGTCCTGGAAGTAATATTCGCCCATCCCAAAATTGCCTGAGCGTAGGAAGACCCTGATTGTCCGATATGCTCATGCTGGCGTAGGCGTTCAATTGACCAGGAACAATATACAAAAGTCCTGGACAATACCACGATAACACCCCAAACAAGTAGTCGGATTTTCTGCAAATTCGTTGGCGTCTGGTCCATTGTTGTAGGGTAGTGTACACTCAAACGGTACTTTCTAGATTTAGAAGAAACTACGTATGATTTACATTAAGAATCGATTTTTACTGCCAATACTTTAGTAGCTAAAGAAAACTGTTTCCTACATTTTCGTGGTCCTGCCGATTTTTCTTCATGATAACGTGATAAATGGACAGTAGCGTTCCCTTTTAATACCAGGTCGGTCGAATGTAGGCGGTGGAATTCAGGTGACCAACTCCTCCCCTTTCCAGTTCAATGACTTCGAACTATTGATCGCGACACTGTCTTCTCTCCCCACCTCTTTTTATTTCAAATCGATGGAACATTTCGCCTTTCGGGTTACGATGCCACCGGAAATAGGACGAGTCAATACCAGGTCCATTCTCCTGCGGGAAGAAAAATACTGCCGACGAAAAGAAATTGAAACCGAAAGTGCTGGTCTGGGGGAATGTTTTTAAATTCGAATATTACTGAAGTATGTCACCCGCGTTTTGCAGTATTTGTTCGGATTGATTTTGTTTTCGCATCATTCCCTGATGTTTTTTAAGTCAAACGAATTTTGAAGTCCGTTAACAATTTTCTATAATGTTTTAGAAGTTGGAATAGTACTGAAGTATGTCACCCGCGTGTTGCAGTATTTGTTCGGATTGATTTTGTTTTCGCATCATTCCCTGATGTTTTTAAGTCAAACAATTTTGAAGTCCGTTAACAATTTTCGATAATGTTTTTGAAGTTGGAATAGTACTGAAGTATGTCACCCGCGTGTTGCAGTATTTGTTCGGATTGATTTTGTTTTTGCATCATTCCCTGATGTTTTTAAGTCAAACGAATTTTGAAGTCCGTTAACAATTTTCTATAATGTTTTAGAAGTTGGAATGTTACTGAAGTATGTCACCCGCGTGTTGCAGTATTTGTTCGGATTGATTTTGTTTTCACATCATTCCCTGATGTTTTTAAGTCAAACGAATTTTGAAGTCCGTTAACAATTTTCTATAATGTTTTAGAAGTTGGAATGTTACTGAAGTATGTCACCCGCGTGTTGCAGTATTTGTTCGGATTGATTTTGTTTTCACATCATTCCCTGATGTTTTTAAGTCAAACGAATTGGAAGTCCGTAAACAATTTTCGATAATGTTTCTAAAATTGGAATAGTACTGAAGTATGTCACTCGCGTGTTGCAGTATTTGTTCGGATTGATTTTGTTTTCGCATCATTCCCTGATGTTTTTAAGTCAAACAATTTTGAAGTCCGTTAACAATTTTGGATAATGTTTTTAAAGTTGGAATGTTACTGAAGTATGTCGCCCTCGTGTTGCAGTATTTGTTAGGATCGATTTTGTTTTAGCATCCTGATGTTTTTCAAGTCAAACGAATTTGAAGTCGGTCAACAATTTTCCATAATGTTTTTATTCGTTTACTTTTATCCTATGCCCGACTATCAATAGACATTATATCAACAGTATTTATAATTCTATTACCGATTTAGGGTAGTCTTTGAGGTGGTCTCTAATGGTTTCGAGGGGCCATTTTAGCCCGACTGGAAAAACAACGGATTTGCAACCGGAGGGTAGCGAGTTGAGAACAAGGCCCAACCAAAGAGCTTCGTGTACACGGGGGCTGGTTAAGTCTGTAGTGACATCAAATGTCCTCTCGTTGGCGTGGTGTGGAAGTTTGGAGAGTGAGGTTCCAGCTCAGGTGTTAACCTCGTCATCTGTGACCATGGTTCAAAACTACGAGTTTTTGTCATCGGATCTCTTCCCTTCGGGATTTGCCAGCTGAGGTGTTGCTCTTGAGATCTGAACTTTCGAAATTACGTGGCATTGTCTTTGAATCCTTCTCTTCGGTATTGATCTCGGAACTTTGCCAATAGCCTGTCGTGTTACTTCAGTATGACGTTAAATTACCTACCTACATTTCTAAATTGAATAGTTTATGCGTATAAAACTATAAAAGGAAACGTCGAGCATCTCACAGATGCACCGAGTTCTCATTTGTTGGCCATCCATACGGTTTCTACAAGATATATCGTCCATCAAGATCTGACCATTTTTGCCAATGAAGATTATCTTATCATGAAGACATTGCCTATTTTTTATGATCAAGATCTGGTCAGTTTTCTTCTAGCGACGAGATGTCTTGTTTATCAAACATATGATCAGTTTTGTTAATGATGAGATATCTCGCGCATCAATATCGGTTTAGCTAATGACGAGATACCTCGTTGATACAACAACAAGGAGGGTTAGAAAAGACCCGCCAACTAAGGATTAAAAAGTAACCTTAAAAAGAATTGAGACATTTAAACTTAAATCTGACACAATAATTTTCCTTAACCCAGAAAGAACAAAACGTGGCGCAGTTAACTATGCACTTATCCATCCTTTTTTAGCCACAATCTATGCACTAGACATTATTTTTCAATCTTCTCAGATTTCTTGCTGTGACCATGGGAGCAGAAAGTGCTTAAAACTGCGTCGTACGTCGCAGAACAGTCTTTGCAGAACAATTTTTCCTTAATTTCATCAAAATTTATTGCCGATTTTTCTTTAAATCATAACTTACGATGTTCTCCAGTGCAAAGCGCACTCCTTGCCACACCTTTTTTTTCTTTTCTAGCTAAGGAACAACCTCCCTACACCGCTCAAATGACCACAAACACTTTATAAATAACACATCTTCTATGCAATGACACAATATTTAACATCAAAAGTGATCAACAGAATGGCAAATTCTGATAGTATGCCATGTTTTTAAATCAAGCAAGTTAGTTCATTTTAAAATTGTTTTATTACAAATATGTAATACATATTTAGCCGATAATTGCGTGTTTTACGTCTGTTTTTGATTTGATTTGAATGCAGTTTTCAAAATTCGGACAAAATGCCTACAGAACAATTGCAATTGCTTGGAGTTGTGTTTAAAAACACTGAATATAATTCTGACCATGTGGCTGTGACCTTTTTTAATTAAATCACCTAAAAGAACGCTTGATGGATTCAAAATTAATGCAGCTGTTCCTCCTCAAGATTGACTCAGTTCCGCGAAACGGTGTATAACAAGAAAACAAACACAAGCGCCGAAAGCAATACAGCCCTCCCCCTGTTCATAGCGAAGATGAAATATTTCTGGCAGAACAACACAATCGTTTTCGAGTAAATAATCTCTCTGCGGTACTTAAATAATCGATGCAGAATTAATTATAAAGGAAGGGGGATGTTAGTTCACTTCATTTCGAATGGAATAGAAGCCCTGCATTATTGAAGAGACGAACGACAGGCAGAGGACTTCATTAAAGTGAGGCTCAATGTAAATAAAGGGTTGAAAGAGTTGTCTTGATAATTGATGCATGAGAGTACTCCTTCTATAGGTGAAATGTAAAAAAAAGGTTACAGTGATTTTTAGAGAGGTGAACAACTACTACATTTCAGTTCATGAATTTTAAATCCTACCCTCCCGTCTGTTGAAATTGTAGCTTAGAATCATTCAATTTTTATGCAATCTTCATATATTAATACTAGGAGCATTTAACCTTACCTTTAGAAAGTCGTTTATGATATAGCTCAGTATTTCTTTACTGTTTTCCATCATTCTTTGATAAATTATATATTAACATTTGAAACTTTATTTTTACGGTTAGACTCAAGAATACGGTACTATCACAAATAATGGTGATGATTTTGGCGTAGTATGTAGGGATGCGACATCGACAGCAAAACATCGACCCTAAAACATCGATGTTTTTAAAATTCAGTGCATTTAAATATTCACCCCACATTTCTTAAATATGGTTTAGCAACTAGTCATGCAACAGCGACAGAAAAACATCGATGTTTTGAAATATGTATGTTCAAAATTAAAACATCGATGTTAATAATGCATCGCCCCCAAACCATCGATTTTTTTTTAAATTCAGTGTATTTAAACTTTTTCCCCCATTTCTTAAAACTGGTTTAGCAACTAGTGATGCGACATCGGCTCCAAATGCATCGATGTTTTTATAGAACATCAATATTTTGAAAACATCGACATCGATGTCGCATTCCTACTTTTCAGGCCCTTCTCTCTTGGCCACTTTGGTCTATAAGTAAGTTCAATTTGCTGATTATAAAATTTATGCTACTTTATTAATTAAATATTTTTTTATAACGATACTTTTTTCATTTAAAAATAACACATCGACAACACAAAAACATCGACAAGTATAAACATCGATGTTACAAAAACATCGACTTCAATACATCGATGTTAAAAACATCGACATCGATGTCGCATCCCTAGTAGTATGACGTCGTAAGCCCATGCAGATAGTCATTTGGCGACGAAAATTTGAGTCCCTAATTTGGCAATCGTCTGGTACCGCATTCCTAATTAAGAAATAATCGATGCAGAATTACCTTTTCGCATTTTTACCTTTCTTGCATTTTTGTACGCATTTTTACCTTTTCTTGTGTTTTATGAATGTAATAATAAATGCAAAATGGTATGTATAATTGTTGTATTACTATTTGGACGGGTTAAAGTTACAGTGATGTAAATCACTTTTTCAAAATCAAAATAAAAGACAGATCACATAAACAAGATATAATACAACCAATTTGAACTAAAGATAATTGTGTGTGTGTGTGTGTGTGTGTGTGTGTGGTTGACGCAGAAACAAGATCTAGATAAGTCAATCTGTTAACAGAAAACGTGAAGTAAGTCCGATCTGCTAAAATTCACAAATGTGCGTAAAATCACAAATATTTTTTAATTAAGTTATTGTCATTTATATATTACTAGACACATCAAGTCCATCACGACATCACCTGTGGTGTTGTTTGCGAAGCAAACCAAATGGGAATACGTAGCAAATACCAGTGGTTGGCTAGCGTTAACAGTGGTCACACCTAACCCAATACCTCCTAGAGATAAGAAAGCCAAACCACTGTTTTGTGACGTCAGAAAAATTAGGCGATGCATAACATCATTGTTGAGCGTTTGTTTATCAGCGAGTTCCGACTTCATTCAACGAATTATTTAGTTATTGGAATTTGTCAGCTTAAAGTAGCATAATGAAATGAAATTGAAAGCAGGGGAAGAAATATATAGATATACAATTTATAATTGTGGGAAACAATAAAATATGACAAAGCAACGTTCAGAAGGTTAAAATATAAATAGTAATGTTTGCGATGCTTCATTGAATATCTGGAAAGTTACGGGAGGAAATAAATGCGACCCAGTGAAATTAAGAGTTTAAATTAATTATGGATACAAAATCAAATTGACAGTTTAAATTATATTTAATAGGCAATGATTAAAAAATTCTGAGACATCTGTGGGAAAAATAAATTTCGAAGAATACCCATCATCCTTGATAAATGCAGCCATATAAATATATTTTTAATTTAGATTAATTTTCGGTTATTCATAAGAAAGGTTAAAATTTTCCAGGGCTATTTTTGTTGGGTTCTAGGACCTGTTGATAAATTATTGTATCTACGTGTATAGTGACAATATGATACATTTTACACAAAGAAAAGCTAAATTATGATAGTAACATTTAGTAAATCCATTATTCAAATGAGTTTGCTAAAAAAATAATTTCCTTGTTAATGGAATTTAAAAAATGACGAGTTTAGTATTAATGCTTTTTTTTAGGTAATTAAAGAACATAACTATAGAAGTTGATCAGATAATTTTTTTTCAATTAGAAGCATTTGAAAACTATTTATATTTAACTTGGAGGATGGATGCATATATCAGGTATCTCCAATGTCAATTGCATAATATTTTTTGACCAATATATCCATATAGTCCCTTTTATATTGTGTCAACTATTTAAAAAATATTTTGCCTTAACTTTTGAAAAAGGAGGCTGGAGAAGTAAATCCATTATGCAAGAATTAGTGAACACCCATGATATATTAGGGTAATTCCATGCTGAAAAGTAAAAACTTGAAAAAATAAAATAAGATATATTTTACATTATTTTGGGCTTAAAAAAGACTGGAGTTCTTTGGTTTTGATTCATCGTGATTGTATTTGATTTATTGTAATGAAAATTTAGCCATTAGAATAAAATTTTGAAAAAATGAAATGTTACGTATGTTACTTAAATTTTTTTTTATTAAATTTAATTGATGAATGACAGTTTTAAAAAATTTGCATGACTACAATTATGAAAGGCTTTAGAATTAATGTATATACTTTTCAAACTATATCATGTTGAACAAAACAGAATTTTATTCAAATGTTCATGAACCTTTTTTTGTTATTCCTCTTTACTGTAACGCAAGTTATTACAGTAAATTTAATTCTGTGGACTTAAAAATATTAGTAAATTAATAACATTCTTATCAAAGTTTAGCTTTTTACTAGTTTGTTGAACAATTCAAGTAAATATTTTGTTTTATATTATTTTTTGCTAATATATTTACACTTCAAGATCAGTATATTTGTCTAAATGAAAGTTACCGTGGAATTGCCCTATATACATATAACTTGACATGAAAATTCAATTCCAATAATGGATTAACTTTAAGCATATAGTGATTAGTACATTATTATCATACATGAAATCATTGAGCTAACAAATTAATATAGAATTATATCAACCAGTCATTTCCAATGTACCCTATTGATAACATATTGAATACTATGGTAAGAAATTTATTTTAGAATTTCTAAAGTTCACTCACTGAAAGCAAAAAAATAATAGGACACTAGAAAAATAAATTTAATTATCTTTATTAAACATAAAATTATCATAGCATAAATAAATAGCATAAAAATCAATACAATAAATTATTCATTTTAATGAATTTACATAGCATATCTGCCAACACCACATTGCAATAAAAAACATCCACAGTTACCTTTAAATTATTAAATTTTTAAATTTGTTAGAGTTTGAATTTTTCTATCTTTAGGAAATTTGTCATTTTGGGATTTTTAGGCCTTTTTTTATCTTTAGCAGTCAAAACTAGCACAAATCATTTATTCTTTTGCATCAGTTCTTCAAAAATATGTTTGTTGATTTTTTCAGAATTGACTTTTGTCGCAAGTTTCAACTGTCAGGAAAATTTCTGACGAGTTCAAAACATTTGACGTGATATTACATACAACATTTCTCTTATTTTGAAAGTCAACAATTTTCAAAGTCTGTGGATAATAACTTAGATACAATTATGTAATTGTATATACTTTGGTAATTACATCATTAATTGGATACTTCAATCCACCTCGATCTAGATTTTTGATCAAAGCATAACATGAACTTAATTCAAGTTCTCTATCAACAGATAATTGAGCTTTACAAGATAAACATTTGATGGTTTTTGAAAGAGAATGAACACAATAGCCAGCTACAAACACAATAGCAAGAATAGTGTCATTCAAATCAGAAATATCAGAGTTACAAACATTAATTTTACCCAAAAATTGAATTTATTCCCCCAAATTTTCAACTTCAACTACACCTTTCACATCTGAAATACCAATATCAATTTCACCATTTTTTTTTACCTTAACCATAATGAAAGAATAGATATAATTCTAATTTTTTTTCAGTTTTAAAGAATTCTGTCAAATTTATATTATACTGGGCACCTGCTAGCTGGCGATAACTGCCAAAACAGTCTTCTAATTAATCAGTTTGCAGTTAATATATACTAAAAATTTAACTCTTCTATACAATAAGTTGTTAGTTCTAATATTGCACGCGTTGTGTGATACAATGCTGTTTGTGTATCAGCATATTTTACAATAGCATTTGATTCAATTTCATGAAGCTGTTTTAGTGTTAAGAGAGAGGCAGATTTTAATCTTTCTGTGATTTGTTCCGCATTCGATAAATTATTGTCCAATTGGTAAAACATTGGATAAAACATACATTGTCCACAATTTTTTTGGTTTAGTCAATTATTTCTAATACATTTCAGTATGTGGACAGGTTCAATAATGGAAAACAATGGTTTTGAAGGGTCAGCAGGATGATTATAACAAATACTCAATTTGGGTGGGGAAGCAAAAAAAAAGAAACAGCTTTGCGATTACTAGCATTATTGTCACTGATGATGTACCCAACTTTAAAACCAAGATGTTCAAGACCTATAACAATTTTAAACAAGAAATCATAAAGAATGTTCAAAATAATTGTCTTAACAGGTAAAATGTGTATAACATCTTTATAACTAGATTTTAAACTTTGCAGCATAAATACATAAGCAGAATTAGTTGCCTTCTCACAGTTATAGGATACCCCAATAATATCACCACCCTTATAATCAAGAAAGGCTTTCAAATGAATTTCATCAATAAGTAATGATACATATTTGTCAGCATCATTTAAGTGTAAAATCTTTTCCTAAGCATATAATAAAAAATTATTATCAAGTCCTTCAGTTTAGGGATCAACATTAAATTTTGAACAGTCTCTTTACTGTCGAAGGATGGGGTATAATTACAAATCCACGAATTCTTAAAAATAGATACGCGTGTGGGGATATGGTAAAGATCAAACTGTTTAAAATTAAGAAATCAGAACAGTACCGATTTCGATTCTTGTGATTTTCAGCAAGTGATAGTTGTTCAGCAACAAACCCAATAATGAGCTTTGACTTTCACTTGCGACACACTTTAATAAGTCTTTCAGTACATTCTGCGTTAAACTAAACATATTTTTAACATTACCGTCTCCATTTGGAGCATTCAGGTTTGATGTTTCCAAAAGAATGGAATCTAAAGTATTGATGTTATTAATATGAAAGGGAAGTTTGTAATTTCCATTTTCAGAGATCATAACATTCTCTTTATAGGCTTTTATAAAACAATCTGAATCAAGAACTACAGACAAGGATATCACTAGTGCTGACGTTGAGATAATAAGAAATAAAATGCCCTTTTCTTTTTTTAATACAGAATAGCAAGTTGGCACATTGATCATTTCAACACCTTCCAAATGCTGGGGATCGCTGCCTTTTGAAGCCGAGGCTTACAAAGGCTAACATAAATTTTCCTTCCATTTTTTTTCGTCGAACTCTTCTGCGACGTACCTGATGTCACTTGACAAAGTGAAGTTCAGAAACCTAAAATTATGTAATAATTTTAAAATAGAGTTCTTATTTAAATTTCTAACCCACAAACACACATAAATCGCACCCCAACTAGAAAAGTGAAGTCAAAAAATTAAAATTTTGATGTTATGTTATTGAAAAATATGTATGAGGCGCCCTATATTACTATTAAATACAGGGTGTCCTAAAAGTTTCTGTACTGACGATTCGTAAATTTACTATACAAAAACAACAGACTTCAAAACAATAATTTTTATGCTAATGGCAAAAGGCACTTTCAACCTAACGTATAAATAAACAATTTGAACTTACGTTTACAATAAATGTTCAAAATTTCCATCTTTTTCTTGGAGGCAAGACTGAAGTTTGCTCATATTTTTAGAAACACGTTTCAAGATGCTGAGTAATGGCAATTTTCAGATTTCCTATTATTTGGTGATTATCTTCATAAACTTTGTTCTTTAAATATCCCCACAGGAAAAAAAATCAGGAATGTGCAGATTAGGGAACGAGATGGCCAAAGGTTTATTGAGACGAGGTGATCGCCAAAAAATCTTGAAGCATGCTCATGGTTGTTTCAAGACATTTTGAATGGCAAGTTGCAACGTCTTGTTGGAACCAAGAGTCTCATTCATTCACTTTTAATAATGCAACAAATTGGTGAATAAGTTGATACAGGGTATCTTTACTTAGTATTGCATCCTTTGGATATTTCTGTCGCCAAAAATCTTTACATCTTTCATGCGATTTAAATTCTAAATAAGCCTCAAACAGGACAATTCTCTGAATGCATGATAAATTTATCTTGCAATGAAGAACAAAATGACATGGAACTCTTTTATCGCACAACTTGAGTGCAAAGAAAATCAAACGATAAAAATTAAAGAGTCGATAAAACAATAAGCAGACTATAAAATTCAATAATTAAAAAAAAAACACTGGCAATAAATTTTTTTAAAGTTGGAGTACAGGATCTTTTAGGACACCCTGTAGAATATAATAGAAGTTACCACCATAAAAATACTTACCTAAAATTTAAAGAAAGCTTATACTATTTCAATGTTTTATAGTATCCTTTAAGTGATGTTTCTCAAATTCTGCAATTTTGAGCTGTGTCACTTTTCTTGCCAGGGTGCGATATGTCTATACAGAAATGCAGCTCCCCCAGACAGTTTCAGGAGGACGCAGAAGGATAATTATGAATTATTACTCGACAAAATTTTCTCTCAATGTATATGCTTTTATTTTTTTTAAAGTAAAATTGCATTATTACTATTTTTGTTGATTGGCTACTGTCATAAACATGGAGTATTTTACAAAATTAATGCCTTACAAATGATCAAAAAATGCATTTTACTCAATGAAAATTATTATTTTTCAACTCTTATCTCAATACTGTCTATGAATATTAAATTCGTGTCACTCAACAGCAAACTTTCCAAATTGATATTACGACATGGGAGAGGTTTAGGATATATAAACAAAATAATACTGCAATAGGCTTATTCATTATTTGTTCGAATTGTTTTTTAATCATAATTAAAGTCAATTAAGATGTTTTGCTGTATTGTTATCACTATTATTGATTTATACATTTTAAACCGTAACTTTATATACACTCAATTATTTATCATTTACCATATCTTTATCATTTATAAGTCATGTATAAGTTTCAACCAAGTCTTTTTACTGCATATATCCAATCCGGGTTCTTGCTGGCTTTTAACAAATTACGTTATATTTTTACTCAAAAACAAAAGTCACCACACAAAACTATCTTTATATTTTTTCAATTCATGAGGTTTTCTATATGCTTCGATCATTATAAAACTACAGAATACAATGCCAACTTAAAAAAATATCTTCACTTACTTTAAAATTGTTAGTTAAGACATAATCCTTCCTCGGAATTGCCGATCTTCCGAGCTCTGGATCAGATAGGAAGCTGAAGTCTTGAAACTTGGGATTTTTCATTGTAGTTACCTCGTAGTTGAGGAACTGAACACTCAAAGATATATTAATACTGCTTTGAGTTCTTAAAAATATGCTTCAACAAAAATCTAACTTTATGAAAGTTAAAAACAATCCTTCGTTAATTTTCACCACACAGTGTACGTAGATATTTCAGGCTTCTTCGTAACCAGTGCGTTCCTATCATCGCCTAATTTTTGTGACGTCACTACTTTCTAGTGACGTAGTGGTTCGGCTTTCTTATCTCTAGGAGGTATTGCCTAACCCCGTAATAGCAACTGTCACGGGCAACGCCGTGCTGGCTACGCAATGGCTAGTATTCTTATATAAATGGACTTAATAATACCTCTAAATGAACTAAAGTAATCTAAAAATATATAACAGTGTTTCGTTTACTTTTACTGATGTTAATTCGCATTTCCAATGAAATTCACAGCAAAAAGTCCTCTTCAGAGTCATCTTAACGCAATTAGATAATGAACGCCTTTCTTAATTTTTGTGCTAAACCTATTTTTATTGATGTTTTCCTTTCTGCTCAGAATCAACCGGTATAGTGGTTAAGGTGTTAGCCTCTAGATCGGAAGATTCTTGGTTCGAATCCGCGTCCGGGCAAAGATGTTAGTAAGCGTATGGTGTAGAGGCGGCTGGTGCACCTTAAATCTGTCGTGGCCGAAAGTCCTCACGTTGGGTTGGCGTGGAAGTTTGGAGAGTGGGGTGCCATCTCAGGTGTTGCTTCGTCATCTGACTGTAGTTCAAAATTACGAGGTGTTGTCCTCGGATCTTTCCTTTAAGGGACTGATCCCGGACCGTCGACAATAGCCCGTTGTATTGCTCTAGTTCGACGTTAACTAAAATTACCAATTACCTTTCTGCTCAGATTTCGTTATTGTTTTCTGTAATCAGATAGGTATCTATTTAATTGACATCACACTGGAGTTACATCAGGATATTGGCGACAGTCCGGGATCAAATCCGAAGATAACACCATTTAATTTTGAGCCACAGTCAGATGACGAGGTCATACCTGAGCTAGCACCACATTCCCAAAACTTCCACACCCCGCAAACGTGTGGACATTTGAGGCCGCGACAGATTTAATGTGCACCAGCCCCCTTTGTACATTACGATCTTTGGTTGGCCGTTACTCTGACAACCGGGTTATCGCTGCCATTTCTGTAATCAGAACGAAAATAATCTAATTTCATTAGATTATTGATTATTTTCGTGTAGTCTCAGTATTATTATGCTGTTCTATAATAATACTAAAGCATTATGTTTGAACGCGCTTTATATATTTAAATATTACATCAATGTGATGTGGATAAGTGCTTGTTTTAATTTTTTATTTATTCATGAATGTTCTCATTAAATATTATTACATTCAACATTACTGTAAATATTTTTAATGAACGATGAAAATTTTATATGGTCTTTAAGCTTAGTTTTTAAAGAATTAGAAAAGAATGATTGTGTGTGTGAAACAATGGCAGCAAAAAATAACTACGAAACATGCCAATTAACCATTGATTAATTATCATGTTTCGAGATGATAAATCATCCGAAGTAAGTTTTTTTATGGAGCAAAATATTTTTGTTTCTTCTTCTCTTTTCTCTTCTTTTTTTGGTGAAGGGATTTTTTAGATTTATGGCGTCTTATAACGAATTCTTAAGTTAACAAAAAAAGGAAAAAGCATGATCAATATAAATTAGCAATTACGTAGCTTTCTAGTTACATGGATCAGAAAAGAAAGAGTATAAACAACAAAAACTGTTTTTAGTAATTCGATTAAATTACCTACTAAAAAACTTCTTTTTGAATATATTTAAGATCTAGAGAATAAGTCTTCTAACACCCTATGTAGACCGGTACATAAATTTGTAAATAATTACAAATTTGTTGTGATGAATATTTTCTCGGGGTTGAAAACTGAATAATCTACAGAAAATATCTCACTTCAATCCCAAGTGATGGCAAAAGAATCATAATAAATTTCCATAAATATTCCTAAAATTTCACGAAAGCGAACAACATAATTTTAAATTAGCATATCTCACGTTAAAATAGTTAAAAATCCCCTGATGTTCTAAAAAATAGACTTGGGTTTTATTTTATTTAACATTACAATTAGATTTCGGATTTTAAGGCGCATACAGTGTTTTCATGGAATTTATACGGTGTATTTATACGGAATTTATATGAATTTATACGAGGATGCATAGGTACCTTCTCTTTATACAGGGTGATTCATAAGTAAGTATACAACTTCAACACACTATATAACAGTGACAATGTAAGATTTTTTATGTTACTTGTAACAGAAGTGTAGGCGAATGTTTCAAGTGTTTTAGAGACAGTCACAGATGTTTTATGTGTGCACCCTTAGTCGCACTACAAACATTTAACCGGTAACCCATTTCTGCCCAGACGTGTGTTATGGTATCTGAAGCAAGTGCAGTGATAGTGGTTGCGATACGCTGTTTCACCTCCGCTAGATTAAGAAGAGGAGGGTTAAATACGTTATCCCTTATGTAGCCCCAAAGAAAAAAGTCACATGGTGTTAAATCAGGGGATCTGGGTGACCATTGGTTTAATGACATGCTGTAGTCGGCGTTTCGTCCAATCCATCGGTGAAGATGTTAATAGAAGTAATTTCGCATGTCACCTGACTTGCGGGGTGGTGCATCATCCAATTGGAGAATAAAGTTTTTCGGTGCCGCAGTTCGCCGCACACGCGTCTCCGGTCTGAAGTACCTTGTTTTTATAAATAAATGGAATATAAATAATAATTAATAAATGGATGCATCCAGTAACGTCTATTTTTTGTTTCAAAATATACTTTTTTTTACACCAAGTAAGCGAAGTAAACACGTTTTCTTTGATAGAATATCTATCGCAAATGGCGCAAAATGAGTACGTGCGTCATTTGTGTGCGTAATTGGGTTTCGGTGTCGAAGCGGCGCCGCACGTTGAAAAATCGGAAGTGTGCACCGGGCCTAATATCTAAAATCTTCCAACACATTCGAATTAGAATACCAACAAGAAAATTCTTTTTCAGATGGTAGCAGCTAATTCATGCCCTTCCGAATTTCGCAAAACGTTCCTCTAAAGCTTATTAATGCATTTACTAAAGGGGGCGGGTTGTGAAAACTCCACCTCTTCCATCCAAAGAGGGGAAAAAATCCCGGAAATATTCCAACTCAGCTTCCTTTTAATTACAAAATGTTGCAGCTTATGGCATCCATCTGAAAAAAGCAGAGGGGAATTTCCGACATTCCCGACAAGGCATGTTTGTTTCAGCTGCAAGGAGGGAGCAAGCGCTCAAATTAATAATAACCGCGATATCAATCATAGCGTGTCAGCGGGAGAACTCTCTCTTCATGAATATTTATTTCTCATAAATTAAGCGCGGGACCTGTACGGAATATTTAAAATTATTTTGAGGAAGAACTATTTGGACAAATAATATCGCGGAGTAGAATTCCTGGTCGCGGCTAGGTGTTGATCGCGGTGGCATATTTCGCGGGGCACATCCATACATCATCGTGACGCCATCTCGAAATAATTAAGCGCCCTTTCATGATGCAGAGAAAGAAAATTGGGGCTGAAATGGATGGGGCGGGACCCAGATGTACTGCGACATCGAAGAGGTTGTTGTGGAATGTGTTTTCGGAAAATTCACGGGCTCTGATTTTGGAATGGAGGAGTCAACTTCCCCAGACAGCGACCATACTCACAAAATGGCGAAGATCGGGATTCCATCGAACTTTGTAGATATGTTGCAAAAAGAGGTAGTTTTGAAAGGCCTCAGTGTTCTGAATTATGATATATAGTAGCACCTTGATTATAAGAGCTCCGATTAACCGACTGACCTTGTTATCCAAGCCCAATTCGATGTCGAGACCTATTAACCCTCGTGGTGATAGTCTACATCATCGTGACACCATCTGGAAATAATTAAGCGCCCTTTCATGATGCAGAGAAAGAAAATTGGGGCTGAAGTGGATGGGGCGTGACCAAAGATGCTCTGCGACACCGAAGAAGGTGTTGTGGAATATGTTTTCGGAAAATTCATAGGCTCTGATTTTGGATTGAAGGAGTCAGCTTCCCCAGACAGCGACCATACTCACAAAATGGCGAAGATCGGGGTTCCATCGAACTTTGTAGAAATGTTGAAAAAAGAGGTAGTTTTGAAAGGCCTCAGTGTTCTGAATTATGATGCATAGTAGCACCTTGATTATCCGAGCTGTGTTTAACCGGTTGTCCATGTTATCCGAAATTGATACCGAGGTTTTTTAGCTATACTGGTGGTATAATAATACTGGTGGTTTAATAATACTCGACTGGTCATTTCGTCAATAGCAAAACTGACCAATTCTTGATGAACGAGATATCATCATTAGAAGAAAACTGACTAGATCTTGATCTCGTCATCATAAAAATAGACAGCATCTTAACCGTCATTAGGAAATTGGTCCGATTTTGATGGACGAGATATCTCGTCGAAACCATTTGGAGGGTTAGTTTAAAGAGGGACAGTGTTTTTAAATGTTTGTTCAATGGAAAGATGTAGAAGTTTCAAAGTTCTGCAAAAAATTAATTTCTTTTTTATTCTTTTGATAAAATCTATTCAAATTTAGAATTTTTATAGTATGTTTGAACATGAAATTTACGCTTAAACTCTCTTGCTTGTTTGTCTTTGCGTCAAAAACTTCTCTGTAGAGGCCAGCTTTTGGTGTACAAATCTGTAAATAACTGTTTCCAATTTCGGGTAAGATGCAACTCATTTTTACTACTAGGATCTTCGTCTAATTGGAGCAATGTGGCAGTTTGGTCTTGACGAGATATCTCGTCATTATTTAAAATGACTAGCTCTTGGACGAGATCTAGTCATTTTACCCTAGTCTTTTCTAGAACCCTCCAAATGTTCTTCGAAACATTTGCAGGGTTAAAGATTCTCTCATTTAAACATTTCTATTTTTGAACAAAAATATTAGAACTCGTTCCAGCCCAGTGTTGTTATTCGATCAGGAAGAATTCCAAAAATTAATTACCCTGTAATAATAGAACTCTTCACACTTGTTATAACCCCCTCCATCTATATAAATAAGAATGGAGTGTTTGTTTGTACATTGAATATTTTCGATCCATTTCAAGTTTTCTATCCGTTTTTGACCCTTCTGATGCCAAATTCGCTCTTTTCGCGTTTGGTGTCTGTCTGTCTGTCCATCTGTCTGTCTGTCTGTATGTTGTTCGCTATACACGTCCACACGGTTTAATATATTTTCTTGGAAATTTGCATACAGTGAGCACTTATCTTCATTTAGTGAGTGGAATTGGTTGCGAAAGTCTGTCTGTCCGTCTTTCTGTTCTATGTTCGATTTTGTGTTTGTGTGTTTGTGCAAGCATCAAAGGAATTTTATTCCAAATATTTGATTTCAATGTGTTTTATTTTATACATTATTTATTACTTTAGTAAATGCAATAATTAACATTTCTTTATTGTTATATTTAGTTGAGTTTCATGCTAAAACACCTGAGTAAGTGTACTTAAATCAACCATAATTTAGTAGTTTTGGAAAAATTGGAATGTATATTGAATATTACGATTACTTCGATTGCTTTACCAGTACAGCTAAACATGTAATTATTCTTCAAAGAATTATTTTTTTATGGAATTTCAGCTATAATTGTTCATTTATTTCGAGTCTAATTTTTGTTCTTTGCACAATGAAAACGATTTCCAAACATTTGGGACAGACGATATTTTTCAACGAACGGGAATGAACAAGATTCGTGCGAGCAGTGATATTTTCTGTTTTTTTCGCTCTGAATTAATTTCACATTTCTAAATTTTGGCCACTTTTAGTTGTAAGTTGTGGCAACTGTGCGAGATCAAGAGATAAAAATGAATTACAAATTAGCATCTTTAGAACAATATTTACCGACATCTTTTATTTTGTTTTATTTTGCTATTTTCTGTTTTAAATATTTATTATTTTAATAAATGTGTTTTCCTTCTCATCACACGCAACACCATCAAAAAGTATTCGACTTAAAAATAGCAGGTAAGTCAGAATAAATTTTCAGTACATTTTAAGTGTAGTTATGCCATTATTGAAAGAATAATGCCGTTATTGAAAGAATAATGCCGTTATTGAAAGAATAATGCCGTTATTTAAAGAATAATGCCGTTATTTAAAGAATAATGCCATTATTGAAAGAATAATAATCTTTAAAAAAACGAACTAGAACTTTTTCCAACATTAAAAAATTTGTTGTAATAATGACAGAAGATTGCAAAATTTCACAATGTCGCATACCGGAGACAAGAGTGCCACAAGTAAAAAAAATATTGTTTTGTTGACTATGAGTGCGAGAGCACTCGCCGTAAATCGCAATTTTAATTAATTGAGTTGAATATGAAAATAACTTAAGAAAGGGAATTCCAAATCTTCCTATAAATCGCCTTTTATAGTAGTAACCTTAGTATCACCTTTCGTAATTTTGTAGCTATGTCATACAGCAATTGTGCGATGTATGTGAAATGTATTACATGAATGGATATTCATGTGTAGGATTTGTCTCCAAAGTAAGTTGGCGAAAGGTATTCAATTAAATTTTTATTCTTAAAAAAAAAAGCAAGTCATTATATATTTTGATTATCTCTTCAATTTAGAGTAAACCAATTCAAACCGAGTAAGGTCGGGTATTTTGCTAGTTACCTATAAAATAACCTATAATTATATTGATCAATTCCAAATTGTTTGATTTATGGATTTATAATTGTTTAAACTATACCCTATTAATGTACACATCAGAACATTAAAGAAAATATTACCATTTTCATTATTGTAGAGCAACTGATATTTGAAATATCCTGCGGACCGCTAAACAACACTTGGCCCAAACTGATTTTCATATTTTTGTTCATAAACATGAAAGTTTAAATGATAGAATTTTTTTTAATGATTTAATTTTTAAGTATAACATCCAGGCTACATAAGTTCTAAATTTGAAAAGAATCATCTGAAAGATGACTTTTTGTACAACTTTGAAGCTTCTACCTCCTTTTAATAAAAGTTGATCTTTTAAAGGTACTACCTTCCCCCCAATTAAATGAAGCTTTGAGCTTCGATCAAAAACCAGACAAACACTAAAAGAACATTAAGTTATTTAAGTAAGCAGCATCGAAACAAAATAAAAACTTCAAAGTGCGACAAAAGTAAATATTAAAACATATTTTAGTGTGATGTTTTATTCAGATAACGTCTATATAGAGATAGAAGCATGTCTACAATCCACCGCAAAAAAGTTTTTTATAGATGTGGTTATACAATGAGTAATAAAGTATGCAGATTGAATTAAAATTATATTTCCATCCATCTCAAAGAGAAGTATTGTGAGCTTTGCTTAACGTACGAATTTTATGAAGAATAACTGTGGAATATTTAGAAACTCTATTTAGAATAAACTGGATAGTAAATTCCAAAGCAGAGAGATAATCAACCCAGCTGAAGCTGCTGCCATTTCTGAATAAATAACAATGCGTGAAAACTATTTTGTTTTCACTCTCCTATCCTGTTTTCAAGATTTCCCCTGGGATCTTCTGCATCGAATGCTGTCATTCAAGCTTTGGCTCCCTAAAGTCAGTTGGGCAGCTTACTAAATAGAAAACAATTTTACTCTAGTGGTAAGCAGACTCTTCTAAACTTCCACAGAAGACATTTGTCAATATTCGTTAAACTTAAACAGGCTAAACTTAGGGCTGCTCATGGGAAAAGCTGATATTTTTAACGATTAGTCGTTGTGTTATAGGCATTTGCAATGCATTTTTAAGCGCTCAATTGTGAAAAATATTTCTATCAAGATAAGTGTTAGTGACTTTTAAGTAAACTGGAATTTTAGCTAAAATCCAAGCATATTTTCTGCATGGTTTATTGTTGATTTACCGTCAGTGTTATTTTATCCCTTTTGTTTTATTTCTGTTTATAATGAACGAATCTTTCGAATCAAGTCATGTTGAGGCAATACGAGCAGATGATCATTTTGTTGCTCATATCAGAGGAATTTTCTATGAAGCTAACTATAAAAAATGGTAGTGTTTATGAAGTGGATCGGGTTTCTTGTACCGGACGTAACTATACTTAGTTCGATTTTAGAATACGATTTCAATCATCGCGAATAAAATTTCTAAAGAATGAATTACGAAATGGTGTGGGATTGACTTCAATGCCTCCAGTTTATTTAGAAGTGAACTGTATGGATTATTAGAGATCAAATTTTATTTTCTCTTCGAAACAACGAAATAGAGTTTTTAATTTACCAAGTGTTTCATAGTTTAAGTGTTCAGGATGGAATTATTGAATTGAAATTATCGATTAATTTACTCAGAACGTTTCTTTTTATGACCCAGGTCACTTAGATGAATAGCAATGGTTTAAGGCCTGACAAGGGGGGTGGCCGGAAAGGGTCTTCTGGTTCCATTGGAGCCAGCTCTGGAATCTAGGTCAACGAATGTTCTACTTCCAAAGATGTTATATGCATGAATATTTGCAATCATCCATTGCTAGCGGGTACAGGATAACGAAAATTTTAAAACTTCAGAAAAAAAAAAGACCTAAGCAAAAGAAAAAAATTTGAATAAAGTCGAGGATACATATCAAAGCTTAACTAACTACTACACTTTTAAACACGCTCATGAAAATTTCTAGGAAAGACGAGGACAAATGCCCTAACTTAATTACTTTTAAATTAAACATATACAGTCGAAAATTTGGAAGAAAGACAAATACAGACTAAAGTACACTACCCTAGAATAATGAACCGGACGCCAGCGGATTTGCATAAAATCAATCTACTTGTTTGGGGGTGTTTTTCATGGTATGGCCGGGGACCTTCGCATGTTGTTCCTGGTCAATTGAACGCCGACGCCTACATGAACATTTTGAACAATCGGGCAGTTTTATAGAATGGACGAATGTTACTTTCAGAACGTCACGTCGCAGCCTCTGTCAAACATTGGTATCAAGATATGAATGTAAAACGTCTTCCCTTGCCTACTCTCAAAGTCCCGACTTAAACCCCATACAACATTTGTCGGACGAGTTAGAGCGACTCTTACGGTGTGGGGAACCACGTTCGAAATCTACAGATGAGCTGGCGACATTCTTGCAGCAGAATGGACACAAATACCCATAGCTGTGTATTCAAAACCTCGTTGAAAGTATGCCCAGAAGGGTTGCTAGTATCATTGCAGCACGTGGGGACCAACCCCCTATTAAAGCATGTATTCTTTCCCTTATACCATCACATATTGCTGTCCGGTCCATTATTATAGGGTAGTGTACAAACAAAAATGTTCTAAGAAAATCAACATACATTTAAATATGCATGTCAATCTGATGATAGTTGCCGGATCATTAACATTTCTGGAGTATGATCTTTGTTGTTGTAAAACGGCGCATTTCTTGCAAAGCAAAGCTCAATTTATACACACTGCCATTTTTCCACAGAAAGAAATCATCCATTAATCTCTCAACAGCAACACGAGTCTCTGACATCAAATTCGGCACGCATTTTAACTTTCGAAAATGCTCCCCCGATCTTCAAGGACCTACCCAGCACATAAAAAAGGAAAATAAAAATAGACGTCCAAACACCTTAGGCTAAGGAAAAATAACGTCACCGCCTTTATAAGAGTTTTTCCCCGTCCTACCCTTTCACGCAGCAAGCGATTTCAGGCAACTCATCGAAGGGAAAAAAATAAACAGGAAAAGGGACAAAAAGAGCTAAAATAAAAAAAGACTATGACTTTTTGACAGCATCCCTTCACTTCAATTCAACTAGAGTTCGCCGTCAACGCGTGATTGATATCCGGCTGCGTGTAAAGGCCCACACGGCAGAGCAAGAAGTATAGCAATAAACAAAGTAAAAATCTCGGTGGAAGAAGAGGAAAAGACAGAAGAAGTGAAGAGAGGAAAATAGGCCGATTTATAATGGAAGAGGTTTTCGACATGTCGCTCGTAGATTAGGGGAGATGGATTGAGGATTACGACTTCTACGAAAAGTTCTGGGGTAAATACTGGGAGGGATTTCATGTGTAAACAATGATCGAGAGAAGCGGTGGAAATTCGGGCGCAATATTCCCGGTTCTTTTGGTTCGGGAACGAGGTTTTCCAGTCCTGTTCCTGTTTATTATTCGGGACCTGGTCGTGTTCGGGGCGTTCCGTTTGTAAAGGTAGCTCTCTCCTGATTTCCGGTGGTTCCTTTTTTTCCCCGAGTCGTTTGGGGTGATTTGGAATCGAGTTAAAACGATTTTGTGTTTCGGTTTTCGGAAAGGAAGGATTTTTATTCAAATCAATAAGCAAACAAATATCCTTCGAACATTTTGAAAGTTTTGTTGTTATTAAGGCATATTTTCGAATTTTTTTTGCTTGAAAATTGCCTAGATTTAAAGATTATCTAGACGATTGTGATTATGGATTGCAATGTGTGATTGTGGACGCATAAATACCTTACTTTAAGTGTAGAACGCTTAAGTTCCATACTTGCTCTAGTCGTTTCGAGTGATTTGGAAACGGATCAAAATGTTTCTGTTCCACTTTTTGGAAAAGGAGGCTTTAAATTCTAATCAATGAGGCAAACGAATATCTTCCGAACATTTTGAAAGCTTTGTTTTGTTACTAAGGCATATGTTCGAATTTTTTTACTTGAAAATTGCCTAGATTTAAAGATTATCTAGACAACTGTGATTATGGATTGCAATGCGCGATTGTAGACGCATAGATACTTTATTTTTAGGGTACGACGTTTTAGTTTCATGCTTGTTCTAGTCGTTTAGAGTGAGTTGGAATCAGATTAAAATGTTTCTGTTCCCCTTTTTGGAAAAGGAGGCTTTGAATTCTAATCAATGAGGCAAACGAATGTCTTCCGAACATTTTGAAAGCTTTGTTTTGTTACTAAGGCATATGTTCGAATTTTTTTACTTGAAAATTGCCTCGATTTAAAGATTATCTAGACAACTGTGATTATGGATTGCAATGCGCGATTGTAGACGCATAGATACTTTATTTTTAGGAAACGACGTTTTAGTTTCATGCTTGTTCTAGTCGTTTAGAGTGAGTTGGAATCAGATTAAAATGTTTCTGTTTCACTTTTCGGAAAAGGAGGCTTTAAATTCTTATCAATGAGCAAACGAATATCTTTCGAACATTTTGAAAGTTTTGTTCTGTTATTAAGGCATATTTTCGAATTTTTTGGCTTGAAAATTACTTAGATTTATAGATTATCTAGGCAATTGTGATTATGGATTGCAATGTGTGATTGTGGACGCATAAATACCTTACTTTTAGTGTACTATGTTTTAGTTCCATTCTTGCTCTAGTCGTTTCGAGTGATTTGAAATCGGATTAAAATGTTTCTGTTCCCCTTTTTGGAAAAGGAGGCTTTAAATTCTAATCAATGAGGCAAGCAATGAGACACAAATTAATATCCTTCGAACATTTTAACTATTGTGTTCTATTATTGACACAGATTTGCAAATTTGTTACATGAAAGTAGTAGTCCAAATATTAAGATTAAACAATTCAAAATATCTTGATTTTTTTGTGCAGTCTCTTAGCTCCGTCGTGAAACATCTTCAATATATTTATGATACTACATGTATCAATACTTTTGGATTGATTTCTCACAAAATAATTTTAGTTATGTAACGGTTTCAAACTATTTCTATACGTGTAAGTAACTCCAAAAGGTAACAACTTGATTCCAAAGATAGATTTTATCAAATGATTTGAAACGTTAAACATTAAAATTTACCATGACCTAATTTGGAAAATGAAAACAATTTTTCGAAAATTTGCTTTACCTATTTATGGTTTCTTCACACAAGAGGAATTTTGTGAGCATTCTACCATGTAGAGAGATTAAAACTTTAAGTAGAATATTATATAAATACAAATAAAATACAGATGATTTATATATAGAACAAGAGGAAATTCAAAATAAAATCCAAAAGGAAATTATTAAAAATGAAAGTATTGGTGTATAAGGTCGTCAACAGGGAGGAGTCTGACCCAGAAAACTCAAAATATATATATAGCCCTTCATTTCTTGTACCTCTGATATCATTTTCCCATGACGTTTCCGGCCATGTGTTGCTATGCAATCTCAATCCTTTTAATGTACCCTACTTCCCCTTAAAGTTTGTACCAATATTTATGGGACACCCTGTATACATATTCCGTTTTTACAATTATTGTTCCTCGGAGAGAGCACATTCTTAGATTTTACCTCTATTCAAACATGTTCTGCATCATTCTTCGATATACATACTGAAATCAAAATTTCATTTTGAATTGATACAAACCATCTTCTCATCGGTAATGTTATTTTATTTTTATGCTATCAATTCAATATAAAAAGAGCACTCTGGGCATATGACCTTTAAATGTGTACGGCCTTCACGAGCACGAGGTTCTCTGGTGATCTTTCCTTTTCCCATGCGGCTTACGGTTCTTAGTAAACACGCTTCCGTGTTACCCAATGGATCTTTTTTGCTTTCATCTCACACTACTCTATTCCAAATCTTTTTTTTCTTTCACTGCATATTTTTCTTAACGTTGTCTTGTGTTTGGCGACTTTTGGCCAGTAGTACTTGCGCCATAAAAAGTAAAATCAACCAATCCCTACCAAAAATAAATTAGGCCTTTCTAGATGAGACCATAGGAATAATCCCCAAATAGGGCCAAAATTAAAAAGGATTTGAACAAATTGCTATGCATTTCTAATTTGAAACCTCTTAAAATTTTATCATGAAACACAGACAACGTCATTATTTCCGAGCTACTCAATCTGACTTCCAAATCTCAGTCGAGACGCGTCGTAAACTTCGTAATTCAGGTTTACAATCTACCCGGGCGCAAATCTGAAGCGTCAGCTTTCTCGAGAAACCTCCCGATTGTAATCCTCCCCTTCTCCGAGATTTAAAAGTTGCCACACGTTCGGCTTGACTCTCATTTATATGGTAATAGTCATGCAAGAAGTATGAAAACGCAAGAGAGGGAGGGGTTTGAATAAAATATTGATTTAAAAAAATTTGAATCAGCAATGTTTCAAAAGTTTTGCAAACTTTGCATAGCAATTTACATACATCAAAAAAGGGGCAGCGCTTGATTTTTATTCGGGCTCTTAGAGAAAACTGTTTCGAGATATATTTACGGGAAGGGTTTCTAAAATATGTAAATCGAGTTGGGTGAATGAAATAACGATGTTCTTCTCTCCCCAGCCACCCCTTAAGCAAAAAAAGATTATAAAAGGAAGAATACGAGTTTCTTAGCGTTCATGAAGGATAAAACCAGTCGCAGCTGTGAAAAGAACAAAGCTCTCGAACGTGTTGTCTAGGATCGTGCTTATCTGTGGAATGCAATTTTTAATTCTGGTAGCGAAGTTGGCGTTGTGTGGAAGTTTGGAGAGTGAAGTTTCAGCTCAGGAGTTACCTCGTCATCTGACAGTGGTTCAAAATTATGAGGTGTTGTCCTTGATTCTTTCACTTCGGAGGTTGATACCTGACCGTCGCCATTACCACTTTATGTTGTTCCAGTGGTACGTCAACTAAAATACCTACCTACCTATCTGGTAGTGTAGTATGGTTCAACTACATACTTGATGACTACGTGACCTCACCTATTGTTTGAAAGAATCCATGGCTACTTTCAGATTTATAAATATTGTATTCATCCTTTTCTTTAGAATATAATTCTTTGGATAGATACTATTTGTCTTTTAATTGGAAAATAATCACCTGAAAGATACTATCCGTCATTTCCTTAAAACAAAATACCGTGGAAAGATTCTGTTGATAATTTCCTTAGAGTAGTCTTTTGGAAAGGTTTTATGACTTCTTTACTTAGGAGAGAATATTTTGGAAAGTTCTGTTGGACTGTTCCGAGGAAAAAATCTATTGGAAATATATTTTCCAATGGACTCTATTGAAAGAATCCACGGATTCTTTAAACTTTGGAAATATTGTATTCATCCTTTTCTTTAGAATACAATTCTTTGGACAGATTCTATTTGTCCTTTAATTGGGAAAGAATCATCCGAAAAGATACTATCGGTCATTTCCTTAAAACAAAATACCTTGGAAAGATTCTGTTGATAATTCCCTTAAAGTAGTCTTTTGGAAAACATTTATGACTTCTTTACTTAGGATAGAATATTTTGGAAAGTTCTGTTGGTCTGTTCCTTAGAAAAGAATCTATTGGAAATATATTTTCCAATGGACTCGTGCTGACACTACGATATACGAAGTTAGATGTAATTGTACGTGAGAAATCATTTTTATATTAGACATATTAAAACCAACCTGGCACTTTTCAATGCTTAATTTTATTTATACACCAGCGTCAACTCAGATTAAATAATCGAGAGCTAAGATAAAGTAAATTAGACATGGAAAGAGTGCATGTAAAGCCGTCGCTTAGGGTAATTTACTGTAGAAAAAGGTACCCAGATTGCCTTTGCACAACCACCACATTACACACTCCAGCGGATAGCAAATTGGCTTTCGAAGAGTAAATATTGCGGCTGCAAAAATATAAATCTTCCGTTGCACCATCTGCGCCAGACATGGAGGGGGGGGGGTTAGAAGCAAACAATAAATGAAAAAAAAAAAAAAAGAGAGGAAGAAACCTATCTAATGCAACTGCACTGGACATTAACTTCCCCAAGTTTTACTGATTTTATACAGGCAGCAACATTTTATGCTTATTGTTTATACCGCGTTATTAATATCGCCCTATTTCTGTACCTTGTTCATTAAAATTGCCATTACCTTAATGAAACCTTCACACACTGTTGCCAAAAAAGAAATCGTTTTCGTTAATGCGCTTCGTTACGATGTTGGGCTTATAAATGGCGGCATATTTTCGAAGAGCTCGCGCTTTTAACTTTGAGAGTGGTGTATCGATTATTATTTTTTTTTCAGTCTTCGAAATTCCCTATCGGCATCGTTTGCTGTTAATTTTGGAATTTTCGGAAATGCGTTTCCTCTTTTAGGAATTTGTGGCGATAATTCCGTTTAGGCGAATGGCAACTGAATTTTTTTTTGTGCGCGCGAGTGTGTGGTGAAGAGTTGATTAACGGAACGGTGAGTGCTTCGACTGTTCGAAAAGGGAGGTTTTTTTTCTGGAACTTTCGAACTGGTCTTAACAAGCCGTAATTTGATAATAGGGATGTTGTAAAAATGTTTCTTTGGTTGTCCAAAACTTCGGGAAGCTTTCGTTGCGGCTTTTTTTAAATATTCGTGAGTGCTTAAGGGAATTTATTGTAAGGGGGAGAAGTGTGGTGTTTGTGTAGGATAATGTAAAGCACACATATAACTTTATATTATTTATAAAAAAATTCTAGTGCTTGTGAGTTTGAGCTCGCTGAAATGTAAATTTTTAGTCTTGTCCTATTAATTTTTTTACCATCACGATCTAATGCCGTGTTTACTTTGTTTTTATGAGAACGCTTGATTTAGGAGTAGCATAGTTTCTATTTCAAACAAGACAAACAAAAGAAAATATGATTAATTGTCCTAGGAAAGTAATTTTAATTCAAACTAAAATAGGGTGTTTTTTTAGACGTTTAAGTTGGAGGAAAATTCTGAAAATAAGTTTATTGCATAGCGGGAATTGACTTTTTTGATGGAGAAAATCCTGCTGTGTGTCTACTACGTGAACTTCTCCCATCATAAAGTCTGGGTATTTGGTATTTTTAATTAACGTCGCACTGGAGCCACACAACTGTCCATTGGCGACGGTCTGGGATCCACCTCATAAGTGAAAGATCCAAGGACAACACACACGGAATTTTTAACCACGGTCAGATGACGAAGTCACACTTGAGCTAGCACCGCACTCTCCAAACCCACACCTCGTGAGGACATTTGATGCCACGACAGATTTAACGTGCACCAGCCTCCCTTTGTACACAACGGTATTTGGTTAGATTCGATCTCGCAACTTCCCAGCCCCAAGTCTGGGTAGTTGGTAATATATTAGTTAACGTCGTACTAGAGCAACACAACGGGCTATTGACGACGGTCCGGGATCATTCCCTTAAGGGAAAGATTCGAAGACAACACCTCGTAATTTTGAACCACGGTCAGATGAAGCAACACCTGAGCTGGCACCTCACTTTCCAAACTTCCACACCAACCCAACGTGAGGACTTTCGTCCACGACAGATTGAAGGTGCAATAGCCGCCTCTACACCATACGTTTACAAACATCTATGCCCGGACCCGGATTCGAACCAGGAACCTTCCGATCTAGAGGCTAACACCTTAACCATTATACGGGTTGGTCGGCCCCGAAGTGTGGGTGATGGAGATTATTATATATATATATATATATATATATATATATATATATATAATAGTAGAACTAATTTGTTTTCAATAAGGGTTACTGTGATGGATATGTTAATTTTATTTTGATTTTGGCAAATGTTGCTATTTAAAAAATGTAGTTTACTTGTTCTGATCGTCAAGAAGACGTATAGGTAGTTAGGTATTTCAATTAACGTCGCACTGGAGCAACACAACGGGCTATTGACGACGGTCCGGGATCAATTCCAAGGGAAGGTCGACGAGGTATAAAAATCATGACAACTATAGAGGATGTTTCGAAAATATCTGTCCAAATTATAAATGATCGTAGAGGGGCTCAAAATAAACATTTTTTGCCAGATAATGCGTGTCATGAAATGCTGCGTTTGGGCATTAAAGGGCGCAGTTTATGTCAGTCAATATAACATCGTTTCTGCATCGCTACACTAATTTGAAGCTTGCCGTTGAAAATCCGAGAGGGGAATGGCACCTTACGCCAGTGAAACGAGCACCACCACTTAAACGCGGTATTTCCGGATACCTATTCTTTAACAAAATGTTTATTTTGGGCCTTTCTACCACCGTTTACAGTTTGGTCAGATATTTTCAATTTGTCATTAAGTGTGAAATGTAAAAAACGTGAATCCATTTCTTCAAGCGTCTCCTGTGGAAAATGGTACTAGAGCCGTTTCTATGGCAACAGACTGGTGAGTTCATTTCTTGTGGTACACAGACAGCGCATCTGATTGTCTGTTTCCACTTAGCAATGCTTGGTCAGAAGGTTCTAAGATGTATGTGCTTGGTAGTAGGTGGAAGTAAGCGGTTGTTTTTGATGGTGATATACCTTTGTAGCTTAAACATCTTATTTGATGACCACAGACTAATTTTTTGTTTCATTTTACGAAAATAACCTGTAGCTATTCTCGTAACGTTTTCATCTGTTTGTCATGAAACCTAATAAACAGCAATAACATTTTTATTCCCGTTTCATTTGGATGGTCGGTAGCTCGGGAGCAGAAAGTGCTTGAAACCGGTATGTTGCAAAACAAAAAAAGTCTTTGCAGAACAATTTTTCCTTAATTTTATCAAAATTTTGGCAGATTTTTTTTTCAATCATAAGTTACGATGTTCTGCAATGCAAAGCGCTTTGCAATTTGAGGGGGAAAATGATGAAATTTCAAATTTATTACACCAAGTATCAGACACCAACTGTAAACAATGTGGATGGAAAAGCAAACCTACTTCAGAGAAAATCTGAAACTACAAACACAGAATATCCATTTCTTCGAGGTCCATCCATGAGGTCGGTGGGCGAATCAGTGATTCCCAAGCATCACACGTTTCTCAACTCGTAAAAGGAACGATCCCAGCAAACTCACCCAAACTCTCCAGACTCGATAACCGGATCTGTTGCAATTTAATTCAGTATTTCAGAAGACACATTTGATTCCGCTCGTAGAATCTTCAGACAGCCCACATTCCTTGGTGAGTGGAAACGATACCACACGGTGAAAACAACGAAATACTAAATTTATCATGCTAAATATCAGATGCCAACAGGCGGATGAAAAATCAAATAACGGATGGAAAAGAAAATAGCTTCCCCTTTCAGAGACAATCTGAAACTGGAGACACAGAGTATCAAAAAATTCTTCGGGGTACGATTATGAGGTCGATTCAGCGATTCCCACACATCACACGTTACTCAACTCAAAAGGGAAACAGTGATTCCCAAGCATCACACGTTACTCAACCCCAAAGGGAAAGAGCCCAACATACTCACCCACCTACTCACGACACGACGATAACCTGAACTGTTGTAATTAAATTCAGTGTTTCAGAAGATGCTCTTGATCTTGCTCGCAGAATCTTCTATTTTAGCCAGCGCATTTCTAGAATAGCGAAGAGAACATAGTACTTGGAGGGTTGATGGATGAAGAACAACGAAATTTTCCAAATTCCCTTCGCCAAGTATCAGACACAACCAGATAACAACGCGTGTGGAATAGCAAACAGCTTTCCTTCCACTAGACGCACGAAACTGGAGACACCAAATACATTCAATTCAGTGTTTCAGAAGATGCATTTGATCCTGCTCGCAGGATCTTCAATTTTAGCCAGCGCACTTCTAGAACAGCGAAGAGAACATAGTACTTGGAGGGTTGATGGATGAAGAACAACGAAATTTTCCAAATTCCCTTCGCCAAGTATCAGACACAACCAGATAACAACGCGTGTGGAATAGCAAACAGCTTTCCTTCCACCAGACGCACGAAACTAGAGACACCCAATATCGAATTCCACGGGGCACACCCATCAAGTCCAAACTCAACAGTTCCCAAACCATCACGCGTGATTCAACTCATCCGGGAAAAAGACCCCCATCTGCCTCCCCACCGGAGGACACCTGAATCGTCGCAATTAAATACGATGTCGCAGAAGATACACCTGATTCCCCTCTCCTCGTCTGATGTTCAATTCTAATCAGCCCACACTCCGTTTGTCTCCAAAACGGTCCAACCCCCCAGTGGGGGTAGCGATGCTTGAAAACCGATCTATATGTCGGTCGGATAGGGGGTCTTCGAAGTGATGGAGTGCTGTGATCGTGTTGTCAATGACAAGGGGGTGGAAGGACTGTCTGTCCCGAAAAATGAGCGATCGCTTGGAGTGCGTCTAGGGGGACAGCAGCTGATGCTTATTACGCAGATAAATGGTTTTTCCGCTCCCGGACATGTTGCGACGACATTATATTAAGGAGGGCCTGGAGGCAGCACATTCTCCGGCCACTTTTATTGGATGGAATGGGCGAGGAGGATGTCCGTTTTCGACACCTCTCCGTATCGTGAGAGATGCGGAGGGGGATAAGCGCTGTCGACCCTCAGTGTTGGGAGGTGGTCGTTCTGTGTCGCGTTTGGTTTCAATTTTCGGTTTGGACCAGATGTCGCGTCTTCCGGAGGGTGTGCATAAAGGCGGACGTTTTCCAAATTGAGATTTTTATGGGTTTTTTGTTTCAGCACGTCAAATGAAGTTGCTTGGAAATAGAAATAAGGGTTTTTGAATTACGACATGATGTCCTATGATGGAAAATGAGAAAGCTCTAAAATGTGGTGTTGATGTAGGCAATTGGTAATCAAGCCATTTGCCCACGAGTCTCCCAACAGCTTTGAACATACATTAGAGTCCTCATTATCAGAGTTAATGTGGACCAAGACTAACTCGGATAACCGAAAAACTCGGTTAAAAATAAAACGTGTAGGTTTAAATGTATATTTTAACAAATACATAACTTATGCAGATACACCACATGCGATTCATATTGTTACAAAAAGAGTTCTTTCTTAAAAAAGTCCTTAAATGTTTTTTGTTTTACGTTACTTTGGCGCTTTTACAGGTCATTTTTACAGGATAACAGGATTGCTGGTGTCGCTTCTTCTTGTTGTTCTTTTTATTCAATAGCACTTTCGATAGCCTTTAGTCCATCTGTATGGGAGATTTTCATATGTCGATTTTCATCGACATATGACATCTCTCTCATCATCATCAACATCGTCTCTAGATTCATTTTCCTTATTGACGATATTGAAGATAATTCTTATCTATAATCTCTTGTTGCTTGTCAGCGTTTATCCAGTCACTGGTTTCGTTTTCCTGAGTGTTTTAGATATCAAGTTCAGAATTTTTTTCTGTAATTTTGAAAATGGAAAATGAAGAACCAAAAAAATTCCTAGAAATATTTGATACCTCGGTTAAAGCGGAAACTAGGATAATCGGGGTTTTACTGTATTCAGTATTCACTTATAAAGAGGAAAAGGTTTTAGTCTTTATACGTGAATACTGAATACAGTATTCACGTACAGGCCTGTATAGCCTGTATGGCAATAGCCAGTCAGTAGATACATTGTACCTTGTAAAAGATGAGGTAGAAGTTTTTTTTTTGTACTTGTATATATTGGTGTCAACATGGAAAAAACCTAGTTATCCAACATGGCCGACCCCGTGAGAAAAATTCAAGTCCTAAAACCCACAAATTTTGTGTTTTTTTCGATATAGCTTAAAAACGGTCAATTTTAGGGATACTACTACAGTATAAAGTTTTAAAGAGGATTAAATTTCTCTTACATTTTTCTCCCGGGGTCTCCCATGTTGGGTAACTTGGTTTTTTCATATTGGTACTAATGTGTACAAATTAAAAAAATAATCTTCTATCCCAATTTTTGCGAGGGAAGCCCTTTTTTCATACCTGTTGACAAGACTATTTATAGAAGATTTAGGAATTATGCTCTACATGGAGGTCTTCTTTACAACCAAGTGTAATAATATAAAAAACATTGTTTGGTGGAAAGGTATACATGACTTAAAAGCGAAATACACTAATTGAAAAACATAGTTATAAGGAAATCGATGGGGAAAAAGTTATATTCTCTATGCTCTACTCAATTAATATATTTTACAAGAAATATAATCTTCACGCACTTAAAAATGACTAAATGTATTTCATCAATATAAAGATCACCATATTCTCATCTCGAAAACAACACACGCTTATATTTTGAAATTTTGACTATGTATTTTCATTTGTAAGTTGACGATACACATTTAATGCCATCGTCGCTGCATGCGCTTTCGTGGCACATTGAACATTTACCACCAAATGCTGAAGCCACACGTCAGCTTATAGTAAATTCTGAATGCACCAGAAAAACGTTTTGTTCAAAGGAAAGACAACAGATAGCCACAATCCGAAATGCCAAACAGCAAGATAATCAATCATCCATCAAAGTTGAACGCACCAAAGTATCTCAAATTCATTTTTGGAAGGTCCAATATATAAGCCATGCTGCATATGGTGCTACGCATTGAAGGCAACAGAGAAAATTCTTTTGTTCGCAGAAAGGTCGACAGGTAGCCCCTGTCCGAAAGAGACGATGATGGATAACTCCAAATTCCGGATGGAGATGGATAACTCTGATTTCAGTTGTACTAAAATATATTTTTTGGACTTTCACCTACATTAAGTATTTGTCCTCAACTATTAGAGAATAATTTCAATAAGTTTAGATGGATTTTAAACGAATAAAAAAGGAAATTGGATGAATGATAAATTCATTTTTGGTGGTTAAATCGCAATGAATTGGGTAGCTAAACAAACGTATTTGGAATACCTTTTGGAAGGACAGATTCAAAGATCTATGAAAAATATTTTTAAAAAAGAATGACTTGTACTTCGAAATCGATTTGATCTCTACTTTTTCTTTTTCTCCAGTGCTAGTACACTTGGGAGAAAAAAGATGAATGCTTATCAGAGAACAATCTGTTAACCTTTCAACAACTTTTATAGATAACATTAAAGAATAACGATATTAATTAGGGTATTAGCTGATACTTAACCATATGGGTTATGGAAACATGATTTATAGAGAAATAAACCACCAGTCTACTATATTTCTTATTGGTATTTAGTTTTAACATGCATGCAATGACTTAACCATTGTACACACAATAAATCTTACAATAAATATAGAAAAAATGCCTCTAATTTGAAATGGTCAATAGTGGCTTCTTTGTTCGTGGGTCTTGTTTTTACAGACCTGAACATACTTCAAAATTAACTATATCTTGATAAGTTGTAAATAATGGCCTTATTTGAAATCCAACCTCTTTACTGGATCAATTAGAATCTAAACCACATATATACATTTGACGGGTGTTATAAAATACACTTAATTTATAACACTTTGGAAAATATTCTTAAGAAATTTAGGGGAGGATCGTTGTTGAGATGAACGTTTATATGAATGGACATTACGTTGCCCTTAAAACAATTTATTGAACTATCTTTATTTTTAAATTTCCAATGCAATAGGCGCTACATATTCACATCCTTAACTTCAATATGCAATAGAAAGCACAAAATACAGAGATTAATTCCGAACATTAAATCATCAGAATAAAACTACAGATAAACGCAATTAAAAAATAACTATGAGGACAAAAAGTCTCTTAATATACCTATAACCTGAGAGACGTTTAGAGGAAGGATCATTGAGGAGATGAACATTTATGAATGGACATTACATTGCCCTTAAAACAATCTACTGAACTATCTTTTTCTAATTTCCAATACAATAGGCTCTATATACTCACATCCTTAGCTTCAATACGCAATAGAAAGCAAAATATACAGAGATTAATTCCGAACAACTTTAAATCACCAGAATAAAACTACAGATAAACACAATTACAAATAAATATGAAAACAAAAAGTCTCTAATATACCAATAACCTGAGAGACGTTTAGGGGAAGATCATCGAGGAGATGAACGTTTATGAATAGACATTACGTTGCCCTTAAAACAATCTACTGAATATCTTTTTTGAATTTCCAATACAACAGGCACTACATACTCACATCCTTAACTTCAAAACGTAATAGAAAACTCAAAAATACAGAGCTTAATTCTCAACACTATTAAACCATCATAATAAAACTACAGATAAAAAAATTATAAAAGAACTACGAGAACAAAAAGTCTCGAACATACCAATAACCTGAGAAAATATTTCCAGTCAAAGTCAAACAGGCGAGGAGGTGGTCAGCATTCATCAATTCTCTGCTGGGGCAGAGGGGACAAGAGGGACTGATCAAAATTCCAAATCTATTTAGATGAACTGATAGAAAAAATGCCCTGTCTCCAATCTAAAAGCAGCCACCGTCCCCTTTTGTTGGATGATCAGGCAGTTGAATGATTCTCTCTCTCTCCATGATTTATTCTGGTCTATTTCCCCAAGTCCAATTTTATGGATATCCTTAGCTTTAAGGATAATAATAGAGGCTGCTGATTTCATACTGGCAAAGAGAACTCATGCTGGCAAAAGTCTGGGATATATCTCCTAACCAGTGCATCTGCAATCTCACTACATGGATTGCCATAATGGAATGGAATCCATTAAAGTGCAATTTGCTTGTGACATTTGGACATTTCATGGTATAGTAGATCTGCATTCGACAGTTCTACAATCGAGGACTTTGCTGCAATAGAATCTTAACAGAATAGAACCTGAATGGTCATTTTGGAGTCCGAAAAAATAACTGCTTGAGTACAAGCAGCAAGGTTTATTTCTTAAAGACCCAAAATACTTTAATCACCATCTCATCTTCAAAATCAGCTTTGAGTGTTCTTAGAGGAATGTAATATAAAAACAATTCACAATAAATACCAGCTCTCGGTACAACTACACTCTACGTTTATGAGTGATGGCAACGGCTTGGCGATTTTTTTGGCGCATTTCTAGTAGCGAGTTACGATAAATTAAGGCAACCCATGTTTCGTTTCGGTTGATGTGGTTTTCATGGCAACCTCGGCAAACGGAAACTTTTAATTTTCATTTTGAATATTCTAGAAAGCTCTTCCAAAATCCGTTAAAATCGTTTGATTTCACTGATTTGTTTGAAATTTTTACTTTTCTCCCATTGGTTATTTTGTTTTTAAATCGTTTTCTGTGATACCATTGGTCTATTTATTTGTATTTTGACAGTTGTGGAATTTTTATTTTATTACAATAGTTTTCACAAAAGGATTAAGAATTTGTTTTTTTGTCCATTTTTGTTTTCATTATTTTTTTACGAAAGAAGTCTGACGTTATCAGGTTGTATTACTTCTTGCTTTTTATTCTTTTGTAAATCTTTTTCTTTTTCAACATGCGCACTGTATTTAGTGTAATTGATAGGTTTCAAGGTATTCTAACCCAACATTCGTAGCTTAGTTTCTCTGCTGGTTCACAAATCTGTTTTGATATGTGCTTAAATTTGCTACTTTTTGTGAAAGTTTTATAAAAATATACTTTTTAAAACGTTCTAAAATGTGTTTAAAAAGTGTGTTGTAATTTTTTTTTTGACGGAAAAAGAGTTAGGAAATAATTTTTTCCTTGGCGACTTTACAAGTTCGCTAAGGCCGTTGCCATCGCTCATAAACGTAGAGTATAGCTGTACCCAGCTCTCCAGCTCTGCCATTCACACTAAGCTTTGTGTCATTTTTATAGATGCCTAATCAGGTTTTGCATGGATAACATGTATACATTGTTTCCACACAACTACAAACGGAATGTCCGAACTGACATTAATATGGATAATATTTCGGGTATTAACTTGTACTTACCCAGACGGGTTATAAAATTACGGCTTTTATAAATAAACTGGTATCGCCTTGCTGTATTTTTAATTCGCTTTTAATGTAAATTACTTTTTGGAAATAAGTTGAGAAAAATGTGTGTGTGACTGGGAGATACTGAATAAAACGATAATTTCAATACTTGATTTCGTCTATTAATTAGGCATTTAGTATGAATTATTTTATATGATTTTTGTACGAAGTAATCTTTAGTATGAAAACTTCTCTGATATTTACTTTTTTAATATCACCTGGAAGTAATATCCTGATGCAAAATTTATAATTTGTTTAGTAGTGAGAAACCAAAGCATCCAAAATGAGAGTTTAAACATCTGTTGGAGCAGTCAATAAAAACATTCTAAATTGAATGTACAGCATAATACAGAATAAGTTAAGTCGTAAAGTCAAATTTCTATTGCAATATCCTAATATATTTTCGTTCCTTATTTTATTCCTAGAATTAAACTTATCATGTATGGAAACTTGGTGCATTCTTAGTCGTATGCTGGGCTGATTGTGAGAATAGGTCTTCAACAATGTCTGTTCAGTAATAAAAGCATTAAAAAATTTGAATACAAATAATTCAAAACACCACGTTTTAATACATCTTCTCATCAATGTCTAAAAGAACATGTAGTTTCATACAATGGAATCAGATGACATACTTGAAATGTACAGGATTTTAAATTCTATTTCAATGCGGAATTAAACATTTACAGCTCGACTGTCTCATATAGGTTATTATTATCCAGGTTATAAGACTATTTCTTTAATATCCGATCCCTAATATCTCTGGCTTTCAGCAAGGGCAAGGAACAAACTGGTGGCTGTTTGTGTAGGAACACCCAGTGGGCAAGCTGCAGTTATTTCTTTAACAGGGATCTTTTGCACAAAGACTGTCATTAATATCCATACGCTTACAGACTTAAACCCGGGAACTACTAGGTGGTAGATTAACGTTATGACCACTATACCAATTAGGAGGAAGGCTATTCTGATAGGTTTCTATTTTTTCCCTGTTACTAATTGCTCTTGGTTAGTCTGGTCTGTAGACCAAGTCCAATAAACTATCAGTTTTCAAAATATTTAACTTACTGAATTCCGTACCAGATCGAAATAATTAAAGTTGGTGCAAAGAACCAAGTGGTCAGGCCTGTGCGCGTTGTACTTCGAACGCACTGTAAGACGATCCAAGAGTTTTAGAGTGGTTAGTTCCCAGCATTGACAAGATCGAATTTGATTCATCAAGGCTTTGTTCAACAAGGCCCAACCACGTCCCCCATTGAATACCAATAGTAAAAAGGATTATAAATAGAAAAATTGAACCTTCTCGATTTAATACTTTAAAAGGTACGACTGAAGAGAAAGACTTGAACTCTGACAATGTCTTAGTTGCACATGATCTTCCGAGAGCTATGGGATATGGGAGTCGCTAGTTCACGTGTATTTCTTACTGAAAGCGACTACCTTCAAAATCATCTTTACCAAAATAGCTTGTTAAACTCCAATTTGCCCTCTACTTTAATAATTATATACACTGCCTTACACTAAAATAATGGACCGGACAGCAAGATGTGATGGTATAAGGGAAATAATACATGCTTTAATAGGGGGATGGTCCCCCACGTGGTGCAATTACACTGGCAACCCTTCTGGGCATACTTTCAACAAGGTTTTGATACACAGCTATGGGTATCTGTGTCCATTTCTGCCGCAAGAATGTCGTCAGCCCAGCTGCAGATTTCGGACATGGTTCCCAGGTCCGTAAGATACGCTCTAACTCGTCCCACAAAGGTTCTATGGGGCTTAGGTCGGGACTCTGAGCAGGGCAGGGAAGACGTTTTACATCCATATCTCGATACCACTGTTTGATAGAGGCTGCAACATCACATGGATCGTTGTTGTCCTGGAAGTAACATTCGTGCATTCCATAAAATTGCCAGAGCGTAGGAAGAATCCGATGACCCAAAATGTTCATGTAGGCATCGGCGTTCTATTGACCAGGAACAAAATTCAAAGGTCCCAGAACATACCACGAAAAACACTGCATATAGTATATACCAGACAGAGACTGGTGAAAAGGCTGAGGTCTGGCTTAGTATAAAAACTTATATTCATAGAACAGGCTGGAAATTAATTTTTTTGAGATATCTAAGAGTTCTCCTTGCTGTATTTAACACTATTCTAGAGTTTTAGGACCACTAAAAGAAGTGTAGTTAGATATATATGAGACTGGAGTGAATGAAACTGATGCTACCCTTCGTCCAAAACAAAATTTATGAATTAAAAATGTTAAATAGTAATATTTTATACTAATGCAGATAGATAATCTTAATTAGTAACATATTAATGTTCATTCACCTATCTGGCCGTAGCAGTAGTAGTTTCGCAGGTAAGCAATTGGAGGGTTGTTCGAAACTCGATCCACCTAAAGACGGTCGTGTATGTTGGGTTGGTGCACGTTAAATCTCAAATATCCTTCCCTTGGTGTGTCGTGTGAGTTAAGAGAGTGGTGTGCCAGCTTAAGTTTTGACCTTGTCATCTGACTGGGGTAGGTACTGTCCTCGGATCTTTAGCTTCGGGACTGATCTAAGACAATCGACAATAGCCCGTTGTGCTACACCATTGGACGCTAACTCAACTACTGACTAACCAATAATTTATTCGCACGATTAATTATTTATTACAAGAATTGTACTTAGGTAAAGTTACTATAATTTCAGTTTAACGAATTATAACGTTTGCTGAAACGAATTTACATTCCCATGACTTAAATACGATGACTAACTATAATTCTGTGCTCAGTTGGCACAATGTTATAAGTCACTTTTCCCAAAAAATTGACTGAGTCCATCCTGGAGTCTTTGTTGTTAATGTTTAGAAAGTGGCAAAATGTCGCAAGTCTTTTTATTTCAGTTTATAAGGAAAAGGTGGGAAAATTGTAACAAATCAAAAACCAGAGAACCACATGGTGAATCTTGAATCTTAAAATTGCTGTCACGAAAAATTAAAAAAGTGACTTAAAACACTTTACCATCTGAGCACATACTTGAAAACGGATGACTAACGAATTTTGACCATTGTGTGTTGAAATGCATCCTTATGTTAGACTGAAAAATAGATAAACAACCTAGTAAATAGTTGACAACGACTCCTCACAAGTCCCCTGACCACAGCGCAATCTTTACAATAGCAGGTTCTATTCTTCAAGGTTTTGTTGCATTGCCCACTTCTCAAAATATGTCTTCATGAAGTCACAAAGCAACGGAACGCCACGAGAAATGGCCATTTCTTATTTTTTTTTATATAGCTGAGTCATTTCACTCAAGGTTCAGGATTAATTTCTATTAATAACGTTTCTTTGAATGGGAGAACTGTCTCCAAAAAACAGTGGAAGTTATTCTTCTTTGTGAAAAGTGACAGTCCCTGGCACTAGTGAGAAATGACTCCTTAGGAGCTAGAGTAATCAGTAAACGTCAGCTCGTTGCAGTATTGACAGTTATTGTGCCCCTTTGGACTCAGATGAATTATTGTCCTTCAGAGCAAGGAGAGTGGATATATGATTCAAGACTGTCACACAAACACGGGGAGTTAGAAAGTGCTCCAAAAAGCGTCGAAGAGAAATTAAATGGAACTTGAATTTTATACACCTATGTATGCGGAATTAGTGTTTTAGAAAAAGATGACAAAAATTTTCAAGAACAAATTTTTAATTAAATTTATTAAAAGCTTTATTGACAGTTTCTACTGTACCGAAAATACTTAGAATGATAAATGAACGTAATCAATACATAAAGTTAAAAATGATGAAAATCAATTTATATTTTAAAAAGCTTTGTAACGAAATTAAACGGTATCATTTGACAAAGCAATCAAGATAAAAAGAAATTAAACGAAAATTCGTGTTTAATCTAGTATTGTATCGTGTTATAAGTTAAGAACGAATTCAAGATAAATAAAAAAAAAAGTAATTTAGCCAAAATTGAATCTTGTAATGCAATCAGAAAAATGACAAAAATTAATTTGAATTTAGAAAAGTTTAAAATAATATTAAGAGATGTATGATTTAGCAAAGAATTCCAAAGATAAATTAGAAAAAGTAATTCAATCTCAAATTTAACCCTTCTTTGCATAATGGTGGAAATTTCCATCATAACATTCAATGCCCAAAAATTATATAAAAGAACAAGTTCACTTTAAGTTGATCGTGTCTGGATACCTTTGTAATGTCCATTGCATAAAAAAAACATAGCTGTCAAAAATAAGCAAGTGTCACTATCAGTAAAACGAGCTTGAAGTTGTCATTCCGCTGTTTGTTGTAGTTGCAATAAACGTATGATTTCGTTTTTAATTTTGTTTTATTATATTTGAGTTTCTATTGTGCTAAAAAAGTGAAAATGAGTGGAAGAAAGGTTTGTAACATGTGTTTCTGTTATTTTTAGAGCAATTTCTATAAAAGTTTGCGTTTAATTTAAAAAATAGCACATGATACTATCCTATTATTATTTTTTGCTAAATTTATACTATAAATATATACTAAGATTTTTTTAACCATTTTTCCTTTAATTTTGAACATGAATTATATCACCTTGATTTATTTCACCAATAAAGAAAAAATCATGCAAAGAAGGGTTAACTTGATCCGGTCCATAAGCTGTGTAGTTTTAAATGAAGATAAATTGAACTTACACCCGATTCATAAATTCCACATACGATTGTGTCCCTCAAATTGAAGCTAATAGTTTACAGTACATACACTAGCGCACAGAAAGGTATAAATTATAACGTGATAAATGTGAGTTGGATTGAAACTTTGGGCAACCTTTGAAAATTCCTATTGTACTTTAGATTAAAATACAACTGAAGTAAATATGAATAACTATTACAAAATTTGAGAGGGTTGGAGAGCAAGTACACACGTCAAAAAAAACGACTCACCCGATAGCAATTGCACAGTTTACATCGCAGAACAAAACGGAAGGTAGCAATCGATAGGGATGAATGTTTTCTACAAATATCAATACTTAAAATTCGTCTCAGGGGCCGTCTTCATATTAAATTGGGTGCTTGCTCCAATTATTTTAATACGAACCCCATCTTTTATCACAAATTTGGATTCTACACAGAATTTCAGACGGTTTTGATGAAAAAATTATACAAAACGGTGTAAAATTGACCGAGAAAATTCATAAAAACCATTCAGGAACGTGTTTACATTCGGAGTTCAATCAGATTATAAATACTAATAAAGACGTGTAGTGGCCGTCGAAGTCAATGACCTGTTGCAGGCGCCTTGGTATGGAGTCCATTTGATGGTGACTAAGTCAGAATACATTCTGATTGAATCCCAGGATCTGTTGACAGAAATTTCTGTTTTCACTTTGTGAACAATTTCCAATAACGATAAATATAATCGAATTTTGCAAACAGTCTCACTGCGCTACTAATTATGCACGTAACGAGCTGGAATTTGGAATTCCGATGTCTCAGTAACAGTTGAATCACGTGGTGTCAAAATTTGCCCTTGTTTCTATTCATAATTTTTATGAATATTAATTCCATAATTAATAAAAATAGTAAATTTAGATTGATAATTAAAATGTTTATAGATTGTGTTTGGGTTTTTGGGTAGCAAAGAATGAAAAAACAATTTCCAAAAAAAATTAATGTTTGTAGCAAATAAAACAAAAAACGTGAAACACCAATTTAACATTAGTAGATCTAATTTTCAAACACTTACAAATCGGTGAAAAAATACAATAAAATGGGTAAACTTTTTTTCTTTCCGCCTGAAATTGTGTGTAGAATCCAAATTTGTAATGAAAGATGTGGGTTCGTATTGCAATTATCGGAGAAAGCACCCAATTTAATATGAAGACGGCCCCTCAGACAAATTTCAAACATTGATATTTGTAGAAAATATTCATCCTCGTCAATTTCTACTTTCCGTTTTGTTCTGCGATGTAAATTGTGCAACTACGATCGGGCGAGTCGTTTTTTTATTTGACGGGTGTACATAATGAAGAATCTTCCTTGCAGAAATCTGTAAAAGTGTTTTCTCCTTCCTAAAACCCTCGTTGTAGCGAAACTTACAAACCGCTCAACAATCCCATTTCGCAGTGAAGTTCTGAGGATACTACTGTTTCGCCTGTGTTCCAAACGATCCCGGGAGCAGAAAGTGCTTAGAACTGTGACGTATGTCGCAGAACAGTTTTTCCTAAATTTTATCAAAATTTTGACCGATTCATTTTTAAATCATAAGTTATGATGTTATGCAATGCAAAGCACGCTCTTTGCCATTTTTTTCTTTCTTTTCTAGTTAAGGAACAACCTTCCTACACCGCCCAAATAACCACAAACACTTTATAAATAACACACCTTCTATGTCAATGACACAATATTTAACTTCAAAAGTGATCGACAGTATTGCAAATTCTGAAAGTATGTCTCGGTTTTAAAAAAAGTAAGTTAATTCGTTTTGATGTTTTATTATATACTAGCAAAATACCCGACCTTACTCGGTTTTAATTGGTTTACTCTAAATTGAAGAGATAATCAAAATATATAATGACTTACGTTGTTTGTAGAATAAAAATTTATTTTAACACCTTTCGCCATCTTTATATTTTCTACAACTTACTTTGGACACAAATCCTACACATGCATATGCATTCATGTAATACATTTCAAAAACATAGCACAATTGCTGTATGACAAAGCTACAAAATTACGAAAGGTGGTACCAAGTTTACTACTATGAAAGACGATTTTGAGGGAGATTTAGAATTCCCTTTCTTAAGTTCTTTTCATGTTCAACTCAATGAATTAAAATTACGAGTGCTCTCACACTCATAGTCAACAAAACAATATTTTTTTACTTGTGGCACTCTTGCCTCCGGTATGCGACATTGTGAAATTTTGCATTCTTCTCCTGTCATTATTACAACAAATTTTTTAATGTTGGAAAAAGTTCTAGTTTGGATTTTTAAACATTATTATTCTTTCAATAACGGCATTATTCTTTAAATAATGGCATAACTACACTTAAAATTTACTGAAAATTTATACTGACTTACCTAACATTTTTAAGTCTAATACTTTGTGGTGCTGTTGCGTGTGATGAGAAGGAAAACACATTTATTAAAATAATAAATATTTAAAACAGAAAACAGTGAAATAGAACAAAACAAAAGATGTCGGAAAAATTGTTCTAAAGATATTAACTTGTGATTCATTTTTATCTCTTGATCTCGCACAGTTGCCACAATTTACAACTAAAAGTGCACAAAATTTAGAAATGTGAAATTAATTCAGAGCGAAAGAAACAGAAAATATCACTGCTCACGCGATCTTGTTCATTCTCGTTTCGTTGAAAAATATCGTCTGTCTCAAATATTCCGAAATCGTTTTCATTGCGCAAAGAACAAAAATAAGACTCGAAATAAATGAAGTATCAGACCTGAAATTCCATTAAAAAATATAATTTTTTTGAAGAATAATTACTTTTTCAGCAGTACTGGTAAAGCAATCGAAGTAATCGTAATATTCAATAGACATTCGAATTTTTCCAAAACTACCAAATTATGGTTGATTTAAGTATACTTACTCAGGTGTTTTAGCATGAAACTCATCTAAATATAACAATAAAGAAATGTTTAATATTGCATTCACTAAACTAACAGATAATGTATAAAATTAAAACAAATTGCAATCAAATATCTGGAATAAAACTAATGTTATGCCAGGACAAACACACAAACACAAAATCGAGCATAGAATAGAAAGACGGACAGACAGACTTTCGCAACCAATTCCACTCACTTAATGAAGATAAGTACTCACTGTATGCAAATTTCCAGGAAAATATCTTAAATCGCGTGGACGTGTATAGGGCACAACATACAGACAGACGGACAGACAGACAGACACCAAACGAGCAAAAGGCGTATTCGGCATCAGAAGGGTCCAAAACGGATAGAAAACTTGAAATGGGTCGAAAATATTGAATGTACAAAAAAACACTCCATTCTTATTTATATAGATGCACGTTATTTCTTTCTTTACATCGCTATGAATGCTTTTCAGGTGAAAAAGAAAATTTAGAATGCATATTAGCAAGCACTTTTTCTTGATTTTAGTATTGAACTACCTCATTTAGAATTCACATTTTTTTTAAATGCTCTATTTTTTATTAAGCTAGATTAATAATTATTGCTCTAGTTATTTATTCCCTTGTAACATATAATTTTAATTTACATATAAATTAGAAAGTAGAGTTAAATTGATTAAAAAAACTGTTGTAAACTTGGAACAAATAATATTCAGAAACCTTATGCATTATATAAAAAATAATTAAATTTATGTTTTAATGCGAATGTTTGCAATTTTTATAATTTATGTTACTTAAAAAACATGAAAAAGTATATTAAAAAAAATCTCTAAATGAATGAAAGTTTGGTCAATCGGTACGAAGAGGGTAATAAAATACATTCTTAGTACTTGCAATGCTATCTTCTATATATTGATTGACACATAAAAGTCATATTGGTAGTGACTCAACTAATATGTTACTCTAAGTAAGTATAACTAAGCACACACACGCTTTCATTATAACTAGATGTTTACATTGGGCTTGTTGGTAATGGGATAATCTCGAAGGTTTTCTTCAATAAGTGGTTCCTTTAATTTTCAATATCAATAAAATTTGGAGGACTGGAGAGGTAGTTTCAAGACGTGGGACAGTTATACGACAACCAACACCTCACAACCCAAACGTTATATTTGGGATTGTTGTCTAGATAAAAGTAAAGGTCGATTAAATCCCGATTTTATAGCATCTATTATATAAAACACTAACGTAAGTACGTGGACCCGAAATCGACGTTATTTATTAAGTACTAGCAAAATACCCGACCTTACTCGGTTTGAATTGGTTTACTCTAGATTGAAGAGATAATAAAAATATATAATGACTTACGTTTTTTGTAGAATAAAATTTATTTTAACATCTTTCGCCATCTTTATATTTTCTACAACTTACTTTGGACACAAATCCTACACATGCATATCCATTCATGTAATAAATTTAACATACATCGCACAATTGCTGTATGACAAAGCTACAAAATGACGAAAGGTGATACTAAGGTTATTACTATAAAAGACGATTTTGAGGGAGATTTAGAATTCCCTTTCTTAAGTTCTTTTCATGTTCAACTCAATTAATTAAAATTACGAGTGCTCTCACACTCATAGTCAACAAAAGAATATTTTTTTACTTGTGGCACTCTTGCCTCCGGTATGCGACATTGTGAAATTTTGCAATCTTCTCCTGTCCTTATTACAACGAATTTTTTAATGTTGGAAAAAGTTCCAGTTTGGATTAATAAACATTATTATTCTTTCAATAACGGCATTATTCTTTAAATAACGGCATTATTCTTTCAATAATGGCATAACTACACTTAAAATTTACTGAAAATTTATACTGACTTACCTAACATTTTTAAGTCTAATACTTTGTGGTGCTGTTGCGTGTGATGAGAAAGAAAACACATTTATTAAAATAATAAATATTTAAAACAGGAAACAGCGAAGTAAAACAAAATAAAAGATGTCGCAAAAAATTGTTCTAAAGATATTAATTTGTGATTCAATTTTATCTCTTGATCTCGCACAGTTGCCACACCTTACAACTAAAAGTGCAAAAAATTTAGAAATGTGAAATTAATTCAGAGCGAAAGAACCAGAAAAAATATCAATGCTCGCTCGATCTTGTTCATTCTCGTTTCATTGAAAAATATCGTCTGTCCCAAATATTCGGAAATCGTTTTCATTGCGCAAAGAATAAAAATAAGACTCGAAATAAATAAAGTATCAGAGATGAAATTCCATAAAAAAAATATTTTTTTTTGAAGTATAATCACTTTTTCAGCAGTACTGGTAAAGCAATCGAAATAATCGTAATATTCAATAGACATTCCAATTTTTCCAAAACTACCAAATTATGGTTGATTTAAGTATACTTGCTCAGGTGTTTTAGCATGAAACTCAACTAAATATAACAATAAGGAAATGTTTAATATTGCATTCACTAAACTAATAGATAATGTATAAAATAAAATACAATGCAATCAAATATCTGGAATACAATTCATGTGATGTGTACACAAACACACAAACACAAAATTGAACATAGAACAGAAAGACGGACAGACAGACTTTCGCAACCAATGCCACTCACTAAATGAAGATAAGTACTCAATGTATGCAAATTTTCATGAAAATATCTTAAACCGCGTGGACGTGTATAGGGCACAACATACAGACAGACAGACAGACGGACAAACAGACAGACACCAAACGAGAAAAAGGCGGATTCGTCATCAGAAGGGTCCAAAACGGATAGAAAACTTGAAATGAGTCGAAAATATTGAATGTACAAACAAACACTCCATTCTTATTTATATAGATAACCGATTGCTGATACGCAGCTCAGATTGTTTTACCAGTATTGACCGAAAAACAATTTTTCTTAAACGAATTAAATTATAATATTTATGATTGAACTGACTTTTTATTTCTTTCTTGATGCAAGAAATTTATAAATAATTGATTGAAGAAATAATGTTTAAAACATTTGATTTTACATAACTTACATTTTGTAATGGAACATGAAATCCCTAAAATAAAAACTCATACATCATGTGAGAGTAATTTTGCTACTCGGTATCTGTTCACGTCAGGAGTAATAATCACTTTTTTAATTTGATTTAGAATTCTGTGTTTGGGTATTTGGTACAGCTACTTTCAAAAATATTTTTCTATGTACAATGGAAAATGAATTGAAAGCTTAACATTTGAGAACGCTTTGAAAAATATAATTTAAAAATCTTTCCGGGAAAAAATGAGAAAAAACGGAAATTCTACAAATGGCTAAACAACAACTCAGAAACGCTTCATGAAAAATATTGTAATAAAATAAAATTCCTCAACATAATAAATACAATTAAATGACCCATTGATATCACAGAAATGTTTTTTAAAAGAACCAGTGCAATCGAAGGATAGTTGAAAATTAAAATAAAGCAAAGAAAAAATTTCAAATGAACCAATTAAATCAAACTTTTGGAACACCCTGTATTTCACAAAAAATTCAGGAAGTCGAAATTCAACACGTTTGAATAGATATGTATATGTTTTTTTAAGAAAATTCTGTATTTTTAAGGATTGTGTGTGTGTGTGTGTGTGTGTGTGTGTGTGTGTGTGTGTGTGTGTGTGTGTGTGTGTGTGTGTGTGTGTGTGTGTGAATTTTTTTTTGTGTTTGCATTATGTGTTCCCGTATATTACCTATTGCAGAAATATTATTAAGGAGTTAGATTTAATGATTTGTCTATTTCCTGCAAAATACACAGGACATGTGTAATTTCGTAGCGGTGTATATATATTTCGACAAACTTTCCATAAATATTTGATTGAATATGTAATGATTTGTAGAATTATATTCCATAAAAGTGCCGACCAACTGGTATAGTGGTTAAGGTGTTAGCCTCTAGATCGGAAGGTCTCCGGTTCGAATCCGGGTTCGGGCATGGATGTTTGTAAGCGTATACCAGCTCAGGTGTTGCTTCGTCATCTGGACATGGTTCAAAATTACGAAGTAATTGTTAGGGGCAATGATGGCCCTCCCACTGGGTGCTCCTTCACAAGTGGCCATCACTTCCGGCCTTGTAGTGGCCAATGACTTCTGTCAAATGTGCCCGCCATTAGAAGAAAAAAAAATATTCCATAAAAGTAAAGAAACTATACAAATCAAAACATATTTAATTAAGGTGTGTAAAATTGTTAAAAAAAAACTTTACTACAAACAGCCGAGTGCTAGTCGTCACAGCCCGGCTAGTTTTTTTTATTATTTATTTCTATTCAGAATGTCAATATTAAATATTATGATCCATATTTCCTTCCATAAAGCATAGTTTACTGATACACTAGTGGCCTACTAATTAAACTGGAATTTAAATTCTGAAAATCTAGCTCATAAACTGATCATTCTTCAGATTATGACTTTTGTGATAGATAGAGACAAGTTAATTTCCCCCGTTTGTGTAAAACACAATTATACTAGAAGAATGACAAATATGTTTTTTAATTAAATTTTGCTAATACTAAGTGTTGTTAGGTGTCCTGTTAAAAGTGCTGATGTAATGTTGCGTCCATCAGTTGTTTCATATTAAATCTGTATTTTCTGAAGATAACATGATTGTTTCTCCGGGATAGTTTTCGTTCATAAGAACTTAACTCCACCCCCAAGCTCTGGAACAGTAAACACTGTTTTTCTCGTATTCTTTTGCAACTCAATGTTCGTTCGCATTGATGAAAAATGCCCACTTGCCTTTACTCCGTCTGTCTCCTATGTTTATTGATCTTAATAAACCGTGTAATGACTTTGAATACATTAAGTAGTCGTATAAAAAGTTTTGTAACTGAAATCAGTACTGTCATAGTGACCTAGCGTATACGAAGGACACTTAAAACGAGTCTAAATATTTAATAAATAAAATAACTGGAAATTTAACTGCGCAACAAATTTTACAGTCAAAACTAATTAATTAAATAAAATAGAGTTCTCAGTTTAAAAAAAATTAAACTGCGTAGTTTTTCTTTTAATTTCACAAAAAATATGAATTTTTATAAAATTATGAATATTGACATTTAAAGTGCAATTAACGCATAACTTTTAGTATTCCAAGTTTGAATCTCTGAATGTAACCACATTTCCAAGTGGTGTAGTATTGATTTTACACCACACAACATGCAGTCAATAAATAACTCGATTTATTGATTGAAACAATCAAGGCAAAAATTCTACGCGTCAAAAAGATCAAAATAGGTTAGAAGTCAATCAGGGAAGACAGTAGGTTGCAGAACGGATATACATGCTTATGAACACCTCAAAGGGCTAACTGTTTTAACTAATTTCGATCTGGAGTCCGATGTTAACTGGCTCATTGTAGTATCTATATATATATTTATCTTACGTGGCACGCAAAAAAGACGTTATTTGTTATCGCGTTTTGGCAACATTGTGCGATTGTTTGTTTACTAGGAGCCTCGCGAGTCATTTGAATCTATAGCGTTATCGGATTAAATTTTATTGAAAAAAAAATGAATTTTAGACGAGCTGTTGCGGTTTGTAATAGAAATCTAAGAAAGCGGAGGATCTTTTCAGGGCTATTTAAAAAACGGTCCTTTTCAAGGCTAACAATTATACTACAACAAGACGCGTGTACTACAACTTTCGACAACAAACTCAGTCAAAAAGTGTATGGGTGGCTCGAGTACTGGGGAAATGTACACACAAACAACATGCTGGGTATTCAATTTCCAAAGCAGCGCTCACATTGCGAGTAAAATTTGCTCAAAGTTTTCATCTAAATTCTGATTCCAGAGGTACTGTATATATCTTTTTATGTAATACAACAAATTTAGATTTGAAAAATATTTTTTTGGAATATATTTTGTAATCAATCCCTTCTGCATGGACACGTGTCTTCATTGATGCGAGCGAAGCGAGCATAGGTTCGCGCAGCGAACCAATGAGAATTACGAAGCAATCCTCCGGGGGTTGGCGAGCGTTAGCGAGCAGGGGGCGGGCCCCCTAGTAACATATATTACCGCTAGAGCTGGAAAGTCGTTAATGTGCACAATACGTAGCTGATCTGCAGATTAAATGATTTGCTCCGTAATCAAGAGTTTCCCTCATTTAATATAGGTAATGTGCACATTAACGACTTCCGCATCGTTAAAGTTCAAAAATTTGTTTCCCTCATTTCCTTTCCCTACACCTTCCCCCTCTGCCTCCACTTTTAGTTTTTGTTTGGTTTCGCCAGCTTCTTGTCGTCGCCGGATGTTTTTATTTCTCACTAACTACTATCACCATCACCCGCACTCATCAATAATTATTTCCCCTAGTTGCCGCACTAATTCTTTTTAAAGAAGCTTAACCCACCAAGTGGTTTTGACAAGATATCTCGTCAATGAAGACCTAATCTATTTGCTTTGGTCGCGATATCTCGCAATCAGGACAGTCTCTATTTTTTTTTGATAACGAGATAAAGATATTATAAGTTTTTTTACCCCGAAGGACGAGATACGTCATCCCTCAAGAGCTGGTCAGTTTTGCCAATAACGGTATATCGTATAGAGACAACCACCCGATTTTGCTAATGACTTTACAGAAAAAGATGTGACAGTTAAAAGGCACTTTTTTCGTGTGAATGAATAGAATTATTTTTATCTTTAAATTCAATGAAAAGGCGTGACTGTATCGAGCAGGTCAATGAATTTAACTTTCATCAAGGAAACGTTTCGCAAATTACGAACCTTAATTTGAATGCTCCGAAAGCATTACAAAGTTACGTTCTTAAATTGATTTCGGTCTCTAAAGTTTATTTTATTTCATGGGGGGGGGGGTAGAGAGTATTCTCATAAATGTTTACATTTAGATAATTTTAATCGAAAGGAATATTGATTTTATATTCAAATGTCAATTGTTGGTATCCATTGTTTTCCAGATATCTATAAGTTTAATTTCTTATATTGTTGGTAATTAAACAAAAGGTGGAATAAAAGTGTATAACAATGTGCGCGCTTGCAACAGTAGTTTCTCTTTTGGCGTTGTTTTTGAGAATTAGAGCATACAAGAAATCGATTTACTTTACTTGAGTTGGCAAATATTATAACTCCTTTGACAACTTTCTAGTGACTTAAATATGGATAAAACAACGGCTGTGGCGTGGCTTTTGTTAACCCCGTGGTTATTGGGAATGTTTGGATTAATCGTAATCGGAGATGCAACATATATTGTACCGCTGATGGTGTATTTCATGTTGGCTCTGACTATCGAAGGTGAGAAGGATACAAATTTGGATATCGGCTTGATTCAAAGCGAAAATATTGGAAACGTTGATGACTATGATCATGGGATAATGAAAACGATCAATGGTACAGCTACACTCTACGTTTATGAGCGATGGCAACGGCCTTGGCGATTTTTTTTGGCGCATTTCTAAAGTCGCCTAGAAAGAATTATTTCTTAACTCTTTTTCTGTCGCAAATTTTTTTCTTTTTACAACACACTTTTTAAATACATTTCAGAACGTTTTAAAAAGTATATTTTTTAAAAACTTTCACAAAAAGTAGTAAGTTTAAGCACATATCAAAACATATTTGTGAACCAGCAGAGAAACTAAGCTACAAATGTTGGGTAAGAATACCGTGAAAATTATCAATTACACCAAAAACAGTGGGCATGTTGAAAAAGAAAAAGATTTACAAAAGAAAACAAAAGCAAGAAATAATACAACCTGATAACGTCAGAATTCTTCCGTAAAAAAATAATGAATACGAAATTGGTAAAAAAAAAAAAAAAACTCTTAATCCTTTCAAGAAAACTATTATAATAAAATAAAAATTCCACAACTGTCATAAATGGACCAATGGTATCACCGAAAACGATTTAAAAGGACCAATGCAATCAAAGGAAACTTTTAAAAACAAAATAACCAATGGGAGGAAAGAAAAAATTTCAAACGAATCAATGAAATCAAACGACTTTAACGGATTTTGGAAGAACTTTCTAGAATATTCAAAATGAAAATTGAAAGTTTCCGTTTGCCGAGGTTGCCATGAAAACCACAACAAACGTAACGAAAGATGGTTTGCCTTAATTTATCGTAACTCGCTACTAGAAGCGCGCCAAAAAAAAAATCGCCAAGCCGTTGCCATCACTCATAAACGTAGAGTGTAGCTGTACCCGATCAATATATTACTGAAAATGATTGAGATTATGGAAATCACCGTAAAGTTGATGACTAAGATTGTGAAGAACATGATGAATGGGATCAAGCAGATGATGAAATTTATGGAAAAGGTAATGGATATAGTTGTGAGAATATTGATTCTGCCGTTGAATTTGATTTTAGACATAGTGAACTTGATGGATCAGTTGATGAAAGTGATTATGGTGATAACGAAAACCGTTGAAAAGTTGATAAATAGGATCGTGAAGACAGTGAAAAATTTGATTAATTTGACAGTGAAGACAATGAAAATTATGAATATATTGATGTATATGATTGTGCAGACAATGAAAAAGTTGATTAATTTGATTTTTTTTATAATACATCAGTTGTTGGATATGATTGAGGAGATAACGGAGAAGTTGATGGATTTGATTGTGGGGATAGTCAAAATGATAAAAAAATTGGTGATGTTGATTGTAGTGGTAATGAAAGTGATGGATCAGTTGATGAAAATGATTCTGGTGATAATAAAAATGATAGAAAAGTTGATGGATGTAGTGATTGTGGGGGTGCCAAAAATTATGAAAATGTTGATGGATTTTACTGAGGAGATAATGAAAATGATGGAAAACTTGATGTATATGATTGTCGGGTTACTGAAAAATTTGAAGAATTTGGCTGTGGAAATAATGAAAAGGATGGATTATTTGATGTATGTGATTGTGGGGTTAGTGGAAAATGCGATTGGAGAGATAATGGACACGATGGAAAATTATATGTACATGATTGTGGTGATTGCTGAAATTTTGATGGATGTTAAACTGTGGGGACAGTGCAAAGAATGATGAATAACTTGATGGATGTGATTGGGGAGGTTACTAAGAAATATAAATGAACTGATTAATAGGATTGTAAAAAGAACAAGAGACCTCGTACTTGGAACTATTATCCGAATATTTCAGTGGAAATAAAAGAGATTGACAAGATTATCGACATATTCCAAGAACGAGTAGAAGTATAGAACTTCGCTTGAAGAAATACACTGAATACCTTAACAATATCAAACAAAAGTGACAAGATTGTGAATACCTCCAAAGGACATGATAAAAAAATAATAGCATAATTTAAGCATAAATGTACCCCCAAATGCTTTGTGAAACCAGATACGAAGATAGGGCAAATATTAAACCAGAAAAGTATACACCTGTGCTCGGAAGAAGAAAAACCTTATAGCAAAATATTTGAAATATTCCTTGTGTGGGTCGCTTTGAGGAAAACTATATGGTCCTCTTGAACAATAACTACTCTTACATCATGCATAGTTTCAGTTGGAGTGAATTGAGGAAAAAAGATTCAAGCCGAACATAATTTAAGATTTATTTATTTATGAAAGAAAGGAAGATGATGAGATATTCATTTCGCAACTGATGTAATCAGCAGTGACTCAATTATCTTGTCCAGAGAACTTAACCTTTCGATCAAGGAATCAATTGGATAGATTTTGGGATGAAATTAACCATTCCGAAAAATGCAGCAGAAGCTCTTCAAGAAGAAAATATCATATTTTTCTGTTTGAAGACTATTATTATTGAATACATCATTTGCAGGGACTACTTATTTACTACCACCATGGAATTCATAGAAGATTGTGCACAAAGACTTTCTAATTAGTTAATTTTCGTCTCAATATAATTTTTTGATACCTTAAAGTTCAATAAAAAGAAATAGAATTTGCATCTTTAGAACTTTTGATTTTTATTTCATTCATTTATCGCAGTTGACCTACTAAATAGAATAATAAAGCACTTTTTCAGAATACTTTAGTCTATATAGTGTATATTATATATTATAATATATTTTGTAAATACATTGTCCCCTACATGAGAGTCAACAGATTTTTATATTGTCTTTAAAATCTTCCTGTTCTCGTCTTAGAAGAAATTAGTCGTGTTCTCTTTTACAAAACGTTATTAAAAATGACTATTCTAGTGAAAAAATACTGTGAAGAACGAGTTGAAATTTTGCATTTACGTGCTAAAAGTCACGAATCAATTTCTTTATCAGAAGTTTCCTGGTTCGAATCCGGGTCAATGCATGTATGTTTGTAAGCGCATGGTGAAGAGTCGGCTAGTGCACCTTAAATCTGTTGTGTCCGAAAGTCTTCACGTTGGGTTGATGTGGAAGTTTGAGGTGCCAGCTCAAGTAGAAGTTTGCGGAGAGTGGGGTGCCAACTCAGGTGTTGCGTCGTCATCTGACCGTGGTTTAAAATTACGAAGTGTTGTCCTCGGATCTTTCCCTTAAGGGACTAATCCCGGACCGTCGTCAATAGCCCGTTGTGTTGCTCTTGTATGACGATAATTAGAAATTACCATTACCTTTGCCAACGGCCTTGTCTAATTATTTTAGCACACTACTAATTTCGCCAAAAAAGTAATTCAAAAAATATTCAAGAAAAAACACTTCCGGATTTTCTACAAGACTTAAAATCTAACTTCTATTTTCTTCCGTTAAAGGTTATATACAATGTTTTGAATTTTTTAATGCTGTCAGCAAGTCTTTGTTATTTTGCGACATGTTCATTTAATGCTTTACAGCAATTATTATTATTAATGAAATATTTGCCAATATACTTGCACATTTTCTGATGATAGCGTTTTGTTATAATCAGAATGTGTGCGTGCATAATGATTACAACATATATTACACTGGAGGTATCTATTTTAAGTAGTTAGTTATACTGCAATCGCTTTTGGAACTACAGTAACAGAAAGTCCTTCATACAGTTCATCAATTAATTCACTGAAAATCTCACTTTGTAGAGTACAGTCATGAAAAGAAACCGAACACTACCTTCATTAATTCGAGCACTATTCATACTAGAGCAAATTCAAAGGTAGCATTAGATAGCGAATAATGTCCTCTACAGTTCAAAAAATTACATAAGAGGACTTCTTCATATCCCACATTTTGTACAAACAACGAAATTTCTTATATAAACACACTGTTTTGATGCCATAATCAGATTCTGCATCGTTAAATCAGTCTAAATATCAAATTTCATATATATATTACCTTTGTATTCCAGAGATATTCAATCCTAAAATGTGTGTCAATTTCAATGGTCATCACTATATAGAAAGTCGCTATTTGTAGGTCCAGATTATTTCTTGTTATAGCTACAGAAATTTCAAATTTGAACACTACTTCAAACTTATTTTTCAGCGATTCGAAATTATTATAGTTACTAGCAAAATACCCGACATTACTCGGTTTGAATTGGTTTACTCTAGATTGAAGAGATAATCAAAATATATAATGACTTACGTTTTTTGTAGAGTAAAAATTTATTTTAACACCTTTCGCCATCTTTATATTTTCTACAACTTACTTTGGACACAAATCCTACACATGCATATCCATTCATGTAATACATTTTACATACATCGCACAATTGCTGTATGACAAAGCTACAAAATGACGAAAGGTGATATTAAGGTTACTACTATAAAAGACGATTTTGAGGGAGATTTAGAATTCCCTTTCTTACGTTCTTTTCATGTTCAACTCAATTAATTAAAATTACGAGTGCTCTCGCACTCATAGTCAACAAAACAATATTTTTTTTCTTGTGGCACTCTTGCCTCCGGTATGCGACATTGTGAAATTTTGCAATCTTCTCCTGTCATTATTACAACCAATTTTTTAATGTTGGAAAAAGTTCTAGTTTAGATTTTTAAACATTATTATTCTTTCAATAACGGCATTATTCTTTAAATAACGGCATTATTCTTTCAATAATGGCATAACCACACTTAAAATTTACTGAAAATTTATACTGACTTACCTAACATTTTTAAGTCTAATACTTTGTGGTGCTGATGCGTGTGATGAGAAGGAAAACACATTTATTAAAATAATAAATATTTAAAACAGAAAACTCTGACTAAAAATAGAAGAGATAATTTTCTGTAGCATCCAAATTTGGTGTCGGGAGCAAATACAAATACAAATAGTATTGACGACCAGCTACAGGCTCAAGCCCAAAAAATGCTGGTCCTTTGTTTATGAATTCCACTCCCTTTGAATTAACTATATTTTCTGGCAACGCGTTCCATTTGTCTATTACCCTATTAAAGTAGTAGTTTTTCCTTAAATCCCGAATAAAATGTGTCTGTTATCCCTATTGAAATTTAAGCCCTCTGTGTCCCAACTTGAAAAGCTGAATCAAATCCCCCCTCCTCCTTCTTCTTTCTAGTGTAAACATGTTTAGCCTACTTAAACGTTCGTGGTGGACAGACAATTGTTGTTATATATCACGAAAAAAGTTATTTTGTTCGTATTCAAATTTGAAAAGTTGTTTAATTTTTTAAATATACTTATAAGCTATGAAAGTATCTTTTTCTCTGATATTCTGCTACATGAAGAGCTCTAAATGGATAACGAGACATCAGAGTCGTGTTTAAAAAACTCAAGATAAATTTTTTGTGAGTAGCATGCTTTTACGTACTACAAAGCAGCGATTTTCAATTTTTTTCATCTAACCGCAAGCAAGAAAATTACTAAAAGTATGCGGAACCCCAAAAAAATATTTATATTTTTTGCCTATTAGACGCAAAATTAAGCATAATTTTGCTTAATTGACAAAAAATATTAATTGCCCTTTATAGGGGGCTCCAAAATAGCTTTTATAAAATATTTTAAAGCAATTCATTAATTATATTTTGTAATAAAAATAATATTCAAAACTATTTATGTGGGTAAAACTTGAAAGTAATTTTAACACACTTTAAAAGTGCAAAATCAAGCAGTTGAAAGGAAGCTAATTTTACACAGCTTAAACCAATTCACTATCCTTAATGGAACAGTGTAATTCTTGCGGTACATCAGGTTGAAAATCGATTTAACATAATAATATGCATAAATCTTTTCGCGCCCCAATGCATTCTGTGAAGTGTTTCGCGATTTCAAAATATGAATTCTCATTGTATCAAAAAGATAAACATCACCTCTTCGTAAGCTCGCTTGATATCATCCACCTCTGAAGCAAAAACTAATGAAGCAACGACGCAATCTGTTCTAGTCTTTGTTTACATTCAGTTGCATCCTTTATTCTTAAATAACTTCGTGTCATTGACTCTCAATGATACACCCTCTCAGCTAGAATCTTTCTAATTGAAACATTTCGAAACCTCGTTCTTTAAAGAGATCTAAGCATATTCTTCTGCATTGTTCCGAATCCCACAAACTTTACATCTAGATGCGAGAAAACTAATTATTATTTAAGAACGTTAAAAAAAAAAAGACAATGGAAAAATACACCAGTATCGCTTGGCAGCTGTTGTTATTCCATCCGCTGCTTATACGTGCCACAATGTTTTATTGATTTATGCTTTTTAAAACAACTCAGCACTCTCTTTTGACGGGTTTCCATTTTTAACTTTCAGTGAAACATTTTCACTGAATATAAAGCGTCAAAGTCATTTTTTAAAGAAACATGTAGCCACTGTTGACTTGACTTGTCTGCAAACAGCTTATATTGCCAATTTCGAAATATTCTGTTTTGTTTCTTTATAGTAGGTGTATCAAACGATTTGAATGATGCAAAATAAGTGTCGTTGCTTAGAATTCGTTTCTCCTTTTTTATACGTGATACGATTCAAAACACTGTTCGTCGCTTTTAATTAATAATTTTTAATCATGCATTTTATGTTCCATTTTAAATGAAAGATTTTATTTGTAACTAGGAATATGTATTTATTTAATCGAGAATAGCGCTTGAATCGTTTTATCATGGAAGCTTTTATAAAACACAAATTAACGACTGCAAAATACGTTTATTGTATTTGTAATTTTAACGAATCTGAAGACAGTAATAAATGGCGAACTTAAATGCATGTTAAATAAATATTCATAAACTAAAATTTTACTGTTATAGAGCAAATTTGTACAATTAATAAAATTACGAGGGTAACAGTCGATAAATTAACTTCTCGAGCTTCTATGTCAATGAAATATATATCAAAACATGAATAAATTCGCTGACATTTGTTATTAATTTAATTTCCGCTTGTGACTACAACAGAATCATTGCTTTATTAACGCTTTTATTAACTATGCATTTTAGATGAGTTCGGCACTATGCTAATTACCTGAATCGCAAAGCCAAATTTCATTTCTAGAGGCCGAAATGTGAACTATTTTTATTTCTTCAGAAATCGAAACCGCATACTTCAGAAATGTGTTATGGTCAACTAATGTGAAAAAATTTAGTTGCGATTTGCCAAAAGTTTTTCCTACAGAGATATCTAAAACCTCCTGTTTAATTTGAATCCTCACCATAAGTCTACAAAGCTTACATATTTCCAAACAGAATAAAACGTCTCATCTCCTTGAAATACTTTAAGGTCAGGTATTTAAATATTCTGAGTATATTAAGAGTTCTGAGGTATATAGATATTTTTTATTCTACATATGTGGAAAGCTCTAAATGGGCAGTAAAACATAATAATCACCCTTAAGGAACAAAAAAAAACACATTTTCACACGCAAAATACATTTATCATAAGACGGAAATTTTATACCTTTTCCATACCATAGCACATATAAACCGATTTCTAAAATTACGAGGCGCGTCCGAAAAGCAAGTTTCGTTTTGTAAAAAGAAAGACAAATAATTGTTTTTCAAGCTAATTTTATGTTTACATGAAAGGTCATTTCTTGAACTATTTTTCTACATAGTTTCCACCTATTTTGAGACATTTGTCATAGCGGTTAACCAGTTTACCTATGCCTTCCTCAAAGAAAGTTACCGCCAGTGATGTGATGATATAGTCATATCTTTACAGCATTTTTGTGTCGCCGTCGCTTCAAAAGCACTGACCTCTGAATTTGAGAAACATCAACTTAAAGGATACTATAAAACTTATATTGAAATACTATAAGCTTCTCTTTTAAATTTTAGGTTAGTATTTATGGTGGTAACTTCTATTATATTCGAATAGTAATATAACACGCTGGGGTACCTCATACATGTTTTTCAACGACACAACATCAAAATGTTTCTTTTTTGACTTGTGGCACTTTTCTTGCCGGGGTGCGATATAATTTTGCATACTATTCATTTTATTATCACCTGACTCATTTCATTTTATTATTAGATTGTATATTTGAGCTCTTAAATTCGGATCTCTCACACAAGATATCTTTGACCTATATTTACGCGTAATGAAATTGTTTTAAAGTCATAGAATATTTGAGTTCGATTTTTTGTCTTCAGTTTGGCACAATATGTCCCAAGAGGACTCAGTGCTACAAAATCATATCCAATCCAATCCAAGCCGTTGGATTGGACACGTTCTTTTGGCAGCTCGAAGAACAGCTTTCCTGTTAGTTTGATTCTATTCCACCCACTGATGTACTTCGGTACAATTGGACGTGAAGCACAGCACTGATGGAAGCTCCAAATCGTTCTCAGTGCTGTTCCTTGTAACCGCCCAGCTGGGAAGGGAGGGAGTTATCTCTTCGGGACATCCTTCCCCTTTTTATCTGGTGCGGAGGGAGGTGAGGCCTCTATCTCCTGGGGTCAGTATCAACTGCACTCAATGAAGAGTAAAAGGGAACAGGAATCGGTGGCAAGCCTTTAAGTCTTTGCACCCCAGAGAGAGAGGAAAAAAGATAAAGAGGGCATTTGCGCCCCCGACCACAAAGGGAGGCCCTAAAAGATATATACTTCAACGACCTTTTAGAGGGAAATGCCTGAGTAGAAAAGGAAGAGCCGGGAATGGATGTCTTAGGTCCTGCTTTCAGAGGTATTGGGAGAAGACAGTGGATTTTACTGCTTTACCTTTCAATGTTCGCTTGGATAGCAACTGCTCGTGATTCGGCACAGTTTATTTCTCAGATGAAACTATTTGAATTGTCTTAGAGTTATAAACATATTTTCATATCATGAGATTTTTGTCGAGTTAGTTTTTTTTTTAATTTATTTGTATACTGGTGTGGAAAAAAACACTTAAAGTAACAGTAAGGATTCAGCTGCTACTTTGTAATGAAGTGACCAGGATGTAAGGAAATACATTCTATAAAAAAAAACGTCACACCTAGAAGGAGTTGTCGTCCGAATGCGATAAAAATTGGTGGATGTGAAGGGCATAAATAGAAAAACAAACGATTCAAATTTCTGAACAATTGAATTATTTAGATCAGAGTTTGACCGGTACAAAGGGAGGAAGTCAATAATGCGTTGGTCCACTTCTGGCCTGGATACAAGCTGTCCCCCGGCGTGGCATAGACTGAAAACCGGATGGTGTCCTGTTGAATTTCTTGCCAAATTGTCACCAACTCTCGGGCTAAATGGTCGACATTCCGTGATGGTTGAAAGCGCCTTCCCAAAACGTCCCAAATGTGCTATATGGGAGAGAGATCAGGAGACCTAGATGGCCATGGAAGTCTTGAGAAAGCTTAAAGACAATTCATAGCAACACTTGCCGTGCACGGTCGGGCATTATCTTGTTGGAAAGGAAGTCCGGGGCGTCTCAAAAGGAACGGTAACACAACCGGTAGTAGAACGTCGGTTATGTACCGCTGTGCTGAAAGTTGGCCAGAAATGACGACCAAAGGGGTCCGGCTATCAAAGGAGATGGCACCCTAGACAATAACGTCTTCTTGTGGGCATGTGTGGCGTGCGATAGTAAGGACAAGATCCCCACGCTTCCCTGGACGTCTCCAGACACATCTTCGGTTGTCGTCAAGATGCAGTTGGAAACGGGACTCTTCACTAAAGACTATGCGTCTCCAGTTAGCGCCGTTCCGAGTTAATCGAGCCCGGCACCACTGGAATTCTGTACCGTCAGGTTGCGGTGAATTTTCTGTTAAAGAGTATAACACAAAAGGTACGTTTGGAGTTATCGAATGAATGAGTGTTAGAACAAAACAATAACAAGAACAGGAGCGAACAGAAAAATGTCTTCGAACTGAAACTGTGACACTACATTGGGTGTCATGAGAGAAAAGGGTAATTATACTTAAAGAGAGAAGCAGTCTTTAGTTGGCTGTATGATCATCTTCAGCACAGATACAGGCGTTACATCACATTTTCAAAGGAGAAATAAATTCCTCTGTCAGCGCCTCTTGCGTTACAGTTAAAATTTGTATAATAACTTTAATAATTGTTATAAATAATAATTTAATTATAATAATATAATGTCTTAAGAATAATAATAAAAAAAGTAAAAATGATTTCTAATTATTTTTTTAATTAATCGTTATTAACTTTTATTTAATTGGTATTAAATTTTGAATTCATTGCTCTTAATTTTTTAATTAATTATTACTAATTTTAATAACTTTTTGTTAATTTTTAATTATTTATTACTTATGGTCATCTTTAGCACAGATACAGGCTTTGCATCACATTTTCAATGGAGAAATAAATTCCTCTGTCAGCGCTTCTTGCGTTACAGTTAAAATTTGTATAACTTTAATAATTGATATAAATAATAATTTAATTATAATAATTTAATATCTAAAGAATAATAATAAAGTAAAAAGGGATTAGTATTAATTTCAAATTAATTGTAATTAAATTTGAATTCAATGTTATTAATTTTTTATTAATTGGTACAACTTTTAATTGGTTTTTGTTGATTTTTAATTATTCATTGCTAACTTTTTTCTAATTACTTATTACTAACTTTTTACTTAGTTACTTATTACTAACTTTTTACTTAATTACTTATTACTAACTTTTTACTCAATTGTTATTACTTCTTAACTATTTATTCTTCATTTTTGATTTCTTACTAATCATTAACTTTTAATACTAGCAATGATAGTTACTATATTTTTAATAATTGACGCAGATGTGGTCTAGTGTGCAAATCACCACAGGCTATTTTGCTTCATTTTGTGGTTGCGATCTTTAAAAATAGTCGGGTTCCTCAGGTATTGCAGGGCATTATATCATCCACAATCACCGAGTGTGCAGTGGATTTCAAAGGGATCTCATGTCTTGTAGCATTATATTTCATTAACTGCATGGTTTTAGGCTACACGTGAAGGTGCATATTTTCCATTGTGAGATTTGAAGCGATTGTTAGGTTGCAGAAACGTTGTGCTGATTTGATTGCAGAAGCAAAGTAAACGACTATACGAAATCACGACTGTATTGAAATACGAACGCCTTACTAACATAATAAAATACTGTATGATCCAAAAGCAACAGAAAAAGTAAAAATTCAATAATTCGAAAAACATAGACAGTAGTACGATGCTGTTTTCACAGAATGGCACAGAAAGGCAATTTTGAATAACTAAAAATTTTATCACCGGAATAGTTTCATTTGTCACCAACAGGTAGCTGTCTCTGAGCTGTTGTATGTCGCTGTGAAAAAAGTTCCACCGACCACCGATAATCAAACGGTGCAAGACTGCGAACATTGATCAATCTGACTTTTCCATGTGGTAACTAAGTTTCAAATGCTGTGAATATTGAAGCTCAACTTTCAGAATTTAACGTTTATAACTGAAATTAAGATTCTGCGAAGGTGAGGCATGTTATCGTTAGAAGATAAAGTCTGTCACAAGTTAGTGTTACGCTGCGCTTTTAAGAGATTCATTCCGTCTTTGAAAGAGAGGCAAGCCTCCATAGCGTAACAACATTCTTGAAGAGTGGAGCGCTTCCTAACATCAAAGGTCCATAACCTGCTGCGATTGGCGATGCTCGTATCCTCAGTCCCTCTTTCCCTCACGAATGGCCCCCAAGGTCTCCAGACCTTACTCCTTGTGACTTTTGGTTAGGGGGCTACATGAAGTCAAAAGTGTACAGAGGTCGGTCGACATCACTGACCATGTTGGAAGAAGCTATTCGCCATCATTTGACAGGAATTACCGCCGCTAAAACCATTTTCTATGATGTGCAGAGTGTTGTGCCACGTCTGACGGCTATTCTCATTGAAGGTCGTCACTTTAAGCATTTGTAATCCTATCAGCATCGCGAACTGTGGTGCGCCACAGTATAAACGATTGACACAACTGAAGCGCCACCTTTCGGTGAAAATATAACTATTCTGTCAGTAAAAAGTTTCGTTATTATAAAAATACAATGTCTATCTGTGCATATCTGTGAAAACATCATAGAACTGCTGTCTATACATTTCGAATGATTGAATTTTTACCTTCTCTGTTACTTTTGGATCATGTAGCAATTTGCTCTATTGTTAAAATTATCAAGTTATCATAGATCAACTTCACAAAGTCGGCGATGAAGAAATCTTATCTATATGCACCTAAGAGAAACAGTAGGCATTAAGAAACATGAGTGGGCAATAAGATGCTAATGCCACTAGGGGCTCGTATATAGGGGAAGTTACTTTACGACTATCCTGTGCATTGATTGGTAGAAAGCTAGCTTGAATGAGAAATAACTGAATAATTTCTAATACTTGATCTACCAAATCAGTAATATTATCAAAGATAACGCAACTGATAAAAGGGACACTATTTGGATGTATATAATCTGTTTTTGATCTCTTGGCTACCTTAAATTGAGCATCTGAGAGAAATAGCGTTAAAGTTTTTAGAGGATATTATAAAATGTTCGATGTTCCCCAGTTTTCTTTTAAATATTAGCTGGTTCATGGTGTCTTAGCATTGTTAAGATACCATATGTACGAGTATGTGATAATGTTTAATGTTTAAAGATGTAGTCACACATTCAGCTTAATGGATAGGCACCTTTTGTTGATACTTAACAAACTGCAGATAGTCTCCTAAATGCTGTCAGTATGGCGAATTAGGCTTTTTTTTTTTATTATCTCTTCTTCTAGACGAAAAAGGTTGATCAGACAGATTTTCAGGAAGCATATGCCCCTTGTGGTTCTGCATTTTATCTTCAGGATAGGGTTATTTTTGACTGACAAATATGTGTATTTCAAAACATACATCAGTATCAGGGTGTAAAAAAATCATGATTTTTTTAAAAATCAATTAATCGGATTTTTTTTATTTAAATCAGATTTTTTATTCAAATTTCTGTAGGCCCTACACTGTTTGTTTTTACAATAATTATATATAATTTTTTTAAATAAAAAATTGAGTTTGTGACATGGAAAATCAATATTTACTTAACATTTGTTTTACTTTAAAGCACAAGTTGACATCCTACATAGTTTTTCTTGAGTAAATTACATCATCATTATTAACAAATTTATCAGTAAGTGTAAGTGACAGATCTAAACTATAGCGTGAGAAGTAGAATAGAGGACAGAGAAATAATCATACTATAGTAAATTCTAATAATAAATCTGCCGAACAGCAATAATAAATGAATTTTCACTTACTTTTAATTTATATTGGGTCTTCCTTTATTCCTGCTGACATTTTAATGGCTGTGTATGTGTGTGTGTGTGAAAATGCATATTTATACTCTTTAATCGCTATTGCACACCACAAGAATAAGCTAACTGACAAATACCTCAAAAAACTTTACTTCCATTGTGTGGTTTTTTTTAGCTAATGAAATCAGTAACCTCTTTAGTTTATAATTTAGAATCAAACTGTTGCATACTTCCTTTAAGTGTTTATACTATGAGTGCTGTTAATTAGGAATGTTTATACATTACTCTTCCTGGCATTTAGATTTATGATGTCATGTGTGTTTACATTACTGTTTCCAGTATATAGTATATTCTAATAAGTTACAACTGGCTGTTGCAATCTTTTATATTATGCAGTAACTGACCCAGTTCCCTCTGAGCTGGGTGTAGTCATTAGTGCTGAAATCACCATGAGTGCAGAAAAATTAAAGCATTTGACCACTTCTGTGGGGCTTCTTAGTTATACAAATTTGTGATTAGTTATGATTTAAATCAGTAATTAAAAAAAATCATTTGATTAAAATCATGATTTTAATCGTTGGTTTAAATCAAGTGATTTAAATCTTGACTCCCTGATCAGTATACGGCAAAACTCAATCATAATATTGTTGTAATCAATAGTTCTGACAAAATGTGAAAGTTCATCATCTGGATGTACATCTATGAATATTGTACCTAACATGTACGTCTTTGTATATCTCGTTCGTGTTATGCACGTCTATCAATATCGTACGTACGTATTTGAATATAGTACTTAACATGCACTACTTTGAATATAGTACTTAACATGCACTGCATTGAATATAGTACTTAACATGCACTACTTTCAATATAGTACGTAATATAAACGTCTATTAATATAGTACATAACATGTACATCTATGAATGTAGTACGTAATATATACATATTTACTATCGTAGGTAACATCTTTGTAGGTAGGTCTTTGAATGTCGTACGTAAAATGTACATCTATGAATATACATAGTACGTGATGAATATAGTGTGTAAAGTATACATCAATGAATATAGTATGTAAAATGTGAATCTATGGATATAGTACTTAACATGTACATCTATGAATATAGTACGGAAAAACGCACGTCTTTGATTATTGTACGTAATATGTACGTCTATGAATAATGTACGTAATATGAGAATATATGAATATAGTATCTAATGTGTACGTCTATGACTATAGTACTTAACATGTACTTACGATAGCAATAAAAGTATATGAAAATCGTACATATAATATGTACGTTTATGAATATCTTAAGATTATATCTTATGTACGTACAACCATGGACTTTACTGTTTATGATACGAACCAAAATACTTTGCTACTGATAAATTAATATTTAACTTGTCGTTCACATCATGATTGTTATTCATCTTAGAATTCTCTTTGTAGTTAATTAAAAAGATGAAGAAAAATATAATTACATAACTCAAATCAATAAAATGTAAAAGGACGATCTTAAGTGTCAAAGAAAAATAAAATATTAAATCTTCCAGTACCCGTTCCAGTTTGGTGTTTTGTAAAGCTGGAATAAATGAAGAATCTAGTGAATAATTGATGGACTCGAGAATAACATGACTGTCAAAAGAGAACGATCTGAAGCTTTGTACCTGAACGTAATGCGAGCAGCAACAAACGAACTCGTGTTCCTGCCTGCCTTTTTCCAGTCATAAATAAGATATGAGTGGCCAGATGAATCGATGGTAATTTTAGTCGTATACATTATGTTACGAGCTCTTTTTTCGTCGCCTTTTCTTTGTCTGCGGCCATGCGTTCTTCTACTTCGGGTAATAATGCGCTTTGTAACAAAAGGAAGGGACCTTATTTATTCAGGACAACGGTTTTTTTTTTCGCAGATGGGACAGACGTATGACAAAGCTTTTGGTGGCTCTTTTTGTTGGACGATAAACCTCTTAATCACTCGAAAAAGTTTGTGCTTCGGGAATTTTAATTTAAATAAAGGGCTAAAGAAAGAGCCGTGTTTTGATGGGCAGTTGAATTTATGTTGCACTGGGGTAACACAACGGGCTATTGGCGAACGGTCCGGGAGAGAGATCCGAGGTTAACACCTCGTCATTTTGAACTACAGTCACATGTCGAGGTCAAAACCTGAGCTAGGACCCTACTCTCCAAACTTCCACATCATGACGATATGCTGACATCAAAGGCCTCGGCAGATTCAACGTGCACCGGCCCCCAGGCACATGACGGTTTTCGCGGTTGGGTCGAGTTTTTAATTCAAAACACTCAGGTTTCCACGACTCCACCAAATGTGCTACCAGGACTCAATTTATTTTGGAGTATCTGTCTCACGAGCGCTCTGATTAAACTCTACATTGTTTTTAATTTATTTCTAATAGCCCATTATTTTTTTGTCCAGTGCGACGTTAATAAATATACCTACTTACCTAATTTATTTGTTCCGGGGTTTAATTTCAATGGTGTGAGGGACATTTGTAACATTTTGTTAGAAAAAGAAGCTTAGTGTTACCTATAAATATTCTTAATCGTAAAGACTAATCGTAGACTTTCATTCGTGTGAGAGGTTTTTGTAACATTTTGTCAAAAAAGTACGCTTAATGTTACCTATAAATATTCTTAATCGTAAACACTACTTCGTAAAGACATTTCGGACAATCAGGTGCTTCTTGTGCTCCGGAAATTTTATGGAATGGACGAATGTTACTTCCTGGACAACAACGCTCAGTGTCATGTTGCAGCCTCTGTCAAGCAGTGGTATCGAGATATGGATGTAAAACATCTACCATTGCCTGCTCAGAGTCCCGACCTAAAACCCCATAGAACATTTGTGGCACGAGTGAGAGCGACGCTTACGGACCAGGGAACCATGTCCGAAATCTACAGCTGAGCTGAGATCATTCTTGAAGCAGGAATGGACACCAGTACCCATAGCTGTGTATCTAAACCTTGTTGAAAGTATACCCAGAAGGGTTGCTAGTGTGATTGCAGCACGTGGGGGATCATCCCCCTATTAAAGCATGTATTATATCCCTTATATCATCACATCTTACTGTCTGGTTCGTTATTGTAGGGTATTGTATCTTGTCCTTTGAATAAAACCTGAGTAGATCCTGATGAACGAGATAGTCGTAATTTGAAAAAAAGAAGACGGTATCATGATTTCGTCATCATCAAATTATCAGCGATATCTTGATGACGAGTCATCTCCTTGAAACCACTTCGAGGGTTTTATTAGTCCCAATGTTTTAAATGTTAAGTTTCTCATAATTCCAAAAGTTTTTCGTACCAACATTTTTGTGGAATATTTATGGATTCTGTTTTTACCTCTTTTTTGTTTTTGCTGTCACAAACGAAAATAATTTCAGTGAAGATAAATAGTTTTAGTCATAGATAAAAAAGTTTTAATTAAAATCGTTTGAAAAAAATTTATCAAATTTGTACTTGTAAATGAATAATTTTCGTCTGAAAGTATAAATAAGAATTTTTACTTTTGAATAAATATCGTACGGTAAAATATATCTTTGATACGTTACCCTCAACAATTCTAAAATGATATGTATAAGTAGCTTGTTCAAAAAAATGTAATTTTAGACTATTTTTGAGTGAGAAACAATCCATATTTCCTTATTTTCTAACGTTAATGCCTGATAAATTTAAATAACAAAAAGTTGATTCGGGCTCAAGTTCAAAATTTTATCATACAAGCGCGGAAATACTTATTAACATTTAAATTGAGAAGACACTACTACAATTGATGGAAAAGATAGGATTGATTGTAGATTAATTAAAAGAAAATTGCAAGCTAGAACAATTAGTGTAATATACGAGTACTTGCCATTTTGCCTTAAAAATAACTTATTCGCATCAAAGAATTATTACATGTTATTCTAAATTTCCCCAAAAGCTTCATTCTAGAAAAAAAACGCTGAATACAAAGTTCTGAAAATGTTTACTGGATGCATGGAATTCTATTTTCACTTTCAGATAGGTCCTTGAATCTCGGTAATTAAAGGACGATCATTATACTAACGAATTTTTTGCTTGCAATTTGTGCAACATAATCTCCATAATGGGAAGCTGCCTTCACTGTCGAGAAGAATTATTCATTTTCTGCATGAAGTTGAGTTTGCTCTCGTAGTTTCCCTGAATTTTCAGAATATTAATGAATTTTGCTAATTTATTTTCTCCTGGCAAAATTCCCCCATGGTTTACGCCATGCGTGAAATTCGAAACAGTGTTATTCCATTTCTAGACCTGCATTATTAATAACGTGTTTAAAGTTTATGTATTTTAAAACTTTGTTAATAATTCAGATCCTTTTTCAATTTGAAGTATTAAGTATGCACATGTGCTAATAAATCGGTAAGCACGGTTTGTTATGAATAACAATTAGTATTTTAATTCACTTTCAAAAGCGTGGTGATAGCAGTTTTAAATACAGTTCAAAGTATCGATTAAGTTGTGTTGTTCTTAGACTTATTTTAATCAATCATTCTTTCGGTGTTGCTTTTATCATTATACATTGTCTATTCTGCAATAAAATTTTGTTAATCATAAAAATTATGTATTCCTATTTTCAATATTTCAGTATAATAAAACCTCAGAAAAATAAAAAGATGCGATCTGGTTTTTTTTTTTTTTTTTTTTTTTTTTTGAAAAGAGAAAGTTTACGTGACATTACAATCTCTTGCAAAAATATAAAAGATATATTCAATTTAAAAATTATTTAATTAGAGAAAATCATATTTTTAGTTATCGATTTAAAGTAAAATTTTCCGCAGATCTCAAATCCGTTGAAATTTTTACTCTACCTTTAACGGTCTAGGAGATAGAAAATAAACTACACATAACTAAAGTTAAAACTTTTTTTATACTCTGCTGAAAAATCGTTAATCTGCGCAAAATGAAAACGGAAACGGGAAAATAAATTTAGAATCGGTCATATCTTTATGCGGTTGGCATTCTAAAGAAAACAATAATAATTAAATTTCATTAAATTCATTTTAAAATGTTCTAGATCGAATTTTAAAATTCTCCGCGAACCAAAAATTGCAAAACATTTGGACTACCTGTGTGCCAAATCTCATTGCTGTAAGTTCCATAGATTTTGCTGCGACCCCAAACAAAACAAAAATTATATATATATATATATATATATATATATATATATATATATATATATATATATATATATATATATATATATATATATATATATATATATATATATATATATATATATATATATATATATATATATATATATATATATATATATATATATATATATATATATATATATATATATATATATATATATATATATGTGTGTGTGTGTGTGTCATTTCACAATATTCTCCACTGAGAAGGCACTTAACATTCCTAGTTTTCCAAGGAAGTGTGTTTCATGTACAAAAAATAAAAATATTTATTTTTATGGTTTTTTTTTTAAATTTTAACTACTATACGATTCTGATGGTCCTCTCATATATATAGTTCTTATAATAAATTTAAACCTAACCTCTTGTTGCAATGGAAGTATTAAAAAAATATAATGGTAGTGTTCGTATATACAAAATGAAGATATTGTTCGTGCTTAGTTATACAGAACCGAGAATGTGCCGAATTCTATTTTAAGAAATTCGAATATGAAAATTTGTGTTCGTCTTCAGCCCCAATTTAAAAAATAAAATTAAAATACAGTACAATAGAATTGAAAGACAAGCTAATATCATTTCTTCGAGATGGTCCCTATCTGAACAGACTGACATATATATAGTATTGTCTCTGGATAGTAGTGGGGGAACGGACGCTCAATGGATGGACACGAAGTCATGTGCAATAGAAATAACTATTTTCGAGTGTAGCTGATATTGTGATCGATAGCTTTCTCGGAAATTCCACGGCGGTTCGACATTTAACCAGGATTCTGGACAGCAATTTAAATTCCGGGACAATCTCAGCGAATCCGGTACAGTTGACAGTTTGCAACCCTATCAATATTCCTTGTGCTGTTGGAAACCAAAATAAAATTTAAAAAAAATGCTTTGGTGACACACATTGTAGGTTTCAGTTATTTCGAAAAAATATTTTATAGCTTTGTTAAAAGCAACCTTACAGGGAATACGTTACACTGAACCTGATGGCAGGCTTTTCAACGAAAAAACTTGCTTTCCACAAGGCTGACCAAGAGTTCTTGGAATAAAGAGTTCCATTGGCGTACTAAAAGCATGTAAGCGATTTGAGAATTGAATTTTTATTGCACGCATGCAAACGTTTTCGAGAATTATTATATTTACTTATTCAAGGAATTATTATTTACTTTTTTATAATTATTAATACTTATTTTGAAATTGAGAAGCGATCTGGTCATCTTTACTCCAATGACGATATATCTCGTCCATCGAGATCTGGTCATCTTTATTCTGATGAAGATATATCTCGTCCATCAAGATCTGGTCATCTTTATTCTAATGACGACATATTTCATCATTCAAGTTCTTGTCATCTTTATTCCACTGACGATATATCTCGGCCATCAAGATCTGGTTATCTTTATTCTAATGACGATATATCTCGGCCATCAAGATCTGGTCATCTTTATTCTAATGACGACATATCTCATCATTCAAGATCTTGTCATCTTTATTCCACTGATGATATATCTCGTCCGTCAAGATCTGGTCATCTTTATTCTAATGACGACATATCTCATCATTCAAGATCTTGTCATCTTTATTCTAATGAAGATATATCTCGTCCATCAAGATCTGGTCATCTTTATTCTAATGACGACATATCTCATCATTCCTGATCTGGTCATCTTTATTCTAATGACAATATATCTCATCATCCAGATCTGGTTATCTTTATTCCACTGATGATATATCTTGTCCGTCAAGATCTGGTCATCTTTATTCTAATGACGATATATCTCATCATCCAGATCTGGTTATCTTTATTCTAATGACGACATATCTCATCATTCAAGATCTTGTCATCTTTATTTCAATTGACGATATATCTCGTCCATCAAGATCTGGTCATCTTTATTCTAATGACGACATATCTCATCGTTCAAGATCTTGCCACCTTTATTCCACTGATGATATATCTCCTCCGTCAAGATCTGGTCATATTTATTCTAATGACGATATATCTCATCATCCAGATCTGGTTATCTCTTTATTCTAATGACGACATATCTCATCATTCAAGATCTTGCCATCTTTATTCCACTGATGATATATCTCGTCCATCAAGATCTGGTCATCTTTATTCTAATGACAATATATCTCATCATCCAGATCTGGTTATCTTTATTCCACTGATGATATTTCTCGTCCGTCAAGACCTGGTCATCTTTATTCTAATGACGATATATCTCATCATCCAGATCTGGTTATCTTTATTCTAATGACGACATATCTCATCATTCAAGATCTTGCCACCTTTATTCCACTGATGATATATCTCGTCCGTCAAGATCTGGTCATCTTTATTCTAATGACAATATATCTCATCATCCAGATCTGGTCATCTTTATTCTAATGACGACATATCTCATCATTCAAGATCTTGTCATCTTTATTCCACTGACGATATATCTCGTCCATCAAGATCTAGTCATCTTTATTCTAATGACAATATATCTCATCATCCAGATCTGGTGATCTTTATTCTAATGACGACATATCTCATCATTCAAGATCTTGTCATCTTTATTCCACTGACGATATATCTCGTCCGTCAAGATCTGGTCATCTTTATTCTAATGACAATATATCTCATCATCCAGATCTGGTGATCTTTATTCTAATGACGACATATCTCATCATTCAAGATCTTGTCATCTTTATTCCAATGATGATATATCTCGTCCATCAAGATCTGGTTAATTTTGCAAGTGACAAGATCTCACGTCTAGGCAACAAACAAGAGGATTATGCTCTTTCTATTTTCCCTTCTAATATATTCAAATAGATCGTAACGGCATGATTCGCTTCGACACTACGCAATCCTGAATCAATCCGATAAACCATATTACACCACTGAGAGGGTGTTTCTTGTACTCAAGCATGGAGCAACTACGTCTTCGTGATGTCTAAATGCGTAAATTTGCAAGCCAATGCATTTGACACTATCACAATGATTTGATAGGCTCAATAGAATCTCTATACGGAGTTATGCGACTCAACTAAATCTCTACCGGGAATCAATATCGGAAGCAGCCTTTATGTAGAGCTAAAGTCTCAAAAACACTACTTTCTATCGTCACAAAGCAACTGAATGTAATATCTCTGATTAAAACCTTTACCTTGTAGTTATCCTGTTCAATTGGGTGATTGATTTGGAAAACATTATAATAAAGAGACTGAAGATTTAATTTGATGGTTCGACCGACTTTTTCATGTCTGTGAGCTTGTGTTTAGAGTGAAGTACAGAAGAGGATCAATGTTCTTAAAAGTTGCATGTACAGTTCCTGTTTTCCTAAACAATGTCTTTAAAAGCAAACTGTGGGACATGAAAATAATGAAGTTGATGATCAGTTATATGTTGAGATGGAGAAAATAATTAATTGTTATTAATATTATTTTGTCTATTTAATCTGATTGATTGAACTCTTCAGTGCGAGAATTCCCATTGAGATTACAACATTGAGTGCTTTCTGTGCCCCCTTTTGTGAAAGATGAAATGTTCACCAACTACCATTATGATGTTACATTTGTCTTATATTGAGAGATGTAAAAATAAGATTGAAGAAAAGAACCGTTCTCTGTTATGTGTAGCTACATTCAACAATCATTCAAATAATAATTCAAAAACGAAACCACAAGTTCTTCTACACATGGGATGTTTTTGAGTTCCACCTTGACAAATCATGTCGAACTTGCTCCTTAGTCTACCTTTCGCAATACATAAGTGTGAACCATTTTCTCTATACGTTCTGTAGGTCGAGGTCTAATTAGCTCTCGTATAGCAAAACATGCCAAAAGTGCGACAAAACCATACAAAGTCATACATTATATGAGGTATATTTCCGTCGGAATGCTTGTTTGTTGAATACATCGAAGCCAATGTAATACATTTGAAGCATATGGGCATAGAAAAACAGATATATGTATTGAGTCTTCGACAATCATTGTACCTATTCATTAACTTCTTGAACAGGCTCTGTAGTTCTTTTGCACATGGTGATGTGTTTTCGAGATCTACCCTGGCAAATCATATTAGTTTTTTTTTTTAGCCTCACCAACTTCCTTTCGCAAGGCGTAAGTATGAACTATTTCCTTTTATACGTTCTGTATGTCCCAGTATAATTTGCTCTCGTGTAGTAAAAAATGTCAGTTGAGTGACAGGACAAATCAAGCCTCTATATGTTGTATGAGATAAGCTTCTGTCTTAATGTTCTGGAATGCCATCTGCAAATTTGTACAGCGCCTTCTAGTCGAAACCTCTGCGCCATTTGTTGGGAGGTAAAAGAACAAAAGGACAGTTTACTATTTATCTTTCTTGTTTTACCTTTTCTCATCCAGTTTATGCATTGCTTGAGCGTATTTATGTAATTAACCTGTGCATTTTGCTTTCCGCCATATAAAAGGGGAAAATGTTCTCGTGTACAATGAAGGCCAATGTTATACATATATCTGAAGTATATGAGCATAGATGAAATGGATAAAAAAAAACAGATATCCCTTTACTTGAGTCTTCTGGTAATTATTGTACCCATTTATAACCTTCAATGGTGCAGCTATAGTCTACCTTTATGAGCGGTGGCAACAGCCTTGCGATTTTTTTTTTGGCGAACTTCTAATGTCGCCAAGGAAAAAATTGTTTCAAAACTCTTTTTCTTTCAAAAATATTTTTATTTTTTTACAACGGAAAATGAAATCTCGGAAAACACTTTTAAGAACGTTTTAAAAAGTATATTTTCCAAAATTTTTCGCATAAAGTAGTAAGCTTAAACACATTTCAAAACACATTTGTGAACCAGCAGAAAAACTAAGCTGCGAATGTTGGGTAAGAATACCCTGGAACTTACAATAATTAATTACACTAAATACTGTAGGTTGTTTGAAAAGAAAATATTTTTAAAAGGAAAAAAGCAAGAAATAATACAACCTGATAGGTCAGAACTGTTCTGAAAAAATTATTGAGAAACAAAAATTCCACAAATGGCAAAAAAATATATATATATATATATATATATATATATATATATATAATTTCAAAAACACAAGAATTTCTAAAAAAATGTAACAAAAGTCTTAAAAAATAATAAAAAATGAAGAAATGTTGGTGGATCAGGGCGTCATCAGGGAGGAGCCTGACCCAAACAACATAAAATGGTGTTTTCTACATATGAGCAGCATTAGGCTGAAAAAATTGCTCATACACTCCCCCAAACACCACCAAAAATCAAGTAAAACAAAAACAGAACAAAATACCAAAACAGAGCAGGAACAGAACGAAATGAAACCCGAAGCCGCAGCTGGGATATCATCAACAACAAGCCTAAAAATTGCCACCAAATGCCATCAATTACACAGTCTAACTTAAATGCTAACATCATACCTCCGATGCAACAAGTCCAAAAAAAATATAATAATAATATGAAAATCCCCAGCCCCTTATCAAAAATATATTCATAAATAGTAAAAAAATAAAATTGAAAAGCAATTCCCATGGCATCTGTCCTTGCGGATCATGTTCACCAATACATGCGAATTATTTTTCCTCAGAATGATGGCATCTACCAGCAGGACAATGCGAAGTGTCATACAGCTCGCAGTGTATGTGCGTGGTTCGAAGAGCACCAGGATGAGTTTAGCGTACTCCCCTGGCCAGCAAACTCACCGGATTTAAACTCAATCGAGAATCTGTGTGACCACCTCGATCGGGTTGTTCGCGCCATGAATCCTCAACCGCGTAATCTAGCGCAGCTGGCCACGGCACTGGAGTCGGCATGGCTCAACATCCCAGTGAACACCTTCAGAAACCTAATTGACTCTCTTCCTTCACGTCTCGCAGCGGTCCGCTCTGCCGAAAGTGGTTATTCTGGCTTTTGACAGGTGGTCACATTAATGTGACTGGGCTGTGTAATTCTTCACCTGGGCCTTTCATTAGCAACCAATTATTAAATGAATGGCTGATCTTTTGATTTCCCTTCCTTTAAATCCTATTTATTAATTAAATTAATTCAAAGCAAGTCCAACAGTCACGCAAGGGATATAGTCGCCCGGTTCCTCTTCTTTCATAAGTCAAGTAGCTTCGGTCGTTGTCTGTACTCGGGAGGATGACCACTTGAGTAACTGTCACGATTTACGAGTGAACTGTTGAAACCAGTGATAGATTATCCAACCACTTTAATTATAAATTTTATTGCACATTTTTAATTAATACAAATGAGGGAGAGAGATTTTATGATACTCTCATTTTATAATGAGATGCTACTTGCTGCGGGTGCTCCGTAAGTGATATGTTCAGTCCAGTGTCGAGATAGTTTGCAACATATTTCAATCAATAGTTTTTCGGTGATACATTTTTTTTTCATTTTTACACTGTTTATTCTGCAAAAGAAAAATATTTTAATATAAAATTCAACTATTTTTATTTTTAATATTTGATTGTAGTAAAACCTCAGAAAAATGAATTCAAAACAAAAATTATTCGAGGTTAGATATACACTGTGAAAAACACACTAAAAGTAAAAACACGATAGATACACTACCCTACAATAATGGACCTGTCAGCAAGATGGTATAAGGAAAATAATACATTTTTAATAGGGGATGGTCCCCCACGCGCTGCAATGACACTAGCAACCCTCCTGGGCATACTTTCAACAAGGTTTTGATACAGCTATGGGTATTTGCTTTCATTCCTGTTGCAAGAATGTCGCCAGCTCAGTTGTAGAGTAGTTCGGACATGGTTCCCTGGTCCGTAAGCGTCGCTCTATGTCGTCCCACTAATGTTCTATGGGGCTTAGGTCGGGACTCTGAGCAGGCCAGGGAAGTCGTTTTACATCTATATCTCGATACCACTGATTGACAGAGGCTGCAACGTGACATGAAGCGTTGTCGTCCTGGAAGTAACATGCGTCCATTCCGTAAAATTGCCAGAGCGTAGGAAGAACCTGATTGTCCAAACTGTTCTTGTAGGCGTCGACGTTCAATTGACCAGGAACACCATGCAAAGGTCCCAGGCCATACCACGAAAAACACCCTCAAACAAGTAGTTGGATTTTATACCGCTGGCGTCCGGTCCATTATTGTAGGGTCGTGTATATAGGTCGAAGATCTGATATCCTATCCCTTTATTCATAAATTTTATTACAAATTTTTAATTCATACAGTTGAGAGAGATATTTTATTTTACTCATTTTATAATGAGATGCTACTTGCTGGCGAGTGCTCCGTGTGTGCTAAGGCCAGTCCAGTGTCTAGACAGTTTTTAACCAGATTGAGTAAAGAGTCAAGTAGGCCTTTTTTGATTATCGTCCCATTTCTTTAACGAGTAACTGGGTAGTGACCTCCCCGGTAACTAACTCCTCGACAGGGAGATCCCTTGAAGTTTAGAAAACTAACGAACTCGGAACCTGTTTATTCTAATAGAATCGCGGGAATGAAACCATTTTTATTTTACCTTTCTTCTAGTCTGAAATTAAACCTTGAGTTGTTTAATCTATGTAAATAAGTACCGTAAATATTTTTATGTTAAATAGCTTTAATTCATTTCACGTCACGCTCTCAGAGCCACACCACTCTTAGGTGTGTACGGGCTTCAAAGTCCTGAGGGATTCGAATAATCTTTTCCTTCCAATTGAGTTTACTGTATTTAGAAAACCCAGGGGTCTTGCTCCTGGGATTCCTAAGCGATCTTTGTTTGCTTTCATCCCATTATTCTATTTTCAAATTCCTTTTCTCCTCTTCTGACGTCGATCAACCGATCAGGTGGTTAAGGTGTTAGCCTCTAGATCGGAAGTATCCTGGTTCGAATCCGGGTCAGTGCATGGATGTTTGTGAGTGTATGGTGTAGAGGCGGCTGGTTCATCTTAAATCTGTCTTGATCGAAAGTCTTCACGTTAGGTTGGTGTGGAAGTTTGGAGAGTGGGGTGCCAGTTCAGGTGTCGCCTCGTCATCTGACCGTGGCTCAAAATTACGTGGTGTTGTCCTCAGATCTTTACCTAAGGGGACTGATCCCGGACCGTCGTCGATAACTCGTTGTGTTGCTCTAGTACGACGCTAATTATAAAATTACCAAATTACCTTTTGTGACGATATGTTTTGCTTGGAATAGTATGGCCCTCCAGCCATAAAAACCCCAACCAATCACATAGCAATGTTCGACTACTTAGATGTAGTTTCATCACTAACCACCTTAACAACACCCTTCAGCACCCTCCAATCCGCCTCATCCATCACACCGCACACACCAAAACAAACACAGCCTGACCTATCTATAACTCCCATAATTCCCAGCACCGCCCAGCGACTGTTCTCGGCCACCCCGTCTCGTGCCAAGAAACCCTCAGCACACACCAGACCCAAAATAGACCGGACAACACGTCCACAAAGACCACCGGCTGCACGACACCCCCCTCACCACGCAGAACGAAACCTCCTCCGGTACCCTGCTGAATCTAATATTAAGGCGGACTAAAAATACGAAGAGTGTAAATACCTGTGCATTCCAAAGGGTGTGCAGAATCGATTGGAGAGAGTTTTACGGGCAAAGACACACCCTTGGACCCTTTCACCGAAAATATCTCGAGCACCCCAGCTTTTATACGTGATCCAATTTAATGCGAGGCGAAGAGTGCCAGGGATAGGACAATCATTGCTCTTGGGCGTGACTGTTTTGGAAATGGCTATTTTTCCGCTAAAGTGGGGGAGGATTGTGATGCTGGGGTGGCGGTGGTGGGTCGAGATGAAGGTCATCTGGCATGCGTTGATAAACACGTGCTGGGTTTTATATTTATGGAACGAGCGTTTTGGTATAGGTGGTGTGAAGAGATAGGACGAGGGTTATTAATCTCCGGTCCCTTTCGGCTGGCTGAACCCATCGCGCTTGCTGGACGTGGGCATTGGGTCAAGGGCGTGCCTTGGAGGGACGCCTGCCCTGGGCTTTTAAAGGGGAAAAACAAATCTGTCTCATTATTAGGTAATTTCCGTGTTGAATTATGCAGGATGTGCGAATAATTTTGCGCGAGGTTGCACTTGCCAATTTGGGGGCCACCAAACGAATATACAGTTATTGGTGCAGCAGGGGGATTACAAGATATGAACTAAAGGCCGTACCAGGCTATCGGTTGGGTGGATTCTATTGCGCAAGGACAATATTTAGATACGATGTACCAAACAACTTGTGAATGGACACACGCTAGGAAAATTTTACTTGACACAGAAGAAGAGGAATACATGCAGGGAGTAATCGAACCACCAAGCCATCGAGATCATAGAAGTGAAATATAAATTGACTCTGCATAGCTGTTGAGAGAGGCTTCGGTCGGAGTCAACATGTACTCAGGTGATTCCTCTGTGACAAGTTGACTGGGTTTGCATATTTGGCATCATATCGCCACCTCGTTTGGTGATATAACATCATATGACAAGGTAGACGTGTGAATACTCGTTCCTATAGCGATGACAAATATGGCGAAATCGTCCAATACCAAATGATCAATCAGTGGATCAACTAGTAATTTTTAATTAACTTCGTACTAGAGCAACACAACGGGTTATTGACGACGGTCCGGGATCAATCCTCTAAGGCCGGGATTCCCAACCGGTGGTACTCGTACCACTGGTGGTACGTGGCAACGTTTCAGGTGATACGCAAGGATGATACGAGCGACCCAAATATTCTACGAAGTTTGTTCGATTTTCTTTTATGTACAACCACACGGTATAGGAAAAATGGGATGATATGAAATCAATTTTTTGATTAACGTTTTTATTACACTGTAATAAATGACGCTAACATTAGCACATTATTTAAAGATAAACTTCGTTGCTGATTATCTAATTCTATTCAATGGCTATCTCGGGGAAATTAAGTTGATATCTCTCCCTGTCAAGTCGTTTTACGTTAAATTCCTGTATCTTTATGTATGAGAAAAACGCACGGATATGATTCGAGATAATTCGCTCGAGATAATTATTTGTTTTTAGACCTGTAAGTAAAAAATAAAACTGTAATTTTCAATAATCGTTATATTTTTCCTTTATTAAAACATCATTAACACGAAATACAAGTGCATGAATCATAAAATATGAAGCTTTCTTAGTATTTTAATTAAAATAAAACAAGCCATTGGGCACTTTTCTGACATTAGGAATTAATTATTAATTATTATTAATTATTATAATTAATTATTACATAATTCTACAAAAATATAGTAGTGGTAGTACTACAAAAATTTCTAAAAATTTAAAGCGATACGCAGTTACTAAAAGGTTGGGAAACCCTGCTATAAAGGAAAGATCCTAGGACAACACCATGTAATTTTGAACCACGGTCAGATGACGAGGCAACACCTGAGCTGGCACTCCAAAATTCCACAACACAACGTAAGGACTTTCGGCTACGACAGATCTAAGGTGCATCAGCTGCCTCTACACCATACGCTTACAAACATCCATGCTCTGACCCGGAATCGAACCAGGAATCTTCCGATCTAGAGGCTAAACACCTTAATCAACAGGCTGGTGGGTCGGCAAATCAGTGGACCAATTAGATGATGAATCAATTAATGAACATCTTCTCCCGCCTTGAGGACCAACCAGATGGTGAATGTTAGGTTCCATCCAGAAGATGAAAGAAGTTGTCTAGATCGCATGAACCTAGACACATAATAAGGTCACCATTGCTATGATTGAGATATATTCATTATTAGTTGTGTGCATTGAAAAATTTTGTAGTAAAACGAATGAAAAAAATATATAGACTCTCCTTACAAAGAAAAAATATCTTAATGAGACCAGAGGCGAAACGAGATTTTTTATCCTACTCCCATTTCTAGCTCTTCTGCCTTCAGTCGAGGAAGCAGCACGTTAAATGCATGAAGTGTTAAAGTACCTTTTAATACAACTGTCTACAGCATTTGAACTTGTACAGGAATTGATTTCTAATGACAAATTTTGCCAACGACGTTCTACACTACCCTAAAATAATAGACCGGACGTCAGCGGATTTGCATAAAATCCGACTACTTGTTTGAGGGGGTTTTTCATGTTATAGCCAGGGACTTTTGAATGTTGTTCCCGGTCAATTGAACGCCGACGCCTACAATGACTCTTTTGGGCAATCAGGTTCTTCCTACGCTCTGGCAATTGTATGGAATAGACAAATGTTACTTCCAGGACGACAGCGCTCCATGTCACGTTGCAGCCTCTGTCATGCAGTGGTATCGAGACATGGATGTCCTGGTTCCTGGCCTGTTCAGAGTCCCGATCTAAATCCCATAGAACATTTGTGGGACGAGTTAGAGAGACGCTTACAAACCAGGGAGCCAGGTCCGAAATCTACAGCTGAGCTGGCGACATTCTTGAGGCAAGAATGGACACAAATACCCTTAGCTGTGTATCCAAGACCTTGTTGAAAGTATGCCCAGAAGGGTTGGTAGTGTAATTGCAGCACGTGTGGGGACCTTCCCCCTATTAAAGCATGTATTATTTCCCTTATACCATCACATCTTGCTGTCCGGTCCATTATTGCATGGTAGTGTGTCTAATCATTAAGATAGTGTCTACACTTAAAAAGATGAAGAAATCAAGATCGGGTCGATATTTCTAATGACGAGATTCGAGTTGAATGAAAAAAAAACTTAATGTTATAAGTTTATTGTTTGTTGTTCAAACAACATTAAAGTCCATTTTTATTATTTCTAATTTATGTTCCCCTTTTGAAGTTATTTTTTAATTTAATAAATTTTCAGGAAAGCGAAAGAATGCACTCAAAGCCTAACAAAATTATTTTATAATCACCGTTAATGCTTTCAGAAACCAGCAAAAATCGAATTAAGACAGTTCGTTCAGTAAATTACAGAGCTGTACAGGTAGGAAACTCAATATTCCGAAACTCCCCATCTTTGATTAAAAATTACTCCACACCCCGTCATCATCGATTAATTTCCAAATCCGATTATGATTATATATGAAACAATTAAGGCAACAAAAATCGAAATAGTTCTTCCCAGACGTAAACAGGGTGCATTCTTTGTATAGATATGCCAACCCGAATTACATTAAACTTGAAAGGAAATATAAATCCTATTAGAAAGATTGCGCAGGTCCATTATAAAAATGGTCCGTTTCTTCCAAGCTAGCCCAAAACTTAATTAATTTTTGCAACGCTATTTCCCCCCTGGGTACCATGTGCCCCTGTCTAGTAAATTAACCGGAATAAAAGTTCATGATTATTTTTCAGGAAGGTGAAAAATATCTTGATTGCCAAGGGAAATTTTAAAGAAGGGCGAAATAAAGGAATCCCCCGTCTAATTAAATTGTAAATCATTCCCTGAATTCTGATCGTGAGGGACCGTCGCTATGGTAACATCACGGAGACTTCGTCCCCCCCTTTAGTCATGAAGGAAATATATAAATAGCTTCCTCTCTCTCTCCCCATCTCAATCCCATATTCGACGCCGTTCCGATGCCATATTATGTTAAGTCAGCTATGCGGAAAGGTACCTCGGGGCTGTTTCAATCTAAACAGGAAGCTGTTTTCCAAAATGGCCGTCATGCAATTGCAATCAGGCTGACCTCAATTCCAAGCATCGCTTTCGAAAATGTTCTTTTAAACACATTTGAAATACCACTTCTGAAATTAGCCAAACTGAATAATATAAATAACAATTAATAAAGCGGTATTAAAATATAGTTCAACAAATAAATTAACATTCTAAAATTAGCCAAACTGAATAATATAAATAACAATGAATAAAGCGGTATTAAAATATAGTTCAAGAAATAAATTAACATTCTAAAATTAGCCAAACTGAATAATATAAATAACAATGAATAAAGCGGTATTAAAATATAATTCAAGAAATAAATTAACATTCTAAAATTAGCCAAACTGAATAATATAAATAACAATGAATAAAGCGGTATTAAAATATAGTTCAAGAAATAAATTAGCATTCTAAAATTAGCCAAACTGAATAATATAAATAACAATGAATAAAGCGGTATTAAAATATAGTTCAAGAAATAAATTAACATTCTAAAATTAGCTAAACTGAATAATATAAATAACAATGAATAAAGCGGTATTAAAATATAGTTCAAGAAATAAATTAACATTATAAAATTAGCCATACTGAATAATATAAATAACAATTAATAAAGCGGTATTTAAATATAGCTCATTAACAAAACTAACGTTCTATACTTAGCAAATTTTGACTAATTCAAATAATAACGGATGAAAAACCAATATTAAAATATAGTTCATTAGAAATCTAACATTTACAAATTAACAACCTTTGAAGAATTCAAATGAGAATGAATAAAACGGTATTAAAATATATTTCATTAGAAATCTAACATTTAAAAATCAACAAACTTTGAACAATTCAAATAAGAATTAATAAAATAGTATTAAAATATAGTTCATTAGAAATCTAACAATTAAAAATTAACAAGCTTTGAAGAATTCAAATAAGAATGAATAAAACGGTGATAAAATATAGTTCATTAGAAATTTAACATTTAAAAATTAACAACCTTTGAATAATTCAAATAAGAATGAATAAAACGGTGATAAAATATAGTTCATTAGAATTCTAACATTTAAAAATTAACAAAAATTCGACTAATTCAAATAACAATGAATAAAACGGTATTAAAATGTAGTTCAATAAAAAATTATAGCGGCCGAATTCAAAGGAAGTTCTACTACTAGTGCTGAAACTATTTTTAACATTTTTCAATCCCATTCGCGTTAAACCCAAATGACACACTTTTTTACATAGTCAGTTTTAAAGTAAAACACACTTTTCATGATATGAGTTTTTAGCTTGTTTGACCAGAATAAGGGTGATCTTATATAATTTTTTTTGGGGGGGGAGGGAGTCCATTTAGTCTTTTTCTTTATATATGAAGGTTAGATTTCTTCTTTTGAAAACTTACTCAGTGAGTTACCCCTTCGCCAAGTCAGAACTAAGTTTTTTGGATTAGTGTTTTTCACTTTTAAGCTGATACATTAATAAGTCTTTATTAGCTCAATATAATACACATAATTAACTTCTACTTTATTTAACTGTTTTCTTTTTATCTTAAAAATAAAAGCATTGAAATCAAACTATTATTACTTTTTTTTCGGAATACCGATATTTCTACCTATATTTTATCAACAAATCTCTGAGAAATTGAAAGAGACAGCTATGCAAGATCAAGATATTCCAGTCAAAGTATTCGTTCAAATACTTGAAAACTCCATTATGGTATTTTAACAAATATCTTATAAACAACAGTATGAAATTTAATAACTCCTTTGTCCATTTGGGTTGAATCACATTCTCACTCTTTTTCAGGACCAATTTAAACACACAAATGGAAGAGTAGAAACCATGTAAGCTTCACTCAGCGTTGTCGACATCTATTTTTACAAGTATCTTCTCAGATAATGTATAAATGTATGAGGAGAAACATAAGTATATTTTAATAAAGTAGAATATAAGGTAAAACCTGATGTTGCCCCTCAAATATAGGCAACCCGACTCTAGCCAATGAAAAATGTTTAGAAATATATTTTATTATTGTAGAAGAAAATATGTCCATGGTTGGTTGTTGTCCGAAATATAAATTAGTCCAATCACCATGTATGATACTGCTTATTATTTACTGCGAGAACTGACGAATTTGACATTGGCACTTTTTAACCCACATTCACAAGAGTAATTCATTGAGATTACCAAAACTAGTGTTACGACTGTTTACCTCTAAGGTACAGATGCGTGATTAGAGAGGAATGTTTCATAACACGTTCACTTCTCGAGCTCTGCTGATATCGGTTTGTATTTAACCATGTTTAACGAACACTCACGCATTGCATAAGTTATAGTATTACCGGTGTAATCCAATTACTCGTGCTCTACAAAAGCTACATGGACTTTTTACTCGAAGGAGTTAATGACAGATTATCACGGGGGTGCACAGACCTGCCAGTTAATGTTCCACGAGGCAGACGTTCGAAGGAACCTGACGTTACACGCAACATTCTCCTACGAAAAGTGACATTATGATAAAAGAGCACGAAACGTAAAAAATGATGGACAGAGAAAGAAAAAGGAAGAGTAATGAAGGGAAAGTAAGAGGGAAAAATGAGATAGAGCATCGGAAGGTAGCGGAGGAAGTTGGGAGATTATGCATGGATAGAATATAAGGAATAAAAAGTAAGCCGGAGAGGAATAGATGAATAAGTTGGACCCAGGAAATCGAGCATACCGAACGAGGATGGAAGAGAAAAGCCATACTGCATTAAATCGGCCTGAATAAATAAACAGCCGTATCCGGTTACGTAGAAACGAAGCTTTTCGGTTGTTTTCTCAACTCATTACAGCGAAGTTTCAAAGCTTCGAATCCTACAGGCCAAAGTACAATGAAGTTTAATCCTCCTGACGGTTGTCTCGATGAGTTATCTCGTCATTATTATAATTGGACGGATCTTGATAGACGAGATATCTCGTCATTAGTAGAAAACTGACCTTTGATCTCCCCAAATTAAAACGATCTAATCGGCTTTGTCGTCGGGTTACACAAATGAAAACATAATACTGGGAAAACGATGGGTAGGTATTTACATATCGCATCCCGTCAAGAAAAGTGACATAACTCAAGATTGCAGAATTTGAGAAACGTCCTTTTATTGAAATAGAACAAGCTTCTTTTAAATTTTAGGTAAGTATTTATGGTGGTAACTTATATTATATTCTGTAGAATAGTAATATTACACTCTGGGGCGCATCATACATATTTTTCAATGTCATGGCGTCAAAATTTTTATTTTTTGAGCTATATCACTTTTCTTGCCGGGGTGCGATATGTTTTTTAAATAACGTTTCCCTGAAGCAACACAGCCGACCATCCGGTCTGATGGTAAAGGTATTAGCCTCAAGATCGGAATGTTCCTGGTTCGAATCCGCCTCAGTACATGGATGTTTGTAAGCGTATGGTGTAGAAGCAGTTGGTGCATCTTAAATCTGTCGTGGCCGAAAGTCCTCACGTTGGGTTGGTGTGGAAGTTTGGAGAGTGGGATGCCAGCTTAGGTGTTGCCTCGTCATGTGACAGTGGCTCAAAATAACGTGGTGTTGTCGTCGGATGTTTGCCTTAGGGGATTGATCCCGGACCGTCGTCAATAGCCCGTGGTCTTGGTCTAGTATGACGTTAATAAAAAATTACCGGATTACCAAATTACTACTGTACAAAACACAACGGGCTATTGGCGACGGTACAGGATGAATACCGAAGGGAAGAGATCGGAGGACAACAACTCGTAGTTTTGATCCACTGTCAGATGACCTGAGCTGGAACCTCACTCTCCAAACTTCCATACCACACCAACGTGAGAGGACATATGAGGTCATGACAGAATTAACGTGCATGAGCTCCCGTACAAACACAAAGGTCTTATAGGGAAAGACAGTCGAAATCAAAAGGATTAAAAAACCATTTTCGTGTCATCGGAATGGAATTTTCTTCTCAACCAAATTCAATTTCCTGTGTTTTACATGTACTAGTTTGCGTTCAACTAGGGTCAGTATGCAGCGCTCCAAACAGCTATTTTAGTAATTACAGCTGATAACACCATAGCCCGTAGACTTATCGAAAATTCAAAGAGCAAATACTAGAAAATTTTCATTAAAACCGTTTTCGTTTCGAGATTTGGACAGCTTTATTCCAATGGCGAGATATCTCGTCCATCAGGATCTGGTCAGCTTCACTCTAACGACGAGATATCTCGTCCATCAGGATCTGGTCAGTTTCACTCTAATGACGAGATATCTCGTCCATCACGATCTGGTCAGCTTCACTCTAACGACGAGATATCTCGTCCATCACGATCTGGTCACTTTCACTCTAATGACGAGATATCTCGTCCATCAGGATCTGGTCACCTTCACTCTAATGACGAGATACCTCGTCCATCAGGATCTAATCAGCTTTCTTCTAATGGCGAGATATCTCGTCCATCACGATCTGGTCAGCTTCACTCTAACGACGAGATATCTCGTCCATCACGAACTGGTCAGCTTCACTTTAATGACGAGATATCTCGTCATCATAATCTGGTCAGCTTCACTTTAATGACGAGATACCTCGTCCATCAGGATCTAATCAGCTTTCTTCTAATGGCGAGATATCTCGTCCATCACGATCTGGTCAGCTTCACTCTAACGACGAGATATCTCGTCCATCACGATCTGGTCACCTTCACTCTAATGACGAGATATCTCGTCCATCACGATATAATCAGCTTTCTTCTAATGGCGAGATATCTCGTCCATCACGATCTGGTCAGCTTCACTCTAACGACGAGATATCTCGTCCATCATAATCTGGTCATCTTCACTCTAATGACGAGATATCTCGTCCATCATAATCTGGTCACCTTCACTCTAATGACGAGATATCTCGTCCATCACGATCTAATCAGCTTTCTTCTAATGGCGAGATATCTCGTCCATCACGATCTGGTCAGCTTCACTCTAACGACGAGATATCTCGTCCATCATAATCTGGTCATCTTCACTCTAATGACGAGATATCTCGTCCATCACGATCTGGTCACCTTCACTCTAACGACGAGATATCTCGTCCATCACGATCTGGTCACTTTCACTCTAATGACGAGGTATCTCGTCCATCAGGATCTGGTCACCTTCACTCTAATGACGAGATATCTCGTCCATCACGATATAATCAGCTTTCTTCTAATGGCGAGATATCTCGTCCATCACGATCTGGTCAGCTTCACTCTAACGACGAGACATCTCGTCCATTACGATCTGGTCAGTTTCACTCTAATGACGAGATATCTCGTCCATCAGGATCTGGTCACCTTCACTCTAATGACGAGATATCTCGTCCATCACGATCTAATCAGCTTTCTTCTAATGGCGAGATATCTCGTCCATCACGATCTGGTCAGCTTCACTCTAACGACGAGATATCTCGTCCATCACGAACTGGTCAGCTTCACTTTAATGACGATATATCTCGTCATCATAATCTGGTCAGCTTCACTTTAATGACGAGATATCTCGTCCATCATAATCTGGTCACCTTCACTCTAATGACGAGATATCTCGTCCATCACAATCTGGTCAGCTTCACTCTAACGACGAGATATCTCGTCCATCATAATCTGGTCATCTTCACTCTAATGACGAGATATCTCGTCCATCAGGATCTGGTCACCTTCACTCTAATGACGAGATATCTCGTCCATCACGATATAATCAGCTTTCTTTTAATGGCGAGATATCTCGTCCATCACGATCTGGTCAGCTTCACTCTAACGACGAGATATCTCGTCCATCATAATCTGGTCATCTTCACTCTAATGACGAGATATCTCGTCCATCATAATCTGGTCACCTTCACTCTAATGACGAGATATCTCGTCCATCACGATCTAATCAGCTTTCTTCTATTGACGAGATATCTCGTCCATCACGATCTGGTCAGCTTCACTCTAACGACGAGATATCTCGTCCATCATAATCTGGTCACCTTCACTCTAATGACGAGATATCTCGTCCATCACGATCTAATCAGCTTTCTTCTAATGACGAGATATCTCGTCCATCACGATCTGGTCAGTTTCACTCTAATGACGAGATATCTCATCCAATACATCGTCAATCAAGATCTAATCAGCTTTGCAAATGACGAGATGCATCGACATGACAACCATCAAAAGGGCTGAGAGAGAAAAAACGTCGACCTTTGTGAAATAGTCACAGTATGTTGGCGGAGTCGGTGTCGTAAGATTTCAGAAGGATAACTCACGTGAACTTACGAATCGTCTTGGACCGATTCACTATCGAAGCGCACGCAGGCTAGTGTTTTTAATCACGCTGACGAATCACTTTAACCATTCCCATAATATTTCATTGGAATCCCTGCGTTTTCTCACAACGAAGTGACACATCTTCAAACCTTGCGATCGGAAGAAATAACCTCGCACATGATCCGTCTATTTCATTGGAAGGGGTCGATGAAAAGAAAGCTGACTGGGAAACTAAAACGAATAGATGCCATCTTTCACAATAGAATTTAAAAAAATCAGAATAATCTGTTGCCCAACGCGAAAATCGAAAAAGAATGGAACTTTGGAAGTTAAATTTCGAAACTATGAACTAGTAATATAATCCCCTCAGACCATTTAATAAAGTTCTCAATAGTGTTGAAATTTGTGAAAAAGCTTTGTGTGGGCATATTGTATGGAATGGATGCAGTATTTTCGTACATACATCTTGTACTTATATGCGTGAGCGTATGGCGTGGGTGCTAAGATTGAAAGTTGAAGGACTTAATTGATAAGTTTGTACTTTTTTTTATGCCTTTAAGAAATGGCATTTATCAGTGCAGAAATATACCACCAGATTATGGGGATTTTAATTCGGGGACTTAAAACGTAATACGAGCATGAAGTGCGTTTTACCTCAAAGCCACTGTGTCAGTCTACATTTAGCTTGGAAGGAAAGTTCTTTCATCGTATGAGCCGACCAACTGGTATAGTGGTTAAGATGTTAGCCGCTAGATCGGAAGGTTCCTGGTTCGAATCCGGGTCCGGGCATGGATGTTTGTAATCGTATGGTGTAGAGGCGGCTGATGCACCTTAAATCTGTCGTGGCCGAAAGTCCTCACGCTGGGTTGATGTGGAAGTTTGGTGAGTGGGATGCCAGGTCAGGTGTTGCCTCGTCATCTGACAGTGGTTCGAAATTACGAGGTGTTGTCTTCGGATCTTTCCCTTAAGGGACTGATTCCGGACCGTCGTCAATAGCCCGTTGAGTTGCTCTAGTACGACGTTAACTAAAATTACCATTACCATTACGTATGAGGGATTTTCAGTGTAAACAAACAAACCAGAATCTCTGCGAATATTTTACTTCTGGCGACCAAATCATCTCGATTGATGCATATCGGGATGGCGTTTAATCTAATTGGTGTTGGCTAATACACTTCAGTCCCTCCAACAATTAAAAATTCTTTTTTTGAAAATTTTGTTGGAGAAATGGCGAACTCGTGTTGGAAAAACAAAAAAGAACAGATATATCACGGTCTGTGGTAGTCCGGTTGGATTGGATTGGATTGGATTTGGTTTTCTGGCATTGAGTCCTCTTGGAACATACTATGCCAAACTCAAGATAAAAAAAAATCATATATATATTACATATTAATAAGGTAGTCTGGTTGGAAGAGTAGCTGATTAGCTACCGGAGGGTTGAGAATTCGAACGATTAAACCCTACTCCATGATGCACGTTGGGGCTGGTGCACGTTAAATCTATCGTGGCCAACAAATCTTTTCACGTTGGCGTGGTGGGGAAGTTTGGAGAGTCGCGTGCCTGCTTTGGAGTGACCTCGTCGAAATTACAAGGTGCCTTCGGGTGTTTCCCTGGAATAGATCACAGACCGTCGTCAGTAGTCCATCGGGTTTATTCAGTACGACTTTAATTCAATTACCTACCTTACCGAAAACGAGTGTCGAATCAGAAACACTAACGCCCTCTATATTTAGCTTGGAAAAAACAATGTCTTATTAAATAAATACCGCTAATCCAATCATTATTCAACTGAGGAGTGTTAAGATTTTCAACTGTCTAAAAAAAGCGAATAAATGTAAAAACTAAAACGACTTGGTAGGCTGAAAACAATTTTAGAACGGAACATATGTATTGCGTCAACAACAAAAAAACGAGGATTATCGTGCTTAAAGAGAAATCAACAAAAGGTAGGTAAAGGAGAAAAGTAGTCGGTGCAACAACAAAAAAAGATGAAATAGGGTAGTGGTGTTGTAGGAGGAAAAAGTAATAAACAACACAAGAGGGAAGGATAAAGAAGTAAATTTAATGCTTCCGAAAGGGTGATGTAAAACTCTCCGGGAATCAAGGGATAAGCCTAAAGCGCGTGAAAATAAACAAACGCGAACGTGTACATAAAATTTATTTTTATATTGACTTCGAAAAGGGCTACGAAGGTTTAATTATGCTGTAAACTGTTTACAGCCTCTATTAATGATTTCTGGCGTTTACGACCTGCTGAAATCAAAACAGAATTAGTAAATAATTTAACTATTAGAAACCCAATTTGGGTTAGATTTAGTTGAAGTTTATTTTTAACTATATCTCTCTGGTGGTTGTCTTTTTAAAATTCGAATATAGAAAAATATCTATTAGAGGATCTTTTAAGCAACATTTTCCCGTTTCACGAATGTTGTTAAAAGAGATTTAACGATAAAAGTACGCTGTAAAAATATTTTATGTCTGTTGAAGAAACGAATTTAACATGTACTCTTCTTGTTTATTGTTTAGAGTAGGTTCTTCAATTTTCAACTGTCGACGATATTTCGTTTCAGTTGGAAGGAAGTAAAAACAAAGTTCAATTGATTTTTAGCTTTCATTTCAAAGTCTCTGTACGAATAACAAGCTAGCTGAAAGAGCGTTTGTATCTGCACCGATAATTATCGGATGTCGTAGACATAATTATCGTACTGGCGGTGTTCTGGCACGGTCTCTTGTACATGGTGTCCGATTTTTATCGATCTGCGTCAGTTTCATTTGAACCTGATCAAATTGTAATAAACGATTTTATTCGACGTTTTTAGCAGCTTTTAGTTAATATTTTAGTTAATATTTTAGTTAAAGGAAACACGCGTGTATCATTTAAAAAAAAAATTTTTAATTTTTACTGGATGTACTTCACCGAAAGTTTAGGAATTATAGACGCTTTTGGATTCATCCACTCATGCACACATCCAATTTTTCAATGTGCTTTGCCGCTGCAGCACCGAAGCCCAACTATGCACACATAACCGTGAAATGACGCCAGTACTCATTTCGCGCCATTTGCGATGGATATTCTTTCGAAGAAAACGTGTTTATTTCGCTTACTTGGTGTAATAAAAGTATATTTTGAAACAAAAAAATAGACGTTACTGGATACAACCATTTATTCATTATTATTTATATTCCATTTGTTTATGAAAACAAGGTACTTGAGACCGGAGAAGCGTGTGCGGCTCCTTGGGGAACTGCGGTACAAATTGCACGCGAGTTGGACGTACGTCGCTGAAATGACATGGGAGGCATTTGTGCACTTCTCCATTGGATCTAATGTATCTCAGACCGCACTAGCGTTGCCGCAGCTGTTTTTCAACGCTCCAGCGTTGAAAAACCGGATGCGTGCAGTAGGCCTAATAGCCGAACGATATGCGGAAGGTGCGTTTCATCCGATGTTGTGTAAGTTCCGTAAATAACTTAAGTTTTAGCACTCATTTTTGTATCGTATCAATCATTTAAAACGTGGGAACCGATTACTGTGGCTAAAATGCAGAATATTATCTATATATATAATTCTCTTACGTGGCACGCAAAAAAGACGTTATTTGTTATCACGTTTTGGCAATATTGTACGATTGTTTGTTTATCACGTAGCCTCGCGCTTCAATTGAATTTAAAGCGTTTTCAAATGAAATTTTATTGAAAAAAAATGAATTTTAGTTCAGCTGTTGCAGTTAATAATAGAAATCAAAGAAAGCGGAGGATCTTTTCAGGGCCATTAAAAAAAAGGTCCTTTTCAAGGCCAACAATTATAGTTCAACAAGACGCTTGCACTACAACTTTCGACAACAAACTCAATGAAAAAGCGTGGGTGGCTCGAGTGCAGGGGTAAATGTACACACAAACAACATGCTGGGTATTCAATTTCCAAATAAGCGATCACATTTCGAGTCAAAATTTGCTCAAAGTTTTCATTTGAATTCTTTTTCTATAGGTACTGTATATATATTTTCTGAAAAACAGCAAAAAAATTTAGCTTTGAAAAATATTTTTGTGGAATATCATATTTTGTAAACAATTTCTTCTGCTAGGACACATGTCTTCATTGATGCGAGCGAAGCGAGCATAAGGAACCAATGAGGATTGCGAAGCAATCCTCCTGGGGTTGGCGAGCGTTAGCGAGCAGGGGGCGGGCCCCCTAGTGTAAACTATTACAGTTCTGGAATGCGAAGCGCAGGCGCATTGGATATTTATCGGTCTAGTTTAGCGGACCATACGACAATTCAAAATGTTGGGTAGCATTTTTGGTGGATCCGTTAATATCGGATGGTCGTGTTCAAGGTACCCATATAAAACAATGTAATTTGAAAGTGTCCGACTCACAACAATTCATCGGCGTGTGTACAAAAGCTCGAACTGTGCAGATTGGATTCCAGAGACTAATCTGTGTGCATTTCTCTTTTCTGTATCAATACAACCATTTTTTTTTGTTGCATCTTGTAATGTTCTTTTACGTAACGGGCCGACCAACCGGTCTGGTGGTTAAGGTGTTAGCCGCTGGATCGGAAGGTACCTGGTTCGAATCTGGGTCAGTGCATGGATGTTTGTAAGCGTATGGTGTAGAGGCGGCTGGTATGCCTTAATTCTGTCGTAGCCGAAAGTCCTCACGTTGGGTTGGTGTGGAAGTTTTTAGAGTAGGGTTCCAGCTCAGGTGTTGCCTCGTCATCTGACTGTGGTTCAAAAAGACGTGGTGTTGTCCTCGGATCTTTCCCTTAGGGATTGATCCTGGATCGTCGTCAATTTCCCGTTGTGTTGCTCTAGTACGACGTTAGTTTAAAAATATTACAGAATTACCAATTACTTTTTACTTAACGGAATAACATTAGCTGATCCTTCTTGGCCTTATCTGGCCACTAGCTTTATTAAAAAGTTTTATAGAAAAAGGAATGGTATGGAAGTTTGGAGAGTGGGGTGCCATCTCAGGTGTTGCCTTGTCATTTGACCGTGGTTCAAAATGACGTGGTGTTGTCCTCGAATCTTTCCCTTAGGGGAGTGATCCCGGACAGCCGTCAATAGCCCGTTGTGTTGCTCTAGTACGACGTTGATTTTAAAAAAATTACAAAATTATCAATTACCTTTTGCTTAACCGAATAACATTAGCTGATCCTGCAGGGCTATATCTGACTCCTTGCTCCATAAAAAGAGTTTTATAGAAAAAGTTCATATGTTTAAAGCAAGGGGCCATTTGTTTTTCCGATTTGGATGTTCATTTCTATGTAGTAATAGTTCAGTTTTGTCAGGACAAGATTTTGTCAAACAAAACTGACCAGGTCTTATTTGCCGAGAGAAATCGTAATTAACAAAACCGAAACCTCGTGGAAACCAATTGAAGGATTAAACGCCAAGCGTCGCCAAAGCGGGAATTAACAACATTTTAAGATAAACCCTATTTTTGTCATTCGAGAGCATTTAAGTAGCAGAAGTAAGATAATTCCTTTCCGTTTGTAAAATCCCTCTCATCAATGCATTCCTTTTTCATGTCTGGAGGACTAAAATATAAAGTGATTTTATTAATTCTTACACCTCATCTCGATGATATCACCTAACATTGAAAATAAAAATCCATTACATATTTAAATCAAACAGAAGTCGCCACGCGCGAAGATAAAACTCCCATCCCTCTCCACACAGAAGGAGGAGGGCAGACGAGAAAGAAAAAAAAAGAAAAACACCCCCAAACCGACGTTCCATCGAACCTATTCCCCGAGCGGCCACAGAAAGATTGCGCTCCGACTCTCCATCTGCCTGGGGCCTTCCAGAGGAACGAAAACACAAAAAAGGAACGCGGGAAAGGAAGGATCGAACGAGGGTATCAAAAGGTAGATGCTGCCGCATTTACCCGTGATGCACCATTCCGACGAGAGGGTAAGGACGACTCAGGGTCAGGGATGTGACTGGCCTGGATTTCATCGATTTTCAGGCCTCCCCCCCTTCCGTCAGACGATCGCTAGACAGGAACAAAAGGGTCTAGAGAGAGACTTACCGGGTTGTAATGGCGGCTTCCAGCGGTTCTCGGCCCGGAGACAAAGAAGGTGGGGGTTGTACCTGGGATGCCTGCAGACGAGAATTGCGAGGGGGTGGGGGAGTTTTGCGTAAGACCGAGATTGGGACGGTGTGTGTTTTCTTGTAGGGTGGAATCGGCAGCTCTGTCGCTTGTTCTTCTTTGTGACGGATGGGGGGATGGTTGCGAAAGAGTTGCTCGTTTCGAGTTGTGTTTCGGTGTTGAGCAATTGCCTTTTAGGTTGTAGTGATATGAGCCTGTTTCTTTTATTTTTCACACTGGAAACTGAATAGCTAGACTGTGTTTTTAATATCGCTAATAGCTGAAGGGAAATAGGGCTAAAGGAATGTAAGTTGCGAAAGTGGTTCTTCCGTGTTAGGGAAGAAGGGGTTAAGTGTGATTTTTGATGGGCTCAAAGGTAATGGTAGTGGTAATTTTAGTTAACGTCGTACTAGGGCAACACAACGGGCTATTGACGGCGGTCCGGGATCAGTCCCTTGAGGGAAAGATCCGAAGACAACACCTCGTAATTTTGAACCAATGTCAGATGACGAAGCAACACCTGAGCTGGCACCCCACTCTCCAAACGTCCACGCCAACCCAACGTGAGATGGGCTCAAAGGAGTCAATATAATCATAATTTAATTTTTTCCATTATAATTTAGCCGACCAACCGGTCTAGTGGTAAAGGTGTTTGCCTCTGGATCAGAAGGTTCCTGGTTCGAATCCGGGTCTAGGCATGGATTGTACGCGTATGGTTTAGAGGCGGCTGGTACACCTTAAATCTGTCGTGGCCGAAAGTCCTCACGTTGGGTTGGTGTGGAAGTTTGGAGAGTGGGGTGCCAGTTCAGATGTTGCTTCGTCATCTGACCGTGGTTCAAAATTTCGAAGTGTTGTCCTCGGATCTTACCTTTAGGGGATTGATCCCGGACAGTCGGCAATAGCCCGTTGTGTTGCTCTAGTGCGACGTTAATTAAAATTACCTTGCCTTACCGTGATGTATGGAGCTGCATAGTGTCAAAACGACGTGGAAAGCTCGCCACTCTGATGAAATGCTTCATCTATTTCTTTTATTAATATTCTTATTATGTTCTTCCTATTATTAATTCTAATGAATTCAACTATCAACAAAAACTAGAGTGGGGTGCCAGCTCAGGTGTTGCCTCGTCATCTGACCGTGGTTGAAAATTACGAGGTGTTGTCCTCGGATCTTTCCCTTAAGGGATTGATCCCGGACCGTCGTCAATAGCCCGTGCTCTAGTACGACGTGAATTAAAAATTACCAAATCACCATTATAATTTAAAAAAGTAATGTATGTTTAAAATAAAATCTTATTGGGTGTATATAAATCTACACATCTAAATTACAATTACTTGTATCTTGGCATACTTCTCTTCTTTCTTCCTGAATAAGTGTGAAAAAAAGAAAAATTCCAATTAAGTTTCTGAGAAGAAGTCACTTTGACTTTACCCCTTTTGTCATGACATGAAAGAGTTGGAGGGTTTTGAAGTGTTGCAGCACCCCCTAAATATTGGCAATATTGCTTTTACATTAGTCAAACAGAGAATATATTTGAAATAAATTTAATGCAATTAAAAAATATCCTTAACCAGAAACGATAGATTTGATATGAATACTGCACATTAACATAAAATCTACCACGTTAGGGATACTTAAATACGACAGTAACCGATACAATATAACCGATATTTAGGTAGGTAGGTACTTAATTAACACGTCATTCTAGGAACACAACAGTATCCAGATGTTGCATTATAAATAACACTTTAAGTCCCTTCAACTACTTCATCGTCTTACCACGAGGTGTTGTCCTCGATCTTTCTCTTCGAGATTGATCCTGGATCGTCACCAATAGCCCATTCCATTGGTCCAGTTCAACATTGATTCAATTACTTATATACTCTTCAACAACTTTCGCAATTTTCATCAATTCCTCACTTTTCCTTCTACTATTTGCGACAATAAACGTAATTTACCCATTATTTTCCAATATGTGTAGTAGTAAGGGTTGGTGTTGTCGTGTGGGTTTGCCCACTCTGTTAGAAACATCCGAGTCGTTTGGTGGCTCTTGTTCCGATAACTTTCCATGATAATATTTCTCACTTTTGTGTTACTAAAATCTTCTTTGTGTGTGTATGTTCATTACTTGTCGCTGTCTGTTACAAATATAACCCCGTCAGTAATAAAATCCACCCAATATGTGTCGAGTAAGACAGATTTCTTCGTCTACAGAACTGTTTAACAGATATTCCTATCCATAAGATAACATATTGAGAAGAATAAAAGATGAAGTGAATGCTCAGAAAAGTTTTCTCGGTGTAGTGATCTTCAAGGGATTGAATCTTGTCTTTCCTCTTCAAATAAACCTCTAGATACCGTTGATACGTCCTGTGGTATAAATTGTTGCTGTTGATGGTAAAATTTAAAAAAATCGCACCCTGGAAAGAAAAGTGACACAACTCAAAATTGCAGAATTTGAGAGACATCAACTTAAAGGATACTATAAAACTTATATTGAAGTAGTATAAGCTTCTTTAAATTTTAGGTAAGTTTTTATGATGGTAGCTTCTATTATATTCTATAGAATAGTAATACAACACGCTGGGACACCTCATACATATTTTTAAATGACATAACCTCAAAAGTTTATTTTTTTTAGTTGTGTCACTTTTATGCCGGGAAGCAAAATAGTGAATCCTTTTGATGGGTAATAAAATTCTTTATTTAAAATATAATGAATCCATTCTTTCCTTAATTTAAATTGATAAGTGAACAAATTAAAACAGACTTTCTGATACAGATTCGTGCATTGATACACTAGGGAAGAAAGCTTAGTGTCTTGGTGAATATAGCTTTTTAACATCAGATGGTTTTGTGGTTTTGGTACTTTTCCTCTGTAGGTATGAGGACATTGAAATTGGGGAAGGTTGGTTAGTGGGGTTTATGTCTCAAGGAGATCATATTTGGGCAAGCTGCACCAAATAGAATACCGACATCGTCCCGTAATGAGGACACTCACCCTCAAGGAAAGTTTTACTGACACATCAGAGAAATACGCCCACGGTGAGTTACAGGAATCGAACCTGCATCATCCAACTTGCCTTTGTAATGGGCAAACTCACTTATCCACGAAGTCAATGTGGATTTCTGAAGACACACCCGGGCAGCACAATCTCTATCCGGCGACTGAACGACCCCTATCCATTTTAATGTCTCCAACACCACCGAAAGCTCTTTATCCAACCCACACAGAAACAAATAGCTCCCCAGATGTCATATCAAATCCTGCGGTTTGAAATGAACTTATATCCGCCACGTCAACTCGGCGGAGGATTTTTGTGCAGACGGGAATTGATCGAGTTGTTTGTTGGGGGGTTCTGGCATCGAAATAAGGGGGAATTGGAAGCAGACAATCTCTTATTACTATAGTGTTTTGGACGGAAATCCAATAGTCCAGTTTGAAAGGTAATGTGAGTCCTATTGATTCCCTTTCTTTTGTTCCCTTAAAGCTAATGATGAAGCCGCTGCGCTGGAATTGTTATCCAATAGGCCGTGCTCCGGCAAGACTTGGGAAAATGTTCGCTCTGCGCTGTGGGGAGTTCCGAACTGCGTCGGTAACCCCGAGTAATGTTCCACTCCCGTGTCTCTTTTCCTAAAGAGTTCCAGATTTACTACGAGGAGCGTTCCTTTTTTTTTTGGAATAAGATTGCGGGAATTTCGGATAGTTCGATTGTGGCTGTTTATTGCTCTGTTGTTTTTGTTTACGTTGTAGTGACTGGTTCGAGAAGCGCAGGGAAATTATTATAGTGGATCGATGTCATTGTTTAGTCGTAATAATTTGAAAAGTAATTTGGAAGCATTGATCCCATCCTCTTAGCCAGTTGTATTCGGTTCATTTTTGAGATGATTCAATTTTGCATTGAGTGTTCTGAAGGGAATATTCTAGATGGAATGTTCTACAAGGAATGTTCTACAAGGAATGTTCTACAATGAATGTTCTACTAGGAATGTTTTACATGGAATATTCTAAATGAAATATTCTACATGGAATGTTCTACGTGGAATGTTCTACGTGGAATGTTCTACGTGGATTGTTCTAGATGGAATGTTCTACAAGGAATGTTCTAGATGGAATGTTCTACAAGGAATGTTCTGCAAGGTATGTTCTAGCTGGAATGTTCTACAAGGAATGTTCTAGATGGAATGTTCTACATGGAATGCTCTACGTGGAATGTTCTACATGGAATATTCTACATGGAATGTTCTACGTGGAATGTTCTACAAGGAATGTTCTACATGGAATGTTCTACAAGGAATGTTCTATATGGAATGTTCTAGATGGAATGTTCTGCATGGAATGCTCTACAAAGAATGTTCTAGATAGAATGGTCTGCATGGAATGTTCTACAAAGAATGTTCTACATGGAATACTCTACATGGAATATTCTACATGGAGTACTCTACATGGAATATTCAACATGGAATATTCTACATGGAATATTCTGCATGGAATATTCTAGATGGATCACACAGAAATATGTATGAACGAGTAACAGTAGCAAACTATGTTCTTTTTTACATTCAGAACAAAGGTCAGGTAATATCTTAGTTTTTTAGGCTCCAACTTCGTTCTTTTTGTATTCGTTTTCTGTGTGTGTGGGGACAGCAGCGTACTCCGCAATCCATGAGGGATTTTGCCTTGGGATACAATACCCTTTTGTGTTATATTCTTCACAGGGAAGAATCGTCCATGTGGAGATTGAATTCATGATTCAACACTAAAATTCTTACAGTCCACTATCACTGGTCGTGTGTGTGAATTAACTTACTACCAAATGAGCTTCGACGAGAATTCTTCAGTCATTGATATACGCTGGTTTTCTATTCGCCTTGTTCGTCATTCATGTAACTGATTCCGACAGTAGGAGCCGATTTCAAATGTTAGAACATTTTATCGTTAAATTCTGATGTGCTGCGTTTCATGAAAACTAACGGGGTAGGAAACATTCGTCTGGTTCATAAAATTCACATGAAAATTGTTTGGTGGTTTTATTTATTTATCGTTTACCTGTAAAAAAATATCCAATTAGAGACCAATTAATATATGCTTCAAAAATTCAAGAAGACATTTACAAATATAGTTAAATAAGAAAAATACAAAACACTTCATTGAAGCAGATTAGGCATTGAATTGAAATTATTAAAAATATATTAACCTCCGATAAAGAATTATATAGTTTAAAAATCTGTTTGCTGCAAAATTGTTTCATGCATTCTTTTTTTAAGGTTTTACAGAAAACAGTTTACAGTTTCAGGTGATATATCACCAAAAACTGTAAATTAGGTGAAATTATGCAAAAATGTAAATTCCAGATACAACACTTTCAGTGAACAAGAGGCGAACTTTAAGTGCAGACTGTCTTGATATGACTTGAATGGCTACCTTCTCGTTCGATAGTGCGAGTTGTAGTCAAATAAGAATATTAAAAACAAAGACCTCTTGGTACAAATAAAACAGTTTTAAAGGTATTGTCTTTTATAATAATTATACATTAAAACCTCTATTAGTCCGTGTTATGTCTTGTAATACTGAAATACAACTGTACCTCCAAGACATTTAATACTTATAAACAGACGTTGCAACAGACAAGCGTATGAGTGAATAGCGTAAAGACTCAGAGGCAACTAACCCACTGCGTATTATAAAAAGGATTGCATCGGATAAATCAACTGATAAGAATAAGTATACAGGAAACAGTAATGTAAACACAGCAAAGAGCGTTAAACAACGACTCTCACTCGAAGGAAATATGTAACAGTCGTTACTCAAGGGACCAAGAAATTTTGACGAATTCAGCATATTGAGCACAGTATGCTCAATATGCAGTACATCAATTGTCGTGTAAATTTTTAATTTTTCACCGTATCGATAGCAACAATATAAATTAATGCAAGTTCTAAAATTTTACGTAAGTGATAATAGAATAAACTTTACCTTTTGGTTAGCTATATTTGATTATTCCTTGAAATACTACTTTACCTATCGTATTACGTATGATACCAATTACTTGTTATTTTGACTGAAACGAACTGTATGGAATATATACTGGTAAGTTGTTATCTATACAGTAATTTATGACAGAAATAGTGCATCCACTTTCATTTACGATTTGAAAAATCCATTTTTACCTTTTTTGTTAGCTATCTTTGATTATTCCTTAAATTATAACTTTACAATCTTATTGTGTATAATACAAATTACTTGTCTATTTTGACAGAAACGAACACATGTATAGAATATACTGATTGTTATCTATATAGTCTTTTAAGACAGGAATATTGCATCCACTTTCATTTACGATTTCAAATAAATTTAATAAGGAATTAGGGTCAGAGTTCTAATTTTAGACTTCCTACCGTTTGCCATCAAAGACCCTTTCCAGTGATGAATTGAAATTGAGTTCGCGACGGGCAAATGAAGGTTAAATTACATTGCAATCTGAGATCTAAACAGTACTGAAGAAACTTGACGACTTATCCGGAGTGACGAAATATCCAGGTATCTGTGTTTTTCTCTATATTTTTCTGAAAGAGGTGATGAGAATTTTAAAAACACGTTCCTTTCGAGAAGAAAAGGAAGACATTAGGAGAGCTGCATTCGTATGCAAAGTAGAACGCCTGTTTCTGAATCACGAAAATCTCTGCTGGAATCACTTAAGCCTCAGACATAATAGAGCGGGGAATTAAATTATACCCTCCCCAACTTCGTCTCACAAAATCCCAGCCAACGGCTTTTCCAGGAAAGCCGACATCGCACTTCAGATGCTGTAAAAGTGTTTCCATAGCATCAAGGGTTCTTCAGCACAAAAGCAAACATCCAGGGTGTCGCTCTAAAATCTATCCTCAAATTCGTTTAGTTTCGCCGTGTCGCTTCATTGAATTTCTCTGTCCTGTTAAGACTTTGTAAGCGTTTTCGAGGTTGTTAAATCACTCGGGGAAAGTATTTTTGTGCATGAAATATTTCAATTAAAATTCTTTTGTTAATTTCAACGAAATATCTCACGATATGAAAATTAAGAGTTAAGCCTCTGTCTACGTTTATAGCAGTGGCAACGGTCTTGACTCTTTTTTTTTTGGCGCACTTCTAATAGCGAGTTATGGCAGGTTAAGGCTACTCACCTGTATTACTGTTTTTATAATAACCTCGGCAAGTGGAAAGTTTAAATTTTCATTTTGAATATTCTAGAAAGTTCTTTCGAAATGCGTTGAACTGTCGATTGATTTCATTGGTTCATTTGAAATATTTATTTCCTTGGCCACTTTAAAAGTGCGCCAAAAAAAAAAAAAAATGTCAAGGTCGTTGCCACCGCTATAAACGTATACTGAAGCTGTACCAAATAAAGACTAGCTGCGACGAATATCATTTTTTATATCCGATCATGGTTAAATTCAAAGAGTATATTTATATATACTATCACGAGAAATTGTGTGTGATAAATAAATAATAAATCATGTCATAGATACAAAGAAAAGAGATGATACAGTAAGCGAATGATGAAAAAATTGTAATCGATACTTATATAGAAACTTTAGTGAAAACGAACGTGATAGTATAATTAAATTATTAACAGATATGTTATTTTATGTATTAAACAATACCAGTAATATGTTCAATTTTTCAATTGCATTTATAATTATTTATTCAGATGTAATTTTGAATTGTGAGTTTTATGAATTATTAATAATCATTATTTTGTATTATGAGAGTGATATTATTACTGAAACTCGAACGTATTCTTGAAGTTTTGTGAGATTTAGTAACTGACTTACTATTCTGAGTGGCAAATATTCATGAAAAATGAAGCATAATAAGGATAGGTTTAACTATGCAACCATAATTTACGATTACTCCGCGAAAGAATTATAATAAGCACTTGAGCAGCAGTAAGTGATATATATAAACTGTTGTATTCTTATCTCAAGAATCCTCACGAAACAAGTTTTCAGTATTTGGTTGAAAGAAGGAAAACAATAATAAAAATAACCTTCATTGATTATTTCCCCTAGTTCTCATTGCTCATAAAAATACAATCGCAACTTACTTAAATGATTTTAATGGTTAAAATAATACAGTTCAATTGAAACTGTTTTCTATTGAACTCAAGGAACGATTAGTTACAGAAAAAATGTTAATTTCCAAAAAAACATTTATTTTAACCATTAAAACCATTTAAGTAAGATGTGATTGTATTTTTATGAGCAATGAGAACAAGGGGAAATAAGCAATGAAGGGTATTCTCAATATTTTTTTACTTTTTTCAACCAAATATTAAAAACTTGTTTTGTGAGGCCTCTTGAGATAAGAATACAACAGTTTATCGATATCACTTATTGCTGATTGAGCGATTTGAGAGGGAAAACGGTCTTGGGTGGTCAGTCAGACTGGGAGGTCCGGAGGTCAAAGGTGAAAGGGGATGGCAAGATATATGACCTATTTTACAAACAAGACGAAGGACTGAAAGGGAAGTGGGGTGATCAAGGGACTGGTCTCTGGTGAGAATTGTATTAGGGGGTTATTTTTAGGTATCATTTCATATATATATATATATATATATATATATATATATATATATATATATATATATATATATATATATATATATATATATATATATATATATATATATATATATATATATATATATATATATATATATATATATATATATATATATATATATATATATATATATATATATATATATATATATATATATATATATATATGTATATATATATATATATATGTATGTATGTATGTATATATATATATAATTTTTTTTTTCTAAAACAAGAGGAAATTCACAAAATAAAAACCAAAAGGAATTTATTGAAAACGAAAGTGTAGGTGGATCAGGGCGTCATCAGGGAGGAGCCTGATCCATACAACACAAAATGGTTTTCTACGAATATGAGCCGCAAAATGCTAAGAAATTGCTCATATACTCCCCCAAATACCATTAAAAACTTTTCTTCTAACTTTCGTTTTCTGGTTTAATACATATGATTTTTATTTTTATTTTGATCTTTCATTAAATTACGTATTTGAATGATATAAGTATATATATGCTCGAAAAGACGCGTCTAGTAAATTTATTCCACTTATAGTCACATTAAAATTAGAATTAGAATGATTCTTAACTTTCTCCCTTCTAATCTATAAAATCGAACGTTCCGTTTTTTTCGAAAGTTTTCCTCCCAACTCCTGTTTTCGAAATAAATCTTTTCAATCCCTCATCTCTTCGAGCACTACCAATTCCCGTCCCTCTCTAAAGATAAAAGTGGATCTCAACTACATCGTTTCGCCATTTTCTTACAACCGGAATACGAGTAGAGGAGGAGGAAGTGAGATTGGCAGAAAGAAAATCCCACCGATGCGTGGCAAAAAGCGTATTTCGTAGAAGACAGGGCTTGCAAAGTGGAAGCAGCCCACAAAGTCCCATTCCGGATACCCCTGTCGGTTCTCGAAGTCGGCAAATACTCGGAATCATTCGGCTCTCTCTGTGTTGTTGCCAAATCGCATGGGGAAAAAGGGAAGAAAGCCTCGACGGCAGATGACTGCGAAAGCCCGACAGCGCAATTCTTTTTACACAACTTGTTCGTGTACGAGGTTGTCCGTGAGGGGTTATGATTCGTCAGAATGGAACAGAGTGCGCTGGGATAAAAAGTAATAGGGTTTGGGGAATGGCGGAAGAATTTATCAAGCGCATTTGGGGTTTTTTTCTTCTCGGGTTTCATTGAATTGAGGTTCAACGTTCGGTAACAACGAAAGCCGAAGACTGGGAAACAACGCATGAAAGTTTGATGACGAAACATCGCTTTTTTGGCTGCTCTAAGATTATCGATGGTATTTGGGTACATTTTATGACACATTTAGGCTTTACTTTGAAATGCGTTCTAAACTTTCATCTGTTATTTCTATTATTGATCTGTTATTTCTATATTACCTAGAAAGATGTTAATCATGAAAATTGTATTAGAATTTAATTTTTGTTGGGTAATTTTGTAATTAACGTCGTATTAGAGCAACACAGCGGGTTATTGACGACGATCCGGGATCAATCCCTTAAGAGAAAGATTCAAGGACAACTCCTCGTAATTTTGAACCACAAGCAGATGACGAAGCAGCACATGATCTGGTACCCCACTCTAGTTTTTGTTGGGATTTGAATTCATTATAATTAACAATAGGAAAAATATAATAAAAATATCAATAATAGGATGAACATAATAAGAATATTAATAATAAAAAGAACATAATTATTATTAAAAGAATATTATTAGAATTATTTGAAGGTAGATATTTTACTTAACGTCGTACAGGAGCAACACAACAGGCTATTAGCCACGGTCCTGAATCAATTCCAAAGATAAAGATGCGATGACAACGGAGGTAATTTTGAACCACGGTCGGATGACCAGCAAAATTAGAATGGAATTAAATTATTAGAATTGTTAAAAGAATATAATTAAGTTATTATAATTATTAGAAGAATATAATTAGATTATTAGAAGAAGAGAATTAGATTATTAGAAGAAGAGAATTAGATTATTAGAAGAAGAGAATTAGATTATTAGAAGAAGAGAATTAGATTATTAGAAGAAGATAATTAGATTATTAGAAGAAGATAAATAGATTATTAGAAGAATAGAATTAGATTATTCTCAGACCGGTTTTTCGATGCCGAAGCGGCCCGCACGTTGAAAAACCGGAGGTGTGCACCGGGCCTAATTATTAAAAAGGACTCTCAATCCTGCCAGCTCAAACTCAACCAACGTACCCGGAACTTTGCGGAATTCCCTTCCCATATCCGCAATTGAGCTCCATTTGCAAGCTGAAACTCTTCGTGGTGCTTTACACACATACATGCCCAAAATGATACAAATCCATGCAGATAAAGTACCGGAGCCGTCATCAGCCCTTTATACATAACGCATGAAATGCCTCTATGTGGAGAATATTTTCATTCCAAAGTCTCGACACTTCATTGCATTCGCAGACAAGAAACTTCGGAACACGATGCAGTAATGGTGAACATTCAAAAGGGTTTCACTTTCTCAGTATACCGTTTCAGGGAATTCGCTTCTTAAAAGCTTATGTTAATTTTCTACTATTACAAAAGTATCAAGGAATGACATGTGACGCTGTAACCGACTTAATGAATTGAATTGCGAAACACTGCGATGTAATCCCCTCGGCCGTCAATCGACGAGCAGCTCAAAAGAGTTCTGAAGTGAAAAATTAGGGTTTAAAAATACTATATTGGTAATTGGATTGGCAGAAATACATATTTGCGTAGCTTGTTTTGTCTAGAATTTCAAGGTCAACGTAATTATTTTCGTTGTTTCCATAGAACCGCAGAAATAAAATTACGAAAAAATAATCCCCCCATTTCTTAAAACTGGTTTAGCAACTAGTGATGCTACATCGACAGCAAAACATCGATGTTTTTAAAATTCAGTGTATTTAAACTTTTTTCCCCATTTCTTAAAATTGGTTTAGCAACTAGTGATGCGACATCGGCTCCAATACATCGATGTTTTTCTATAAAACATCATTGTTTTTTAAACATCAACATCGATGTCGCATCCCAATTTTTTAAACCATTCACCCTTGACCACGTTGGTCTAAAAGTATGTTCGATTTGCTGATTATGAAAATAATGCTACTTGGTTATTTTTTAAATTTTTATAATGGTACTTTTTCATTTAAAAATAAAACATCGGCAATGTAAACACATCGACAAGTATACACACCGATGTTACAAAAACCTCGACTCCAATACATCGATGTTTTTTAACAAACATAGATGTTTCGAATCAGTTGAGTAGACGGCTGTTGCATTCTGATAAAAAAAATATGTTACACTTCACACACTAGAGAACAACAGATTTAATGAACACATTCAATGGTCATACATCTGGTGTTATTGGCTGTTATTTAGAGTTTATAAAGCATCTCATGCACTTGACAGCGCCAGAAAACAATAAAAGGCTCAGTGAACACTTGCTCGAACAATCCTAGAATTATCTAGTGTCTCGACTAAAAGAAGAAGCGAAAGAACTGCCGGAAATAGATCCGATTCGCGATAAAAAAAAAACTTCCCACTTTAATTTATCGGTCCAATTCAAAACAATGAAGTCACCTATCGTATAATTCAATTTCCAAAGAAGGCAACCGCGCGAAAAAGCGTCGCAATTAACGGGAGCGATCGATGGGGAAGAAGTGTTACTGCGTCGCTCTAATCATCGAGATGGAGACATCTGCATCGCAGGAGAAGACAGCGAGTGACCAAATATTATCCGGCGGCTGTCGACAGCTCAAACAATCCCAGAGATTGCATTGCGAGATTGGGTTTCTCTGATTGTTCTTCTTCCGATCTCTCGACTCCGATCCCCGTGGATGTTGTCTCGGGGGTGGGTGGTTGCAACATCCTCTTAGGGGACACAGCACCTTGAAAACGAAAAAAATCTTTTATTTCATTCTATTCTATTATACGCAAACGCATTACGCATACGCATACGCATTACGTAAACGCATACGCATTACGCAAGTAATGACTTATGGGAGTGTGGGTGCTAATTATCATATCTGTATGAGGATGTTGATTGTTTTAATGAATAACGAGGCAGGACAAAATATAACTTTAATAAAAATTAAATAAACGATTGCAAGAAAATATAATTTCCATTTTATCTGAGACACGAAACTTGTTTTTATATGTAGACTGGTGCCACCCTTAACGCCCCGTCTCCTTTCATTCTTGTCTTAGTTCTTTTGAGATAGTCACAACATAAAGTTTGATTTAAATATGAATTCCTGAGAAAGATGTTTCAATTTGTACCAAGACAGCAAATTTAAATGAGAGGGTTCAAAGGAGAGTGAGAAGAAGGAAACGAAAGGAGAAATCAATATAAAACTAAGTGAATTCCACTGAAATGGAAGAGACGTATTTAAGGCAGAACATTTATTTTCCTTGCATGAAGTACAACGTCTTCCACTCAACGTCTCTTCTTGTCTTTTGTTCTTTTACTCGCCTTCCTCAAAATGTCCCTCTCCGTTTCTTCTCTTAGGAAACCTTTCAAGTTTTCGCAAACTTCGCCTGCTGTCTATTTGTAACAGTTCCAAGAGTTTGATCTTTACACAGAGCTTTTAGAAGATACGAGCTAACTTTCATAGCTGTTCCTACGTTATTTAGCCAGTGTTTGATATTTTCTAAGTGACAGAATGGAAACCGACTAGTGTTTGAACTTTGAAGAGCTTTTTGACTCTTGAGCTCTATTTGACTTTCTGTCCCAATCGTAACAGTTCTCTGGTCGTGAGATTTTAGAGTATTGTAGCATTTATATTTCTAACAATGCACACAATGACTCAATAACTACATTTATTGTTCGAAAGAACCCTCGGAAAGATTATATTGACTAATAAAATCAAAACTGGGACGAAGTATCAAGGTACTTGACGAACATACGAACATCCACGAACATACTTGTTCACTAATGTACGCTATATATATATATATAAAGAACTTTGCTATTGACGAGATACCTTACCAAGACAATCACGGGGTTAATAGGCCTTGAATGACTGTGAAGCAAAGAATATTTTTCCCTTGGAAGCTGGAGTTCTGGAGGTGCTCAGCGGTATTGCTAACTACGCTAGCAACCATGCTTTTTCAACGTCTCAGGTTCAGTTCCTACTTGGGTGTAATTCGTCATCTGAACGTCAGGCGATATTACCACGGCCAATGGCCCGTTGTGCAACTCCAGAGAGTGCGATGTTAACTATCGATCTAACCTAATTATGAGTAGGTAGGTAGTGTACCGTATTGACGAAAAAGTAAAATCACTTTCTGGTTAAAATAGATAGATTAAGAATTAAACTGTTTACAGAATTTGTACAACTACAGTTTTATAATTAAAGACGACATCCATCACCGATACAATACAGCCTCCTAAAGATCTCAAAAGTTTCACAAATGGTCTGGCTAGAAAAAGCCTCTGTCCCAAAGTGTCTCTTCCCTGCCCGCCTCCTCCAGTCGTCACTTCCGCTGTCAGACCAGGGGGTGGAATTGGGGAACTATTCTCGTTGTGAGCTCCCACGATTCTGGATAATGATTCTGGATGCTCTCATGACGTTCCAGTAGTTAATTAAAGTCTCATTTGAACAACACAATAGGTTATTGGCCGTGGTCTGGAATCAATACCGTAGGGAAAGATCAAGGGCAACGCCTCGTAATTTTGAACCGTCAAGATGGTGAGTACAACACCTGATCTGTCCTACAAACTTCTACACCACGCCAAACTAACTTTGGGTATACTTCTCTTTTCTGTAACAGAACAGCTTTCATTGTGTGTATGTCTATTTACTTGACATTGTGGCCAAATATGTTCCTTGGACCATTATACCTACTCTGGTAACTATCGTCCAATTTAATCTAACCCAATTCTAGGTAAGTGGGTAGGTAATTAATGTCATACTGGAAAAACATAAAGGGCTATTGACCATGGTCCGGAATCAATCCCGAAGGGAAAGATATGTACAACGCCTCGTAATTTTGAATCAAGTCAAGATGGCGAGTACAACACCTGAGCTGGCTCCAAACGTCTATACCACGCCAACCTAACTCTTAGTATACTTCTCTTTTCTGTAACAGTACAGCTTTCGTTTTGTGTATGTCTATTTACTTGACAATTTTGAACAAATATGTCCCTTGGGCCAATATACCAAATCCGGGAACTCTCGCCTAATCATGAAAAATCGCTAAAAGTTACATAGTACTATTACAAATATATGATCGTGTAGGGTCCGTATTACTAGCTGTCCAGGACGGCGAGTTGGACATCTGTGACCAACAGGGGAAAAGTATTTAGAAAATTTGTCGACTCCCTGATAAAACAAAAAAAAAAGTCAGTAAATTTGTGTGATCACCAGATGCAGCGATAAAAATATTTCACCTCGCACTAAATAACGAATGACTTTTCCTGTCATCGCAAGCTGAAAAACAATACGGTTCCTGTTCCCTCCTCCCAAAGATTACTTTTATCTGCGCTGACATTCTAAGAGATTAAGGGTCTGATTTCTATCCCAGCTTCGATAATCTTTTTTTATTGTGTCATAAAGAGAGAGACTTCAATATCAACTTCATCTCTCTCGGAAGGTGGAGGTTTTTTCTCTCGACGGTGTCACTAATACGTTTCTGCGAGACGGCTATTAGTCACTTGGGTGATTAAACGAATATCGCTCTCTGTATCGTTCCTCAAACGATTTGAGAAGGGGGCCGAGGAGAAAAAAATCTCGTCCTCGCTGCTGCGGGTGCTGTCTCAGAGGGGTTGAGAATCGACCTTGTCAAAGACACACCCAGCTGATAACGAACCTATCATTTACATATCTTCTCTCCCCCGCTCTGTTACTGACACCACCTGCTAACGACAGCTCCTTCTATATTTAAACAACGGGGTGCTTCAAATGTAACGATAGGCGCGAATCTGTGTGTAGCTTTGAGTGTGCGTTGTATGAGGTATGAATGGAAAATAATGCATTCAATGCTCTTTAAAACGAAAAGCTGTTTGTTATAACCGAAATTTATTTATTTTAAAATTATATGGATAATTTATTAAAACCTACTTGACTGGTAATGGTAATTTTTAATTAACGTCGTACCAAATTAGAGAACATTTATATACCATAGTATATATAGAATATTTATACCTAGCCTTATCCTTTGCAAGGATATGAAATGCCACCACTCCTAAAAGATGATCTTATGTACTTGGAAAAGAAAGAAAAGTTCTCAAGAACCAATAACTGGGGGGGGAGGACAGTTTTACTACCAATACCTAATAAAATTACCACAATTATTTCCATCCTGTAAATGGTACTATTTTACATTTTCGAACTACAAATTAGTGGTATTTGCAACAATATGCGGAAATCAATTTGAAAGTGGTTAATTTTGCTTCCCTGAACATCCTGATCTACAGTACAACAGGCATTGGGTTCGAATCTTGGAATAAAAGCTCACAATCGTTCAGGACACACATTAAGACTTCGTGTAGTAGAGGCAGTAAACCTAATTGCAAGAACCTGTTCCAAACTGCCATCAGTTCAGTGTGAAGGACAATTTGTGTTTCCTACTTAAATCTTCATTTCCCCTTTGTAAGGTAATTTTAATTAACCTTAAATCTATCGTGGCCGAAAGTCCTCACGTTGGGTTGGCGTAGACGTTTGGAGAATGGGGTGCCAGCTCAGATGTTGCTTCGTCATCTGACCGTGGTTCAAAATTACGTGGCGATACACCGATTGGCTTAGGCTGGGACGGTGGTAACTAGTTGAAATACGGAATGGCCGAAGTCTGGAGGATTCTGGTAATTGGTAATTTGTAATTAACGTCGTACTAGAGCAACACAACTGGCTATTGACGACTGTCCGGGAACAATTCATAAGTGAAAGATCCGAGGACAACACCACATCCTTTTGAACCACGGTCTGACGACGAGGCAACACCTGAGCTGGCACCCCCTTTCCAAACTTCCACACCAACCCAACGTGAGGACTTTCTGCCACGACAGACTTTACGTGCACCAGCCGCCTCTACACCATTCGCTTACAAATATCCAGGCACTGAGACGGATTCCAACCATGAACCTTCCAATCTAGAGGTTAACACCTTAACCACCAGACCGGTTGGTTAGCCCTACTTGACTAAAATGAAATTATTACTGAATTTAATTTTAAGCAACTCTTCTTGCAAATATCAAAACCAACGTACAGGAACGCACTAGCTAGACCTGATGTAAACTTATCTCGAAGACTCGTGCATAATATATCTTCAGCATAGAGCAGAAACTCATTAACTGGCATTTTTTTCGGATATACAAAATGCCTGTTTTCAACAGAAATCCCTCGCCATACATCAATATTTTTGAAATTTATATAACACTGTCAATTTGATTATGCCGACCAACCGGTCTGGTGGTTAAGGTGTTAAGATCGGAAAGTTCCTGGTTCTGATCCAGGTCCGGGCATGGATGTTTGTAAGCGTACGGTGTAGATGCCGGCTGGTGCCCCTTAAATCTGTCGTGGCCGAAAGTCCTCACGTTGGGTTGGTGTGAAAGTTTGGAGAGTGGGGTGCCAGCTCAGGTGTTGTCTCGTCATCTGACATGGGTTAAAAATTATGTGGTGTTGTACTCGATTCTTTCCCTTAGGGGATTGATCCCGGACCGTCGTCAATAGCCCGTTGTGTTGCTCTAGTACGACGTTAATTAAAAATTACCAAAATACCAATTTAATTATAGTTTTAATTTTTTAACTAGAATCTAATAGCTAGTCTTTAAACACTAACACAGTAGAAAATTCTTCTGTCAGTCAATGAGTTTTTGCTCTAAGCAGATGATATATGGTACACTTTCTCATTTGCTTTTATCGATTTCTGATGGCAAAGTGCCGCCTTCTCATATTTCAACCCATTATTTCAGTTAACTTTAATACATATGGCTTCCATAATAACATAAATGGGTATTTCCTACCTCTAAAGGAAGTAAAACTATCAAAAAATATATAAGAGAATTTCGTTTAATTTTATTGCTGTTAATTCTCATCCCAAAAAACACAGCTTAATCAAGTTATCGCAATCAGATTATGAACGTCTACTTATTTTAATCACATTAATTTTTTCAAGTGCAATTCGGTATAGTTTGAAGCTAAACCTCATTTCGTTAACATTTTATTTCCTTCCACTGATTTCATCTTCCAGATATATATCTCTCATTACTTTCTGTAAACAGACTACTGAAGATTTGATTACAGTAGCCGGGCTCTTGTAGTTTCGGAAATGTCATGCGACTTCACAGCTCAAATCAGAAGCATATCTAAGCTAAGCAGCAAAACTGGCTATAGAATCCCGTAATGGTCAATTTTATATTGCTTACACCAGTTGTTGCCATTCGCCAACAAACAAATAACAACGATTTCTGTCGAAGTTTGCCAAAAAAATTAGATATGAACAGCTTTCTGAGTTTCTTAAACAGGACAGACTTTTCTATCAAGCTTAATGTAGATGGCGGTAGTGTGTTTGTGGTAGTAGTTAGGTATGTAGTTAGTTCACACTGTGTGGAGCAGCACAACAGTCTATTGCTGACTCAATCCCGAAGAGAAAGATACGATGACAACTCCTCGTAACTTTCAACCACAGTCGAAACAACTACGGCAACATGAGGACATTTGAGACCGTGGCGGATTTAACGTGTACGTAACGCGACCCCGTCTTTGATTGGACCTAGTTATGAAATTGCAACCCTCTGGTTTCGAATCCGTTACTCTTCTAATAGGACGTTTTTGTGGTGGAAAGTACTTATACGATATTCCTGACTTATACGTTATACTCGGCTTGATTTTAGATTAGAATTTCGACACGTCGCCAATACAAATTCAAAAGAATGATTTTCGAAGTTATATGTGATTGTTAATTGGTCAATGCTAATACGATTAAACGACCAAATCCACCAAAACTACGATAGTCTACAGTTTAAGGTCATCCCGATATATATCATACGAGGGCACTTGTGTAGTAGATAATAAAATCACCGTTTACTATATGGTTTATATGCTTACATTGAAAATCCATCTCATAATTGAATAGAAGAGAGTGCAGAAGACACATGAGTCCCATTTCCAATTTAAGAAAACTGGGTGTAGAAATCACATAAGAGACTTAATAAATCGTGTGTTTTCTGCACCGAAGGTTATTTTTTCATGGTCCTTGACGTGACACTGAAGACACAGGCTAATAAGATTTCTTTACACATTATTTAACGACCCTGAACAAGTCTATTGATACAATAAATCAGTTTCCAAAATTTTTATATGCATGTGGTTTCTGCAATCACCGATTCATTTATTCCTCGTATTGCTTTAGCATAGGGTTTCTTTTACCACACTTACTAGCCTTTGTGAAGTAAAGGACTAGACTTAAAGTGAAGAAGCAAACTTTTTTCAACAGCAAAATAAACTATATTGGAATGCAAAAGAAATTAAAAAATAATAAATAATAAAATATACTATAAAATAAGAATGTAATAGTTATACTATTCCATAGCTTAAAGAGTTTTCAGAAAGGAAGAAATACTTCATGTCTTCATCCTATCATCTCACCATCTTCACAACACATGTCCCAGAACATTATCAGTATCTAGAATGTATACCAGTTTCAAAGGACTTGGTTAGAACACGTTTACATAACCCACTTTCTCAAACAAATGTCTCTTATTTGGCATCAACCCAACGCGATTAATGTCGCCTGGTTAATTGGACACAAATGATATAGTATGAACAGGGTTTAAGGTTTGCAAAACAGAGGGTTCAATGACACACTATGTTTTAACATACTTCTTTCGTATATTTGATTAACACTGACGCAATTTATTTTTACCCCAAATTACACATAATTACAAAACTACCACATCTCTATTGATTAAAAGAAATTTACGAAAGATTCTATTGGTTTGAAAGGCCAAAGAATGGTAGGAAACCGTGAAGTGCTTGGTGTGAATTAAGCAGAGGGTTAGAATTTTTATTATTTTTTTCATAATGTTTACTTATTAATATTTATCACTATCTTGTATTGGCTTGGTTGTTAGTCGGATGCTTTTAAAATCTATTTGTACTGGTAACATAGTTTGTCAGTTTCCAAACCTTCCGCCATAAAACCGTGTAATCCAATCCAGTACTATTATATTAAGTTCCTGGCATTTGCACAGATGAATTATTTTAGTATCTTGCTCCATAACACCCAATCCATCGAAACAGAGGAGATCCAGACGCCTTTATGGAAATTTCAAGGGCAACTCGAATGCATCACCTACAGGTCACCAGGAAACTACAAACTACCCACCCTACATCTACTTATGTTAAAGACCGAACTTGCAATAAGCACCACTGTCCAAACGAAGTGCTCTAACCACTCAGCCACTGCGATCATCTCGTCAAATCTTAACAATAGCTGTTTTTGCGTGCTGATGTATTTTTCTGTGCAACACGACATACACACATCTGAAGAAAAATTAAAGATTATACCGAATTCGTATCACGCAAGGTCCTGATCTCAATAAAATGGAGCTTAGTTTGGTTACTCTTGCATTGCCGGGTACACTATACCACCAAGAAGACGTGATCCAGTGTGGGATTGGGACTCCTTGCCACATGAACTCTGGGACAGCCTTGTGAGACACATGTCTGAGTCAGATCTGTATCAGAGTTGGAGGTCACGTATTCCCTATTGGGTTGCTTTTAACCCTTCTAGTGGTTTAGTGAGATATCTCGTCCATCAAGATTCGACCAATTGTGGTAAAGACGAGATATCTGGTCACCATACCGATGATCTGATGTTGACTAGATCACCATCTGGTTAGTTTTTTTTGCTAATGACATGCTATCTCGTCACCATGACGATGATTTGATGATGACTATATCATCATCTAGTTAGTTTTTTGCTGATGACACCAAGATCTGGTCGGTTTTGCTAATGATTACGTTTCTGATGTGATATCTTGTGGAAACAGCCACCAGGAGAGCTAGCAAAGTAAAAACAAATTTTACAAGAACTTAAGCATTCACCAACGTATATTTCTATTTTTTTAGTTCCCAGTAGCATCACGAGTTATTAAGGGTTATTACGAGATTTTAAGGGTTATTACGAGATTTTAAGGGTTATTACGAGTTATTAAGGGTTATTACGAGTTTTAAAAAGAAGGGGGGGGGACATAATTTTTTATTTTTTTTGGTGATAAATATATTGCTTTGGAATTTTTAATGAATACATAGTACCTTTTTAACAAATAGAAAATTATAAAAAATTAATTTAATATCAGTTTAAAAAACTTTAAAATTTAAAAAATTTCAAAAAAGTGACTGTGTTTACTTTTGATATAACTTGAGAAATTATTCATGAAAAGACACAATACTTACATTTTCTAAAAGCAGATATTATATTTAAAAATTTGTCTTCACAGTTTTTTAATACATGCATATAAAAAAATATCAGTTTATAATTTATAAAAACACTTATATTTTTTAACGTATCAATAATTTTTAAAATTGCTGTACACAAATCACTCAAATATGTATGAAGAATATACATACCAAATTTCATGCAATTATCTTGAATAGATTTTGAGTTATATCATTTTAAAATTGGGAAAAATGCGAAATATCCATCATGGAGAAAAATCACCTTAAAGTTTCATTAATAAAAATCAGTTACAAAAGTGAAATTTTAGTACCCGATGGATTTTTCACTCCGAGTACGTAAGTAAATACGTCAATGTCTTCAGTCCTTTGATTAAGGTTTATTTTGGCTAATAGTACCTTTCTACGTATGCAATTGTACTTTTGTTAGCAGTTTTTCGGATAAGTCGACATATTTTTCGTTTCAAAACTTTGACAGCTATCAAAACGTTCTTTTGTTTATAACTTCGGTTCTACTCAAGATATCATCATAAAATTGGGTCAAACAAAAGGGAATTAAATTTCCAATTTTTTGAGAGTTTAAAACAAAAAGGACTTTTTGGAGGTTTTTTTGTGTCCCAGCCCCCTTTTAAGGGTTATTACGAGTTTTTAAAGGTTATTACAAGTTATTAAGGGTTATTACGAGTTATTAAGGGTTATTACGAGTTATTAAAGGTTATTACGAGTTATTAAGGGTACCACAATATTAAGGGTTATTCTTCTTATTTTATACCACAACTTTTTTGTGTAATATCCAATGGTCATTTGAGGTACTCGTTTGAGATACTTTCCACAGGATTAATCTAGGATTGCTTAAACGTTACAATACACATGTCTTAGTTTTTGGACATGTGCTTATACATTGCAACCTTTATCTATTCCTTCTATAGAGGAGAGCAGTTAGACATTCAATTTATCGGTCCAGTGCTTTTATGAGGCGAAAAGATCAGAACAAGCAAAACAATGGTCCGTCTAACGATCTTGTTTCCCTTCCAGATGTGAGATCCTGGATTCCTGGTCCTGAGACATCTAAGCTGCAGGAGTCCATAGAATAAATAAGGCATGTGAAAGAATAAGTCGACTGGAGACCGGATAACTGAAAAATAAACACTCCTAAAATAAGAATCGCCGGAAGGATGGAATTGAAAAGAGGATTCAACTCAAGTCTTTTTTTCCAGTGAGAAATATGGATAACATAAAGTATCAACCTTCCACCTATCAAATTTTAAAATATTTATCCTTGCCTCGAGGCGTATGGAAGAAAAGTGACTGAGACCGTTGTCCAAATATTGGACTTTTGACGACCACACTAAAAAACTCGTGGGAATTCTGATACCCGTAATCTTGAATGGGAACTGAACATTTTTGTGAGGGGGATTCAGCTTTTGTTTTACTTACCATCCATATCAAAACGATATTTATATGCCCGTATGTTATGTGTAGTTTACCTTATCATGTTTAGTTTTTCTCCATTTCTTCCCCTTAGCCTCTAGATCGGAAGGTTCCTGGTACGAATCCGGGTCCGGCCATGGATGTTTGTAAGCGTATGGTGTAGATACGGCTGGTGCACCTTAAATCTGTCGTGGCCAAAAGTCCTCACGTTGGGTTGGTGTGGAAGTTTGGAGAGTGGGGTTCCAGCTCAGATGTTGCTTCGTCATCTGACCGTGGTTCAAAATTACGTGGCGATACACCGAATGGCTTAAGCTGGGACGGTGGCCCAGAGGATTATAGAATAACTTGGGAAAATATAATCACATAATTGTCGACAAAAAATAGTACGAAAGCTAACATGCGGGTTAATTTGAATCTATTGAAGTTTCAAAGATGTACCTGCATTAACGCTCAGTTTCCGTATCTTCTCATCTTTGTGCCATGATATCGTGGTACTGGTGACCACTTGAAAGGCTATCTAAACTTTCCAATATCCGTACTTTCTCATATTTGTTCCCAGGTACTGGTAACCCCTCGAGAGGGTTTCTAAACTTTTAAGTTTCCTTACTTTCTCATATTTGTTCCTAGGTACTGGTAACCCCTTGAGAGGGTTTCTAAACTTTTAAGTTTCCTTACTTTCTCATATTTGTTCCTAGGTACTGGTAACCCCTTGAGAGGGTTTCTAAACTTTTAAGTTTCCTTACTTTCTCATATTTGTTCCTAGGTACTGGTAACCCCTTGAGAGGGTTTCTAAACTTTTAAATTTCCTTACTTTCTCATATTTGTTCCTAGGTACTGGTAACCCCTTGAGAGAAAGTCTAAACTTTTCAGTTTCCATACCTTCTCATCTTTGTTCCCAGGTACTGGTAACCCCTTGAGAGGGTTTCTAAACTTTTAAGTTTCCTTACTTTCTCATCTTTGTTCCCAGGTACTGGTAACCCCTAGAGAGAGTGTCTAAACTTTTCAGTTTCCATACCTTCTCATCTTTGTTCCTAAGTACTGGTAACCCCTTGAGAGGCTATCGAAACTTTTAAGTTTACTTGCTTTCTCATCTTTGCGTCCTGATATCGTGGTACCGGCGACCCATTGAGAGGTCATGTAATAACTTTTCAGTTTCCTTACCTTCTCATCTTTATGCCCTGATATCCTGCTACCGGTGAACCTATGCAGTTATTTCCAGGATTAGCAATCGCGACATAAAAATAGAATGCCATCTGCACCCCATCGTTCGTTACAAATGCAAAACCGAAACTGTGTCAACATAATCCCATAGACATACAGACCGGAAGCCAGATCCGTCTGCAATGCACCGCAATCGTCTACTTCTTCTAACGAGCCGGGGAGATTACCTACCACCTCATGATGAGGGTGGCTCGGCGACATCTCCATTTGCAATTATTATGAATGACTCACCGGCTGTAACGAACACTGCCGGACGGAATATGTAACGAGCGCGGCCGGATTAGAGGTCCTGGGTAGTAGACTGACTCTCTTGCCCCGAGACGTTGACGTTGCCGCTAATCAGGGCGATGAGTTCCGAATTCATATCGGGCCACCGATGTGCGTTTGGCAGGCGAGTAATTTGGTTAAACGCTAAGTTGGGAGCTTGCCTTAATTCGTACTTGCGTAATCAAAGCTCGCTGGAATTATTTCTGCCGTAAGCTGGAAGTTCGAAGAGAAAACAGATTTAAACCTGCCATAGCATGTGGAAATAAATCCTGTTAATCATCTTCCTGCGTATACTTTAAGGGGAAGTAAGAATGGAACATTGAATCATATTCACATTGGGTTGTTTGTCTGCAAGTACCATACCATTGTTTAAGCAGGAGAAGTAATGAAAGGTAGCAACTATGTGAACATTTTTACTAGCCTTAATTTTACCTTTTGACAGTAATAGTTCACTTACAGTATCATTGTAGGTGCTTTAAAGTGGGTCCCTGAGCAACAATGTGAACAACATTTTTACTACTCTTAATTCTACTGTTTGACTGTAGTTGCACACTTAAAGTTTCGCTGTAGGTTCTTTAAAGTGGGTCCATGAGTAACAATGTGAACAAAATTCTTACTACCCTTAATTTTACCGTTTGACTGTAGTTGCACACTTAAATTTTCGCTGTAGATGCTGAAAGTTGAGACCAACAAGAATGTGATGAACACTTTTACTAGCCTTAACATTTGACAATAGTTGTGTGCTTGCAGTTTCGTTGTCGATGCGAAGGTGAAACCACCAATGCGATTCCAAACAACCTTTTTATTTGCCTTCACTTTCCCGTTTTCAGTAGTTGCATACTTACAGTTCAGCAGTAAGTGCTCAAAGTTGTGACCACTATTGATTGACTTATGACCACCAGCAAGAATGTAAACAACATTTTTACAAGCCTTAATTTTTCCAATTGACAGTAGTTGTACGCTTTCAGTTTCTCTGTGCTCAAAGTTGAGACCACCAACAAGAATGCCAACTTTTTTTATTAATCTTAATTTTACTGTATGACAGTAGCTGTAAGCTTATAGTTTCGTTGTCGGTGCTTAAATTTGAGATCACCAACAAAAATGCGAACAACATTTTTATTAACCTTAATTCTAAGTTTTGACAGTAATTGCACACTTGCAGTTTTGTTGCGGGTGCTCAAAGATTAAATCAATATATATGCACGCCTGACCATGTATTATCAACTGCATGGATTGCAAGATATACGGTGATGACGTCAATACACGTTTTCGTTTGATACCTGATATACTTAGTGCATGTTAGACATCTCAGAATTTGTGAAATGATACTTGTTATACAGCTTCTAAACTGACGATGGCCCTAACTGCCCAACTCCACATACCAACAGCGCCCAATAGAAAATCAAAGTGTACGCTTGCGGACATACATTCTTGTGTGAATACGGTTTGTTTTTGTGTGCCTTACCTTCCAAGTTTATACTAGCGATGCGACATCGATAGCAAAACATCGATGTTCAAAATTAAAACATCGATGTTGATAATACATCGACCTAAAAACACCGATGTTTTTAAAATTCAGTGTATTTTAACTTTTTCCCCCATTTCTTAAAACTAGTTTAGCAACTTGTAATGCTACATCGACAGCAAAACATCGATGTACAAAATAAAACATCGATGTTCAAAATAAAATATCGATGTTGATAATACATCGCCCCCAAACCATTGGATGTTTTTTAAATTCAGTGTACTTAAATTGTTTCCCCATTTCTTAAAACTGGTTTAGCAACTAGTGAAGCGGCATCGGCTCCAATACATCGATGTTTTTTTCTAAAACATCAATGTTTAGAAAATATCGACATCGATGTCGCATCCCTACTTTTCAGACCCTTCATCCTTTGTCACTTTGGTCTAAAAGTATGTTCAATTTGATGATTATGAAAACTATGCTACTTGGTTATTCTTTAAATTTTTATAACGGTACTTTTTTCATTTAAAAATAAACATCGATGTTACCAAAACATCGACCCCAATACATCGATGTTAAATACATCGATGTTTTAAAAAAAACATCGATGTTTTGAAAACATCGACATTGATGTCGCATCCCTAGTTTATATAGGAAATTTTGAAACACTGTACATTAATAGTATGTCCAGAAGTAGAAATACAGTAATACGGAATTATGAAGAGCTGGTGTCACACTGCTATCAAAGAAATTGCGTTAGGCTTTAGTAATTGTGATTTCCATCTACCAAAGAACGTGGTTGATGCAGAACCTGGCTTGAGGAGTGCCTGCTCTATTTCTTCTCCTGTATTGGGCAACTTATTTACCATTTTAAGATAGCAATAAAAATTTAAATTCTACATTAGCATTCTGCATTAGCATCAATGTATTTATTCATTAAGTCATGATGGAACGCTGCTGATGTTTTTTTTAAATATAAAACAATGGTTCAACGCACGAAATGAAACACTGCTAAATTCAACAGAAATTTTCCACATCCAAAATATCACACCGTTTATTTAGAAAATAGAACTGTTTCTAAAACACTCCGTGACATTAAAATAACAGCACGATCTTCTAGATAGAATAAATACAAATGCAGTAAAAGCGAATATCTCAAGAATGTAGTAACTGACAAGCCGCGGAGAGGGGCAGTTGTGGCCTTCCACCTGATAACAGGACATGACTGCCTTACCACTTATTTGCATAGCTTAGGCATCTCCACCGAGCCTTGATGCCTACTATGTGATTCTGGAGAAGTAATAGATAGAGTCGCCTGCTTCGGTATACAGCACTCCACGGACTATTCAAGGTTTCCAGGCATTGAAAAGCGAGAGAACTTTTAGTGCCTTCGGTTTTTCTTTGTTTCTTCGTTGTTTTTCGATGTGTGTTACATAATTTTTGTAGTTTTTTACTGCCATTGTTCCTGGTTTTTCTTTGTATCTTCGTTGTTTTTCAATGTGTGTAATATTATAAGATTTTTAGTTTTTTACTGTCATTGTTGCTGGTTTTTCTTTGTTCGTTACGCTTAATCTCCTCCTCTTCTGTTATTATTTTGCCGTATCTATCGAACTATTCAAGGTGTCTAGGCATTGAAAAGCGAAAGAACTTTTAGTGCTGTCGGTTTGTCTTTGTTTCTTCGTTGTTATTCGATGTGCGTTGCATAATTTTTTTAGCTTCTTACTGCCATTTTTCCTGGTTTTTCTTTGTATTCGTTGTTTTCATATGTGTGTTATAATATAAGTTTTTTACTGTCATTGTTCTCGGTTTTTCTTTGAGCGTTACGCTTAGTCTACTTCTCTGTTATTATTGTGCCTTATATATCAAAAATTTAAAACCTATCACATCGAATGCTTTAACTTCCGCCGCTAGGTGTCGAGCAGTGTGCGTCGCGTTTTCGGAGCTCCCGCGAAATTCAAGTTTTTTTTAGTTATTCTTCATTTATTTAGTACTATATAAGCAGTGTATTACTTCTTTTTCTATCAGTTCAAACATTTCTAATTGTTTTTAAAGTACTTGTACTTAGTTTTTGACTTGTCAAATAGTCCTAAGTCAAGTCTCGTTAGGCCTAATTCACGTATGTCTCGTTAGGCCTAATTCACGTATGTCTCGTTGGGCCTAAATATTTTGTCTTGTTTGTTTTCATTCATTTCATTCAAGTGCAGTGCTTTTTCTGTGTAATTGACTTAGTGCTTTTTCTGTGTGTTTGATTTTGTGTAGTGCTTTTTCTGTGCATTGAGTGTTACTTTGCATAAGCATGGGTATAGTTAGAATGTTCAAGGAGATGAGGACAGAGGGAGCCAGTGGGGAGTTCTATGTGGAATGTGACTTGTGTGGGAATATGGTTGAGGCAGGAAAGGGGTGTGTGAGCGGGGTTAAAATGTCAGAGAAGGTTGAATTTACATGCAAGAGTTGTTTAGAGGTGGGTGATTTGAGGAAGGAGCTGGAGGCTTTGAAGGTGAGGGCTGTAGAGGGAGTGGAAAAGGGTGTCCAATGTGTAAACTTGGGGCATGTTGATCAGGGGGATAAGGTAACTAGAGGAGTATTGGTTGGTGATTCAATGGTCAGGGTTTTGGGAGAAATGGTAGGGCGTAAAAAGCGCAATTTTGCAAGGTGTTGTTTGCCAGGTGCCAGGGTAAAACATGTAGTTGAGGCAGTTAAGGCAGGTGTGGTTAAAGGGGAGGAAAAGGCAGTAGTGTGGGTGGGAACAAATGACGTAGAGAGGACTACAAATGTCGAGTTTAAGAGGGAAGCAGAAACACTTTTAAGAGGCATTAAGTCTCATGGGGCAGAAGTAACAGTATTAGGATTACTACCTAGGTATGGGTTAGGCAATGGGTGGTTAAATCAAAGGGCCAATAAGATGAACGGGTTGTTAAGGGATTTGTGTGAGAGGGAGGAGGTTAGATTTTTAGATGTTTGGAAGGAGTGTAGGAGGGATTGGATAAGCAGGGACAATTTGCATTTAAGCTTGATAGGTAATAGGGAGGTTGGCAAGCGGGTTTTGAATATTCTGGAGTCAAAAAACTAGTATACAAGCAGGGATGGGAAGGACATAGAGGGTTGACAGTACACAGTAATTGCTTAGGAAAACTAACAGGGTCTAAATTGCAGGAGACAAACAATACAAAGGGAAAGTGCAATGTAAGGGAGAAAAACAATACCAAAACAAATAATACAAGGGGAAAGTGCAATCTAAGGGTGAAAAATAAGCTAAAAGTATTTTATTGCAATGCTCGCAGTGTGAGAAATAAAATGGATGAGCTCAAAGGAATTGCACAAGCAGAGGATATAGATATCATTGGGATTACTGAAAGTTGGGCAAGCAGTGAAGATGCACAAATTTTAGAATTAAGTGGATTCACAATGTTTAGGGAGGACAGAGAGAATAGGAAAGGGGGTGGGGTTTTGATTTATGTGAGAGAATTCTTAAACTGTACAGAAATAAAGTTAAATAGTAAAACTGAGGGTATAGAATCAGTCTGGGTGAAACTGAATACAGACAAAGGCAAAGGACTAATTCTGGGTAATATATATAGACCTCCTGTTTGTAGTGAAGAGCAGGAAAAGGGCATGTGCAATCTGATAAACGAAGCATGTCAAAAAGGAGAATTAATTTTAATGGGGGACTATAACTATCCAAATATTGACTGGACAAACAATCTAGCTACAAATGGGAAAGGGGCAGAATTTTTGGAAGTGATACAGGATTGTTTTTTGTACCAGATGGTGTATGAGGATACTAGGGACAATGCAATATTGGATTTGATTTTAAGCAATGATGAGGATAGGGTGCAGGATTTGGTTATAGGTGAGCCACTGGGAGAAAGTGATCATAGAAGTATCAGATTAAGTATAAATTTTCAGTCAGCATACACAATCAATAGTAGAATAATTCCAAATTTCAGAAAGGTAAATTTTCATAAGATAAGGGAAGAGTTAAAGGAAACATTCAAAGGGGGATTATTAGCACTGCATCATTCTGAACAATGGGAGGAATTCAAGAATAAGTTAGACATGGTGTTAAAAAAACATGTAACGTTCAGGAAAAAAGGAAAATCTAGAAAATTGCTCCCTATGTGGTTTTCAGGGGAAACACACAAAGCTTTAAAATTAAAACAAAGAACATACAGGGTATATAAAAGCACTGGTAACGACAGGGACATGGAGGCATATCAGAAAGCCAGAAAGGAGTTTAAAACTATTAGTCGGAAGCAAAAGGTGTCCTTGGAGGAAAAATTAGCAAGGGAAATAAATATAAAACCAAAAGAATTTTTTGCATATGCAAGTGGTAAAAATAAATTTAGCACTACACTGGGACCGTTAGAGGGGAAGGGAGGTGAATTAATTCAAGACGAGGAGGGAATGGCAAAAGTGTTAAATGACTTTTTTCTGGGGGTTTTCAATGGTAACTATAGTTTAAAAAAGGATCCCAAGGATGGAGCCTTTGCAGGGGGTATAATTAAAGAATGCAAATTCAACAGGGAAGAAATAGTACATCAGTTGAAAAGAATTAAGCCATCTAAAGCACCAGGGCCAGACGATATTTATCCGAGAGTACTAGTGGAATGCGCGGAAGAACTGGGGGAAGTAATTCACACGATATTTAATTCAACATATAGCACAGGTTGGGTGCCAATGGATTGGAAGTTGGCCAACATAACTCCAATTTTCAAGAAGGGAATACAAAGTGATCCGGGCAACTATAGACCAGTAAGTCTAACATCAGTAATTTGCAAAATATTTGAATCTCTGTTAAAAAAGCATATAATGTTATACTTGGAGGAGGGGGGACTGTTATCAGAGAATCAGTATGGGTTTAGGAAGGGCAGATCCTGCTCTACAAACCTTTTGAAGTTCTACGAAAAAATTACTGAGGAGCTGGATAATAAGAGCAGTGTGGATATCATGTACATAGATTTTCAAAAGGCTTTTGATAAAGTACCTCATGAGGCATTACTGTTTAAATTGGAAAGGCTGGGGATTCAGGGAAAAACATTAATATGGATAAAGAATTGGTTATTGGGTAGAAAGCAGAGAGTGCAGGTAAAAGGAAATTATTCACAGTGGACAGAAGTTATAAGTGGGGTGCCTCAGGGTTCAGTTTTGGGACCAATTTTATTTATAATTTTCATAGATGATATAGATCAGGGGATCAAGAATAGAATCAGTATATTTGCAGATGACTTAAAAATATGGGGGACAGTGGATACCAAGTTACAGATAGAAAATTTACAAGGGGATTTTGATAAGATATCCGAATGGGCTGTAAAATGGGGTATGTCATTTAATGTAGGGAAATGTCAAGTTCTGCATATGGGTTACAGGAATAGTGGAGCCGAGTACTGTCTGCAGGGAGTAAAGGTAAAGGAGGGAGAAACAGTCAAGGATCTTGGGGTGATAATTCACAGGGATTTTAAAATGGGTCACCAATGTTCAGCTGCGGGTAAAAAGGCTAATAGGTTATTGGGGTATATTAAAAAGACTGTAACTTCAAGGGATAAGAATATAATCTTGCCATTATATAAGGGTTTAGTAAGACCACATCTAGAATATGCTGTACAATTCTGGGCTCCATATATGAGAAAGGAAATAGAATCAATTGAAAGGGTTCAGCACAGAGCTACAAAAATAATAAAGGGGCTAGCAAATTTCGACTATAATGAACGTTTAAGTAAGCTAAACATGTATACACTGGAAAGAAGAAGAAGGAGGGGGGATTTGATTCAGCTTTTCAAGTTTGTAAAACAAGGGGACACAGAGGGCTTAAATTTCAATAGGGATAACAGAACAAGGGGCCATGGGTATAAATTGAATAAGACACATTTTAATCGGGATTTAAGGAAAAACTACTACTTTAATAGGGTAATAGACAGTTGGAACGCGTTGCCAGAAAATATAGTTAATTCAAAGGGAGTGTACGAATTTAAGACACAATTGGATAGTCAGTGGGAATTGGAGAATTCATAAACAAAGGACCAGCCTTGTTGGGCTTAAGCCTGTAGCTGGTCGTCAATATTTGTATTTGTGTTTGTATAACTATGTTTGTGGGTTTTAACTTTCACTCAAAAATACGTTTTTCCTGCTTGTATTGAGCAGTTATATGCGTAACCACTGCTTTTTTAATTGAAAAAACATTACTTTGCTGTTGGTTTGTAAGACATTGCAATTCTTCTTCGTGAACAATTTTATCTTTCACTCCACTATGATGGAGGATTTAGATTCTTTTGTCGCTCTACTCTCGTCTCTTCTTTGATACACGAACCTCAGATAAATAATTCCTTTTAAAGGAATTTTAATGAATGCACTGGATATAAAATGTATATCTTTATTGAAAAACCAGGTAAGTAAAAATATACATTTTAGTAAAAATGTCATCAGTTCCCGATTTATTTACGCATGTCTCAAAATTAAGAATATTGCAATACGAGATTAATCCCGTTGTAAATACCTGCTGCAAAGTATTTAAAATTACAAATGAATATTCCACAAGCTATGTGGAATAAAATAAGAACACCCACATTTCTAGTGATGCTACTGGGTAATGCAAAAGCCAATCTTTCAAATGCATCAACTGTTGAGAGCAAGTGAAAAAGTATGGAGATAATTTAAACATGGCTCACTCAGCAGCTTATGTAATATGACCTTAAACTCAAAAAGTTAAAATATAAAAAAGAAACCAATCATCTATTAAGGTGACATATTCCATATCAACTCATTCATAATTGTATAAATTCGTCCAACATTGCCATTCGTTCAAATAAATCTTAGAAAAGCAAGATCCTCAAACAAGTTAACTCTCCCTTATGACAGAAATACGAACTAGATGTGATTTTAGATCAAGAGGTTATCCGTCTATGTAAATAAAATCCCATGAGTATCGGTTCATAGATATACTTGGTCCCAGAAAACAAAAAGTGAGAATTACAAAAAAATATAAATTTACATCAAGCTATTATTGCATATATCGGTAATACTATGCTGCATAAAACTGAAAATATAACTGGTCTCTAACGGTTTTTCAGCGTATTAAATAACTTCAAAAGGACCTTAACGTAACATCTCCATGAACTCAACATCAGTTGAAACTTATCTAATAGGGAATATGCTGTCCATTGACCCTAATGCAAATGTCATAATATGCAGACATACTTTCCACAAGACTGTCCAAGTTTCCTCTGGCATGGAGTCCTATTCATGCACTACAGAACATGTTTGCTTTCAAGCAGTGGTATTGTATAGGCTGCAATGCGCCGTCCTAGAGTATTTCAAGCATGCTCTATTGGATTGAGACCAGGCGATGATCTTGCTTGATACGAATTCATATCGTACTTAATATTTGAACTTGTGTATATTTGAAAAATAAATGTATTTGTTTTTTATCTATATGGATTTACATTGCCCTAAACGTCTTTCTTCGCAGCACAAATTGAAATTTCTTACAAATATTCTCGATCCATAATGAAATTGCATTAATTTGGATTTCGATTTATTCCTCCCTTTTCCATTCGCCCATTTCCTTTTATATTTTGTTCCTTTGTAGTCTATTAAAAGCATTTCTCCCAAGCTAAATATTGATGGTAGAATAAGCTAACATTCGGATAACTTAAATAGTGTTTGCGCAACGAAACATGTTTCCCGTACCTAATCTGAAAGTTAGGCCAGTTGACTTGTTTTTCAAATTAAGCACTTCTACAATAAAACGTAATTATAAAAGAATTCATTCCGAATTGAAATTTGATAGTTCATTGGTGAGCGTCAATTAGATTAATTGCCAAACGCTCCCAAAACGGTGATAAGCTTTAAGGAAACACCGATATTTATTATGAGAAAGCATTCGGATAGCTGAAATAAAATATTCACTTCGTGACTGGATCTTTTGTTTACGCTAAAAATTCCTCTCAGTTAGGTCAATGTGAAAAAAATTTCTAAAACTTAAATGACGTCTGACAAAACAAATTTTGAAAATTTTCATTTAGCCCTCAAAATAGCTTATACACTCTACCTGTTATGTGTCTCAAATACCGATGGCTTAAAAGCTCAAAATGCTAAGAATTCTCAACGTCATTCGGAAATAGAGAATATTCCATGTGTCACTTTAAGTCCCTGTAAACAATTACGGAAGATGTTCAATAACATCTGCTCGCAAAGGAAATGCAATATACGACAGAGGGAAGGGAAAATTGGAAACGAATGTCACAACTCTTTGTCGCCTGGGACATTATACTACAAACATAATTTCGAGAGCATTATCGATTTGCTTTGACGTCACTCCGCGAGTAATCAAACGACAGATGGTATTGATGAAAAGACACCACTCCGTTGTTTACAGGAGTGAATGTCTGAGGCTGGAATTTACTCGGAGAACGGATATTAACATTTAGTTGTCAGAAATGATTCATTCAATCTTACGTTTCTCCCTAAAAATATATTGAGAGTCGCTTCAATAGAACTTTTCCCTTTTTGCTCTTTCTAAAAAATTATTTTCTTGGCAACAGTTCCAAACAAGAAATATCCTTGTGATAGTTTTAACTTAGCTATTTGCAAAATAAAAAACTAGGCTCCAATATGCCTCTCTAATAAATATTTCTTTTTTATGACTGAGTATTCTTTATGAATACCGGTATCTATATGTGATCTGCCTGCCGGATGAACCGATTCGGAGGATTTAATCTGGTCGTTGGACTATTGGCGCTAAACTTATTCAGTCGTTGGTATAAAACCGATTCAGAGGGTCGCATTTCCATCAAAAGGCCTGAATAAAGCATTTCAAGGGCTGCATCTGAACTGCCGGTCAGGTAAACCTAACCGGAGGCAGCATCTGGTCTGCGGGCCTGTTAAAAATATTTGGTGGGCCGTAAGTCTCTGCAGCCCTGATAAAAATGTACTTGGAGGGTCCTATCTTGGTCTACAGGCCTGATAAAAAAGTACTGGGAGGGTCCTATCGCATCTGCAGGCCTGATAAAAAGAAAGTGCTTTAAAGGTCCTATCGCGTCTGCAGGCCTGGTTAAAAAAAAGTGCTTTAAGGGTCCTATCACGTCTGCAGGCCTGATAAAAAAAAGTGCTTTAAAGGTCCTATCGCATCTGCAGGCCTTATAAAAAAAGTGCTTTAAAGGTCCTATCGCGTCTGCAGGCCTGATAAAAAAAGTGCTTGAAGGGTCCTATCACGTCTGCAGACCTGATAAAAAAAAGTACTTTAAAGGTCCTATAACGTCTAAAGGCCTTATAAAAAAAGTGCTTTAAAGGTCCTATCGCGTCTGCAGGCCTGATAAAAAAAGTGCTTTAAGGGTCCTATCACGTCTGCAGGCCTGATAAAAAAAAAGGGGTTTAAAGGTCCTATCGCATCTGCAGGCCTGATAAAAAAAAAGTGCTTTAAAGGTCCTATAACGTCTAAAAGCCTTATAAAAAAGTGCTTTATGGGTCCTATCACGTCTGCATGCGTTATAAAAAAAAGTGCTTTAAGGGTCCTATCGCGTCCGCAGGCCTGATAAAAAAAAGTGCTTTAAGGGTCTTATCGCGTCTGCAGGCCTGATTAAAAAAAAGTGCTTGAAGTGTCCTATCACGTCTGCAGACCTGATAAAAAAAAGTACTTTAAAGGTCCTATAACGTCTAAAGGCCTTATAAAAAAAGTGCTTTAAAGGTCCTATCGCGTCTGCAGGCCTGATAAAAAAAGTGATTTAAGGGTCCTATCACGTCTGCAGGCCTGATAAAAAAAAAGTACTTTATAGGTCCTATAACGTCTAAAGGCCTTATAAAAAAAGTGCTTTAAGGGTCCTATCGCGTCTGCAAACCTGATAAAAAAAAGTGCTTTAAGGGTCTTATCGCGTCTGCAGGCCTGATAAAAAAAGTGCTTTAAGGGTCCTATCACGTCTGCAGGCCTGATAAAAAAAGTGCTTTATGGGTCCTATCACGTCTGCAGGCGTTATAAAAAAAGTGCTTTAAGGGTCCTATCACGTCTGCAGGCCTGATAAAAAAAAGTGCTTTTAAGGGTGGTATCCCGTTTGCATGCCTGATAAAAAAAAGTATTTGGAGGGTCCTATCTAGTCTTCGGGTCGGGTAAACCTCTCAGGAGGGCTGTATCTGGTTTTCAGCCTATAAAACATATTTGGAAGGTCGTATCGTGTCTTCGGGACATGTAAAACTGTTCTGAGGCCGATTCTGGATTGCGGGCCTGTTAAAAAATATTTAGAGAGACATGAGTGTCCTGTCTGTTTAGAGGGCCGTATTTTATCTGCAGGCATGATAAAAATATTTGGAGGGTAGCAACTCGTCTTTGAGCCGGGTGGAATCGTCATGGGGGCCGTATCTGAACTGCGGGCAGGTTAAATTCCTTTGGAGTTCCGATTCTGGCTGCTGGCCTGAGATCACTCTTTGCGATACAACTGATTTATCTCAATCGTTCGTCCCTTAATTTTAAGCATTCTGTTTCTTGTGTACGATCTGGTTAAAACTCATTCAGAAACAAAACGAGATCTATTTCTCAAATAGCAAATAGAGGGTACGAACATTTCGAAATACTTCAATTGATGGAAGCAATCCGAAGAATAAATAGAGACAGGTCGTTTGGGATTGCCAAATGAAAACACTTGAAGTAATTTGGGTTGAAAGTAAGGAATGAAACTATTTCCCAGACTTTAATGAGTTTTCGGAAATATGAAGTTTGTCTAAGGTTTTGAGGAGAAACAAATACCTCTCAGACGATGACTAATGCAGTTTTATGCTGCAGGGGGATTTCGAATGGATGTAACGAAAATTATCAAAATTATCTTTTCAAAAGTAAACTTCCCAAACGTGTTGAAATCCTCTTGGCCATGCAATTCATTCATAGAGTGGTTGTATTTCTATACATAATATATGTAACTTATATTTATGAAAGAGCTATTTGTAACAAAATTTCTAATTAAAAATGTTCACTTAAGTTCCGTTTGTCTAATAAAGATTTTGACGTTTCTAGGTTACTCGAAATTTAAATTTTATATCCAATCACTTTGAAGGGTGCGTTGGCGGTGGAAGGAATTCTATTTCGGGTTCCATTCAAACAGGTTAAAATGGGATCTATCTTGAAGCTAAGAATGCCTTGAGATAGATTATATAAATCTCTCTTTAAATCATTGCATCTGTGAAATGGAATTTCAGTGTCAATAAACCAGATAAGGAGCTAACATTTAACTTCTGCTTCCCAAACTATCTCATATGATACACATAAAGGCTACCTTAATAACCATTTTGATGACGTTTGGCATAATCTTAGTGTCGTTAGCCAATAAACTATTACATCATTTCGGAATTATTTTTGTTTTATTCCTTGATATTTTTATAGAAATTATCTGAAGTTGTGTTCAAAAAACAAACTAACGCCATATTCATAATACATATGGGAAAAACATTTTGACGTAAAAGTAACACCTACATTTATCATTAAAAAATGTCTCTCATATTCAAGGAAACTCGTACATGCTCACTTTTATGTAGAAATAAACAAAATGTTTACAAATTTCTTCGGAACAATTCAAAACGAGTATTTTTTGTAGAATTTCTTAAGGACCCAGGAATTGAACGAGTTTGCTACACACCTACACAATGGCTGACTATGGTATCTGATAAAAAGAATGAAGGATGGCTTTTACAAAATAATAAACTAAATAAATCGATTTTATGCGTCGATTGTCTCTAGTGTGTGGATGCATTAGAAAAGCTTTAGCTTCCAATAAATTCAATAAATACGCTGAAAAGATTAGAATAATCACCAGAAGTTGTAAATGATTTTTGGTTAAATCTTTAACCCTATGAGGCGTCCACATGAATAATTCCAGCTTGCATTCTGCAGCCAGACTTCTAACCAATTTTGACCTTATTGGCCAATAGAATGTTCAAAGTATTCTATTGTAAAGTAAAGAGCAATTAAATTTATACAAAGGATTCTATTTGAAAGAAAGGAGATCGAAGAAATCTTTCCAACGGATTCTATTCTACGGAAATCGGTAACAGAATCGTTCCAAAGCATTCTGATCTAAGGAAAGGTCCAATAGAATATTTCTAAAGGCTGAAAGAACACATGGATTTGTACAACCAATAGGTGTTGTAATTTAGTCATTAAGTGAGGTAAAGGCAATACTACATTATTCGGAAATCTCACGACACTCGGAAGGTTTCTGCTTCAAATTGAATTTTTCAACAGTATAGTTCCTTATAGAAGGTTGATATATTTTAAGGTTTTCAATTGAGTAAGAAATCTGCTTCAATAAAACGTTTTGATTTATCTCTAACCTAACTGTATTTGTGGACGTCTTTTTTTTTCTTGTAATTTTTGGCTCATACATTTTTATTCTCTGTAGTTGCATAACTTTATGCAGAGAAAAACTAACTATACGGATAGATGAAACTAAAATTGTGTCAAACAGAACTCTAAGCAATGTATTCATCGTATTAGGTATGGTATGCATGGTATTTGAAATTAACGTCGCACTGGCGAAACACAACGGCTATTCATTTTAGTAGGGTAAAAGGTAAATCCCTTAGCCATACAATTATGCAATTTTTTAATATTTTAATTGCTAAAACATAAACTTCACATGAATTAGAATATTTATTTTGGAAAACGAGTTATGCATTATAAAACAAAAGCAATCAAACTAGGTGTCAATAAAGAAAAAGCTTTAAAAAATGTCTAACATAGATAACAAAATAAGATTATGGAACTAGTATACATTTACACCGGTAGAACAAACAACAGTATCAGAGGAAAAACTTATTTCAGAAAGAATTCGCCCAAGGTGGACGTTTTCAAACAAAATAAATAAGACGAAAACTCGAGTTTATATCAATATATTATACTTGAGCAGTGGTGTTACCACTTACTTTATCTAGATCACGCGTAAAGGAAAATAAACTAGTGAAGTAAAATTGATGTCTTTTTTAATGTTTTACCCGAGACTGGATCTCACCGGTTGGACTATTTTACGTGTTTAAAAACTAGAATTAGTAAAACTCATAAAAATTTTAGTTTCATTTATTACGGAAACTGAATTTTTTGAAGATATGTATACAATTATTTTATTTAACTTATTTGTTAGATCAACTCTCTTGGAATACAACTCACTAATCCGTCCACATCATAAAGTCATATTCATGAAATTGATATCGTACCAAATAAAATAAATTCTTGTACTGTTTACTGTAAAAAACATGGTTATTCAACAACTGATGCTTAAGCCTGTCGTTCATGGTTCGTTTTTTGTGCTTAACTTTTCCTACAAATTTTTGAATAATTTCTTTAACTGTCCAGAACTACTTTTTTTTCCAAACATTCAATTTTATACCAATATTCACACTTTAAGATATTTAAATTAATTATTTGTTACAGTTATATTTTGAATAATCTTTTAAGAAATTTTATAATTTATACAAGTTATTCTGACCATTTCGGTACATTTTATAATTCGTTAACCATCGTACAAAATAATATGTTTAACTGTTTTTGTAAATGTATTGTCTGAATTTTTCTGTTTTCTGTTCATCATTGATACCGTAATTGGATTCCTCTTATAGTATCACTGAATAAATAATTTAATAAACTGAGCTCGAGTTTTCCCGTGTTGTTTATTTTGGTCCTGGATAACACCAAGGACGTTCAATTCCACCGAAACAGCTATTGGTCAGCTTTGTCGTCACTAGTCATTGTTTGAATCTTTTACAGTGATGACTATGTAACTGAATGTTATAATTTGCCCACAAGAAGGGCTTTATAAATAACAGTATCTTTCACACAGACACCACAATGACCAATCAATCAGTCTAGTGGTCAGGGATCTGGCTTCAAGATCAAAATATTCCTTGTTGGAACTTAGGGCCCGGATGCTTAAAACTGTGACGCACGTCGCAGAACAAACAAAATCTTTACAGAACAATGTTTCCTTAATTTCATGAAAATTTTGGCCGAATTTGTTTAAATCATAAGTTACGATGTTCTGCAGTGCAAAGCTCTCTCCTTGACATACCTTTTTTTCTTTTCTATCTACGAAACAACCTCCCTAAATCGCACAAATTAATACAAACACTTTATAAATAACGCATCTTCTATGTCAGTAACAAAATATTTAATTTCAAAAGGGATCGACAGAATTGCAAATTCTGAAAGTATGCCTTGGTTTTAAATCAAGTTAATTCATTTTGATGTTTTATTATAAATATGTAATGCATATTTAGCCGATAATTGTGTTTTACGTCTGCTTTTGATTTCACAGCAGTTTTCAAAATTCGGACAAAATGCCTGCAGAACAATTGCAATCGCTTGGAGTTGTGTTGCAGAACACTGAATATAAATCTGTACCTGGGACTTAGGGTAAGGCATGGATGTTCGTCAGTCTGAAACGAATGTATACCCTCTCTATAAATGGGTTTTGCCTGGAATATTGCAAGTATATGAAGTATGTGAACCCTTTTACCATGATGAACCAGGGCATTGCAAAGTGGTTCGTGAGTCTGGGATTGTAGCGTCGTATAAATAATGCCCAATTGGCTGGGCATTAGATAAAAACATTACTGACTATTCATCCTTTCGTTTGATCCATTTGAATTCGTTGGGGATTTATTGCTCCCTTCTTAAAGTTCCATCAGCATTACGAAACAAAGCCCTTTTAGCTGATGGGCAATCACGACTGATGGCAACGCAATCAGATCTCCCAACCTACGCCGAGCCCCCGAATCATTCCCTGATGTCTTCCTCAAAGCGAATTCGGAATATTCACACCGATTTCCTCCCGTCGGGGGGTCGCAACAACTCAACTCACTTCTCAAAAATTGCCGCCGTTCCATCACCAGCCTCCTACAGTCATGGACATTCCTTTCAATTTGCGGCACCCGTAACGAATGAACCTTCGTCTGCAACGATCGAAAAGAAAGGAAGCCGTTTCATTTAAAGCCTTCATCTTTTCCCTCTCTCCACCCCCTGAACAACCCCCTCCCAGACGATGAAAATTCCTCCACCTCAGCAACAGCCTCCGAAAGGTGTGGCTTCCTGTAAAAGACTGCTTCCATTTTCATTCCTGTATTACGGGCAATGATTTGACATTGCGCTCGTACCTCATCTCGGTGCTCCCCTCCCCAGTCGCGGTCACCATGGCAACGCATCCGTAATCGGAATGGCGAGGGGGGACGCAGTAAAAGGAATTTGCTGCAAAGTAGAGGGGAGAGAGATTTTTCCATAAACAACACAAAAATAAAAGTCGGACGAGGGTCGGTGTGGCCGCTGGTCGCCCAGGTAACTAACTCCAGGGGTTGAGGACAGCGCTACCCCCCTCTTCTTTCTTTCCCTTCATTTTGGGTCGCCTTTTCATCAATTACGCCTTTTCGTTGAGCCGAGGTCCCTAATCAGCAGAGACGGGGGATTTTGATTTCGAGATAATTGCCACTTCTTTCTGGGTGAGATTTCCATTTGGCTTCTGGCAGGGTGGGTCGAGGAACTGAGACTCTTCGGAATGGGAAATCCATTCCGACTGTCGTGAAAAATGGCCGAACGTTTCCCTGAGAAAAGCGGAGGTGAGCGTTTTTAAAACTTCGCTAATTAGTTCGAACGGGGAAGAAATGGGTCTCTGGGTAGCTGTTGAAAATGCGAAGGCGCGGAGAGACTTTTAAGCTTGTAAGAATGGATGTAAATTGAAAGACAAAGGCAGGGGATCTAGTTGTAAAAAGAGGCACATACCCATTCGTTTCAAATGAAAACAGTTGGAACATTAGGTTCAATACTGGCGATGTGAATTTGCCTAGTTTCTATGTACGTAACATTAGTAGCTTTTCATGTACCTAATAATGCTATCTAATTTTATGTTCATGATATTACTATCTAGCTTCGATGTATCTAATATTTCGAATTTCTATAGCTAATATTAATAATTTTTATATGCTTAACATTAATAATTTTTATATACTTAACATTATTAATTTCCAGCACTATATGTTACTTACCAAGTTTCTATGTATCTAGTATTACTAGTTTAAATGTATCTCGTATTACTAGTTTCTATGTATCTAGTATTACTAGTTTCAGTGTATCTCGTATTACTAGTTTCTATGTATCTAGTATTACTAGTTTCTATGTATCTAGTATTACTAGTTTCTATGTATCTAATAATTTATATATATAATTCAATAACGTGGCACGCAAAACAGACGTTATTGGTTATCGCGTTTTGCCAACACTGTACGATTGTTTGTTTACAACGAAGCCTCGCGCATCAATTGAATTTATAGTGTTATCGGATAAAATTTTACTGAAAAAATGAATATTAGCCGAGTTGTTGCAGTTTACAAACGACATGCTGGGCATTCGATTTCCAAAGCAGTGCACACATTTCGAGTCAAAGTTTACTCAAAGATTTCATTTAAATTCCAAATTGTTCGAGTTCTAATTTCAGAGGTACTGTATAATTTTTCTGTAGTACAACTAATTTATATTTTAAAAATAATTTTTGGAATATCATATTTTGTAAATAATGTCTTCATTGAAGCGAGCGAAGCGAACAAGGTTCGGGCAGCGAACCAATGAGGACTCTCTAGTAGTATATAGTTTCCCTGTACCTATTACTACTATCTAGATTCTATGTTATCTTTGAATACTATATAGTTTCCATGTACCTGTTACTACTATCTAGTTTCAATGCATGTATTGCTAATTTATATATACGTATTATTACGAATATATATACACTACCCTACTATAATGGACTGGACAGCAAGATGTTATTGTATAAGAGAAAGAATACATGCTTTAATAGGGGGATGGTCCCCCACATGCTGCAATTACACTAACAACCCTTCTGGGCATATTTTCAACAAGGTTTTGATGCACAGCTATGGGTATTTGTGACCATTCCTGCTGCCAGCTCAGCTGTAGATTTCGGACGTAGTTCTCTGGTCCGTAAGCGTAGCTCTAACCCGTCCCATAAATGTTATATGGGGTTTAGGTAGGGATTCTGGGTAGGACAGCGAAGACGCTTATAATCCATATCAAATATCACTGCTTGACAGAGGATGCAACGTAACATGTAACGTTGTCATCCTGGAAGTAACATTCGTCCATTCTATAAAATTGCCATAGCGTAGGAAGAACCTGATTGTCTAAAATGTTCATTTACACGTCGACGTTCAATTGACCAGGAACAGCATGCAAAGCTCCCAGGCCATACCACGAAAAACACCCCCAAACACGTATGCAAGTTTTATAAAAATCCGCTGGCGTCCTGTCCATTACGGTACGGTGGTGTATGCTTCAAATCACTTTCAAATGAAAACCAGACTGCTACCCTTTAAATATCCCATTGAAATACATTTCCCATAACTTTCAGCAAAATATTTAACCACAGTAACTAATAACCATTGATCTCGAACCATTTATTCCGTCTTGTCATAACACAGACATCATGACATGTTATGTTTCTGCTATGTTATTACAATGGTGTTAGAAAAATGATATGCTACTTCCCTTCAAACACCCCATTGCCGCTACGAGTCCCATGTCCCAGCAAAATTTCAAACCACAATTACTAACAAACAATAACCCGTTGTGTTAATATAGGGGGACGTCAATCAACTACCTACCTATTCCAAAAAATATCCATTGGTCACGAAACATTTATTCGGAGGCTTGTCGTGGCACAAACATTACGACGAGCAAATGTTTCAAATAAAAAACTCAGACAACTGCCCCTTTAAACACCCCATTGCCACAACGACTACCACGAGTGCACGCAAAAACTCAAACCACAATAACTAATAACCATTGGTCCCGAACCATTTATTCGAAGGCTTGTCATAACACAGACGTTATGACGCGCAATTCGAATGCTAATCGCCATACGAGGGCTTTTCCAAATCCACGCCACTTGCGTCACTCCCTCCCCCCACCCCAGTGATCTGTCATTTTCGGCGTCAGCTGCTGCTGACAGAATTTGCATTTTAAGCGGGGTGAATCTTTTATGCCCCACCAAATAATAAAAATGTTCAAAACTCGAAGCGTTTTCCGAAAATTCGAAAGGTCCCTCTTCTTCGTTTTTGGACACTCGCGTGTTTTCACCCGACTTGAAATATGTCGTCGATAAAAGGACTCTTGAAAGTGATTTCTGAGATGTCTGGTGCTGTGGGGTTCGTCCATGAACTTCCGTAGATAAATAGAGCGTTTTGAGTTAAATATTGCTGTGCATGTGTCTTTGTAGACGTGTATGTAAGTTTGGAAAAGCCTTGGTGGTCTTGAAGTATGGCATGTCATTGTTCGGTGAGCTCAAGTTATTATTTAAGTTAGTCGATTTTAATGTTATTACATTGATTTAATTGCTGTTCCTCTGCAGAAAAACATCCAATCATAGAGAATAAAAAATGTGGGATTCAAAAAAATATTCACAAATATAATTAGATAAGAGAACATTTTGTCATTAAATTCTGATGTCCTATGTATCGTACAAACAAATAGGGAAGGAAACTTTAGTCATATATAAATTCACCTAAAAGACGTGCTGCTATTTTATTTATTATATCTCTGCAGAAAAATATCTAATTAGTGACCAAAATCATACTATTGAAAAAATGCAAGAAAAAAGGCATTCACAAGTACAGAACATAACACTTCATTGAAGCGGATTACTTATTGAATTGAAATCATTAAAAATCACATGAACATCTGAGAAAGATTTGTTCAGTTCAAAATATTATTTGGAGCAAATTTGTTGCATACATTCTTTATAAACTTTTTGAGCATCGTGAGATTTACATGTAGAGTAGTATTATTGCTCTTATCGCACAACACACTCAATGACCTAATAACTACCTACACATCATCATGTAAATTAGCAAAACTAGTAATTCCACTATTGTATAGCAGTTACGAGTTATGCTAATTAGTATGACTATATATTGGTTGAAATGCAGCCATGGATTTTAATTGGAGCCACGAAATGATTTTTATACTTATTAGAATAAAAATGCTTTAGTCTTCGATACTAGCAGCACGAATCTGCAGAATATTGATGAGCTTTAAGTAAGTAACAGAAGTTATATGCTAGTAAAATAATATATATAATAATTGATGAGAAAATAAATCAACGTAAAGCCTGCAGTTCAATTTTGAAGCCCAAAAAGTGGTTTCGCAAGTCGATAAATTATTCAATACAAGCCACGGCTATTTGCTGAACTCGATTACGATCACGAAGCAGATAAGCAATGAAATTAAAATGGCTATTTCCACACAAGAGTTTGTTTACCAAACTTGCTCATCTAGCAAGAGGTAAACTCCTTTTGTTCCAGCATGCAGATGGGGTGATAAATCGAATACATAAACTCTTCACTAGGATGCATTCGATTTGAGATATTTCGCTGACTAACCACTGTACGGAAACACGTCGTGGAGTTTAATTGTATTCAGAGTGCATTCGACCATTCTTACGGAATTACATTGTCACTGTTTACATAGGAGTAACTCGATTTATTATGCATGCAAACGGTGCGGAGCCTGATAAAATAATCATGCGCGAAATGGCGGGGAGGCGCTGATTTTGTGCCAAAACTAAAATATCCGATGTCGCAGAGAAAAGGTCTTGATTGAGTTTCTGATTAAATCGGATCTTTTATTCATCGGGTTATCCTGATATTCTGCGATTCGAATATGCTCCATAAATTCATTTGTCTCGATAGATTCGACCTTCCTCCAGATTTGATGGTTTATTCTATTTTGGAACTTGGAATGAGTGGAATCGTTAGCAGTATTATGCTGCAGGTCCTGAAGATCCAGGGGCTGTTATTACGAATTTCTTTGATGGGGTACCAAATTTGATTGTCTGTTCTAATTTCTGATTTTCAATGAGGAAGTATTTGTAGACGACACGAAACGCGCGCGTTATGAAATGCAGCATTGATGCGCCTTTGTATAAGTAACTGCTAATAAGTAATTAATAACTGTCAATACGTAATTAATAACTGTTAATAAGTGATCAATTACTGTTAATAAGTAAATAATAACTGTTAATAAGTAATTAATAACTGTTAATAAGTAATTAATAACTGTTAATATGTGATCAATAACTGTTAATAAGTAAATAATAATTGTTAATAAGTAATCGATAACTGTTAATAAGTAATCGATAACTGTTAATAAGTAATTGATAACCGTTAATAAGTAATTAATAACTGTTAATAAGTAATTAATAACTGTTAATAAGTAATTAATAACTGTTAAAAGGTAATTAATAACTGTAACTGTTAATAAGTAACTGTATGCTGTTATAAGTAACACAGCTTAAAATTGATAACTGGGAAATAGAGGTTGCGCATGCAATCCTTCTTGTGATAAATCATGGCACTGTTTGGGTTTGTTGGTAATCTAATTTACATCGCTCTCTGATATAGGCCCGGTGCACACATCCGGTTTTTCAACGTGTGGCGCCGCTGCCGCATCGCAAGTGCGGTCTGAGATACATTAGATCGAATGAAGCAGTGCACACATGCCTCCAGCGCAGCTGGGGCGACGCACGTCCAACTTGCGTGCAATTTGTATCGCAGTTCCCTACGGCGCCGCACATGCGTCTTCGATCTGAAGTATCTTGTTTTCATAAACGAATGGAATATACATAATAATTAATAAATGGTTGTATCCAATAACGTCTATTTTGTTTCAAAATATTCTTTTTTTGTACACCAAGTAAGCGAAATAAACACGTTTTCTTCGATAGAATTTGTATCGCAAATGGCGCGAAATGAGTTCGTGCGTCATTCCACGGTTATGTGTGCATAGTTGGGCTTCGGTGCCTCAGTGGAGCCGCACGTTGAAAAACCGGATGTGTGCACCGGGCCTAATACAGCGGGACTATTGCCGATGGTAAAGAAGGACATCCGAGGACTGTACCACGTAATTTTGATCCTACAATCAGATAACGAGGACAACACCTGAGCTGGCACCCTTACTCTCTGAACTTCCACACCCAGCCAAAGTGAGAAGATTTGATACCCCAACCATAAGGATGAAAAAACGTAGTTCTACGTTAAAAGTATTTTGTTTAGCTGTAGACAGTAGTGTAAGTCAACTAGATACGCCGTTGTTTCTTCCTCAAAAACAATAAAATACTAAACATTTTTTTAAAATTATCCTTAATGGGTAGGGGAGAGGAGTCTGTGCTGATTGTACGCATTGCACGTTACAAATGATTTTAGCCAATCACATTAAGAAACCCCTTGAAATTGAAGAGATCGGGCATTAACAGACATTGTTTGACGTTTGGTGATGAAAATCAAGTACGTTACAATGGAAACTGATTATTTTATCTACTTTTATTTTTCTACTATAGAATTTTTATTTTTATTAATAGGTGCTAAGTGGCTTCTGGTATTTTATAAGAACACTACACCACTGACTGCTTTGAAGCTGATCTGGAGCATCACTAAGTATTGTTGAGCTTCCTGTTGCTAATTGCAAATTGAGGGACTCACTAATATAATTAATTTTATTAGTAGTTAGTTGCTATGTAAGGCCAAAGAGACGAATTTGCTTATTGTAGATTCCAAACCACAACGAACATAGAACTTGTTGAAATGCATGCCAGAGAGCTGACCACTCGTCAATAAGTTCGGATTACTAAATAAAGATTTCCTACTATTTTGGCTAATAACAGAACAACTTTCCTTTTGAAACGATCATACAAAGGCTTTTTTGAATGGTATAATTACATAATTTGAAATAATTTGTTACGTTGTGTCACTTATACCAGTCTCTATTGTGTTAGATGAAAGTTTCGACACTTTTCGTTCCATCTTGAAAGGTTGACCATCGCTTTATTTTTCCAAATCTACATGTCTCAAAACATTTTTGGAAGAAATTTATTTTAAAAAATTCAATAATTGGAAATAATTGACGTCGAACTTATGATATTAAACAGTAAATACATCAGAACATTCAAAGATCAGAGATGCTATAGAAAACATCAAAAAATGCGATAAATGACTTAATAGCAATTTTTTTCCTCAGAATCATCTATCAAAGTTTCTATTCTAACGACATTTCGCTTTATACGAAAGAAACTCTACTTCATAGTAATAATGTTACAGTAAACAGATTATTTCAAAGTAAAACATAACTTGCACTGTCTTCATATAATAGCTTGCTATAAACTTATCCTATATCATCTATCAAAGTTTCTATTCTAACGACATTTCGCTTTATACGAAAGAAACTCTACTTCATAGTAATAATGTTACAGTAAACAGATTATTTCAAAGTAAAACATAACTTGCACTGTCTTCATATAATAGCTTGCTATAAACTTATCCTATATCATCTATCAAAGTTTCTATTCTAACGACATTTCGCTTTATACGAAAGAAACTCTACTTCATAGTAATAATGTTACAGTAAACAGATTATTTCAAAGTAAAACATAACTTGCACTGTCTTCATATAATAGCTTGCTATAAACTTATCCTATAATCATCGAAAACTACCACGGGCGATGTACAACTCAAACACAACAAAGTTCGAAGAGTTTTCAAGGAAAAGGTTTTTCTAAGCCTAAGGGATGTCTGCTAATTGGTAGACCAATTGAATGGTGTCGTGAATTAGAGAATTTTGTTTGGGTTCCCTACACGACCGCCCAAGGCACTTGTTAAGATAACTACTAATTAGTCATATTAAAAAAGCAACGGAAGAACTCCCCAGTGTATAATTACTAACATTTTTACCTGAATGGAAGGTCTGGTTAAATGATCGCAATCCTAAATATTTGGTAAACATGATTCTTATTATAAACGACCCGGTTGTTTATGTATCGTTTTGTGTTAAACTGGACAATCAAAGAATCTAAGTATCAGATAAACTTTTTGCAACAGATTTTCTTCTTCGTTATCACCATTATCTTCCGTATTATAACTATCTTCCATATATCACTATTCAACAGATTTTCTTCTTCGTTATCACCATTATCTTCCGTATTATAACTATCTTCCATATATCACTATTCAACAGATTTCCAGTTCGATCTGGGTATCTCCAATCATCAAGGTTATGTGATAGATGACGATAACAGGATTCAATTACGCATCAGTGTTGGATTTTGGTTCACGTGTTAGAGAAGGCTATTAATCGCATTATTAAGCATTAATGGTGATCGCCGTGGATGGTTGCCCTCTATCAACTCGTTATAAGTGCTATAGTTTTCGGCATCGAATGATAAACTAAGTAAGAGAATGATAAACTAACTAAGAGAACGTCAACAATCCCCCTAAACACGACAGTTGTGGAAGCCTTCTGTTTATGTTACCACTAGTTACTTAATTTAACTAATATACTTGCTCAGAATCACTTGACTCGGCAGTCAACTCGAGGAGAAGCTAGACTATAGTCTAGGCTTCCATCTACCAACACGATATAAGTGCTATAGTTTTAGGAATGGAATGATAAACTAATTACCTGAAACCCTCTAAAGACGACTGTTGTGGAAGCCTTCTGTTTATGTTACCGCTAGTAACTTAATTTAACTAATAGACTTATTCAGGATCACTTTACTCGACATCCAACTCGAGAAAGCTAGACTATAGTCTAGGCTTTCATCTACCAACACGATATAAGTGCTATAGTTTTAGGAATGGAATGATAAACTAAGTACCTGAAACCCTTTAAAGACGACAGTTGTGGAAGCCTTCTGTTTATGTTACCGCTAGTTACTTAATTTAACTAATAGACTTATTCAGGATCACTTGACTCGACATCCAACTCGAGAAAGCTAGACTTATAGTCTAGGCTTTCATCTACCAACACGATATAAGTGCTATAGTTTTAGGAATGGAATGATAAACTAAGTACCTGAAACCCCCTAAAGACGACATATGTGGAACCTTTTGTTTACGTTAGCACTAGTTACCTAATTAAACTAACAGAGTTGTTCAAATTCTATTGACTCGACAGCCAACTCGCGGGAAACGAACTATAGTCTAGGCTTCCATCTACCATCACATTATAAGTGCTATAGATAGTTTTAGGTATCGAACAAGATAATCTAAGTACTTGAATCCCCCTAAAGACGACATTCGTGGAAGCCTTTTGCTTACGTTACCACTAGTAACCTGATTTAACTAAAAGACGTTATTGACTCGACTGCCAACCCGAGTGAGCTGGACTATAGTCTAAGCTTACATCTATCAACACTATATAAGTGCTATAGTTTTAGGCATGGAACGATAATCTAAGTACCTGAATCTCCCTAAAGACGACAGTTGTGGAAGTCTTTTGTTTACGTTACCACTAGTTACCTAATTTGACTAATAGACTTATTCAGAATCCCTTGACTAGACAGCCAACTCGATGGAGCTCGACTATAGTCTAGGCTTTCATCTACCAACATGATATAAGTGCTATATAGTTCGGCATCGAACGATAATCTAAATACCTGAATCGCCCTAAAAACAATAGTTGTGGAAGCCTTCTGCTTACGTTACCACTATTTACCTGATTTAACTAAAAGACGTTCAAAATCACTTGTTTCGACAGCCAACTCTAGGGAGCCAGACTATAGTCTAGACTTCCATCTACCAACACTTATAAGTGCTATTGTTTTAGGCATCGAACGAGATAATCTAAGTACCTGAATCCCTAAAGACGACAGTTGTGGAGGACTTTAACTTACGTTACCACTAGTTACCTAATTTAATTAATAGACTTGTTCAGAATCACGTGACTCGACTGACAACTCGAGGGAGCCGGACTATATAGTCCATTTGTAAAATTGTGCAGTCCAAAGGCAACTAAAAATGAGTTGAATTTACAGGACACACTGTCGACGAAAAAATCGTTGTTTTGACATGAATACTCGTGTCTGATATTAGATTGTTGAATGAATGTACACGAAGCTCATAAGAAAAGATTTTTGGAATAAGTACATTCACCAATGAAGAAAATTACATTATATTCAGTAACAAATTGGCAAATCTTTAATTTACATTCTGGATCACTAATTAACCTAAATGTTTTGCAATATGATGGGTATTTTTATAGTAATTAAAACTTTAAGCTATTTTATCTCAAAATGTGATTTATTTTAGCACCTGTTGGATCTCATGAGAGAGCGAATTGTAATTATTCTACATATGAATAATTGTGCTAAATAATTTGCTAACAAAATTATTAAGTAGGTAGTTGGAATAACATCGCTTTGGAGCAAAAAAAATTGTGCTACTCAAATGTATTACGTTTTTGAGCAGGTGGAATTTTTTGAAATTGTAGTTTTGAAGAGTCTCAATCTTTGTTTTAACGCAGCATACCACTTTTTTTATATAGCTACCATAACGCTGAAACTAAATTGTATCTATTTCTAATAAAGTAAGAGCAACAGATTTACAAAATTAAGATAATGTTATTTTAGAATTTTTTTTAAGAACATTTCTCACAAGGAACATCTTTTGGGAAAATTATATTTATCCAAAAAGCTAATTTCATCGAAAAATCCCGGAAATTTAACAAATACCATTTTTTTTAAAACCCGGAGATGTTTGAATAAGATACTATCTACCCCCATCCAAAAGTTGTCACATGTCGGTAAAATTCAAAACAGAAAAAGAATCTTTAGATGGAAGCTTAAGAATATAAAAGAACAATTTTCCGACGAACCTGACGCGAAAACAGAAGCTTTTCGTCTCTCCCCGACCAAAGAATAACAATTTTCGGAACAAAAATAAAATCCAGACTTCTCCCTAAATCCTGATAAGATACATTTCCTGCATGAAACGGAATATTCTAACCGAAGAGGAAGAAAAAAGGAATCTTTGTTTTTTCTCCTTCCACTCGAACGCTTCCTATCTCGCGACGAAAACTTAACACGAACTTATAAAAGAAGGGCGCGTTCACAAAACAGGAAAGCTCGGCGAGTTTTTCCTTCCGAGGAGACAGGTGAAACTATAAAAAGGAAGGAACGGCGACACACAAAAAACGCTCATGGAGGTTACACGAAAAAAAAGTCTTTATTTATCACCACGCGCGTGGCAACACGAAGCGTCCTTCTGTGATCGATGAGCCAATGGAACGGAGATAGGGAAAAATGCAAAATACATTCCCCAAAATGATTTTCTTTCCCTATAGAAGGGAGAAAAAATAATACTTGAGCTTAAGAATAACCGTTATCGAACCGGAAGTATATCGCACTTTTTCTTACCGTTAAACGCGTATTGATTTTGTCATTTCTATCACTCTTATCAGGTGCGAAATTTTACGGAGCCCTGAGCTTTTAGTACCTCGATGGGGATTTTGAGCATAAATCTGAGTCCTCTCCCCTTTTTTTAGGGAATAATGAAGGGTGGATAGGGATAATGGAGTAATAAAGATTTGGAGTATAACGAGGAGATTTGAATCTTGAGATTTTCAGTATGGCGCGGTGCAGGTGATACACGAGTAAACTGTCAAGGTGCAAACGATCTTTTTTTTGTTCTGTTCTCGAAACATTACTAGAGGAGGGAGATTTTTTTTTTTTTTTTGAGGTCGTTGTGTGTGTGTCATTTTTATTTGAAAAGAGGTGTTAATGGAACGAAGTAAATCTATTCTCTATTGGCCCTAAGTGATATTCAATTCATTTTCGATGCTGTTTGGGTAGCTTCTTTCTGGAAATAAAGTAATCTGATTGAAGTTTAATTGTTCTCCATTCATCGTTAAGACGATAACACTATTATTTTACAAGATTTACGGATTCGCTGATATCCATTGGTGAATAAACATGCTTACAACTTATAATTAAGATGTATCTATAAAGTGATGAAACCTGATTATATTATGAAAAGTGTCAACTTAAAAGAAAGATTGACTAATCTGGTAATCGTGGGGAATATAATTAATAGAATTCAGCATAATTTTAATTCCAAACTTTCGAAAAATTTAAAATAACAGGGCCTTTTTTGTCGAAATAACTCGTGATTTCTTTCATTGGATAGTTTCCCATTCGATTTCAATTCTAAGGAAACGAATGCCTTGATAGTTTTGAAATACATTTTGTAATAAAAGAAAGCGGCAAAAATGTCGAATGAGCCCCTAACGGTCGGTTGTATTTTGCTTATAGCCGTTGTTTCCTTTCTATCCAATAACGTAGTTCAAACCAATAACTTAGAGTTCAGTGTTAATGAACGATATTTTGAAATTTTATGCAGGGGACCTGACGAAAAAAAGATGGATTAATCTTGATTGATTTACCAAAAAGTAAGTTACTTACCTTTTCAGCTCCCAAGTGGGTTTTAAAAAAAAATTTGAAACGATTTACTTATGATGCTTTGTAACAAAAAAGTAGCACTGAAAATTATTTATAAGGGTACTATCTGAAATCCCTTATGAACCCAGCTGTCAAAAGGTTAAAACTAAAAGGCTGAAATGAAATAATCCTCACACAGTTTCAATTCTTTCCCCATCCATAAGTAGGGTTGCCAACTTTTTCTGAGACAATTCCGGGACATATTGCCCCTAACCGAAATATATATATATATACAATATTCTCCACTCGGAGAAATCACTTAATATAACGTACCTAGTTTTCCAAGAAAATTTCTTTCTTCTACAAAACATTTGTTACAAATAATAATAGTTTAATAAGCATAATAATATAAATAACAAATAATAACAATAATAAATATATTTTTTAATTTTAATTAGTATACGAGCTTGACGTGGTCCTCTCATATCCATGGTAATAATAATAAATCTAAACCTAACCTCCTGTTTCATTGAAACTATTAAAAAATAAAAAGGGTAGTGTTTGTATATACAAAATAGAGATACTGTTCGTGTTTAGTTATACAGAACCGAGAGTGTTCCGAATTCTATTTTAAGAAATTCGAATATGAAAATTTGTGTTCGTCTCCAGCCCCAATTTAAAGAATAAAATTCAAATAAAGTATAATCGAATTGAAAGGCAACTCATGCCATTTCTTCACGATGGTCCCGCTCCGAACAGACTGACATTTATAGTATTGTCTTTGGATAGTAGTGGGGGAACGGACGTTCAATGGATGGACACGAAATCATGTGCAATAGAAACAACTATTTGGAATGTATGTGATATTGGGGTCGATAGCTTTCTCGGAACTACCGGGGCAATTTGACATTCAACAGGGATTCTGGATAGCAACTTAAATTCCCGAACGATCCCGGCCAATCCGGGGCAGTTGGCAACCCTATCCATAAGGCACATTTGTTGAAAATCATTTTCATGAGAGAGATTTTCAGTGTTAGTAAACAAACCAGACGGTCTTCAAGGATTTTACTTCTGATGTCCAAATGCTCTCGTATGATACGTATCGGGGTTTCGTTACCTGGTTGTTATCTCAAAGTCCTTAACAAAACTCACCAGATCTGAATGGACGAGATATCTCGTCATTAGAAGAAACCTGACCTGATCTTGATCTCGTCATCACCAAAATTCGACAGTATCTTGGTGACGAGGTATTTCGTCGAAACCACCCTGGAGGCTTAAAACTCGGATTATCGCCTTTTGGCGACGTTTGGCATTTAATTGAATCGGTGTTGACCCCCCCCAATCGACTATCACATAATACAGGGTGATTATACTGTCATGGGACAAACTTGGAAGGGTGGTACGGCTTACTAAGACATACATTTTTCGTACAGGAATGTAGGGTCGGAAGTGACACGTGTAGGCACGAACACAAAAAATGAGACATTGGCAGAAAAACGTTGTTTATATACAGCATCCTTGTAATGTGCTTCTTTGCAGCAAGGTTTACAATAAATGCTCAAAATAGCAAACCACCAACAGTGATACATGCTTGGTAGCGTCGAAGGAGTGATTGAAGAGCAGTTCCAAAGATACATTTCGCTCAAGCTTGCAGCCGCAATGGATAGTCGAGCAAAGAGGTCTTCAATTGAGTCAATTGGAGTCCCGTAAACGATGGTCTTCAAATGCCCCCATAAGAAGTAATCAATGTTCTATAAATCTGGCTATCGGGGTGGTCAACGGACTGGTCCACCACAATCAATCAGCGCCAATGTTCATGTCTCATTGTTTGTGCCTCCACGTGTGACTTCCTACCATGCACATTCCTATACAAAAAATGGATGTTTTCGTAAGCTGTACCACCCCTTCAAGTTTGTCCCATGATCGTAGAATTACTCTGTATATTTCTTTGGACTTTATTTGGAGTTTTAACAGGCGTAATACTGAAATCGTATTCAAGAAGTAAAGCAAGTGACGTCATGTTCAGAATGCATACAGGAAATACATGTCGTCATTGAAGCAATGTATCCGCCTATACCATCGGGTTACTGCAAAAGTAATATAACTCTATTTTTTTCTTTTTTGAGTTAAGTACACTTTCACGCATAATTGTGCGCAGTACGTTCTACGAAAACACGATAGCTATTGTTTTATCCTACCAACTGTGAACTCTACTTAAAACTTATTAAATAATGCGCAGCAGAAATACGCTCTATAACAAAAAAAAATCGACGCACCAAGAAGTAGTTGTGCCGGGATCGAACCACTTGAAACGGCGCTGACTGGGGACGTATAGTCTTTAGTGACGAGTCCCGTTTCCAACTGTGTCCTGACGACAACCGCTGACGAGTCTGGAGACGTCCAGGGCAGCGTGGTGATCCTGCCCTTACTATCGCACGACACACATGCCCACAACAGAGCGTTATGGTCTGGGGTTACATCTCCTTTGATAGCCCTTTGGTAGTCATTTCTGGCACACGTACAGCACATTGGTACGCCGACGACATTCTACGACCGGTTCTGTTATTGTTCCTTTTGCGACACCCTGGACTTACTTTTCAACAAGATAATGCCCGGCCGCACACGGCACGTGTTGCTATGAGGCGTCTTCAAGCTTTCCCAACACTTCCTTGGCCAACTAGGTCTCCTGATCTCTCTCCCATTAAACATATTTCGGACGTTATGGGAAGGCGATTGTAACCATCCCGGAATGTTAACCATTTAGCCCGACAGTTGGAGACAATTTGGCAAGAAATTCTACAGGACAACAATAGGACAATTTTTTCAGTCTATGCCACTCCGGGTGACAGCTTGCATCCAGGGCCAGAGGTGGACCAACGCATTATTGACTTCCTCTCTTTGTGTAACGGTCAAACTCTGAAATAAGTTGTTGTTGTATGTTCTTCTGGGATGCATATGAAAGCAAGGGATGAACAGAAACATTCAAGACAAGTTCAGAAGAAGAATATTTTTTTAAACAACCGATGATCCCAGCAAAGAACAGAAGGGGTGTGCTGCTTTCCTTTCAAGACGGGAATCCATTCCACTCGAAAGTCCTACTTCTTTTTCCCAATTTTACATCCATGCCTTATCCGGGACTCGAACCCGGGCCTACTCGGTGACAACCGAGGATTATAACCACCATGCTGGCTGGGCGGCTCTGAAATAAGTAATTCAATTATTCTGAAATTTCAATCGTTTGTTATTCTATGCATGTTTTTCACATCCACCAATTTTTATCGCAATCGGACAACTCCTTCTTGGTGCGTCGATTTTGTTTCGTTATAGCGTGTAGTTCTACAGTACCTTACTATATGCGTAAAAGCGTTCTTAACTGAAGGATATCAAAATTGAAGCGTCCTGTTTTTGCAGATACTCGGTGACATACAACTCGACAGGAAATGCCTTTCATTGCAATTCACATGCTCGAGAACCGCTTGCAAGCTTCCTCAGCATCATCAATTCGGAACCCTTTCACGTCGTTGCAAATATTTCCTTGGATTGCTATCCATCTCAAACAATTCCACCTCCCGCATTCCAAAGACGCCCTGTTACCTTTCTTTAATTAGTTCATTGTTGATACTTCTCGGGATATACAGCCTTATCTCCCTCTCCTCTGAACGAAAATTTGTGAACCCGCTCGGCGTTCGAGGCTGGCAATGGAATTTGTTTTCGCGGGACTTTTGTTCTGGGTTTGGAAACCTGCCAGACGTCCAGCACCCTTTTCCTTGTTCCGAAATTTCGGTCCAAGTGAAAGCAATTCAAAACATCGAAAGGAAAGCAATCTAACTGGGAGAATGTGTCAAGAATTGCGTTCCTTTAATGACGGGTAATTGCACTTTTCCTCTTCAGCTTCTAACGCTCAGCTGGTCATACAAATGATGGATGGAACATTCCGAATGCTGAATGTTTTTATCCCTGGAAATGGCTCATGAGGGACTTAACAATCCTTTTAGAGCTTCTCTTAATGCTCAAGGGAGTCGGTACGAAGATTAAGTATATATACTGCTACTTACTTCCGTAATTGAAAAGTTTTACAGAAGAAATAAGTGACGCTCAAAAGAAGTCTAGAAAAATAGTGTTAGTGATGGCTATTCGAAAGAGATCAGAAAACATTTACTTAAATCCATTACTTGAACAGTTTTTTGCAAGGTACATTTATTTGTAGAGATGGACAAAATTATAATTTTACCATAACAGTATTAAGTGTTATTCCGAATGCTCAATGTTTTATAGCTGAAATGGCTCATGAGGGACTTAACAATCCTTTTAGAGCTTCACTTAATGCTCAAGGGAGTCGGTACGAAGATTAAGTATATATACTGCTACTTACTTCCGTAATTGAAAAGTTTTACAGAAGAAATAAGTGACGCTCAAAAGAAGTCTAGAAAAATAGTGTTAGTGATGGCTATTCGAAAGAGATCAGAAAACATTTACTTAAATCCATTACTTGAACAGTTTTTTGCAAGGTACATTTATTTGTAGAGATGGACAAAATTATAATTTTACCATAACAGTATTAAGTGTTATTCCGAATGCTCAATGTTTTTATAGCTGAAATGGCTCATGAGGGACTTAACAATCCTTTTAGAGCTTCACTTAATGCTCAAGGAAGTCGGTACAAAGATTAAGTATATATAATGCTACTTACTTCCGTAATTGAAAAGTTTTACAGAAGAAATAAGTGACGCTCAAAAGAAATTTAAAAAATAGTGTTATTGATGGCTATCCAAAAGAAATCAGAAAATATTTACTTAAATCCATTACTTGAACAGTTTTTAGCAAGGTACATTTATTTGTAAAGATGGACAAAATTATTATTTTATGATATCAGTATTAAGTGTTATTCCCAATTTACGATACCTGTTATAATTTACAACCGATATAACAGTCTTGTTTCAGTTAACTACTAACACTGAGTCAGCAACAAGATTTAACGGCTATCATTAACCTTTTGAAATTGATATTAGTGGTTGTTTTCAACAGATGTTAACAGTTTAGATTTCTCATTTAGTAATTTGTAAAATTTCTTAATGGAACACATCGCTGCACGAATTCGGAACTATGACAAAACAAAATTGTTTATTTTTGGGTCCCTCTACCAATCTTTACAACTTGGCCAGATATTTTCGAAAAAATCTTTATAATATCGACTTATTAGGTAAAATGAATAATTAGAGCTACAATGTATACCTTCCTGATAACGTTCATTGAACACCAAAAGAATTATCTTTCTGGTGAGGCTCTCGAGAGAAGGAATATGACCTTGAGGGAGTCCATTTGTAGAAAATTGGTGAACTCGCCAGCGGAATGGACTTCCTTGTGTGTTTATCACCATAGATGATTATTTGTTTTGCTAACTCATAATGTCTGTCATCATTTGTGGTAATAAGCGGTAAATATGAAGCCACAAATCACGCTTAAGACGCCAATCATGGGAATGCATTATTTATCTTAATCTGCCTCTAATCCACAGAGTAAACTCCTTCAATATCACGCGACTCAAAAACCAATTCGCCAGAGTCGGATTTTCATCGACATTCTGTGACCTTCACACAATAGCTATGTAAACAAAAAGGTATTTCAGAAAGGTAACAGAAAGGTACTAGCCTTCACCAAGTTAATGGTTTAACATTGTCCTGAATCGTGATGTCAACAACGAATTTGGCAAGTCCGTATCCTCAAATTGATTGATTCACACACATAAATCCAATCTGCAAACCTTGTCTTCCCTACATGACTTTGAATCAGTTTTAGACTTCTTGACCAATACAATATTTTCCTGAATTCCTCCAACCATAGTTGTTTAGTCATATGTGTTGTGGGGCTCAAGACTAGCTCATGGAGCGCATGAACATCGTCTTTCGAGTAGTTGAGAAATGTCCTGTAATATCGAATAAGAATTGTCCTGGGCAATGTTTATTTCTCCAACCACTATCTTGCCAATCTTAAATCGCCAAAGCATAGAGCTATTTTTTTTAATTTGATTTGATTCCCGTAATTTTCGGTATGCTTCAATTCATTCATGCTCTTCGGATGGCAAATGAATTTCCTTAAAAATGGCTCTATTCCTTGGAGATTCAAGATTAGCGTTAGCATTTGGCGAAAGATTATTGCCCAGGACAATTCTCATTCGATACTGTCGATTTCTCAACCTCTCTAGCTTGCTGCGTTTCATGAGCTAGTGTGGAAAAGCAATGCTACACTATTTAGAAATCTCGCGCAAAGGGTTAATGTATGTGTACTAGTGATCAAAAAGTACCCGTAATGCACGTTTTTTCCAATCCTTAAAAGTCGTTTTTGTGAAACCTCTTGAGTGTACGAATCGAATTTTCTTTTATTGCATCAATGGACTCAAAACGGTGACCACGAAGAGGAAGTTTCACCCGTGGAAATAAAAAAAAAGTCACAAGGTGCCATAACAGGTGAATACGGAGCTTGTAAAGCCGTATTTGTAGAATGCTTCGTCAAAAAATCACGAATAATGGCATTGTGAGAAGGTGCATTATCGCAATGCAAAATCCATGACTTATCTCGCCACAATTCAGGTCATTTTCGACTTGCCGTTTCGACGAATGATATAAGAACTCGTTCAATGTATCTTATTGTTAAACGACGATCACTAAGCACCCATTCTCTGACCTGATTGACATGTTTATCATTAATCGAAGTGGATGGTCCACCAGATCGCGAATCATCTACGACGTATTCTCTACCTTCTTTAAATGTTTTATACCAATTTAAATACTATTGTTTTTGATAAACAGTAGTATGAAAAAAGCTTTCAGCAACATTTCAAACGTGTATGTAGCAGAAATTCTATTGAGGAAACAAAATTCAATGAATGTTTTTTGCTCAGTTACACTCGATATTTTGGAAAATCAACGAAGCGAAAATTATTCTCTCATTAAAAACAAATTTATATTCAGACGATAAAATTAAATAATTGGATTGTTGTCACATATTTCTATAAGTCGTAAAAATATTTGATAAAGGTTTGTAGACTATATCTACTATATATGTATTTTAAAGCAAGCATTCCGGATACGAAGCGAAAATTCTTATCTTATTAAAAACAAATTTATTTTCAGACGATAAAATTAAATAATTTGACTGTTGCCACGTGTTTCTATAAGTCGTAAAAATATTTGATAAAACTTTGCAGACGATATTTGCTATATATGTATTTTAAAGTAAGCATTCCGGATACGAAGCAAAAATTCTTATCTTATTAAAAACAAATTTATTTCCAGACGATAAAATTAAATAATTTTACTGTTGCCACATGTTTCTATAAGTCGTAAAATTATTCGATAAAAGTTTGCAGACTATATCTACTATATTTATATACTTTAAAGTAAGCATTCTGGATAATTTTTGTTCACACTAGTACATCTTCAAATACTCTACGATGACACAAACTCGCCCACTACTTTTCAATCCACAGATCACGACATTCTGGCCGTTCAATCCCAGAGTAAGTAACTCTCGAGAGTTAGTAAGGCCACCCACAGGTCACTCACATCGGGATTAAAAGCTGATCAGCCCAACAACAAATGAAGCGATTGGCCCATTCCAACCCAACGGCTGCGATTTTAATCAAAATATATTACCATCCCAAATATGCCTAATCACACCATGAAGGTTGAACAAATCGATGCTTAACCTTGCAGCGGAGAGAGTTATCCAGGGCTCCAAACACTCGGCAGCGAAGTCTCTGAGTGAAAATTTAATTAAAGGGGGACCTTCATCCCCATCGTCCGTCGATAACTTGTGCAAAGAGGGGGGCTTCCGCGCACCTTGTCCGGCATTGGAAAACAGAGGAAATGTTCTTCCCTCATACATAATTGAAAGGCCGCGTCTAATGTGGTGGATGCGATGGTAAATGGGGGGTTCCTGCTCAATAGCGTTCGTCATGAGTGGAGGACAGATGTAAACGTTGATGGAAATGCCATCGATCTCGCCGGGTTCTCGACGCGGGTACAAGCTGGCGATTGTAGCAATTTTACGATACAGTGGAGGACATGAGTTGCGTGGCTTGTTTTTAAATGGGGATGCGCTCGTGTACAGGCTCTGCACCTGGGAATTGAAATGTAGATGTCTGGAGTCTCTACTGTCGTTATTATCGAGTCTCATTGCACACGGACTGTATATCTCGTTGATCCACCGACTGTTTGTCGTCGTGGATCAACGAGAATTTCTTTCTTCAGTAGCTCGATGGACCAGAGTGGAAAAAGTAATTAATAAGTATTATTTTGAAAATAAAGAAGAAAATTAAATGAAATTAATGAAGTTAATCGAAGAAATTAATGGTTTGGGTATTGTAGCGCAAGGACCATATTTTGGCAAAACTGCCATAGAGACTGAATGACAGTACATTTATGGTAGATATATTTCGGCAAAATTTCATACAAAAACAATTCTTACGCCATAAAAATCAATGCAACGAACTAACCGACTTTACAAAACTGTGAAAAATAAAACATATATTCTTGCAACAGATTATAAGATACTCTACAATATTGGACTGGACAGCAAGATGTGATGGTATAAAGGAAATAATACATGCTTTAATTGGGGGATGGTCCCCCACTTTCTGCAATTACACTAGCAACCCTTCTGGGCATACTTTCAACAAGGTTTTGAAACACAGCTATAGGTATGTATGTCCATTCCTGCTGCAAGAATGTCACCAGGTCAGCTGTAGATTTCGGACTTGGTTCCCTGGTCCGTAAGCGTCGTTCTAACTCGTTCCACAAATGTCCGGGACTCTGAGCAAGCCAGAGAAGACGTTTTACATCCATATCTTGATATCACTGCTTGACAGAGGCTGCAATGTGACATGGAGCGTTGTCGTCGTGGATGTAACATTCGTCCATTCCATAAAATTGCCAAAGCGTAGGAAGAACCTGATTGTCCAAAATGTTTGTGTAGGCGTCGGTGTTCAATTAACCAGGAAAAACATGCAAAGGTCCCGGACCATACCTCGAAAACACCCCCAAACAAGTAGTCGGATTTTATGCAGATCCGTTTTCGTCGGGTCCAGTATTGTAGGGTAGTGAACGTTAATAAATCAATAAAATCACCAAATAAACATCTCCATAAAGATAGCTGATACTTTTATTTCTAAAAATTTATTGACGCCATTCCTTGCATTAAAGACAATAAAAATGGATACGCTTTACAAATCGTCAATTTGTTGGATACAAAAGACAATCTTCACTGTGCATCACGCAATAAAAACGCTCCAAACAGGAAGAAAACTATTCGAAATGGTTCGAATATTCCAAATTCGAGCCTTTAAAATCTTTTCCTTTAAAAACCACTCGCATGCAAATTATTTATGGCCCATTTAAATTCGTCTCAGTTTACTCATTGATTACCTCCGAAAGCAAAAGAAATAGACGTCTTTTCCGAAAAGAAAAGGAGAAAGTATCATTTATCTAAGATAACCGTTCATTTAAGATCTCAAGGCGAAGGTATCTTATTGCGTATTTCCGCTTCTGTAATTTACGATAAAACTTCCACGATAAATAAAAACCCCCGCCGCTTAGAAACTCAAAAATAAATTACCAGTTTCAGCTGCGTGGAACCTTTCATTCTAATCTTATTTTCGATTTCGTTCGTTCCTTTTTGTGTGTTCTTTTTTTATTAATTGAATTCTCTATCACGTACAGGGCTTCGCATTTCTCAGCGTTTGATAAATCCGAATCAAATAACAAATAAGAGAGTATTTAAATCGTTTTGTATATTTATATTGGAGTAGAAGTCTTTGGGGAGTTTAAGTGGTTTCATTTCTGGTATATCCAATTCATCACTTAAGTTGTAAATCATAGTGACATTTGGGAGTCATCGATTTTACAATTTGTCACAGAACGAACAGTGCTTGGGACGCGCAGACGATAAAATATAAATATATGCATTTTTTTTTTGGAGTAGTCTTTTGATCGGCTATGGGACATTTTTCATAAATGATAGATGATTCAAACGATTCTCCACCTCATTTACATTCTAAAAAGAAAAAAATTCGAATGAATTTTCCACCCAGTGAACTGTAGAACTCGTAAACTGTACTCATAAGTAACACAAATTTTGAATATTGTGTGCAATGATACAAGAATTACTAAGGATGCATGTAGTAGAGGGTTTTTTCTGTCAATCATAAAGGTTGGTGACAGTAGTGTTTCTACGGTTTCTGGGTTTTTTTTTTTTTTTTTTGTAATGAAAGTCTCTCATAAGCAAAATCTATAGTATGAAAACGATTCAAAAAGTATTGTGTTCATTTTGTAACAAGATATCGCCTGAGAATAATATCGTAACTTTTTGAATTTTGATGACATAAAAGCACAAATATAAATAACAATATAGGTTTTACAGGATATATAAAACTACTAGCAGAATTACCCGAATCCAACAACAACGCTGAGTATTTAAATCGTCAAACTGCCATTACCCGGGTTTAATTGGTTAAATGTTGTTTAAAAGTGATCAGACAAATAAATTTTCTTTCATAGAAAAATGAAAACATCATTTAAGTGTACGAAAATAATTTTCTAGCATCGTTTTTACTTTTTCATAGCTTCTACAACTTACTTCGGACGCATACATGACATATCCATATATGTATAATGTAAGCCTACCCGTTTTAATTTTACGTAACCTACCTTATTTTAAAATAATTTTATTTTATTTTTACAAAAATAAGAAATTACACATTAGTTAAGAAGGTTTTGTTAAGTATATTTTATTTATTTTAATAAAACAGAATTCTATACATATACAATACATTACCTATTCAATCAGATTTAAGGAAAGTTGGTCGAAACATACATATACCGCCAAGAAATTACCCATATGATTAGTCATATTTAAAAAAAACTAAAATTATACATTAAAATTTAACCTCCAAATAATATATCTGCGATATGTGAAACAGTGAAACAATTAAATGCAAACAGAAACACAATTCCGATCACTGAAAAAATGTAGAATTATGAGAAATGGAAGAATGAGCAAACGTGTCGGATTTCGACTTCCTGAGTATATCCTGAAATAGATCTATTCGAAACAAGACGTTTGAAAAAATATTGAAAAAGACAGTATAGAACTTTCTAACAATAAGAACATATTATAAAACTTAAAAATGCTCAAATATAACCCGAACATTTCGCTGTCTTTACTCAAATAAACCAACACGGAAAACTGAATCAGATTTATGAAATAAAACACAAAATTCTGGAGCTACCAGATACTAAATAGCAAAATTACGCTTTTGTGATCAATGAATTAATCGCGTTCCATTATAAATGTAATTTATGCAAAATTAGATATATTACAAATATTCTTTTTTCATTAATCACATATTGATAAATTACTTTTTTGCGAAGAAATAAAAAATAGGTTCTAACATATGTATTTAAATTGAATTAGTTTAGAACAAAATTGTTTTATGAGCAATACTGGTAAAACAGTGTTTTTAAAAAACTTTTTTTACCATCAATACCGGAAAAAAAAATCAAATGAGTATCATCAATGTTTTTCTTATGGTAATTTCGAATAGTTTTTAGCCCATCTGCACACTTAGAATAAATAGAACGGGGGTTAATATGTAACCTACGTTACCCGCAGGGCTTTATCGTATAAGTGTTCCAAGTTTGGTCAAACGGTATAGATTTGCATTAAGAACACATATCGCACCACGGCAAGAAAAGTGACACAACTCAAAATTGCAGAATTTGAGAAACATTAACTTAAAGGATACTATAAAACTAATATTGAAATAGTATAAGCTTCTCTTTTAAATTTTAGGTAAGTATTTATGGTGGTAACTTCTATTATATTCAATAGAATAGTAATATAACATGCTGGAGCATCTCATACATATTTTCAGTGACATATCATCAAAATTTTTATTTTTTGACGTGTCGCTTTTCTTGCCGAGGTGCGATATGTTGATAGACGCCCAACTCTGCTTTATATATAGATAACTTACTACATGAGCGTCATTTTCTAAATGCAGAGCGATCTAAATGCAGATGGCGTTAGTGTTACTACGTCAGAACAATGCCTCCTGCATGTATTATGAATGGGATGTCACTTGTCTTGTTTTCGAAGATTATAATTCAATAAAAATTCCAAAGAATGAAATTTGAAGATATATATGGATAATTTATTGCGGGCCAAAGCCAATTAGAATAATTTTCAAGCGTCACCAAAATGGCCATGAACTACATTTTGAGGTAACTGATATGTATCATGCTAGAGCATTTAGGAAGTTGAAGTAAAAGTGTCTATCCGTCTGGTTTATTTGCTTGCACTGAAAATTCCTCTTATATTCGAGGTATTTTACAAAGTAATGTTTGAAAGCAGACATTACGTGACTTGTGTAATTTCATAAAATCAATGATTCGATTTTCGATTAAGTTTCGAGTTTTCAGGTCGACGTTGCAGCTAAACATATCGCTTGGCAGTCTTCCAGATCATCCAAAGTGACCACCTGTTATTTTATTTCACTTTTACTTATTTATGGGTTAATGCACTCAACGTAGATTGATTGATACCTGTGGTTAGCCTACTTTCCTCTCTTTGTGATTAAATTGGAAGCTATATAGTGAGGAATTAATTATGAGAGTAGTTATATATTAAGCAAAAGTATTTTTTCTCTTTGGGTCTCTGATGGATAACGGTATAGAAAACTTGGTGTGACCATTTCCGGCATATTTCATGTGACTTTTTTTGGATACCATCAGAATATTAACTACTTTATATGTTATTTATGTTACGATATTTCACAAAATGAAACTTTAGTGTAGGATTATTTTGTAACGTATCTGAAGCGAGACACTGGAATAAGAAATTTAAAATATTTGCTTACATTTTTAAGAGAACCTACCAGTGATAAACTATAAACTTAACTCTACAAACGTAAATTATTGAACTAGTTGAATCTGATTACGTGTTAGGAATTTTTAATGTTCATGAGGAATGTGAAGTTATGCTTGTTCTTAGATTCTCTTTGGCGATAGGAAAACAGGAAAGCAATTTATTATTAACTAGCAAAATACCCGACCTTACTCGGTTTGAATTGGTTTACTTTAGATTGAAGAGATGATCAAACTATATAATGACCAATGTATTTCGTAGAATAAAATAATATTTTAACACTCTTTCGCCATCTTTATAATTTCTACAACTTACTCTGGACACAAATCCTACGCATGCATATCCATTCATGTAATACATTTCACATACATCGCTGTATGACAAGGCTTTGCTGTATGACAAGGCTACAAAATGATGAACAGTGACACTACTACAAAAGACGATTTTAATGGAGATTTGGAATTCCCTATTTTAAGTTCAACTCAATTAATAAAAATGACAATAAATGGCGAGTGTTCTCGCATTCGTCAACAAAACAATATTTTTTACTTGTGGCATCAGGCATGCGACATTGAGGAATTGCGCCATCTTCTCCTGTCATTATGACGAAGAATTTTTTAATGTCTGAAAAGTTCTAATTCGGATTTTTTAAACATTATTATTCTTTCAATAACGGAATAATTACACTTAAAATTTGCTTTATTCTGACTTACCTGCTACTTTTAGTCGAATACTTTGTGGTTGCGTTGCGTGTGATGGACAGGAAATACAATTTATTGAAATAATAAATATTTAAAACAGAAAACATAAAAGAAAACAGCAAAATATAATAAATAAAGCTGTCGGGAAAACAGTTGTTCCGATGATATTAATTCGTGATTCTTTTTTTATCTCTTGATCTTGCACAGTTGCCACTTACAACTAAAAAGTGCACTAAATTTAGAAAGGCGAAATTATTTCAGAGCGAAAGAAACAAAAAATATCACTACACGTGATCCACCAACCCGAATTTCTGTTTCATTCCCGTTCGTTGAACCATATCGTCTGTCCCAAGTATTCGGAAATCGTTTACATTGCTCAAAGAACAAAAATAAGACTTGAAATGAATGAAGTATCAGAGCTAATATTCCATTAAAAAATAATTTTTGGAAAAATAATTGCTTTTTCAGCAGTACTGGTAAAGCAATCCAAGTAATCGTAACAATCAATATCCATTACAGTTTTTCCAAAGCTACCAAATTATGGTTGTTTTAATTATATTTACTCAGCTGTTTTAGCATGAAACTTATCTAAATATAACAATAAATAAATGTTTAATATTTCATTCACTAAACTATTAGATAATGTATAAAATAAAGCACATAGCAATAATATATCAGTAACTAAATTAATAAGATGCTTATACAAACACACAAACACAAAATAAAACATAGAACGGAAATACGGACAGACAGACTTACGCAACCAAGTTCAGTCACTAAATGTAGATAAGTACTCACAGTATGCAAAGTTTCATGAAAATATGTTATAAGGCATACCCATACAGACAAACACCAAACGCTCAAGAGACCGATTTTGCATCAGAAGGGTCCAAAACGAATAGAAAACTTGAAATGAGTCGAAAATATTTGATGTACAAACAAACACTCCATTCTTATTTATATAGATATTCGGTTGTCAAATTTCAAGAATAATTTCATACTAACATTTTGTTTGGTTCCATGTTTTTATCTCATTTTCATTTCTACATAGCAAAAGAACATCAGTTTTCAAAACATCTATCAAGTATGTATTTTAAGTAAATAAGTATCGTCTGATAAAACAGATTAGAATTTTTAATTTTTGAATAAATGCGGCTGCTAAAATATATTTTTGGCATTTTACTGGCAACAGTTACAGTCACTTAGTTTGCTCAATGGAAACTGAAGTCCTTTCTCATTAGGATTCTTCTTAGGCAATTATTTTTCTTATTTCAATTTAATGAACTATTATATGAACTACAATTAACGATATAAGAAAAAGGCACAGTAAATTATTTTGAGATATTTTTCATAACCCTCTCGTTGTTGTCTCAACGATATTTCTTGCCATTCGAAAAACTAACCAGATAGCAATGGACGAGATATCTCGTCATTAAAAAACTTGCCAAGATCTTGATCTCGTCATCGTCAAAAAACGTCGTTATTTTCACCATTTGGAATTAATTTGGAATTCTTGATGACAATGTATCTCACAATTAGCGCAATTGGTCAGATCTTAATGAATGAGATAGCTCATCGAAACCACATAAAGGGTTAAACTCTCTATCTCTCTATTCATATCATTTCACAGAATTCATTAATATCCTGAAAGTCACAACGTTATGGAAACAAAGTTTGGAAAATTTCCTTTCAACCGACTCTCAGAATATGACAGCAAGCTTCAAATTAATCGCCGACGAAGGCGATGACAGAACGAGTGATTAATGTATCCCTAGTCTTGCTCTATACTGAATGTATAGTAATAGGAGTGGGTACTTAGCGAGGTGTTTAAGGATTATTTTACAGCTTTCGTAAAACACTGCTAAGTTTATGTATGTATTCAAATTAAGTATATTGGGACAACGAGAAAAGATAGAAGATTGTGGGAAAAAATAGTATTCAAGAGAGGCAAAATTTGGAAATAAGAGGATTTACATTTTTAAAGCGCCGACCGAATTTATTTATCGTTTCTGCTGTTTTTATAAAGCCTACGAGTAATAATTTAAGTTTATGCTCTTAAATATATGGAAGATACAAGCGTTAAATAACACTTTGTAAATTTAGGTTGATATACATTCCCGAGTGAATTAAATTTGTGAAAATAGATTTGTTAAAAGAAAAGGTGTAATGTGTCTCAAACAGCACAAGTTGAATCCACAAAGACAAAACTTTTTTCAACAAAGTAGTTTCAAACAAAGTAATTTGTTAAAATGGTAAAATAAATCGAATGTCATTTAGAAGTAGCTTAATTGCATTTAAGGGGACTGAAATTTCAAAACAAATTTCTGAAGTTATGATTCGATCGTTATGAAAGTTTCACAGATTGTTTGTTTTCCCCTAAAAAGTTTGGTCCAGAAAATATGAAGGGGTGGGGAAGTTCTTACAGAGTATGTGATCAAGATGTTTAATAAATTAGCAACAGTTAATAGATCCCATGTGCATTAATTATCCATGTATTTTCATTATTTTAATTCACATTATAGTTTTTATACGTTTACATAAACTTCATTTGGGCGAGGGTATTTCTCAATCATAAGGCAAAAAACATTTTTGTTCAAAAATAACCAAAATGTTTACAAAATTGCATTATTTAATCACCATTTTAAATCTAAGTTTGAAAACTAAGAAGCACGACTCATTTATCATTTACATACAACAGATTACAAGGATTATATAAAATTATTTTAAGGAAAACAAGAAAAAACAATGCGAAAGGGGTACATTGCGAAAACAAATGAATATCAAAATTCAAAATCGGAAAAAGCATGTTTTGTATCAACTGTTTAATCGCAATAATTTGAAAAGTAATTCGAAAGCCTTCATCAAATCCTCTTCGCCTTTTGTAGTCTGTTTATTTTTTACATGATTCAATTTTGCTTGGAATGTTCTGCAAGGAATATTGTAGGTAGAATATTCTACATGAAATATTCTATATGGAATATTCTACATGGAATATTCTACATGGAATATTCTACAAGGAATATTCTACATGGAGTATTCTACATGGAATATTCTACATGGAGTATTCTACATGGAATATTCTACATTGAATATTCTACATTGAATATTCTACATGGAATATTCTACATGGAATATTCTTCATGGAATATTCTACATGGATCATACAGGAATATGTATGAACGAGTAACAGTAGCAAACTATTTTATATTCTACTATTTAACTTTTTTACATTCAGAACAAAGTTCAGGTAATATCTTATTTTTTAGGCTCCAACTTAGTTCTTGTTGTATTTGTTTTCTGATTGTGTAAGGAGACAGCAGCGTGCTCCGCAATCGAAGAGGTATTTTGCCTTGGGGTTCAATATTGTTATATTCAATATTGTTATATGTTGTTATATTCAATATTGTTATATGTTGTTATATTCAATATTGTTATATGTTGTTATATTCAATATTGTTATATGTTGTTATATTCAATATTATTATATGTTGTTGTGTGTTATATTCTTCACAAGGAAGAATTGTCCATTGGTGATTGAATTCATGATTCAACAATAAAATTCATACAGTCCACTATCACTGGTCATGTGTGTGAATTAACTTACTAACAAATGAGCTTCGACGAGACTTCTACATCAACCATACTTGTACACTATATAATTTATGTTGTTGTCAATCTAATTTTAACTAAAACAATTTTAAAATCAATTTATTGATATTGAATGTTCAATGTCCCCTTAAAGAAGGATGACTAAAACAAAATTTTTCACCTGATGTGATAATTTATTAAGAATGGCATTAATAATTCTCTATACCATATAATGACATATAAAAAATAAATGTAGTACTCCTTGATGAAATTAAGAACTTTTATTTCAGCAATAAAACCCAATCACATTGCCTTATACTAAAAACTAACTAAGCAAAAATACTAAAATAACTTCTGTCGTGGCTTGAAATACTTTCTTTGTACTTAATACTTTTTTTTTCAATTCTTTGAATTCTTTCGAAGTTCCTGAGAACAATTAAGATTGCAGACATATTTCTCAGTCTGAGTTGGAGAATCGAGGGAATTTTACTTTTTAAAAGATTCTCTCTTTTCCTCCCTTGAGCAGCAGAAATTATCCACCAATTACTTTTCTTCCTCATTTTAGAAACGTTTCGTGGAATGTCTACGAAATAATTGAATGCGGGAGTAGAATCCAATCTGAATAAAGGAATGCAAACATTTATCTTTACTGTGTTTACTTATATGCTGACATGTGTCTCTGCCTTAGACTTGGCTCGACAACAATGGCGTTTCATTTCAAAATGAAATTATTTATATTGAGAGATACGGGCATAGCATTTGGGCTTGTTTCTAACAGCACCCACGTATCCGACGGTTGGTTTGGATAGAGTTTGAACCCTTCCAGGTTGCTAATCCATGACTCTCGCAATTGATATACCGTGGCCTGATTTACTCTTAAGAAAAGTTGTATCTTGTTTTGATATCGTGTAGGGGGAACGAGAAAACTCATGAACAACTATTTAAATTTTTGTCGTTAAATCAAAGGGTATTGTTCTCATTTTACGGAGTCAAGTTGTTCAGACAGTAATTGATTAATAATAATGAAGTTAAATCATCTGTCAACCAATCCCCACGCAGCATCGAAGATGAAAATTAATCGGTTTCAAGGCCAGGTGCACACATCCCGGTTTTCAACGTGCGGCGCCGTTGCGTCATCGAAGCCCAACTCTGCACACATAACCGTGAAATGACTCAAGTACTCATTTCGCTCCATTTGCGATAAATATTCTATGGAAGGAAACGTGTTTATTTTGCTTACTTGATGTAAAAAAAGTATATTTTGTAACAAAATAGACGTTACTGGATACAACCATTTATTAATTATTATTTATATTCCATTTATATATGAAAACAAGGTACTTCAGAACGGAGAAGCGTTTGCGGCGAGCTGCGGCGCCATGGGGAACTACGTTACAAATTGCACGCAAGTTGGACGTGCGTCGCCACAGCGGCGCCTAAGGCATGTGTGCACAACTCCATTGGATCTAATGTATCTCACACTGCACTTGCGTTGCGGCAGCGGCACCGCACGTTGATAAACCTGATGTGTGCACAGGGCCTAACTCCGAATTCTTAGAATCAAACGATAAGCTATTTAATATTCCAAAGGAATATTCATGGCAGCACTTCATTTTTTATGCCAGTATATATTTTTGCACTATGGGAGAAAATTTCTGTGTGAACAAACAAACCTAGACAGAAAGTAACGATTTTTATGTCTGTCATCAACAAAATTATCCAAATCATGACGGACGAAATATGTAGTCATTACAAGAAAAAAAAATGAATACAGATCTTGATCTTATCATAAAAAATCGGCAATATCTTGATGAGATAAATCGTCATTTGCAAAATTGATCTGTATTTGATAGACGAGATATCACGATGAAGTCACTTGAAGGGTTAATCTAACTGTCATTGATCAATAAAATTATGTATCAATTCTGAGTTTATTCTTTGGAATTTCTACTGGTAATTGCTGAAATAAAATTTGAAAATCTAACCACTTGACTTCACGTTCGGAACATGTACATCAAACAAGCATCGCATAAATATTAATGCTTTTCCGAGCTTGACATAAAACGTCTTTCATAAAACATGCTATAAATCTACAATTCTCCACTCCCCGAAGTATTTATGCCAACCTACGATGAAAGTTTTCAGTAGTACCAAAGGGAAATATCCATAGTCTTAAGAATTTTTCAGTAGTCAAGTAGAAATTAAAGAAATCGCCTTTAATAACACACATTATATCATTCATTCAAACATTTAATAACAAATTTGAAACACATATGCAACACATTATATTATTTTTAATTAGTAAGGTATATCCTACATGAAAACACATATAGAACCACTAATTGTGTATGAAAGATTTAAGTATAAAAAACATTTAATAATTAAATTTAGGCACTTTTCTCTCATCTTTCTATTATAAAAAAAATATGAGGGTCTTTTTCAGTTTTATTCGCTTTGTGATTGGTAGATAGCGAGTCAGTTGGTAGCGAGTCTTGTAGTTCAACGGGCTAATGAATTTGGAGCACGCGCATACGATAAACACAGTTATATTTTTTTAATTAATTCATTCACGTAAAATTTGAGAGTACGCGCTAGAAAGTTTGCACTGTTTTCAGAAGAAACGGCCGATTTGGTCGCCGTTTCCAAAGCAACAGTCGCATATGAAAATCTTAAAAAGTACTAGTATTACAACACGGATCACCTATAACATTTAAAATTATGATGAGATTTCCTCTGAATTTTAACAATGTGTTATTTATTTAACAATTTCCTTTTTTATGTGGAAATGAGATGTTTTGTTCCTGACCTTTTTAAAAACATTTTGTTTTTATTTACCGTATATTAGTACGTATTATATACGGATCCGCTAATCTCGCCAAAAAAGTAGGTAATTTTCCGTTACTCGGGCGCATGAGATAGATATCGGACAATGGTAAGGAAAGGGAACCTTCAATTAAAGTCACACTAGAGGTCCGGAATCAATCCAGCAGCGATCCAAATGGGGATCCTCCCTCTCATTGTTGAAAAGTATAATTCGCTAAGCGAACTAAATATGATTGCGTAGCAATCATCGGGGGTTGACGAGCGATAAAGAGCAAGAGGCGGAGCCCCCTGGTTTACCAAAAAAATATAATAATAATGAAAAATACAGAAATAAGTAAACTAATTAATGTATCGTGAAAAATAAATAAAATTGAATTTTTCCGAAGAAAAAATCCTCGATTACGCAACATCCGCAGTACCCGATTCCCTTCCGTAGAAACTACGGAGAATCTGTAGTAGTTGGCATCTCTTAGTATATGGAGATATGAGAGAGGATGAGTAATTCGAATTGCAAAACCGAGTGAAGTTACAGTGACATTTCCGATTTTTTGCATTTTTGTTATCATCAGAAGCATAACGACTTTACCATTAACTCACCAAGTTTTTTAACCAGTCCCATCAAGAATGAGAATAATTTTGCTATAATGATGAGGTCAACGCAACTGAAAAGAAAGCAGCGGGTTAGATTAGAGAGTTACCGATCGATATAGTTCTCAGAATTTCCACCACAATCCCAATCATCTCTCGAATAAATAACACAATCAAGTCCCCAAGTGAAAGGGGAACTGGCAACCACACATGGCAGACGACAACTATTGCTCAAAATTCGATCATGATGCTTAAATTATTCACGCGGACAATGGCCGCACACTGATCTGCAGGGAAATTAAAGGCACCCGAAGGGAACTGCGCCATTTTGCAAGGCAAAATGGGGGGAGCGAATGGCCCGAAATCAACAATTTATCAAAGACAGAAGGGAGGGATGCAAGAGGCAGGAATTTCAAAACCCCATTGTGCAATTGCACGTCCTATTAATATGCCATCTTCCCCCACTACCGCCACTGACATATCATCGAGAACCCTTTCCGAAGTGGGGGTATAAGCCGCTTAATTTTGATGCGATGCTCCATTAAATTGATGATATAATTTAAAACCCCCTCATTGTGTGTATGTGTCTTGTGGAGAGTTTTCTGAAACTTCTGGAGGAGATGGTTTTCTTTACTCAATTTCTCAAGATGGACTTCAGCGTTCGGCAGCGAGTCGATTTATTATAAGGTAAAACCAATTTGGAATTTAAAGGATTTTGAAAGTAATTCCGGGTCGACTAATTGATGGGTCGATTATTCCAATCCCGATTCGAATGTTTAAGACAAAATGGAATTTTAACTCTTGGAATCCTCTTGTTTAAAGATGTGTTGCTTCAAGTGGTTTAGAATGGAATTCTTCAAAGATTGAATTCTTGGAATGGTTCGTTTACAGTTTAACTGAACCGTTACGACGTTGCAAAGACAATTTAAATTGCGAGAGATTATCAATTTGTAAAGTATTTGCTGTGATAAGCGGCTGCAGTTATTAAATTGGATAAAAGATAATCATATTTTTAACGACCTTAAAGTCGTTTGCTGTTTAATTAATGGACCAATTATTTTAGATACCGTTGGGATTTATGTATTTAATCGCAATTTATTATACGCCATTTGAATAATTTAATTTTATTACCAATTATGTGGTTGTTACTGGAAATAGCAAACGTTTGTCGTTAAAGGCTCTTTTCTTCTTCAGAATATGCTCGCAAATAAAAAATTTTAATTGATTTAATTTAAATATAAATGTTTAATAAAATGCTATTTTGCTATTTACAAAAAGTTTCTTGCAAAATAAGTATCCTATTGAAATTATTTTTTTCTTTCAAGTTACTGGATAATTCTAATTCATAATCATAATTTCATTTTCATTAGAAAGCATTAAACGATTATCATAAAAATACTTCGAAAACATTATTTTCATTATCTATTATTTCTAAACACACGTTTTATGATAAGAAAAATTTTGAAAAAAATATAATTTTTACGAATATGATTTCAGCCACTTCACCAATAAAAAATGATAAAGAATGAATTCCGAATTGATAAATAATAGTTTATATTGTTGTTAACACTTATTAGATACTTAGATTAAACGCCAAACGAAGCCAAACTGACAATAATCTACATTATAAGCAGACCTCTATATGTATCATGCGAGAGGATTTGAGTAGCGGAAGTAAAATCTTCGCATTGCATCTGGCTTGTTTTTTTACACTGATCTAAAAATGACATCAGTGTAAAGTCTAAAAATTACAATAATACATCTCAAAATTATACATACAAAAATTATACATAATAATACATCTAAAAATTGTTCCTTGACGATACATTTAATTTAAAATACGATAAATACAAAAAAGGAATTATAAAAAATCATTGTAGTAGATTTGTGCGAGAAGGATTTTCAGTGTAAACACACACACACACAAAAAAAAATGATTTTCGAAACTTTTACTATCACTGTCCAAATACTCTTGCATAATTCATATAGGAATTGCCTTAAAATGTAGTTTATTGCATTTTGGAGTCGATAATTATTTTAATTGTGATAGGTAATAAAGATTGTATTCGGTATGAAAGAAAATATAATGCTATCAAAATATATTTATACGTATTTTTATTTTTTATCTAAAATCTAATAGTTTTTAATCAATTGTGCTGTTAAATGTTTTGTCAATTAATGAGTTTCTGTGCTACAAGCCGACTGTATACCCTACCTCCTAGATTATAAAGCCATCTGACTGATCCGCAAACCTTATATGACGTCACCATCAAAAGGTATACGATTCTTGTCGTGTTTGAATTGAATGCTGAAGCCATCCGAGCGATCGTTAAATCAGTGTATTTGTTAAAAGAAGTTCGAATTATATATATAGTTTGCACATTAATTGCTGTTACAGTTTCGTATTATCGTTGGAACACTAGTTACTATTATATTTTCTTGTAATTCCAAAAAAGAAAGCCTGATAAGGCAGCCGTGTAAATATTTCTATGTAAGGAGTCAGATGGAATAAAGTGTATTTTGTCGAGAACAATTGAAGAATTTTATTCAATGAAAATCTAGTAACAGGATTATCGTGATTAAACTTTACACTCGCAGTTGCTAAGAAAGGGAGAAAAAGGTATGTTGATTTAATTTTATTTACTTTAAGTAATTAAAACCAATGAAATATTAGGTTACGAAATTCTTTTCGAATCATCAAAGTCCCAGCATCTGCGATCATCCTGTTTTATTGTCCTTTGGTTATGCCAATTATTCAGCAAGTTTAATAATATATCGTATTATAATGGTATCCAACAATTCACAAACATAACTTTATTGACTAAGACTAACGTGCTCTTTTGGTTAAATAAAAATCTGTACACTACAAATATCTATAGAACAGCATTTTTCAGATTTTTTGGTTAACATTATTTCTCGGTTATTGTAATTAAACTCTGGGAGTCGAAGTCTGATGTATAAAAGTGTTTATATGCGTTTATGAAGCCATATTGATTCCACATATTGAGGTCACAGATAATGACATAGATTCAAATTCTGATAACATTCCTTTAATTACATATTTAGCTGGTTATTGTTGTCATTTGTAAAAAGGATTAAATGTGAAACTTGTAGTGGCTATTTAGTTATTGTAAAACCACTAATTATTCATTCAGGCTTTCAGCATATCCATAATTGTGACAGAGGTGGATTAAAGTACCCAGCTGTGGATGCTGTAAATGTCATAATGCATAATTTTATTGCATTCATAGCATTCATATTTAAACTTAGGTATCAATAAAAAAAATGAAAGCATCTTAATTTTTCTTTCTATTGTGTACATATTTATATACGTTTTTGTATTTTATTAACCATTAATTTGCTATTATATCAATTCAACAACTGTAATAAGCTTCAAGAGTCTAATTATAGAATTGCCTCGAATGTAAAGCATTAAAAATGTGTTGTATGCTTTGTATGTACATTTTGTGTACGTAAATTTGTGCTTTTTCTATGTACCCAAATACTGAGTTTGTACATTAAAAAAATCGATTTTCCATAGAAATGGATATTTCTTAGTTTTAATAACCTTTTACAAGTGTTGTTTCTATTTAGAACCATTCAATTGTTTACTCCGATACGCACTGCTTTTTTAGCAGATAATCTCATTTTCCAAGGTTTTCTGAATTTGCGATCGGACTTTTACCCTTCTGCTGGTGACGTCATAAACTAGACAGACGGCTTTATTATCTAGGAGGTTGTGCTCTATATCAATTTCAATTCGGAATTCTTTTTTTACTGCCTAAATGCTGATATCGTGTTAGAAAAACAAGCCGTAACGTCACAGTAGGATTAAGAACAGGAAATTCGTTTGTCCACCAAAACTTTTACCCCTTGACAGAAAATACCTTTCATAAATATCACATTAAAACTTTACCAAATTTATTTTGAAAATGTATGCTGTCTCAGATTTGGCAAGTTCCTTCATGTGATAGTTGAGTATTCATAGGAATAATAATCAGTGTCTCATAATGGGAAATGGAAAAGTAGAGTTTTTGTATTAAAGATTTCCAAGTGCGATGCTCATCAATAAGAAGTGAAAAGCCGCAACATTCCAATCGAAACGATCCAGTTCGTGGTGCCATTCGTAAAATATTCAAATAAGATTCCGGAAGCGGGTAAGATCGCAGTGATTTAGTAAGAAATCGAACTTCAATTTCAGAGAGTGCTCACCGCAATAGGAAAGAGATTCCATTTTGATTTAGTTTCAAATAACTTTTCGCCATGCATCGGAAGCCTCTTCGACTTGGAATACTAAGTTTCCCCGAGAGCTTTTCTCGACAGATGAGCCTCCGTGCACTTTGGGGAAATGCGTAAAATTGGGGGTTTGTATGAGCTTAACAATGACAGAAATTCTCAGGTTTAAAAGTAAACAAAAAATGTAATTCCAAACAATGTTTAATGAAAAGATTCATTCGAAGTATGTTGAGTTCTAATACTAAGTTTATGGAATACCAAGTTCCCTCATAAAAAGGCATATTTTGCGGAGAATCGCATAGGTTTGCATGTATTTAGAATAACAGAAATTCCCAGGCGAAACTTTTGTGAAATGTTAGGGAACTATTATATAGTTGCATGCTGCCGACCAAACGGTAGGGGAAGACGGGGTACAATGAAACAAGGGGTACAATGAAACATTACTTCTAAAATCAGTAAAATTTGTCACAGAAAGTTGCAATTTATACATATGTTATGCAACTATATGTTCCAATTACTGATGTGATTTGCATACATTTGCGCTTCTACAATATTAGCAATAGAAGATTATTGGTTTTTCACCATTGAAAGTAAGTTTCTTTACTAAAAGTAATTTTGTTTCTTTTTCCTCGTTTTTTTATGCAATAATTATTTTTTCTATACATTGCTATCTTTGTGTTGTTGTCTTCATACTTCTAAAACCAAAATTTAAAAAAATAAATATTAGAAGTTTGAAAATTTTTTTTATTTAGTAACCTCAGTACGGGGTACAATGAAACACTTGCAGACGGGGTACAATGAAACATGTTGCATTGTGCCCCCGGGTGAATGCATTTACTTGAAGTAATATATCAATGGTAAATATAATATCACTGATAGAAAATAACATATTACTGGTTGTCACTAATATAAATAAAACCCTTTTAGTAAGGAAATGGCAACACCTAACATTAATATGAAAAGGCAACACCAAATCAAAACAGTAATTTTGAAAGCATGCAAAATTAAGCTGTTGTTTTTTTCTTCAAAAAAAGTACAGATTTCAATAGCAAGTTAATTTTTTTTATATTTAAAAACATTTAAGAATAGTTTATTTATTTCATAGGCCTAAACTGCACTTGCTACAGTTCACAATCCTCCTAAAGTTCTCAGTCAAAGGGGCCAAAAACAAATAGGTCAATTAACTTCTGGTGAAAGGGATGATCTTGTTTCTATGTGTGGATTTATTAATGCTTCTGGAAATTCTATACCCCTTATTTAGTATTTCCTAGAGTAAATTTCAAGTTTTGCATGTTGAATGGAGCTCCACCTGGGACTGCGGGTGATGCAACAAAATCGGGATGGATGAATGGAGATATTTTTGTTAATGTTCTAACACCTTTCCAGGCACATACACACTGTCACTGTTCTAAAGAAAATCCAGCTGTACTAATAATGGACAATCATGAATCACATATTACGATTTCCAGTCTAAATTTTACGAAAGATAACTGAATTGTTGTTGTAACCCTGCCCCACATACCAGTAACAAAATGCAGCCTTTAGACAAAACTGTGTTCAAGTCACTTAAAAATTTCTTCAATCTAGCTGCAAATGATTGGATGCTGTACAATCTCTATCTATGAGATATCTTCTTTGCTTGGCACTGCTTATTGTAAGTCTTTCACTCCACAAAATATTACAAAAGATTTTTCAGCAACTGGAATATGGCCTTTCAATAGAGAAATGTTTTGTGAAGAAGATTATTTGTGTTCGTACGTGTCAGATAGGCCTTGTCCTACTGAAAAGTATTTCCATGATCAGATCAATGAAACTTAAGACCAGACAGACAAAACCAAAGAATCATAAGTTGTGGATCTTGCCATTAGTAGATCAGAAACACCGACTGCAGGTTGTTCAGCAACTGTTCATACACCATGCTCTAGCTCTAAACCTGTGAGGAAATGCATTTCTCCTCAAGAGATAAAACCTTACCCCAAGGCTGGTCCAAGAAAAGAAGTAAGAGTAGTAAAACAGAAAACAAAATAGTTTTGTTCTAACCACACCAGTAAAAAATGCTCTTGTTAAGCAATTAGAAAGTCAAAAAAGAGGAAAAAATCCAAGAAGGTATTGTTTTCAAAACAAACTACCTCCTAAAAACTCTGAAGATGACAATGATCCAGAATATTTTCCAGCTCCAGCTGATCAACAAAGTACTAAGAATGAGATATCCACACATAACATGTGTGACATAAGCAGAATCTGAGTAAATGTTTATGTTTCAATCAAGGAAGGTGAACTGAAACGTAATTAAATATATTCTGTTGGAGAAATCATAACTTTAAATGAAGTCGAATGTGACTAAAATAAACTTTATAGGGTGAAAATTGCTTGCATCATTTGGAGTGTTTCATTGTACCCCAGTATGTGTTTCCCGTATGGCTGGGTACAATGAAACACTACGAGACGTTTACTTTTTGTTATTTTTCAAGCATAAAGATATTGTTTAGAACCTAATAAAAATTTATTTAGATGGGGAAAATACAAGATTAAAAATATGCATTAATTATATTTTTGTGCTTGCAAAATTGCGGATAGGAAAAAATAATTAGTAAATTTTGTTTCATTGTACCCCGTCTTCCCCTATACTTTAAATATTTTTGTGGCCGAAAATCCTCACGTTGGGTTAGAGTGGAAGTTTGAAGAGGAGTGCCAGCTCAGGTGTTGCCTCGTCATCTGACCGTGGTTTGAAATTACGTGGTGGTGTCCTCGGATTTTTCCCTTACGGATCCTCTCGGATTTTTCCCTTAGGGATCCTGTACCATCCCCCTTTGTAGAAAACGGTCTTTGGTTGGATTCGAACTCGCAATCTTCCAGTTGCTTGTCCTTTACTCTTCCACTGCCCCCAGAGTATCATCAGTGTTTTTCTCTGAGTTGAAATAACTCAGATTTATAAGCCGACCAACTGTTCTGGTGGTTAAGGTGTTAGCCTTTAGATCGGAAAGTTCCTGGTTCTGATCCGGGTCAAGGCATGGATGTTTGTAAGCGCATGGTGTAGAGGCGGAGGGTACACTTTAAATCTATCGTGGCCGAAAGTCCTCACGTTGGGTTGGTGTGGAAGTTTGGAGAGTCGGGTGCCAGTTCAGGTGTTGTGTCGTCATCTGACCGTGGTTCAAGATTACGCGGCGATACACCGAATGGCTGGGACGGTGGTAACTAGTTGAATATAATTGCATGCTTATAATATTATTAAATACGTTACAAATGTATCCAAAGAATATTAAGTTACGTTAAGGTAGGTAATTAAGGTCGCACTGGAACAACACAACCTCCTATTGGTGACGGTCTGGGTTCAATCCCGAATGGAAAGATTCAAGGACAATGCCTCATAATTTTTAATCACGGTTAAATGATGAGTTAAACACTTGATCTACTAAGTTAAAGAATTCCAAGTTAATGGAATACTAAGTTAAATGAACTTTTGGGGAAACGTCTTAGATTGGCTTTGTGTGTTCTTAGAAGAACAAATAATGTTTCAGGTAAAACAGTAATGGAACTATAGTTTTTAACGCATGTTTAATGATTAAGTGAGGGATAAATGTATCTAAAGAATATTAAGTACCAATACTAAGCTTCTGGATTGTGGTAGAATGAGCTTCGTTACATTTTGGGAGAAAGTGCGTCAGATCGGTTTGTGTGTTCTTAAAATGACCGAGGAATTCTCTGGTGAAAAAATAATGGAGAAATAATTATTAGCGAAGTTTTATATGATTTATCGCTCCAAGTGTTTTCAACGAGATATCTCGTCATCAAGATCTTGCCAATTATTTTATGATGACGAGATCAGTTTCGCTGATGGCGACATACCTCGTCGAGACAACCACCAAGAGGTTCAAGGCCCGGTGCACACATCCGGTTTTTCAACGTGCGGTTTTGCAACAACCGCACCGCAAGTGCGGTCTTAGATACATTAGATCCAATGGAGCAGTGCACACATGCCTCCAGCGCCGCTGGGGCGACGCACGTCCAACTTGCGTGCAATTCGTACCGCAATTCCCCACGGTCGCCGCACATGAGTCTCCGTTCTGAAGTACCTTGTTTTCATAAACAAAAGGAATATAAATAATAATAAATGATTGCTTGTATCCAGTACCGTCTATTTTGTTTCAAAATATACTTTTTTTAAACCAAGGGAAATAAACACGTTTTCTTCGATAGATTTATCATAAATGGCGCGAAATGAGTTCGTGCGTCATTTCACGGTTATGTGTGCATAGTTGGGCTTCGGTGCCGCAGTGGCGCCGCACGTTGAAAAACCGGATGTGTGCGCCGGGCCAAATGTGGAACAAACGTATTTAGACAACAATGAATGTGTTATGAATAATAAATAAATTTTTGCGAATTGAAAATTGCATATCCTTCTCGCAAATTTAAAAGCGCTTCTGAAAGCAATTACTTGTAAAAATATCATCGAGAATAATTCCATGTAACTAAAAAATTATTGTAAGCTCTTTCCATCAAAGCAACATAGTTTTCAAGAGTAATTACGTTATACACTATATGGACAAAAGTATTTGGACATTGCATGCTTTTCAGAAAAGTACTTTATTATTCTATTGAGTAACGGGTAGGACCTCCTTTTATTTGTATTACAACTGCAATACGTCGAGGCATACTTTCCACATGTTCTTTGTGAGTATGTGCAGGAATAGCTCGCCATACCTCTTGCAAGGCTGTGAAACGAGATAGTTGTGAAGATTGGCGGGGATGGCGGCGTCGTACTCGTCGCTCCAGTTTGTCCCACAAGTGCTCGATCGGATTGAGATCGGGGCTCTGAGCAGGCCAGTCAAGCAAGTTCACCTCATTTTCAGGGAACCAGTCCAGCACACGTTTTTCAGTATGACATGGAGCTCGATTCTATTTGAAGAAACAGTCATCATCGCCGTAGTATTGCCATAGCGTGGCCTCAGAACGTCGAGGCACACGTCAGCGCTCATGGTACCAGGTACATATAGCAACAGGCCGAGTCCCCACACTAAGATGGATTCTCTTCCAAATTTCTGCAGCGTCCAGATCCTTTTGTCCATATCGTGCATTTGCAATACAACGAATATTTTATGAAAATAACCAGATACTAAATAGATTATGTAATACATTACATTATAATGATACTAAATACATTAACTAGCCTGTTCTGCTGTCCCAGTGCTACGTACGTTTAGCTACTAATCAACTAAATACATTACATAAATCCTACAACTGATGTCCTATGTCCCCAATAATATGTCCGATGTTTAATAAGCCTCACGGCACTCGAAATATATCCTCATCTGAGTATGTATGAAAACCTGAAATGTTTATAGATGATCATTTATGTTCGAGGAAAGCCTACTTGTGTAAAAATGAAAAAATATGTTCAATTATCCTTTTGTACAGAATTAATGTACAAATCTGGAACATCTTCAGAAAACTAATCATTTTACAATACCAATTTTTAGAAATATGGAAGAAAAATCATTCGTTTAAAGCTTCATATAAATAAGCACATGCGACTAACTACGTCTAGAAATTGAAATAAAGCATTTCAAATTCCATATCCATCATACTGTACTTTGTATTTACATTTTTGTTTAATTGTGTTCCATGACCATCACCGTGAAAAAAAAATTTCTAAACTTGAGTCATGTGTGGTTAAAAATAGATCACTTATACTTGTCCCCGTTGCTGATATGAGAGATTGAACTATAATTTCTCACAAAATGCCGGCATGTAACGGCAAGTCTGTATTGAGCTGAGCGTCATTTAAAATTCAAGAAAATTCATTAAATTCCTTTGACAGTATATGTATATGAAATAAAAAACTCCTCCAGCAAAATGTTTGGGTTGTGTTATTCTGAAGATTTCCTTAAGCGTACTTCTACTCTGCCGATCATTACGCAAATTTCCCTATTTTTGGAAAAATCGGCTATGTATTAATCATACATGATCAATAAAAATACGTGATATTTTTCAGAATTCGGTCGTTAAGGCCATGTGCACGCATCCGGTTTTTCAACGTGAGCGCGCCGCTGTCGAAACGCAAGTGCGATCTGAGATACATTAGGTCCAATGGAGTAATGCACACATGCCTCCGGCGCCGCTGCGGTGACCCACGTCCAACTTGCGTGCAATTTGTACCGCAGTTCCCCACGGCACCGCAGCTTGCCGCACATGCGTCTCCGGTCAGAAATACTTTGTTTCCAAAAGTAAATGGAATATAAATAATAATTAATAAATGGTTGAATCCAGTAACGTCTATTTTGTTTCAAAATATACTTTTTGTACACCAAGTAAGCGAAATAAACATGTTTTCTTCGATAGAATATTTATTGAAAATGACTCGAAATGAGTACTTGCGTCATTTCACGGGATTGTGTGCATAGTTGGACTTAGGTGCCGCAGCGGCGGCGCACGTTGAAAAATCGGATGTCTGCACCAGGCCTAATACTTACCTTTATTTTAAAAATTAAATTTCAATACTTATTGTTGCACTGTTTACCATTTTTATTCTGATAAAAAATAACCATCATCTCATCAGTTATGAATATGAAAGAAAAAGTACTTTAAAAAATATACAGGCTTGTGAAAAACTTCAATTTGTAATTTCCTGACTGGGATTTGTTATAATTTGTTTTCACTAACAGGAAAAACAAGCAGGCATTAAACACACCCACCTAAACAACTTATAGGGTGGAAAAAAATTGTTGAATTACACAATATATTGTAGACAGCGATTTTGAAGATACACATAAAAGTTATAAACTGCCCGTCGATACGTAAATTTTGCTATTAGGAAAATATGCAATCTATTAAACATAATCAATCATAGTAAGTTACATTACTCAGAACTTGTTAGGATTTCAACACTTAACTTTATTTAAAAATTTATAGTTCCCACACTTAATAACTGCACTGTGTACCATTCTTCATCCTTATAAAAAATTAACATCTATTCATCATAATGGAAATTAGTATGGAATTTAATTATTATACATTAATTCTTCTTAAATTAACTTCTATAAAAAAAGTAAAATTTTGTACTTTATCCATTACTTGCTTGCTTTTAGGAGAAAAGTAATGGTCCTTTTAGAAATATGGCTATTAATTGAAAGCAAAAATTAGACGCATGATAATGTTGACATTATTTTCCTCCTTAGCCTGAAAAAAAAAACACGCATAAAAACGCTATTAAACCCGAAGAAAGTTGCTTACTATTAACAAGTTAATTATTTTACCATAACTGCATTTCATTAAAATCCATTTTAATATTTATGATAAAATCATTTTCCAGCATTAAAAGTAATTACCCGTCTAAAAAGCTTTTCAACAAAAATGGAAGCCTCATTACCATTTTGTACCCTTTACTAATATATTCTCACTCATTTTCTTCTCATAGTCCCCGTGGATATTGTCTCATTCTAATAACTCTCCATTTAAACAATGGACCCCTCCAATAAAAGGAATGGACCGCCCCACTCTGAATGAATATTGATAACGAACGCTGCTGAAAAACATCATTTTTTTATACTAAGCAGTTACTTATAATTTAAAAAAGCTATTCTCCCCTTTTAACTTAAATACTAATAAGAAAAACACGTACCCTCCTTTAGCACCGCAGATGCTCCACTTCAACATTTCTTTAATAATTCGATCACAATAAGAAAAAGAAACGTTTTTTTCGTTCGAAAGAAAGAGTTTGTATTTTCATTATTGCTTTTCACTCATCGGCTGACTTCCAAATTAGGGAACTCACTGGGGTCCCTACCTCCCTCTTTTGTTACTTTTTTTTGGAAAGAGATGCAGCCACTTTTTCTCATTGTATTCCAAATTAAATTGTACGCAGATTGCGATTTTTTTAGCAGCGCAATTCATTAGTCTTTCCAATCTCCTAAAGCTTAAGCATTACTCATAACTTTTAATGATAACGTTTTTTCATCGTTGAATGTTGCGAGTAGCGAAAAATGCTCAGAGTAACGGTAATTGCACCCCATATTCGTTCATGCAAAGAGTGATACACTTCTTGTTTTTTAATGCACGGGATCTGTTTCAAAATAGCCTTTTTACTCCTTTAGACATAAGCGATGGATTTATTTTTTACGTAGTAAAAAGTTACGTAGTAGTTTTTAATCTCTGTAGTGAGTGTATTCAAACTTTTTGTTTGGCACAGAAATTCGCATTTTTGTTTTACCGTTTAAACTGCTGTGCCAAATGTGAGAATTCTGCACAGCCCGCTAGAAATTTTTTTGAAAATTCGAATGTATATCTATTAGGGATTGCAATCCGGTACGATTTTCAATCCGGCCGGATTGACACTTAGGCCCGGTGCGCACATCCGGTTTTTCAACGTGCGGCGCCGTTGCCGCAACACAAGTGCGATCTGCGATACATTAGATACAATGGAGTAGTGCACACCTTCAAATGAGCGTTTGGGTTTCCATAACAGCAGACTTATTAGTAGTCGTTTGCACTTCTGTGTTTGTTTTAGACCCGGTGCGGTTTTTCAACCGGTTCAATCCGGTTTTCCAACGTGCGGCGCCTCTACGACAACACAAGTGCGGTCTGAGATACATTAGATTCAATGGAGTGGTGCACACATGCCTCCGGCGCCGCTGCGGCGACGCACGTCCAACTTGCGTGCAATTTGTGCCGCAGTTTCCCACGTCGCCGCAGCTCCCCTCACACGCATCTACTGTTTGAAGTACCTTGTTTTCATAAATGAATGGAAGATAAATAATAATTAATGAATGGTTGTATCCAGTAACTTCTATTTTGTTTCAAAATATACTTTTTTTACACCAAGTAAGCGAAATAAGCACGTTTTCTTCGATAGAATATTTATCGCAAATGGCGCGAAATGAGTTCGTGCGTCATTTCACGGTAATGTGTGCATAGTTGGGCTTCGGTGCCGCAGTGGCGTCGCACGTTGAAAAACCGGATGTGTGCACCGAGCATAATCCGGATGGATCCGACCGAATCTGGCCGGATTGGTATTTTGTTAACAAGTCTATCTAACCAGTATGTATTTTTCCAAAATCGGCTGAGTGAAATTACGTAAAGAGGATATTATACCAAATTGACGAACAAAACATTTATTTTAGCATTAGAAAATCAACTTTATTAATAGGTAGGAAATGAACCACCAACAATTAATTATAGTAGTAGTAACTAGTAAAAAGTATTAAACGATTGATGAAGATTGAACTTACACACCATAATAGTTTACTGTCACCAATAAACATCAGTTTGTTTAAACCGTTGTACTTTTCTATTTAACTAAAATTAAGTAGTCTCTATCTCTCATGTCGTTGAGCAAATGATAGATAAATAGTACCTAACCTTGTCTCATACTAATATAAAAATCTAATCTGTGCCAGTTTTGGGTCAACATTACAGACAAGGGAACTCTTAATTCTTCTTAATTGCTTAAATCGAAGTTATATAGTAATGAAAATCACTTTTGAGTTTGAAAGAACGATCTAATTAAACAAATCGTATTAAATGGGTCATCCCCCGACCTACTTCTCAATAAACTGCAAATATAACTAGCGACCGAGAAGGCCCTCTCAACTTCGACACTAGTTGGTTTAACCGTCATTAAGTAGTCACATTAGGGACAAATATTTTCTTTTGAATACATTTCATATATATGAAGTCATTTCTTTCTTCAGTATTTTCTCAAAATCTGTTTCTTTTCTAAAGTTTGTCTTTTTGTAACAGTCTTCATTTTCTTGCAGAGTTTGCATTTCTAATTCCTCTTCATTAAAAAAATATTAGTGATAATTTAATTTACTAGGGGGCTCCGCCCCCTGCTCGCTTACGCTCGCCAATCGAGTTTTGTATGACCAACTTTTGATCGCGTCCAATTTAATTATTAACCGATTTAAAAAATTATAGTACCATAAGAAAGAGTACATTCTGAGGTATACTGCTATATTTTAAAAATTAAAAAATAATAGTAATAAAATATAAATACGGCAGTTTTAGAAAAAAATAACAAAAATGTCCTGATTTTTCCCGAGTTTCAAAAAAATATTATGAAGAACCAAATTGAAATTTCAAAATAAACTCGACGAGCTGCAAAAATTTACGTTAAGAGGTACTCTTTAAAAAAAACTCACGGCTGAAGACTGAAAATGTGTATGGTTTTTGCTCACTCGCGGACGAAATTTCGCTTCTTCAATTTTGACACTTAATAAACCCTAAACTAATAGCCGCATCGAAAAGAAATCTTAATAATAATTGACCAGGGATTACGATGAAGAACAAATCATGTTAATTTCGTTTTTTCCGATCAGTACTTTCTCGGGAAATCGTTTAAGAATCGAGCTAAACAGTAACAGTCTTCAAGTTTTCAGCACAGTTTCAAGCACAGTTTTCAATCCTGCGGCGGCGGCGGTAACTTTTTTTTAATATAGAGAGATTATTTTTGCTAGAATTCTCCAAACTGATGACTTAAAAATATAAAATCGATTCATTCACAATCGATTGCTGAATAAACGGTTCTGCGATTTTAATGTAGGGTTTGAATAATCGATTATTTAATTTTTTTTAAATCGGTTTTATCGGATCTGGACCGTATCCGATAGATGTTGCTGGATCCGATAGGTAGCCAAATGATGCCGGATACGGCGAATTACCGGATCCGCCGGATCGAATTGCAATCCCTAATATCTATGAACAAAAAAATGGAGTGTTTGTTTGTTCATTGGATATTTTCGTTCCATTTCAAATTATTTATCCGGTTTGCCTCATTTTAATGCAGAAACTGGTTTCTAGGTTTCCCGTATGTCTGTTTGTGTGTATGTATGTACAAAATTACGCATAAAAATCTTCTTGGAGAAGTTCATTCTGTGTGTAGTCACTGCATGGGTCTTATAACACAATCATATTTTGACAGTGTGTATAAATTTTAATCTTCAAAACGGCAAGATAAACTTTCGTGAAACTTAGTACACTTTGAGTACTTGCAGCTAAATTGTATATGAATTCCAAAGCGCCAGTCTGTATATCTTCCAGTTTTATGCGTTTGAAATTCTAATTATGAAGGTTAATTATTTCTACATGAAAACATTAATAATTGTAGGTATATTTTGTAAATTTCAATTAATTACTTACAGCAACTATATGAATGAACTTCACAGCGTCAGTAAATCTATCTTCCAGCTTTGTGTCTTTCTTTGTTTGATACCTTACTATGAAGGTTAATTATACCTACATGAAAATATATATAATTGTAGGTATGCTTTGTATACTTCGAGTATTTACAGAAACTTTGTGAATGAACTACACAACGTCAAACAGTATATATTCCAGTTTTATGTCTGTTGGTGTGTTTATTTGACGCCGAACTATGGTTTAAAATTCTGCATGAAAATATTTATAATTGTAGGTATACGTTTTATTAAAAATAATCAAGCTCATCAAGGAAACCATCTCTAATAAATCCAGAGCGTATTACATTGTAAAGCATATTCACAAAAAATTCAATACATTTTTATAAATTATTTATATATTTTTTAAATTGTTCTTTATGAACCTTAAATTTTAATATAAAGGACGTTGAGATAAATTTCATATTTTCATCTAGGATGATACGATTTAAATAACCCCAAAAATGTTGAGGATTGGACACATGTGAATCACACATAGACATCTCCTGCTTGAAGTTCACTCTGTTTACAAATGAATTCATAAATTTATATAAAGTAGTTAAAACTACAAAAAAAAAATAAAGTTTTCAATACTAGCATGCTTGGAACTTTCCGAAATTTAATCTTTGTAACAGAATTTAGGATGGCATTAATGGAATCAAAATAGAAATTAATCCTATCAACCCGCGAAATCCTATAGATGAAACTGATACCGCATAAGTGATTCCAACATTAGTTAAAACGAGATGAAAACGCAACCACAACGTAATTCAATGCGAGACGAGGCAATTACCACGACTAGACGACATTTGTTGACCTTGAACCCTTTATGTACTGGTCATTAGTATTTATTATTACGGATAGAGAACCAAATTTATTTAAAACTGAGTTACTAACTTAGTTTATTCCTTAGCTGTTCCTCTGAATAAATAGTTGATAATGATAATAATAATAATGCTAATGATAATAATGCTAATGATAATAATGCTAATGCTAATGCTAATGATAATGCTAATGATAATAATGATAACGATAATAATGCTAATGATAATAATGATAATGATAATTATAATGATAATTATAATAATGATCATAATGATAATAATGATGATGATGCTAATAATAATAATGATAATAATGATAATGATAATAATAATGATAATATTGATAATGATAATAATGATACTGATAATAATGATATTGATAATGATAATAATGATACTGATAATAATGATACTGATAATAATGATAATGATAATAATGATTTCAAGCTAAAATAACTCAAAAAGATAAAGCTCTTAGAATAGAAAACTGATTTAACCAATGCTTAACAATATGCATACAATGCTTACAAAGCTTAAACATGAGAGGCTTTTTCTGTCAAGCTAGATGTAAGTACTGATAGTATTTTTTCCGCTGAACGGGGGTTTCATGTACGCATTCCTGACTTGACAATACTTAGTCACTTAACTTGTTTTACAAATACGAGTTAAGCACGCTACCAATGAAAATTCCAAAGATTGAATATCGATATGAAATGACAGTTGATTGATCAACGTCTATTAGATTTAAAACAATGCCGTCAATAAACTACATTTTAAGGTAACCCTGATACATGTGTCATGCGTTAGGATTCTGGTAACAGGAAGCAAAATCCCCACATCTTCCATCGGTTTATTTACAATGAAAGTCCCTCTCATGTACAGTTAGCGACAGAGTAATAAAATAAAAGTTCAAATATTTAATTGGAAAACTGATAATAAACTCACTTAGCTTTGAAGAAATAAACTTTATACAAATACAAAGAAATTATGGGATAAGTAACCACAACATCATTGGTATAGAGGACAAAGACCTGGATAAACAGTCAAAGAGAAGAACAGACATCAACTTTAAGATTTAGAATTGGTCACACACTGCCATGGTAACAGCATGGCTCGTTCTGATTACGTACAGCGGGGTTTTGGAATGTCATGGAAGAACATTCATGATGATCCAAGACATCTTTACTTGACGTTGTTAATCGCAGCCTGGCCAAATATGACCTTTGTGCCATAAAAACGCAAGACATTTTTCGGAGGATGGACATCATGGAACTGATCTAATTTAGATCTGGTGAAGAAGGAAAAAACCCCAGTTCAATTAAACTCTTATGATCAAATAATGAATTACCTAATCCTTTCATGCAATGGTGTGTGGTGATGGCTTAAACTGCATGCCTTCAGAAAAAACCAGAGAATTTTTTTTTTTGAAAAATAGCTTAAAGACACCGGATAAAAATCTTGAGTTACGTCTCTTCTTATCTTAATACCTAATTATTTTGCAGATTCCCATCAGAATAAACCAACTTTACCATCAAAAAGCAATTCTCGTACTTAACTAACGAGCATAATGACAAGTCAGCAATTATCTCGGCAATTAAACCCAAACGAATAATCCGTACGATACACGATATAGTGTCTTGCTTTCTAAGCTGCCCTTGGTGATCATTTGCCGAGAACCATTCTTCGGAACTTAATTATGAAGATCACTGAGACGATTAGAAGGATAAAAATCCACCCCTGAGATCCTTGGACTTATTTCTAAGAAAGGGGGAAGCATTAATTATCGGAAAAAAGCCTTCTTCTTCGCTCAAGTGTTCCCTAACTTTCCAGTTGTAAACACATTTACTTTTAAAGTTAATTAACATTTTAATTTGTGATGTTCAAGCGGTCACGTGAGTGAATTCTGGCTCAAGAAGTTTTATTCTGAGAGCGGAGTAGCGAGTTCATTATTGAGATTCTTTTTTTCCTTATTGCTGTTTTCTTTTAATTTTCTCTCGAAAACTTTAATGAGCGGTGTTTATCGAAGTGTACGAGGAAAACAAAATTTATCAAAGAGTGAAATAAGAAGGTTCGGGGGGTGAAGCGCTGTTGGGGAGGAGGTGGGTTTTCCTTGGAATGAAATTTCGAGCACTCGAAATAATTTTTACAAAAGTGAATTTTTAGAGCTTTAAAGTATCACTTGAAAAATAAACAAACTATTTTACAGTGCGGATGCCATTTGGGAACTTTCATTGTTCAAAATACACTCGGATATCTGAAGAGGATTAAAATCAATGTAGCGAAATGTTTTGTTTTATAAATATTTTTTCGATGAATGGAAATTCTATTAATGAGAATAGAAAGAACAATGACGACAAAGGATTCATTACCATTAAGCTATGTGAGCAGTTTAAGATACACAAAATATGTTTATTAATAGGGACTATAATATCTTGTTTTCGCACCCATGTAAAGTAAGAACTATGATCTTTCTACTCATATTAATCGCATCAGTTGTTACCCAGATACAGTTTATCAATAAAATAAATTATACTTTGCATTAGGGATGCGGCATCGATGTTTTGAAACATCTGTGTTCAAAATTAAAGCATCGATGTTGATAATACATCGCCCAAAAACCATCGATGTTTTTAAACATCAGTGTATTTAAACTTTTTCTCCCATTTCTTAAAACGGTTTAGTAACCTCAAACATTAATGTTCGCCCGGGGGGAGATTTAATTTGTCATTTGCTGTGTTTATTTATTTATTACTAAGATTTTTAACTATCAAAAAACAAAGTCAAATTATTTAATTAATAAGTACAATTAACAAATATTTTACTATCGAATTGAATAATACAAAATAAAATAATGTTTACAACAATTTGACGTAGGTACTACTTACTATAAGTATAATTAGGTAGGTACGTAACGATAATTATTGTTAGTTATTATTAATTATTTATCAATTTATGGGAGGAAAACCTAACAACTTTTTTTATTTTCTGTAAATAAAAAATATTGGGGCCTATAATTAATAATCTATTATTTGTTATTTACAGTTTGTGAAAAAAGAAGTTTGTTAACTTTCTACACCTTAAGCCGGCTTCTTTTTTCACTAACTATCTCACCAGTTAGGGAAAAAACTATTTCTTATAGTACGGATGTCGCCATCATTGACAAGCACGGTTATTTTTCTGAATTTTTACTATGGTACTTTTTTTATTCACAAATAAAACATTGACGACGTAAAAACGTCAAAGGTAAATACATCGATGTTTTTTATTAAACATCTATGTCGCATCCCTAATTTGTACAGTTACCAACATCTGCTGTATCCATATACACAGAAGTATGACAGTAGCCTAACTACACGGCTTCTTCCTGGATAATTTACTGCTTCAGCCAAGCCAAACCACGCCCCTGTTTTTCATTGTAGTTTTGTTGCCTCATTGAACAGCTTTTTGAGCTTTGTTTACTTCACCAGCTTGTATCAGTTCCTCTTCCGACTTCTCAGTTCGTGATAGTTTTTGACGTCTCGTGTTGATTAGTGTCAAATTGCGTAATATTCCAAATTAAATTTTCCTTTTATGCTTCAAAGGGAAAGATTTAGACTTGAAAATAGATGCGTTGACGTAGTAATTCCAAAGAAAATCAACTGTGAAAATTTCACGACGCCGGAGCTATGAATTCAAGAGTTTTCGTTCCATCAAAGAGATGTTCTATTCTACATGTAAGACTCGTGATAACAGTTCAAGTTAACTAATGCTAGCAATAAGCAATCTCATTGCATTTTCTAATTTAATTAATCTATCTACTCTAGCGAACACTAAAGTATTGCGGATCAAACAAGTTTATGGTAAGAAGTGAAGACGAAAGTGAAATAAATGGCAAGAAGTACTTTAATACATTGGTTGGCACTCTTGATAATCCTGAAGAAACTTGCGTAATCGACTGCAGAGTTTGTGAGGTGAGTGTCGATCATCAATATGTTGTTCGCTTTGTAGATGACGTTTTAAAATCTCTGAATGTTGAGCGAAAGGATTTTGCGCTTCTACTATCCGATACATCACATTATATGACAGCGGCTGGCGCAGGTTTTCAATGTTAAAGAAATTACTGGCCAAGGATCGGCCATTCAACGTTCTTTTGTATTTCAGTATGTATTATATAATACTGTTGTACACGACTAAAATTGTCAATATATTTTGAATTTTTTTTTTTTCATTTTTAACGAATAATTTATTTTAGAATTTAGTGTATCAAAAATAAATGCAACTTTATTTCCATAAATGCAACTTTAGAGAATGATAAATGCAACTTTTGCCATTTTTACTACAACAAAAAAGTTGCCCTAGTCATGAGTGAAGCAGCTAACGAGGCAATTTCCAGCTGTTATCTCCAGAGTCCTTTACTCGGAGCATCTTCATCTCACTTGACTATGAATTCGTGGTATGTAATAGCCCACAGTGTCTAGAGAGGTGGTATTTCAGAAATATTGTTTTAAGACTTGTTATTTTCCAAACTCTTTAGAATTTAGTGTATCAAAAATAAATACAACTTTATTTCCATAAATGCAACTTTAGAGAATGATAAATGCAACTTTTGTCATTTTTACTGCAACAAAAAAGTTGCCCTAATTATTATGTAAATAACATTTAATTGTATGTCTTGATTATTGCCTGCATGTCTTAATTACCATTTTTTAAACATATCGGTCATTCAGACAATCATATTTACTATTAAACCCTCGTTTTTATTATGATAATTATGACTCGTTTCGAAAGACTTCTTCCTTCAACTACAGGAAAACAGGCATTCTAACAAAGCAAATGCTTCCTTCTCTTTTGGTTCTTTTATGGAAGCAAAGGAAACGCAACTAACTCTAAAGAATGTTCCATACCTTTTCTTTCTCTGTCACACATACATACTTTTTTCTTCTCGTCCCTAATGACTCATCTGCCTTCCCCTCTTATCAACATTCCAGAATCTTCCGGAACAGCAGCAAACAAACGAAAAGAATCTCGCCTTTTTATTATTTGTTCTCTCATCGTCTTCTTTCAGAGAGTTGCATAGATATGCTCGAATCTTTTGATCGATAAAAATAGAGTGCTTAACTCAAGGATGAGATTATTGATCGGAAGTTTAAAAAATCCACCAAAAAACGTACTTTTTGTGTGTTTATGTCTTTAACTCAGAGTGGACAATTTTCGAAAATACCCGCCCAAGTCTCTGAAAGATGAAGTAATTCTTTTCCGAAAACAAGAAGCTTAGTTCCATTTTTCACGATTTTGGAAATAAACTTAAAAGGGATTTCTTAAGTGAGCGAATGGCTTATTTAGGTTACCAAACGGTTTCTGGAGATTTAGGTAATGGAAGGAATTTCGAACCAAAAGTGATTCAAATGGTGTCGAGAAAAAGAGCAAGTTTAAACGAATGTAAGTACTCAAAGACACATAAGTACACTTTTCTCTAGTAAAGAGGCTTGTGTATATTTGTTGAGAGAGAAGATATTCCCTTTAGGTAAATAAACATGGTTAATAGGACTCGACTCTTAAAGCACAATTTAATTTTGAAAACTATGTATGAATTTTATTCTATTTTTGTAAGTTTTGTAAGTTACTTGATACAAATGCTTTTAGGTAGACTTTCCTAAATTTATTGTCGAGTAAAAATAATTTTTTGCTTTTCGAGAAACTACTATTTTAAAATGTAAGTTAGTAATGAGTAGTTTATAAAGGTATCGAATTAATTATTAACTTTGCTTGATTCGAGTTATTTGAATCCTTTACAAAGCAATTTAATGAAATGCAGTTTGCAATATATAGCACCCCGGCAAGAAAAGTGACAACTCAAAATTGCAGAATTTGAGAAACATCAACTTAAAGGTTACTATAAAACTTATATTGAAATAGTATAAGCTTTTTTAAAATTTTGGGTGAGTATTTATGGTGGTAACTTCTATTATATTCTGTAGAATAGTATTATATCTGTTATAGTACCACGCTGGGGCAGCGCATACATATTTTTCAAGGACATAACCTCAAAAATTTTACTTTTAAACTGTACGCATATATCTTTAGTATATTTACACCCTGATGAAAAATTTTAATTACAAAATTCTGAACACATATGAACAACTTATTATTACCCCTCAACCAGTTACGCATTTAACAGGAACAAATCTAATGATTTATCTATTGTGCAATATAGAGTTTATGATAATTAAACACAGAAGTTGCCTTTACGTACGTTTTACACGAATTAGTGTTATAAATTATGGATTACAAATAGTTACAAACTAAGGAATTATGCAAAACTTTTAAAACATTAGATTGCAGTTAAAAACAATAACCTTTAAAAAGTTTTAAAAGTAATTTTCTCGTAACCAGTGGTGTTCGAATCAGAGAGTATAGTGACACAAATGTGTCTGCTATATTTACTCGATTGAAGTTCTACATGAGATAGAATTCATTAAATGTGTGTATCTATCTCTACACTCTCAGGCTTGTTTACATGTCTGCTCCAAAAGCTTAATGTAGGAAGTGAGTTCAGTTTGCTAAGTGAGGCTCCAGGTAATTAAGAGTGGAAGAATTTGATGGAAAGTAACTTCGAATTGACGATGAAGTATTTCCCTTCTTTATGAATACAGTATTGACCCATACCCTCTGAACAGTTCAGGACCACATAAGGATGAGGTTTCATTCAAGAAGATCAAGAAAAGAGGTCTGGATGCTACAGATCTCTGTTCTTTATTCAAGACCGCAAGGTACTTCCATTAAAATGTAACACCGAACATACCTCCCCAGACATCTTCTGACAAGTATTGTTCTATTAACCCTTCTTTGCGTGATTTTTTCTTTGTTGGTGAAATAAATCAAGATGATATAATTGATGTTCAAAATTAAAGGAAAAATGGTTAAAAAAATCTTAGTATATATTTATAGTATAAATTTAGCAAAAAACAATAGGATGGTATCATGTGGTATTTTTTAAATTAAAAGCAAACTTTTTCAGAAATTGCTCTAAAAATAACAGAAACACATGTTACAAACCTTTCTTACACTCATTTTCACTTTTTTAGTATTGAAACTCAAATATAATAAAACAAAATTAAAAACGAAATCATACTTTTATTGCAACTACAACAAACAGCGGAATGACAACTTCAAGCTCGTTTTACTGATAGTGACACTTGCTTATTTTTGACAGCTATGGTTTTTTTTTATGCAATGGACATTAAAAATTTATCCAGACACGATCAACTTAAAGTGAACTTGTTCTTTTATATAATTTTTGGGCATTCAATGTTATGATGGAAATTTCCACCATTATGCAAAGAAAGGTTAGGATAAGATCTCTGTGGACTTTTTAGTCATGTTCGGACTGGTATCGAATGTTTAAATAGCTTATGTGTCGTTCGAACATTGGAGAGGACAGCAATTTACAGACAATTCTTAGAACCGAAATTTTTTCTGAAATGTCCTCAAAGTATTATGCTTGATGGTCACTCAGTTGGTCATTAGTAAAGTCTTAAAGCGCATCTTTTAATAGAGTCATGTTTATAATGTGACCTCAGACAAGGGATGCATACAAACATATATGCATCCAGAGAGGTATTGGGGGTGATTGATGAGATTTAGTCACCCCTGAAAGTTCGTTGGATTTTATAGCGAAAGGGCCATAACTTACCAAGCTTAATCAAAACACATCGCAAACAACGTCGAGAAAATGGATACAGTACAAAGTCACAAATCCGGAATTGTCCAAAATCCGGAATTGTCCAAAATCCAGAATTGCCCAAAATCCGGATATTTTGCTAACCAACGTTTTTCATTTATTTTCTCACTTTTTTTACATGTTTTCGACAGTTTTTAAAGAACAAGGAGTTAAACCTGGACCTAATCGATAAAACAAGGCAGAATAACGGACATGTTCAGAGTAAATACCACGCAGAAAAATTAGAAGATTCCCAAGTAAAAAATTTGTTGTATTGTATTATAAAGTTTTTTTTTTCTTTTTTTTAAATTATTTTTATTTATATATCTGCTATTTTACTATTGCAAACGCAAAATTAGATTACGGTTTTTTTAGAAAAAATGCAAATAATCCGAAATGCGGAAAAGTCCGTATTCCGGAATGGCCAGCCGACCAACCGGTATAGTTGTTAAGGTGTTAGCCTCTAGATAGGAAGGTTCCTGGTTCGAATCCGGGTCAGGGCATGGGTATTTGTAAGCGTATGGTGTAGAGGCGGCTGGTGCACCTTAAATCTGTCGTGGCCGAAAGTCCTCACGTTGGGTTGGCGTGGACATTTGGAAAGTGGGGTGCCAGCTCAGATATAGCTTCGTCATCTGACCGTGGTTCAAAACTACGTGGCAATACACCGAATGGCTTAGGCTGGGACGGTGGTAACTAGTTGAAATCCGGAATGTCCGAGGTCCGGATGATTCCGGATTTGGGACTTTGTACTGTAAAAACAAAAAGAAATTTTAAATGATTTAGAAGAGAGAACAATTAAAATGGTAAATTATTAGAATGGAACCTATACTACCTGCAAATCACAGGATACTAGCACAGTGGGACAACAGGCAACCCTTAATGTTGGCTGGTAGTTGAGCTTACATCACACTGGAGCAATCCAACGGCTTATTACACCCCTTAAGGCAAAGAAAAACTAAATGTTCCTTTGAATTGAATATTTTATATGTATTAGTGGTTGTTTACTAAAACATTCTGGACCTATCTCTAGCAAAAGAATGGATTCATGAGTAAAGTAAACTTACACTGCACTGTATTAGCATCAATATATATAGACTTCTTTTGGTTTCATTTAGATGTTTGAGAGCTGAAAGAAAAGTACTATTCATCTTATCGTAAGGGGGTCGGATAAAAACTTCACCGTTCTTCGTAGAACCAGACAGAGCTGTTCTATAGGTATTACCTGCACATGTGCAAGTCTCAACAAGTTACACCTTCCCATCCTTTCAAGGAAACTTGATGCTCCATATAAATATATATTGAAAAAAGCTTTCGACTCTTATCGGAAATTAAAAACAAAGTTCTCAGATTCAAAAGGTATAAAGTTGTTGTCTTTATTCCTGTTCCTGGTTAGAATCCTGGTCAGTGCATGGATGTTTGTAAGCGTAGAGGCGGCTGGTGCACCTTAAAATCTGTCATGGCTGAAAGTCCTCCCGTTGGGTTGGTGTGAAAGTTTGGAGAGTGGGATGCCAACTCAAGTGTTGCCTCGTCATCTGACCGTGGATCCAAATTACGTGGTGTTGTCCTCGGATATTTCCCTTAGGGAATTGATTCCAAACCGTCAATAGCCCGTTATGCTGCTCTAGTACGACGTTAATTAATAATTACCAAATTAACTGAAATGTTAAAGTCAATTTAGTAATACATATTTCTCTTCATCTCTCCCTGCATCAAAAACACGGATGTGTTCATTTTAACGTTACAGATCATTTGATCAATTTAATATTTTATGTCCCCATTCATCGAGATGCTCTTTTAAATCAAGGAATCGATTGTGAATAATGAGGGCAAAGAAATTTGCCTTGTCTACCAAATAACCACGTTGCAGTATCATGAGCGCATGACCAGTCTCCCAGTCCCTCCCAAATAAATGTTCTATGTGCACACGTGTTCTCACAGCATGACATGGTAAAAGGGACGTAATGCTTCTTCTCAAATCGATCGCGTGTGCAAGGAAGAACCGGTCGTTCACAGTGGTGAGAACCTGCCACAAAACTTAACTGCACCATTCATCATTCTGGAGTTTCGTAATCTCTTAATCTTCGCTTCTCATTCCTTTCACCGTCGCTAACCACTCATTAGCGTGGCAGATGCTTTCGTTTCCTGATTTCAGAACTTCCATTTTTACCACTACTCAAATCCCCCCCCCCCCATTTATACATAAAATAAATACTTTATACATAAAAATTCAACTAACGATATCTTTTAAATAGTTTTTTATAATCTGACTTTAAATCATCTTGTTATTAACCTCTTTGGTACATTTGACGGCTGAGACTGGTCATGCACTTGTTTTGCCGAAGTTACGGATGTCGAGTCTAATTCGTCATTCAAACGAGAACAAAATTAAACATGTACATTCTTGTTCATGGCAAGAGTGATTGGTGTTTCGAGACTCTCCTCGAATCAATTTATTCAATCGTTCTCTACAAAAATACACTTTATTTAATTTGGCTCCACATATAGAAATATTTACACGGCCGCATTATCAGACATTCTTATTTGGAATAAACGCGGAGATCAGAAGCTGTGCGATCTCTTTCATACTGTTGCCATTCTTAACAAACGAAATTATACGAAAATATAACAGTAACTAGTGTTAGTAAATGATAATAACGAAAATATACAGTAATTAGTGTACAGACGATGATACTAAAATATAGCAGTAGCTAATGTGCAAACGATAATCCGAACTCTTTCAAATAAATCTGTGCTCAAAGGGTTAAGTCAATTTAGTTGCAATTGAACAGCAATAAAGGCTTAACAGTTGTTCCAAACATTTAATCCACCACATCGCTCGTTTTAGAAAGTTAAGATAATGTGGGTGTCTACTAATGACCAAAGTCTGGTTTGAATAACATTTTATAGTTAGTGTGAAACATAATTATTGCAACTCATGTTGAGATAATTGAATATATTGCTTTAGTTTCGCTTCTGTTCCACAGGGGAAACAAAAGTATACTTCTACTCTGAAGATGTATGGCAAACGAGACGACACTACGTCAACACTCCCAACGAAAATATATATGGCAGCATGGAGGAATGATGTGTTGGAAAACTCAATTAGCTGCCTTGCCCAATAAACGAAATAGATAGTCCATTGAGTTACAGTCAGGAGAGTTGGAAGTTTGTTTCTCTGCTACAACCTGTCAGAAACAAAGAGCATGCAGTTTTTCTGTGAATATAATTTTAAAGCAGCATTTTGGGTTATTTGTTTGGTATTTGTAATATTGAGTCCTCTCGGGACATATTGTTCTAAGCACAGGATAAATAACTAAACAATAAAAGCTTTTCACAGTTTAATAAAAAAAATGTAATTGAATAAGGTAAAATTATTTGGAAGATAAAATTCTATTAAAATAAAATGATGTTAAGTATTTTTTGGGTTGAAAGAGAGCAGTACAATCAATGAAAAGAATCAGATGATGAGGAATACAAGTAGAAGATAAAATCAAATGTGATAGAGGCAAAATCAATGCTGTTTAGAAAGTAGAAAATTTGTGGATCAGGACTTTTCTCAACCATGTCAATCAACTATAAGATGTACGAATTAAAATAATTCAAACGTTGAAGATGGAAGTCAGAACATTCTGTCAAAGTATGATTTAAACAGGGTGTCCTAAAAGTTCTCGTACTGACGATTCGTGTATTTGCTATACAAAAACAACAAACTTTAAAACAATTATTTTTATGCCAATGGTATAAAGAACTTTTAACCTAACGTAGAAAAAAAATTTGAACTTACAGCTATAATAAATGTTTAAAATTTCCGCCCTTTTCTTGGAGTCAAAGCTGAAGTCGTTTGCGCATATCTTTAGAAACGCGTTTCGAGATGCTGGGAGTGACTTCTTGTATCCTTTGAGTAATGGCAATTTTCAGATCACCTATTGTTTGGTGATTATCTTCATAAACTTTGTTCTTTAAATATCCCCACAGAAAAGAAGTCAGGGATACGAAGATCAGGGAACGAGGTGGCCAAAGACTTCTTGAGACGAGTCGATCGTCAAAAAAATCTTGAAGCATGCCCATGGTTTCATAAATTGTATGGCAAGAGTTGCAACGTCTTGTTGAAACTAAGAGTCTCGTTCATTCACTTGTAATAATGCAACAAATTGTTAAATAAGTTGGCAGAGCGTATCTTTACTCGGTATTACATCATTGGAATAATTATGTCCCCAAAATTCTTTACATCCATCGTAAGATTTATATTCAAATAAGTCTCAAGCAGCGCAATTCTGTGAATGCGTGATAAATTCCACTTGAAATGAAGAACAAAATTGCGTGTAACTTTATTATCGCACAACTTGAGTGCAAAGAAAATCAAACGATAAAAATTAAAAAGTCGATTAAAATATAAGCAGACGATTAAAATATATTCAACAATTAAAAAAACGGGCAATAAATATTTTTAAAGTTGGAGTACGAGAACTTATAGAACACCCTGTAGTTGAAGCACATATACTACGATTACATGTTTCCCTTGCCAAAATCAAGCAAAATTCACCTGATCGGTTCTTTCAGATCTTATGGTGGTGATATACAGACGCATCAAATTAGAATCGTACAGCGGTAATTTAAAAAGAAAATAACTTCCATGTTTCACCATAAGTTAAAATTATAATGATCATGGCCTACAGCCTAAAGAGGATTTCTAACCACTATGAACATTCCACCCCATACCGGGATTTGAACACAAGGTTCGTGTAACAGAACATCAGAGCTCAAAGCACTCAATTACCAGAGGCCGAGGTTTATCTTTCATCGATATTCTAATTTAGTTTATTCTATTCTAAAATAATTCGATTTCATCTTTCATCGTTGTACTTCTTTTGTACTTCTGTTTTAAAAAATTGTAAAGTTCATCTATCATCATTAGTGTTATTTTCTAGATTCTATTCTAACAAAAGAAATAGCATTCACTTTTATCGTTCTTTTTATAAATTCTACAGATTATTCTATTCTAAAAAATACAATTCACTTTTATCGTTCTTCTTATACATTCTACGGATTATTCTATTCTAAAAAATAAATAGAATTCACTTTATCGTTCTTTTTATACATTTTACGAATTATTCTATTCTAAAAAATAAAAAGAATTCACTTTTATAGTTATTTTTATATATTTTTATTTATAATGTGTGCGAAGAGGTTTTAAAAAATATATAAATGAAGTTTGACCAAAATATATAGATTTTATTATGCACCCGACGTATTACTGGCCATTTATCTTAGTATAATAATAAAATAATCAAATCACGAGGAAAATTATTAGTTTTAGGCTCTCCTGAAAAATGCAGCTTTTAAACACACGACCTTTTCCACTTTGAGTGACGAAATGCTACATGCAATTCACCGATCCTTAAATTTTTTGTGTGTTATTAAACAGGAAATTTGATGCATCTTTTTTTCCAAGTATCGCCCAATCTCTTCTATTTTCCGTTACAAAGGAGAATGTAAAAAGTAGTTAAAAAAAGGGTTCTTGAAGGCAAAACTCGGACCTAATTACACTAATTGTAAACACGCGGTGCTGAACAGTAAAAGAAAAGTCCAGTAGCAGCAGCTTAATATGGCGCATAGATTAATTTAAAAGGTTGGCGTAAGTGAGATATTATTTTTTCTGTGTGCATCTCAGAAGCTTGAAGTAATTAAATTAGAACTTAATTACTTCTTGTAATTGAAGGTAGGAGATATATATGTTAATTATTCAGTATGTTTTTACATTTCCATTACAGCATTTCTTTAATTGCACCATCTTCTTAGAAGAGACTTCTTAGAGTAAAGAGTTTTGTTTGGAGAGAGAGAGAGCCATTTTTAATTTTTTACAAAATGTTCGAATTGCAACCATTAAAAGTGGTTGCAAAAAGTGAAATTTAAAATTTTGTTGCGTAAGACTAACCGCAGCCAGTTTTTAAAATTAAAATTTGTAAACGGTGAAAGATTCGGGTACAGCTTTTTCGACATTGCTTCAATGTACTTTATTGAAGCAAATGGTTAAAAATTAATACATGACTAACATTTATTTAAAAGTGCTGAAAACTAGATACAGTAGAACCTTGATTATCCGAGCTCCAATTAACCAAGTGTATTTGTTATCCTCAAACTAAATTATATTTAAATTACATACATACTGATTCTTTTTTCTTACCCTTTAAAAAAATGCTTTGAACATAGATGCAAACTTGCTCTCTTACTGTTCTTATTTGGTCGGCAGATTGTTGATTTTTTGGGGTTTAATTGTATGGCTTCGTAATTTAAATACTTGCGTTTAATTTAAATACTGTGTAATATAAAAACTTATCTTTCTAACAATAAAAACTTCTCCAACTAGGAAATTCATTTAAACAAGAAATATATTATTTTATTCTAATACAACTTTTGTGTGAGATCGTATTAACAGATCATGATTGGTTATTTAGAGCAGCGAATTACAACCTTTCTTATTTCATGTTACATATAAACAAATTATTAAATTTATGCGGCACACCACAAAATATACTATACTTCATGCCTACAAAAATTAGTAAAATTTTGCTCTATTTGCAAAAATAAATATTAATTGTGCGTACCACTTTTTGCTCCAAACTGGCTTTTTAAAATGTTTTTGAAAACAATTTTTTTTTTATTTTGTAACAAAAAATAATACTTAAATTTATTTACACAGGTGTTGGTTGATATTAATGACTTCAAATACTCACTTAACAAATCGTGATATTTTTTTTTATCTGTCAAACCCTTAAGATATAATTCATAAATATCTCTCTGTATTAAAAAAAAGTTACCGCCGCCACTGTCGCAGGATTGAAAACTGTGTTGTTTAGCTCGATTCTTAGACGGTTTCTCGAGAAAGTACGGATCAGAAAAATATGAAATTAACATGGTTTGTTCATCATCGTGTTTCATGGACAATTGTAAAGATCTTTATCCGATGCGATTATTAGTTTAGGGTTTATTAAGTGTCAAAGTGAGTGAGCAAAACACATACAAATTTTCAGTCTTAAGCCGTGAGTTTTTTTAAAGAGTACCTCTCAATTTAAATTTTTGCAACTTGTCGAGTTTGCTTAGAAATTTCAATTTGGTTCTTGATGGTATATATATATATATATTTTTGAAATTCGGGAAAAATCGGAACCTTTTCGTTACTTTTTTTTTAACTATCACATCTATATCTTATTACTATTAGTTTTTAATTTTGAAAATATCGCAGTACACCTCAGAATGTACTCTTTCTTACGGTACAAATATTTTTGAAATTGATTAATAAATAAATTTGATGCGATGAAAAGTTGGTCGCACAAAATTCGGAATCTTTGGATATTTTGGGTCGGAGCCCCCTAGTTAATTAAAAGAATTGTATAATCATCAATGGAAAACTATTAAATAGTCTCTTGCGAAAACATTTTTTGTAAAAATTATATTCTTACGCCAGCTTCAGCCCATAGGCTGTAAATTGTCATGGTATATTTTGTAGAAGATGGAAATTATGATAGCAATATCACAATGAAATCTTTACATTAAAAAAATTAGCGTAAACAAAGAGATTCTAGGAATACAAATAAGTTTTGATAAAATCTTTGTTTTGCTGGAGATATTCGGTGAACCCTGCAGGCAAACAAACATATAAAAATTATCTATTTAAATCGAATTGTTTTGAATTGTGTTTTATTAAGAATAGTTTAATGAAATAGTTTTTAGTTATAGTTATACGGTACACAGATATTTTAGTTTTATCATTAGGTTAAAAAGAAAATTGTCTCGACACTTGTTTTCACTATTTCTATGATCTCAGTAGTAATTCATTGAATACCTTACTTGTGGGGATCATTTTTGTTAGCTTATTGACACAGAACATGATAGAGAGATTGTGAGGCATAAAGCACATCTAAACATATATATTCCATATTTTCATTAAATGTGTTCATATTTATTAGGCTACAAAATATTTTAAAGCATTTCGAATTTAATTAAATATCTTTAATTTCCCTTAAAAAAGCATATTTAGTCTGTAAAAGTCTTATTAAAAACTAATAAAATAAGATTCGCACTAAACTGGTTTGAAATAAGTATTCAACAAAATATTTAAAACAATTTTCAAGGGGAAAATAGTTTTAATAATAATGCAATATTTTTCCATTAAAAGAATCGCGCAATTTTCCAATGTGTGCATTATACCGGTTTCAAATCGCTACAAAAAAACTTATACAAATCATATTTGTTAAGATGTCCGCATCTAGTTTTCCAACAACCAAAAATTTAACAAAACCTGGAAGTAAATAATTTTTTGTATTACAAACCGAAACGTACTATAAATTATTCTTTACGTTTGTTGTAATTTTGAATCCAATTCATCAAGAACGATTGTAAAGATTTCAAGAATACCTAACCGATTCAGGCACTCAGTGGGTTTGCCCACTGAGATAGCAACCTGCGAGCTGAAGGTGGCACAGATGAGGTTCCTACATGGGTTTATCTCTTACTAGCCACTGCGTGGCTAGCCCGGCGTTGCCCGTGCCCGTGATGTAAGGTATGAAGCTGGTGTAAAATTTTCTGCAGGTTTCAAATCCGTTGAAGATATATTCAATTAAAAAATTATGTATTTAAAGAAAATCATATTTTTAGATATCAATCTAAACTGAAATTTTCCGCAAATTTCAAATCCGAAATTTTTACTCCATCTTTAATGGTCTAGGAGATAGAAAAATGAATTTTGACTTCAGTTTAAAGATTTATAAAATGGCTGGGAAATTAATCGCGCAAAATCAAAGTGGAAACGAAAAAAAAAAATTTTCTCCGCGTTCTGGGGATGAAAAAATGTGGCATGATGCTAAACCCTGACTGCAAGGTCACACGGGTAGAAAAAGTTATCCGCGTTTGAAAAACAGATGGAGAATAAAACTATGAAATTCATTTTAAAATCTTCTCGATTCAATTTTAAAATTTCGCCGCGATCCAAAAATTGCAAAATATTTGGACTACCTGTGTGCCAAATCTCACTGTTGTAAGTGCCATAGATCATCAGGATTTTGCGGCATCGAAACAGACAAACAGACAAAGAAACATTTCCTTTTATAATAGTAGAGATGTATCAGTAAAACCATTTCTTGTGCGCACGTCCTGTCAATTTAATTGGCACTATAATGCACAGGTGTTTGGTCAAATATGCTCCTTGTGCCGTAAGACCATCATCTATGACCGCTTTGTAGGGGCCATCGTAACAGAGGACTAGCAACGTGTAAGTTGTAGGTGGTTCAGGTTCGATTCCTCCCTATTTCCCTCTTCTGTGTCCTTGTGTGTGTCTATTACTTTATAGTGTACGTGTCTTGTGTCTGGTAGAGCATGGCCAAATATGGCTCTTGTTGCTATACAGATATATAATACACTACAATAATGGTCCGGACGCCAGCGGATTTGCATAAAATCCGACTACTTCTTTAAGTGGTTTTTCGTAGTATGGCCTGGGTCCTTTGCATGTTGTTCCTGGTTAATTAAACGTCGACACCTACCTGAACGTGTTGGACAATCAGGTTCATCCTACGCTCTGACAATTTTATGGAATGGACGAATGTTACTTCCAGGATGATAACGCTCCATGTCATGTTACAGCTTCTGTCAAGCTGTGTATCGAAACCTTGTTGAAAGTATGCCCAGAAGGGTTGTTGGTGTAATTGCGGCACGTGGGGGATCACCACTCCCCCCTATTAAAGCATGTATTCTTTCTCTTAAAACCATCACGGAACCATCACCAAGTGTTCAAACTGTGCCAACTTACTCCTGATGCGGTGCGGGTTGGCATAACTCCGGGGGTAATTTGGCATAGTGATAAAATATAATGCGAGTAAATCACTTTAAACTTACTAATACAAAAATAACTTTATGCCTCACTCTTCCATATAAATTTTACAATCAATTCCAGTACATGAATGCAATCGTTATTGCTCACTCCATCCAACACAACCATTGAAAACGCCTCAAAATAATCTAGGGCTTCATATAAAACATCAAAACCAATTAAGAAGAAAAAAACTAACTTAGCCGAAAAACACAAATCCGTATTTTTTCTCACTGGAAGCTTCTATCACACGGCCTGTCTCGCTGAAACTAGAGTGGATAATGCAACATACACGTGTAGTTAAATAGTGGCGATATCCTCGCTCTTAGGCCCGATGCACACATCCGGTTTTTCAACGTGAGGCACCGAAGCCCAACTATGTACACATAACCGTGAAATGGCGCACGTACTCATTTCGCGCCATTTGCGATAAATATTCTATCGAAGATAACGTGTTTATTTCGCTTACTTGGTGTAAAAAAAGGTATATTTTGAAACAAAATAGACGTTACTGGAAACAACCATTCATTAATTATTATTTATGTTCGATTTATTTATGAAAACAAGGTACTTCAGAACGGAGACTCATGTGTGGCGACCGTGCGGCGCCGTGGGGAACTGCGGCACAAATTGCACGCAAGTTGGACGTGCGTCACCCCAGCGGCGCTGGAGGCATGTGTGCACTGCTCTATTGGATCTAATGTATCTCAGACCACACTTGCGTAGTGGCAGCGGTGCCGCAAGTTGAAAAACCGGTTGTGTGAACCGGGCCTTAAATCACTGTGGTATAAAATACAAAGTGAATACCATCTTACACCTAATTCCAACAAGCCCCGGACTCCTCTATCTGATAAATAATAATCTACAGAATTCCACTCAAAGTTCAAGTACAGAATGTTTAGAAATTTTTAATGGTTAAAAGTTGTCACTCTCTCTCTCTTTCTCAACTTATGCAACTGAATCTATCAATTTCCTTAGATGCTAACAAAAAAAAGAGTTGATCACAGCGTTAGACTACTTTAATTCCAGAAACAATTTTCATCACTAAACTTCAAAAAGACTCCTTAATTCAGCTTATTTAATAATTAAACAAGTAATTCCTTGAACCATTTTTATGTACGATCATTAGCGATGTTTCTTCCTCTAATGATGCTTGAAAGATAATTACCCAAATGGTTATTAGATGGAGAGATGAGCGAAACAAACAAAAATTAATACGCTTTAATGGAATTTCGCCTGGACATGATAGAAAACTGCCGCCAGTCACACTGAAATTTATTTTGAATGAAATATAGCTGGGTGCATTACATACAACCCAAGATCAAATCATCTTGAATAATGGAAATTCCTCGGTATATGAATGATAAATGCATAAAAAGCAGTTTAAGAATTACAAGAAACACATTACGGCTTATTATCTTTACTATGACCATGAATCATTTTCTCATTTCTCTGTAACATGCAAATTTCTATTTCATCAGATCTTTTTAGTGAAACTATATTTCATTACGTCACTTTTATTTTCGTCTAATTTTTCTGTCCTTTTTTTTCCTTTTAGGCCTTCTTTAGAATTTTTCTCGGAAAGAGTATCATGAGGATCTTATGTAACTAATTGTAAATGCATGCAATTACATTCAAAATATCTCTATTTTGGAACCGGATTCTATGTTATTTACTAGTAAAAAATGACTCGGGGTGTTTGGTTTAGATCGTAACTTTGTGATCACGTTTTTTCTGCGCAAGGGCAAATAAGACAGGGCATTCGCCATTTTTAATTAACGCCGCACTGTAGCAACACAGTGGGCCTAAAATAGACTATTGGCAGCGTTCCGGGATCAAATCCAAAGGGAGAGATCCGAGAACAACACTCCTAGAACAACAACATCTCCAATAACTACAGTCTGCAACTTCTACAAGAACTACAATCTACAACATCTCCTAGAACTACAGTCTGATGACGAGGTCACACCTGAGCTGGCACCCCACTCTCCAAACGCCCATCCCACTCCAACGTGTGGACATTTGAGTCCACAATAGATTTAACGTGCAGTATACCCCTTTATAAACGGTGGTTTTGGGATGGATTCGGCAGGTATTAAAACAGGAAAGAAGACAGGGAATTACAGCCAAAAATAGATTCCGAACAACTTCTAGTATTTATACCTTTCTTTTGAATGGTAATGGTAATTTTAGTTAACGTCGTACTAGAGCAACACAACGGGCTATTGACGACGGTCCGGAATCAGTCCCTAAAGGGAAAGATTCGAGGACAACACCTCGTAATTTTGAACCACGGTCAGATGACGAAGCAACACCTGAACTGGCACCCCACTCTCCAAACTTCCACGCCAACCCAACGTGAGGACTTTCGGCCACGACAGATTCAAGGTGCACCAGCCGCCTCTACACCATACGTTTACAAACATCCATGCCCGGACCCGGATTCGAACCAGGAATCTTCCTCTTTTGAATGATATGGATATTTATATTTAATATTAGTGTTCCAATCGCGCGCGCGCACGCGCGCGCGGTAATTGGTAATTTTAAGTTAACGTCGTACTGGAGCAACACAACGGGCTATTGACGATGGTCCGGGATCAATCCCTTAAGGGAAAGATCAGAGGACAACACCTCGTAGTTTTGAACCACGGTCAGATGACGAGGCAACACCTGAGCTGGCATCCCACTCTCCAAACTTCCACACCAACTCAACGTGAGGACTTTCCGCCACGATAGATTTAATGTGCACCAACCGCCTCTACAGGAAACTCTTACAAACATCCATGACCGGACCCGGATTCGAACCAGGAATCTTCCGACCGAGAGGCTAACACCTTAACCACTATGCCGGTTGGTCGGCTTTTTCAATCAGTGATTATTTTCTTATACCAATCCGTTACATGCTTTGATTACAAAAGTTTCGACAAAATGTTTTACAAGAACATACTCAAAATTCTTCTGAGTTGGTGTTGGAAAATTTTTAAACTTAAATTTGTATACAATCCCCGTAGTGAAAAACTAACTAAAATTTACTAAAACTTACCACGACATTCATTGATTAAAATTTAAAATTAATTAGATTAAACAAACTGAAATACATAATTTAAATTTCTATTTTTTATTATTTTATATTTGAAGATTGTCATTAAATGTATTTTTAAATTAACGTCGCATTAGAGCAACACAATGGGCTATTGGCGACGTTCTGGGATCAAACCCGAAGAGAAAGATTCGACGACAACAACTCGTAATTTTGAGTCATCGTCAGATGACGAGGTTACAATTGGGCCGGCACCCCACTTTCCAAACTTCCAAACCACGCCAACGTGAGGACATTTAAGGCCACAACAGATTTAACGCGCACCAGACCACTTTGTACGCAACGGTCTTCGGCTGGATTCGAACTCGTAACCTTCTGGTTGCTAATTCGTAACTCTTCCAACCGGGCTATATTCTTGGGTAATGGTAATGATAATTTTAGTTAACGTCGTACTAGAGCAACACAACGGGATATTGACGACGGTCCGGGATCAGTCCCTTAAGGGAAAGATCTGAGGACAACACCTCGTAATTTTGAACCACGGTCAGATGACGAAGCAACACCTGAGCTGGCACCCCACTCTCCAAACTTCCACACCAACCCGAGGACTTTCGGCCACGACAGATTTAAGGTGCACCAGCCGCCTCTACACCATACGATTACAAACATCCATGCCCGTACCCGGATTCGAACCAGGAACCTTCCGATCTAGAGGCTAACACATTAACCACTATGCCGGTTGGTCGGCGCTATATTCTTGGGAACTGGTTTTCAAATATTTTAAAATTCAAAATATTGTATGCAATCTCCGTAGTTGAAAACCTCAGCTAAAGCAATTTTTCTCGACATTCATTAATTAAAATTTAAGAATTAATAGATTAGTCTGAAATGTATAATTCGAATATCGTTTTTTATTATTATTATTATTTTATATTTGGAAGTTAGTTTCAAATATAACCATTTGAAGCCTATAAGTGGTATATTTCAAGGTATAATTTTGTGTACTAATATCTCTGCAAGGAAAATCTCTTGAGAGAGTGTACTCATAAATTGCTCTTCACATGTGCTGAGTGACGTATTACACCATTACTTTTTATTTTTATTTAAAAGCAGGTGAGGTGAAAAGAAGGCTCGAAATCTAGAGCAGCAAACAGTTAGATGTCGATGAAATTAAATGCATCATTGGAACATCGTTTACAAATTTTCAAAAACGTCACATCGTGAACGTGCCTTTTAATTTCTCTCCAACAATCAAATCGAGAAATGTCACCACTCAGATATACGCTTAGAAATCATCTCTGTTGTTATACTTCTACTAAACCTATATTAATAAACGTATTTTCTTGTTAAAATTGATATCCTTTAATAAGGCGTAACTGACCTTCAATTACTTCTTAAGTGAGGATAGGAAATGCCTCAACAGAACAATTCCAGCTAATTTAGGAGATAAAAATACACACTTTTTTCAAATAAATTAAGGTGTTATGAACATTTTTGTACCTAGAACGCTAGGTAATACACATATTTTAGCCTTCCAACAAATTATAACAGTTCTAAAAATAATCACACTATTTTACAAATGTTTATAGTTAGAACAGGCACGGGTACAGCTACAGTCTACGTTTATAGCGGTGGCAACGGTCTTGGCGATTTTGTTTGGCGCACTTCTCTCTAAAGTCACCTAAACAAGAATTATTTAAAAAATCTTCTTTCAAAAATATTTTTCGTTTTACAACGGAAATATGAAAGCTTGAAAACACATTTGAGAACGTTTTGAAAAGTATATTTTTGAAAGACTTTTAAAAAAGAGTAGTAAGCTTAAACATATTTCGAAACATATTCGTGAGCCAGCAAAAAAAACTAAGCTGTGAGTGTTGGGTAAGAATATAAACCCTGAAACTTATCAATTACACAAAATACAATAGGCATGTTCTACAAAAAAAAAAAAAAAAAAAAATTAAGAAATAATACAACCTAATAGGTCTAGAACTGTTCCGGGAAATTATTATAAGAAACTAAAACTCCACAAATGGATAAAAAAACAAAACTCAGAAATATTTCGTAACAAATATTTTGATAAAATAAAATTCCACTACTGAAGAAGTACAAATAAATGAACCAATGATATCACAGAATAAAATTTAAAAGGACCAATGCAATTATGGGATATTTTTTAATTAAAATAACCAATGGAAGCCAAGAAAAAATTTCAAACAAACCAATGAAATCAAACAATTTTAACGGAATTTTGGAAGAACTTTCTAAAATTTTTTTAATAAAAATTGAAAGTTACCGTTTGCTGAGGTTGCAATTAAAACCACAATACCAATATCGACAGATGGATTGCTTTAATCTATCATAACTCACTACTAGAAGTGCGCCAAAATAAATCGCCAAGGCCGTTGCCACCGCTATAAACGTAGAGTGTAGCTGTACCCAGGCACGCAAATAAAAATATTTGGGAAAGTCTCCCTGATATTCGATAGTCCACTCATTTAGGGCATAGAGATGGGAACAAGGTAAGGAGCATGGTAGAAGTATAATTGGATACAATGGGGGTCAAAATAATAATTGCTAGCTGGAATATCATTTGCAATCTCTTGCAATCAGACACCTCCATAAAATGTAGAGCACCACTTTGGTCCAAAGCTCATAATGTGTCGTAATTGAGCAAGTGCATCTGCAACTGTAATGGATGAAAAAGATAATTGAGGAATACGAAGCGAGCACTTAAATCTGAAAATAGAGGGTTGATAAAACCATAAATTTCTCCCAACCTAACACCAGGAAGTGACTGTAGTAGATTTAAGATCTATATTTCCAAGAAAGCAATTACCACTTTCGGATCGGACACTTTTTTTTTCCTGTTTGGTTAATCAGCGGCGGAAGGTTCAAAGATGAGAACTATCGTTCCTGTATAATAACTATCCTTTGGGGAGGAAAAAATGCATTTTTCTTGTCAGTGTCGTATTTGAAGCTTAATTCCGTCCATTTCTAAAAACTCGATATCAGCTGGACTAAACAAAATACAAGAAGGGGCAACATTGGGTTCGGAGGAAACGTTGAAGGCGGTTTTCCAGAGTATCCGTTTGTGAAAATTAAAAAATCGGTAATTTTACAGATGGCTCACCTATTGGTAATCAGGGTGAGGGATTTCCCGGGAAAAGAAAGTGCTTAAAACTGCAACGTACGTCGCAGAACAATTTTTCCTTAATTTTATCAAAGTGTTGACCAATTTTAGTTTTCAATCATAAGTTACGATGTTCTGAAGAGCAAAGTGCTCTCCTTGCCACCCTTTTTTTTTCTTTACTAGCGACGGAACAACCTAACTACACCTCTCAAATGACCACAAACACTTTATAAATAACACATCTTCTATGTCAATGACACAATATTTAACTTCAAAAGTGATCGACAGAATTTAAACTCTAAAAGTATGCCTTGGTTTTAAATTTTTTAAGTTCATTAATTTTGATGTTTTATTATAAATATGTAATACATATTTAGCCTATAATTGTGTTTTACGTTTGTTTTTTTTATTTGACTGCAGTTTTCAGATTTCGAACAAAGTGCCTTCAGAACAATTGCAATTGCTTGGAGTTGTGTTGCAGAACACTGACTGTAATTCTGCATCTAAGCGGGCTTCTACATAGAAAAGTTTCTGGTTTGAATCCGGGGTAGGGCAGGGAATTTATCCGTCTGGTGTGAATATGTGGCCTTTCGATAAGGCGGGTTAGGCCTTTAATGTATGTTATCTATGTGAAGTGTAGCGTCAAACCACCCTTGTGATGCCAAGTAGTTCATAGTTCTTTATAGTGCCTAAATTGAACATGACTAATGTTGAAGTGATTGGGCATTGGGAAGATGGGGTGCCAATAATTTTATAATAGGGTCAGGTACCTCAAATGGGTTAAATACTAAAATATTACCGATGGTAATAAAGTAAGTTACTTCAGCAAAACACCAACGACAACAAATCTTATAGGAGTGTGGAGATCTTTGCCGCTATTACAAAAAATTATTATACATTAACAAAAGGTTGTTCATTGAATAGAAGTTAATCCTGTCTCCACTATGCTGTTGAGGCCGCGGTTGCCCAGTCGGAAGTGCAACGGATTAGCAACTGGAAGCTTAAGAGTTCGGAATCCATCCAAAGACAGTCGTATATAAGGGGGCTTGTGCACGTGTGTCGTGGCCTCATCTGCCATCAGTTTGGCGTGGTGTGGAAGTTTGGAGAGTGGGGTGATAGCTCAGGTGTTGCCTCGTCATCTGACCGTGGATCAAAATCACACGGTGCTGTCCTTGGTGTTTTCCCTTTTGAATTGATCCCGGGCCATAGCCAATATGTTGCATCAGTGCTACGTTAATTAACTGCCTACCAACTATCACCATGCTGTTTTGGGTTGATTGAAATTTCACTGTGCTTTCATGTCTTACCGAACTGATGACTTTGACGTGATGAACACGCGCACTTCAAGAAGATCATCCGATGGGTACATAAATAAGGAAAGGAATACGCCTTAAATATTTAAAAGTAATCAATAGGGTAACTTTTTGCAACAAATGCAACTTTTTTTCACACTTTCTACGCTGCATGTAAAGTACTAAAACCAAAATTCCACCTACAAGGGGTGTTTTATAAGTGAGTTATAACCGCAACATTAATGCAACTTTTTGCATAGATGCAACCAAATGCAACTTTTTAAATTTTAGCTTAAAATGAATAATATGAAATTACTATTTGATTTTTTGCCCTCTCAATCAACCCTTTGATCACGTGTGTCTGATCTTGCGAACGCCGAAGTATTGCGGATCAAACAAGTTCATGGAAAAAAGGTGTTCGTCCTTACAGACGAAAGTAAAATAAATCGCAAGGAGTACCTTAACACATTGGTTGGCACTTTTAATAATCCTGAGGAAACTTGCATAATCGACTGCAGAGTTTGTGGGATGAGTGTCGATCATCAATATGTTGTTCGCCTTGTAAAGACGTTTTAAAATCTCTGAATATTAAACGAAGAGATTTTGCGCTTCTGCTATCCGATACAGCACATTGAAAAACTGCGCCAGCTGCAGTCATATAATGTTAAAGAAATTACTGACCAAGGATCGGCCATTCAACGTTCTGCATTTAATGATGTATTAAAATACTGTTATACATCTCTAAAATTGTCAATATATATTGAATTTTTTCATTTTTTACGAATAATTTATTTTAGATTTTAGTGTATCAAAAATAAATCCAACTTTATTTCCATAAATGCAACTTTAGGGAATGATAAATGCAACTTTTCCCATTTTCACTGCAACAAAAAAGTTGCCCTAGTAATCAATATTGCATTAGTACGTTCATTTCCATTTAATGCTCAATAACTGACCTCTTCAGCACTGTAAAGTGTGAACTCATCGCTATTTAGTTGAGAAGAATCCTGTGAGTAAGACACCGCTACTTTTAACAGTGACAATCACCATCATCCATGTGCTTACAAACTAGTACTCGAACCAGGGATATACAGGTAGGTTACACAAGTTAAGCTAAAAATATTATCGTATTGTTCCTTAGACAATTAACTCTTTCGGAATGGGGAAATAATTACCACGTCATAGTAGCAAATTAGGTTTTTTCTGTGCACCATAAAGTCTTCATCTATTTCAGGTAATATATAAAACAAATCCAAATATCTTGGAAGAGAAAAATAATTTCCCTTCTGCGTTTGTATTTGTCCACAGCCTCCAATTTTTAAGTTCAACAATATGATAGTGTTTCATTCTTTCTTCCTTTGAAAGGAAAATAGATATAAGAGTTAGATTATATGTTTGTTTATATCCATTTGTAGAATGATTATTATATCTTTTTTAAAGTGTTCATAATCACACAAAAATTTAAATACCTTGAGAATATTTGGGTTTGGTGGATCATCAAAGGGTCAACCAAACCCAAATTGAAGCGGGTCGTTCGACGAGGTCGTATTAGACTTGGACCTACCCGAGAATGCTTGGATCAACAATAAAACGGAACAACAAATGTTCTCCATCGAATAAAAATATTCCAAGATTATGCACTTCATAATTCTTATTTTTTCTTAAAATAAAAACATATCCCATGCATATTCAATGGAATGAAGAGACCTCCACGAGAAGAAGCATCCTATAAACTGCTCTAAACAATTGAATTCTCTCCCAATTCACAGCACCGGGATCTTACTCATGAAAATTGTTTCAATTCCGGTTTGCGTTAGGGAACCATAAATTAAGTAGAACGCTTCTTTGCTCCTCGGGAAAACAACACGCACTTATCCAAACTATCCATGGACTGGTCTTACGTTACAGCATAAGGCGTCCCACAACTCCCTTGCCTCGGAGTGCCATCCATTTGAAGCAGGCCGTAATAACATCTCAATTTACTGCAGTGTGTATCTGCAGCTTTACGGCAGTCGGTGGACCCGGGAAAACGAGCGGATGTGGGCTCAGGGTCCCGACAGGGCCGTATACGTAACGGGAAAACCGGAGAAAGGATTGAGAGGGCCGTTGAGGAAAACGAGAGCATTTCATAGGGGTGGTATACAACGCGTGAGGGTCGTAAAGGCTGTTCCACGCCAAATACTAGAATCCTTGGGAAGAAATGAAATGGAGTTTAAACCTCCATACATCGTTACCTGGATAACTCGTCGTTTCGAAGAGTCGTCAGTTTTTCTTCTGTCCCATCTAGATCTCATAGAGGACAATGTGATTAAAGCCTCGTTTATTCGTCTCGAATTCAAAAAGAAGTTCTAGTCTGTGGGGTGAAACGAAATACAGTAAAACTTCGATAAGTCGTCACCTGGATAATTTGTCATTCGGGTTAAATCATCAGTTTTCTTGAGCCGTCAGACTTTCATTGATGACAATGTAATTAAAACCTAATTTATTCGTCTCGAGTTTAAAAAGAAGTCCTAGTTTGTAGGAAGAAACGAAATACAGTAAAACTTCGATAATTCGTCATTCGGGTTAAATCGTCAGTTTTCTTCAGTCCTTTCTAGCTCTCATAGACGACAATGTAGTTAAAACCTCGTATATTCGTCTCAAATTCAAAAAGAAGTTCTAGAGTCTGTGGGAAGGAACCAAATACAGTAAAACTTCGATAAGTCGTCACCTGGATAATTCGCCATTCCGGTAAAATCGTCAGTTTTCTTCAGACCCGTCAGGCTTTCATTGATGACAATGTAATTAAACACTTGTTTGCTCATCATGTGAGAGGAAAAGAAATGCAGTAAAACCTCGATAAGTCGTAGCCTGGATAACTCGTCACTCCGGATAAGTCGTAAAATTTTTTCACTCCCGTCTAGCTCTTATAGACGACACTATAATTAAACACTCATTTATTCGTCATGAATTTTAATGCTATCCTAGATAGTGTCGTTGGAGAGGTCTTAAAACCTGAAGGGATTGTGGCGAGATGGCTAACAAAATGTAGTCGAAAATGACGATTATGACCTGATTCCTTATGGAATTTGTATGAAACTGTTAATGAAATTGACTGTACAGTAACCATCTACATACATATCTATAACAACGTCTCAATATGTTCTCAAGCGACCATTAAAGATTTAACTATGAATTTTTAGAAGAAAAGCGTGAAATTGGAAATGAGGTAAATCTCTCTTCACTCAATAAAACACAAGTTCTTGAAACCTCAGAAACAATTCGACAGTACATTAAGTCAGTTCAAGGTACTACACATGATGAATTCAAAGCCCTAAAATTTACATGATCGTTACAGTAATTCATATTGAATACATTCAGTGGTTGCTCTGCTGAAGTCGTAAAATTGTTCTCGTCCCTTGAGCAATGACTTCTCGACATTTTCCTGGACTCCAATAAACTGGACTAGATATCACACATTACGGTTTAATACTTTGAAGGGTAGAACCCTAGAAAGTTTTTTTAGGGGAAAGAACTTTACGTATCTTATAACTATGAAATTTCGCAATAAAAATTTTGATTTATTTCATTTTTTAAGAGATGGTGGAACCTTGTGAGGCATCGGAATATCAAATGTGAGAATTTAAGTATATCTTATAAGTCTTAATGTTATAAGGGTCACGAGGCTTCTGAACAGTGCAATATTACTTTTACCCCTCAAAACTCCTAATAACTAAATAACCACATATATTGGTTGAAAGAATCGATTAGTTCTACAACTTGGATATTTGGAAAGATGCTATTTATTTTATGTATATTTGGAAAGGTGCTATTAGTCCTTTCCTAGGAATATAATTCTTTAGAAAGATGTTATGAGGAGTTGAGAATGCAGGTGGTGTAAGTCAGTTTGACATTTTTCAGGAAAAAGGAATTTGCATTTGAGATTACAAGCAATTCTGGTGTCAGGGAAATTATATTATTTTGCTTTGTTCTTTGTTCTATACAATAGTTCAAAAGTACTGTTGCTAAAATATTACGTTTATATTGAAACTGCCTAAGAATTGTTATTTTATGTGGGAAGTACTAATCAGTAAACTCTTGACTTATACCACTTGCGTTCTTAACCCATATATGAGGGGTATCCCCATATATGAGTATATACCTTATCAACACATGTATGAGGAAAGGACGAATATATTTGTCCTTTCCTTAGAACAAAATACTCTGGAAAAATTCGATTTACCCTTTAAATAGAATAGAATCCTTTTGGAAAAGTGGTATTGACCCTTTGCTTAGAACAGAATCTTTTGAAATAATTTGGCTTTTCTTTGAGGGTGTTAGAATATAATAATTTTTGTTTTCAAATTAGAGTCCTTTGTAAATTTTCGTCCTGTCCTTGGAATATAATCCATTCGAAACATTCTATTGGTAATTACCTTAGAATATGATCGGTTGGAAATATTCTATGTGTCATTTCCTTAGAATACGTACCTAACACAAAATATTTATTAAAAAAAACAGAATATACTTATATTACCTTATCCTCAATATATAAAAAATGTTTAGGTATACAAGCCTTAACCTTTAGAGAGGTATATTTTATTTCTGAATAGGCTGGAGGGGTTTTTGTTTTAGCGCAAAGTCCAAAACCGGACAATCTTCTCTAAGCGCGATAGAACAATAAAATGTATGTAAATACGAAAACATTAAAATAAAGTGTGTAATAATTCGACACTTGTATTTTACAGCAATGAAATATAAATTCAATGAATATATGATTGAAAATGTACTGAATAATAACTTGGTTAATAATACTAAATGGTATGAAAGTAATGGAAATTAAATTTATAATCAAACATGTCGATCCACAGCATGAAGATCAAACTGTAGTATTAGAATATGGATTTGAAAGAATGATTTAAAACATGTTGACCTATATGAACATATGTATATCTTACGGTGCTAGATAGTTGTAAATCCAGTAGCAAAAGCTAAAAAAGCAAATAGTTAAACAAAGGTAAACGAATCGAAAAATCAAAAGTATACAAGTTGTATAAACAAAAGTAAAACAAGTAGCAAAACAAGTAAACATGAAACAAAAAATAATAACAAAAGTAACGAAAAGTTTTAAGTGTTGAATTAAAATTCACTTTTAAAACTAGCTACAGTAACAGATAGTTCATTGTAATGACACATAAAAAAGTCAAATCAAACTGAGAACATTTTTCAGATGATCACGGCATGGCATAACTCAATCCAACATCAATCAATCATTTTATTTCTATCCTATTGGCAACAGGGGATGATGGGTTTTAGGTCAGCCTACCATCTCAAAAAGGTGAGTCCGGAACTATTCTACAGATTCCACCTAGGCAGACGTTATTTAATTTTATTTTCCAGTATCTGCAGACTATATATACGGTTATATATATAGGAGAAGAATCTGGTGGAGATCCATCACTGTTTCTACATCAGTTATGAGTTTTTCCAACAGATGTCACTGGCAACTACTCGTGGACTTACGCATTGGACATGTGGATTTACTCAAGCGGAGAGAGAGAGAGATCCTAACTGACGTATGATAACGTCTATTTATTACACAATCATGTGTGCGAACGCATTTTGCATCAATGAATTTGGAAAATGAAGTCTGCGAATTTGTTCTACTGATGATAAAAATGAAGCATAATCTCTGTTTACTATTTTGCAATACCTTGGAATATGAATAAGGTTTGCCGGAAATTATAAGCCCAAAAGGAGAGTAATAAATGGCAGTGTGTCTTTATAAACCAACATTCGAATCATTTTAATTCTTAAAGGTAAAATGATCAATTATACCCCTCAAAAGAGATCATAAATTTTTGGAGATATAGTGCTCTACTCGAAAGAGACTATCAAAACTTTGCAAAACATTGCACCACTGTTAAGTCCACGAAAATAGAGACCATCAAAACTTTGAGAAATATAGAACCACATTTAGTAGAATGTCCTAAGTTTAATCACCATAGACGAAATCTTTTAGGTGTGAATCATTCCACCTTTTAATTTGGGGAACCCTACTTTTACTGACAACTTTCACGACCAATTTGTACAGTGCTCTCACACCACATTGATAACAAACTTCTTTCGACTGGTTCACAGACTTCGAGACTTCGGGGAATAGATATATATATATATATATATATATATATATATATATATATATATATATATATATATATATATATATATATATATATATATATCCCTTAAACAAGAGGAAATTCACAAAATAGCCAGAATAAAAACCAAAATGAATTTATTGAAAATGAAAGTGTTGGTGGATTAGGGCGTCATTAGGGAGGAGCCTGATCCATACAACACAAAATGGTGTTTTCTACGAATATGAGCCGCAAAATGCTAAGAAATTGCTCATATACTCCCCCAAACACCATTAAAAACAAATATACAAAAAAAAATTGAAATAATAAAATTTAAATCAAACCTGCAGCAGCAGTCGGGAGACCGGCAACACAAAGCCAGAAGATCGCATCAAATGCCGCAACTCACTTAGTTCAACAAACCGCCAACAACAATGACTCAGAGGAATTGACGAAACAGAAATAGTCATCGGTGGCGTAATTGTTGATAATAATAAATCAGCTTCATCTTACTTAATTACTTTTCTTGAAGGATTTATTTGTGAGCAGTGAGTTTTATGGTAATAACATATTAAAAATATAATAAAACACACTGTCAGAGGAGTGTATATTTGTTTTTAATGGTGTTTGGGGGAGTATATGAGCAATTTCTTAGCATTTTGCGGCTCATATTCGTAGAAAACACCATTTTGTGTTGTATGGATCAGGCTCCTCCCTGATGACGCCCTGATCCACCAACACTTTCGTTTTCAATAAATTCCTTTTGGTTTTTATTTTGTGAATTTCCTCTTGTTTAAGAAAAATATATTCCTTGACATGCTTTGTCTGCAGCTTTCAGCGCGCTTGCATGGTTGGTTTTAACTTTTCTTCTAACTTTCGTTTTCACTTTCGTTTTCTGGTTTAATACATATGATTTTTATTTTCATTTTGATCTTTCATTAAATTACGTATTTGAATGATATAAGTATATATATATATACTTATATCTATATATCTATATATATATATATATACTTATATCTATATATATATATATATATATATATATATATATATATATATATATATATATATATATATATATATATATATATATATATATATATATATATATATATATATAGGGGCAGACGCTGTTTTCATACAGACTTCGACTTGCACACACAAAGTTCTTGCAAATGCTGATTTTTTGTATATTCTTTATCCATAAGGATCATGTAGAGGCTATTTAAAAAAAATTTTGCTGAAGAAGGTTTTCTTTTTAAGTGGGAGGAAAATTTTTTCCTGGCAACGGTCGAGTGCGTCACTTAGATAGCTTACCAATTAGAAACGGCCCTGGCCATATTGGTCCCAAATTTTCTCTGACTGGGTACATAGAAAGATTGCAGGGATTCCTGATATAAATATAATTCGAACAAAATTTTAAACAACATTCGAATTATTTTAAATTTTAAGGGTCAAAGGATCAATTTTATCCCTCAAAAGCGATCATAAATTCTTGGAGATATAGTGCTCAAAAGAGACTATCAAAACTTTGCGAAACATTGCGTCACTCAGAAGTTCACGATAATTTTGAGGAACACTGCATTACTCAAAAGAGAGAGACCATCAGGACTTTGAAAAATATATAATAGTCAATATATAAAAAATAATGACTTTTTAAAGTGCATGTCTTCAAGTCTATTCAACGGTAAATATTGCACTAATATATTAATTTTATATCCATGAAGTTCTTGCGGATACTATTTTTTAAAGATTTTGCATCCATAATGCTCTTGCAGGGGCTATTTTAAGAATTTTTGCCATAGAAAGTTTTATTTTTAAGTTGGGTGCCTCTATTTTCCTCCAGGCAACGTTCAGAAGTAGCACACAGCTCAGAATCTGCCTTGGTCACTTCGGTAGCAAATTTTCTTTGGCCGAGAGACTGCAGTGAATCCTGGGATAAACAGATACCGTGCACGAGTTACTCCTTTGTTGCCGAGAGTTGTTCCAGTGAAGAAGAAAGTTGTCATTGAAAGCAACCTCTCCGGGCGCTATCGATCGGTATCATGGGTTCGACCTCTAGAGCCGCGTCTTCAAGGTCAAGACCCAAGGAGCTTCGATCGGAGCTCCGCGGACCCCGCGAAACATAAATAATGGAACGTCCAGTCTGGAAAAATTAGCCCATTCCCTCGGTTGTCTCTGGTGCGAAAATTATGGGGTTGGAAATATAACGAGAAATCGGGTAGAGTAACGGTTTTTAATCTAAAATCCAATACAAGGAAACACGATATAATATTAACCCGTTGATGGGACGTTGTGCCCCAAACGCGTTTTTTTTAATATTAATTGAATGGGTGATGACCTATCATCTTACATGAATGTTTTTTACCCTTAACATAAACTCAGTGTTTGAGGAGTGGTGGATTTCCTGATGCCTCATCACCATCTAGAGCATTCTACGATATCAGAGTATTAAATGAAAGAATACCTATGTACACATAGCAGATTACTATACCTAGGAAGTTCAAATATCAACCTTTAACCCTTAACTGCTGTGTCACAAACCGTCTCGTAACTAGTGTGGAGGGGTCTCTCAGACCTCGCTCACTAAAGTGTGTATAAAGTTGATTAATATATGATAGTTAGTGATTAAAATATAAAGTTGATTAATATCAATATATTAATGAAAGATTCTTTAGATAATTATTATTTATACATTTTAAATTTAGATAATTCAATTCTTAACATGGAATACATTTTATATTTCTATATAAGTTAAGTAGATTCCATGTCTCTTCAGGCTCAGCATTCGTACCTACTTTTGCAGGACGTTTCAACCCTGGAAACTGTAAAACCATGTTGTGTTTTGGTGTTCTAACGGCACGATTAGGTTCCCCCCGGCATCCCCTTTGAAGTTTTTTTTCGTAGAAATATTATTCTTGTGAAGACGCACTTGAAATGTCTTCATCTTGATCTGCCTAAATTTCCGAATCCGTGCTTAAATTTCCGAAATCCAGTACTCTATTTCCAAACCAATTATCAACAATATCCTGAATTTCTTTTTGTGTAAGATACACAGGTCGTTTTCTAGTGAAGTTTGTTGCCATTTTAGGCTCTTTGCCGAAATTCCCTACTCCAACTTAGACGATTTCATTCAACAAGAACGGTAACGCAAATGCTGTGAAGGGGTCTAAGAGATCACGCGGGAAATGCAAAAAGTGTAAAACACGAAATAGTTGGAGCAGCCAAACCAGTCTTGATATTTTTGGCTTCTGTCGGACGTAGTAGGAAGGTACTGAATAGGACAGGGACCAATATTCACTTTGAGGGGAGGAAACGACCTGTCAAAAATGACTCGGGATCTGTGAGACCCATGACAGCAGTTAAAGGTTAACCATTTCAAGATGGGATGCTACATATTCCACAAATACCATAGTTTCCCAATGTGGTTCTGGTGTTGTTTTCGGATCTTTTCATTAGGGGATCGATTCCGGACCGTCGTCAATAGCCTGTTGTGTTGCTCTAATACGACTTTAATTAAAAATTACAAATTACCATTACTAAAAGTGGTTCGGGGCTGTCGTGTCAATGCGCTGGCAACCTGCGATTTGTAGGCGGTGCAGGTTCGATTCCAGTCCAGTTAGATTCCTCCATGGGTGTCTTTATATCTCCTGTGTCATTAAAACTTTGCTTGAGTGTGTATATCCATTACTCGGCATGTCCTGTGTCTTGCGCAGATTGGCCAAATATGGCCCTTACGCCCTAAATAGCCAACCAGGACTTGACCCTAGTTTCTACAGTTGCCTTGCACAGTATATTACTGTGCTTGGCCAAGAAAATAGAATCTCCAAGTTTTATCTTTGGGTAAACGGTTGTTAAAATGCAGTGTATAAAAGTATGTAACGCCCCAGAATGATAAAAAACAGAACACAATCAACACTCGACTGAGGTAATCATACTGCTATTTGGCGTATTGGATACTTAACCCTTTTCAAATGGTTAAGAAGAGATATCTCGTCCATCAAGATCTGAACAGGTAATGGTAATGGTAATTTAATTAAAGTCATACAAGAGCAACATAACGGGCTATTGACGACGGTCCGGGATCAATCCCTTAAGGGAAAAATCAGAGGACACCACCACGTAATTTAGAACCAAGGCCAGATGACGAGGCAACACCTGAGCTGGCATTCCACTCTCCAAACTTCCACACCAACCCAACGTGAGGATTTACGGCCAAGACAGATTGAAGGTGCACCAACCGCCTCTACACCAAACGCTTACGAACATCCATGTTCATCTGACCGTGGTTCAAAATTACGAGGTGTCCTCGGATCTTTCCCTCAAGGGACTGATCCCGAACCTTCGTCAATAGCCCGTTGTGTTGCTCTAGTACGACGTTAACTAAAATTACCATTACCATTACGAACATCCATGCACTGACTCTCAGAATCTTCCGATCTAGAATCTGACTCCTAAACCACCAGTCTGGTTGGTTGGCCAAGATCTGAACAGTTTTACTAATGACGAGATATCTCGTCAACAGGATAGATATAACCGGGTTTTTTTTTATGATGACGAGATCAAGATCTTTTCCTTTTTTTAATGACGAGATATCTCGACTACAAAGATCTGGTCAGCTTTTTCAGTGACAGGTACCTCGTGAATACTACCATTAGGAGGGTTATGCAAGCAGCGTGAATCAATCAACTCAAAAAGGCAAAGCTTGGAGACACTACCATTCTCTAGCACAGCAGTATAAATTCGAGTATAATGCTGTTGTTAACAATGTCGTGTCTATGTCTATACCAACCGTCTAGTACAGTCGAATTCCGCTATAGTGTGTGAACCCGGGATATAGTAAACTCGGTTTTAGTGAACTTTAGCATTCGTCCCGACTTAATTCCTATTTAACTAATGTTATTTTAAACACCTATTGTGAATTCCTGTGAAAATGTAAGTTCGCTTATAGAGTGAACTGAATTTTCCCTTCCACAAGATATTTTTCCAGATTTTCCAAGGTAATTCTAAATACTTTTTTTCTACGGAATATGTGAACAAAAAAACTATGGAATCTTTTGTAATCGTCGATAAAAAAATCGATGAACTGTATTTAAAATCGAATGTACCCAATCCAAACTAACGATTTTGTTCCATAAACAGTAAAAATAAAATTAAGTAAAACTACTGAATTTTTTATTTCTAATAAGCATGATAAGAATTGTTTAATTAAGTACTTAATTTATTTTAGAAAATTGTGGTATATCCCAATGATTGTTTTCAACAAAACCACCATCAAATGCTAAAAAATTTTTATGTGTCTACAAAAGAACTTACTTAAATTGAAATGTACCCAATCCAAACTCACTAATTTCTTCCAAAGGAGTAAATATAAAAGCAAGTATGTATAACGACTGAATTCTTTATTTCTAATAAACATGATAAAAATTGTTTATTTAAGTATTTGATTTATTTTAGTAAATTGTGTTAGACCCCAATGATTGTTTTCAACAAAACCATCATCAAAGGCTAAGAAATTTTTATGTGTCAACAAAAAAACTTACTTGAAATCGAAATGTACCCAATCCAAACTCACGAATTTCTTCCAAAGGAGTAAATATAAAAGCAAGTATGTATAACTACTGAATTCTTTATTTCTAATAAACATGATAAGAATTGTTTATTAAAGTATTTAATTTATTTTAGTAAATTGTGTTAGATCCCAATGATTGTTTTCAACAAAACCACCATCAAATGCTAAGAAATTTTTATGTCAGTAAAAGAACTACTTAAAATCGAAATGTACCCAATCTAAACTCATGAATTTTTTCCAAAGGAGTAAAAATAAAAGCAAGTATGTATAACGACTGAATCTTTATTTCTAATAAACATGATAAAATCGTTTATTTAAGTATTGAATTTATTTCTGTAGATTGCGTTGCATCCCAATGATTGTTTTCAACAAAACCACCATCAAATGCTGAGAAATTTTTATTTGTCAACAAAATTAGATGTAGTGAACCATCGGTTATAGCGAACTTTTCATCGGGACCGATGACGATTCACAATAACGGAGTTCGACTGCATATGGAACACAGAAAACCGAGCAAAATACCACAGCTGTCACTGCCATGATCCATCACCGGGCACGGCGCAAGCACCAAAATATTTCATTTTTCCAGCAGTACATAAAAAAATCCCACGAGAAAAGAAAAAATTCGATATACATATTTCGAAACCGAAAATAAAATATGGCGTGCTTCTGAGGGCGGAAAATGCGTCACGTGATAGGGATTTTTTCCCCTACCGTTGGTGAGAGGAAATGTCGGTGGATGCTGTCATCTCCATCAGACGCTCTGTTTGCCAGTTGGCCGGGGAGTCCCGTTACCACGTGCGCGTCCCACGTGGATGATTCAGAAGAGCGAATCAAGGACACTTATTTCGGGCTCTGTGGAGCCTCTTCAGAGGACATTAGCTCCAGCGAAGAATCCCAATTGCATTTGCCAGCCGAGGCGTTCGAGACGCTGTTGTGAATGATCTTACGCAGTTTGGGGGAAGAGGAAAGACATGAGTCGTCCGATTTCGATCGCATCAGATATGACTTTAATCTTTGACTCGAGCGATTTCCTTTGCAACCGTTGGTGCGTGATGGGAATACTGAACTCTTCCCTTGCCATGATTTGTCTTTCAATTTCATTGACCAGTTTTTAAAGGTACTAGTCGGGGGTATGAGCGTTTACACGCCTGGGCCCCCGGGTTGGGATTGATTTCCCCGTCGCCATGGTTTCGGGGTCCTAGGGCAGAGATTACCTACCCTTTTCATCTCGTGGTACGCGTAAACTAATTACTAAAATTCTGGTAATTGGTAATGGTAATTTTAGTTAACGTCGTACTAGAGCAACATAACGGGCTATTGACGACGGTCCGGTATCAGTCCCTTAAGGGAAAGATCCAAGGACAACACCTCGAAATTTTGAACCATAGTCAGATGACGATAGTAGTGGTAATTTTTAGTTAACGTCCTACTAGAGCAACACAACGGGCTATTGACGACGGTCCGGGATCAGTCCCTTAAGGTAAAGATCCGAGGACAACACCTCGTAATTTTGAACCACGGTCAGATGACGATAGTAATGGTAATTTTTAGTTAACGTCCTACTAGAGCAACATAACGGGCTATTGACGACGGTCCGGGATCAGTCCCTTAAGGGAAAGATCCGAGGACAACACCTCGTAATTTTGAACCACGGTCAGATGACGATAGTAATGGTAATTTTTAGTTAACGTCGTACTAGAGCAACACAGCGGGCTATTGACGACGGTCCGGGATCAGACCCTTAAGGGAGAGATCCGAGGACAACACCTCGTCATTTTGAACCACGGTCAGATGACGAAGCAATACCTGAGCTGGCACCCACACTCTCCAAACTTTCACACCAACTTAACGTGAGGACTTTTGACCACGACCGATTTAAGGTGCATCAGTCGCCTCTACACCATACGCTTACAAACATCCATGCCCGCACCCGGATTCGAACCAGGAGCCTTCCGTTCTAGAGACTAACACCTTAACCACTATACAGGTTGGTTCGCGAAAACGTATTGTGAACGGACAAAAGGGGGTAATGGTAAATTGAGTTAGCGTCGTACTAGAGCAACACAACGGGCTATTGACGACGGTCCGGGATCAGTCCCTTAAGGGAAAAATCCGAGGACAACACCTCGTCATTTTGAACCACGGTCAGATGACGAAGCAACACTTGAGCTGGCACCCCATTCTCCAACCTTCCACGCCAACCCAACGTGAGGACTTTCGGCCACGACCGATTTAAGGTGCATCAGTCGCCTCTACACCATACGCTTACAAACATCCATACCCGAACCCGTATTCGAACCAGGGACCTTCCGATCTAGAGGCTAACACCTTAACCACTATACCGGTTGGTCGGCGGACAAAACAGGGATGGTGAGGAAAAGAGTAATTGAATGGAAGCAGGAGATCGCTTGGGTATTCCGGGAGCCCGTGTTTACTTACGACAGGAAACCCCGTGGTAGAAGAAAAGATCGCTCCCTAATTTGGTATTATGATATCTATGGTTTGTTCTAGATAGCTGACGAGATATTAACTGCCCAATACACCTAAATTAGTGTTGTGTTGAAATAGTTATACAATGTTTATCTTGTTTTTCTCCTAGAAGAATCTTTTTTTAATATGATTTTTCAATGCGTTCATTGAAATATTAACATTTTAACATATATCATTAAAATATGGACATTTTAAGATTTATGTTTCATTTATATTTATCTGTCGTTATATATACCCCTTGTGTAGATTTGACGACTAAGACTCGTCATGCACTTGTTTTGCCTAAGTTACAGAGTCTAATTCGTCATTCAACGAGGACAAAATTAAACATGTACATTCTTGTTCATGGCAAGAGTGATTGATGCTGCGAGACATCTCCCTTGAAGCGCGCGCGCGCGCGAACTATTCAATAGTTCTCTATAAAAATACACTTTATTTAATCTGACTAAATACATAGAAATATTTACACGGCTGCGTTATCAGACATTTCTTTTTGGAATAAACGCGGAGATCAGAAGCTGTGCGATCTCTCTCATACTGTTGCCATTCTTATCAAACGAAATTATACGTAAATATAACAGTAACTAGTGTGCAAACGATAATAAAGAAAATGTAACAGTTATTAGTGTGCAGATAATAATACGAAAATATAGCAGTAACTAATGTGCAAACGATAATCCGAACTTTTTTAAATAAATCAGTACCCAAGGGGTTAACAAGTCAATTTAGTTGCAATTGAACAGCAATGAAGACTTAACAGTTGTTCCAAACATTTAATCCACCACATCGCTCGTTTTAGAAAGCTAAGGTGATGTGTGTGTTTACTAATGACCGAAGTCTGGTCGTTAAATCCACAAAGATGAAAGCAATTGGAAATTTTACAACCACGAGGAATTTCCTAATTAAAGGTCAAAGTCAAAATGAATTGCACTTCCATGAATAAATATTTATCTTACAGTTTGGCAGCACTAGCTTAGTTGTAAGAGCAAAGAATAAGCAACCGGAGGGTAGCGAGTTTGGAAATCGGTTCATCCAGGACCGTCGTGTATACGGGGGCTGGTGCACGTTAAATCTGACATGGCCTCAAATGCCTCACTTTGGCGTGGAAGTTTGGAGAGAGGGACATCTGCTTGCGTGTGTCGTCGTCATCTTGACCATAGCTCAAAATTACGAGGTGTCCTCGATTCTTTCCCTTACGGGACCGATCCCGGACCGTCGTCAATAGACCGTTGTGTTGCCCTAGTACGACGTTAACTAAAAAAATTACCAATTACCATTACGACGTTAATTTCTTACCTACCAAAATAGCTCAGTTCCCTAGGACTTGTGGTTATGGTGGCGCGAATTCAACATTCTAATCACGTTGGGTTGGTGTGGAAGTTTGGAGAGTGGGGTGCCAGCTCAGGTGTTGCTTCGTCATCTGACCGTGGTTCAAAATGACGAGGTGTTGTCCTCGGTTCTTTCCCTTAAGGGATTGATCTCGGACCGTCGTCAATAGCCCGTTGTGTTGCTCTCGTACGACGTTAATTACAAATTACGAACATTCTAAACAAGGTAATGGAGGGATAATAAAGGATGGTAATTGGTAATTTTTAGTTAACGTCGTACTAGAGCAACACAGCGGACTATTGATGACGGTCCGGGATCAGTCCCTTAAGGGAAAGATCCGAGGATACCACCTCGTCATTTTGAACCACGGTCAAAATGAGCTGGCTCCCCACTCTCCAAACTTTCACGCTAACCCAACGTGAGATAATAAAGGAACTGCTACTTCAGTGTTTAGATTTCGATATAAAACGCTTGAACATTAAACGCTTGAACTATAGGGCATGCTTTCCTTAAATTTCAGTCTGTACACACTAGTAGTTGGCTCTTAAGTTACCCATTTGGATATGGACTTTGAAATTGAAAATTTGCTTGTTCTAGTTAGACCGCAGGATAAATGCTGTTTTGTTTCCATACTAGAGTGACTTTTTTCAGTTCAGTGTATTTCAGTGTTGGCTTCGTGAACCAAAATCGTCCATCCTGAGGTTGAAGAAAATCAGAAAAAAAAACGACGACTGATTACGGTTTGTATCGAAATTCACAACAGCCATCACATGCAAAGCAGGGAACCAAGAGCAAGTTTCCCTTCAATTTCCCCACAACCCGGCGAACAAAGACGAAAAATCCCCACTCAGCTTCGTTTTCCCCTACTCGAACAGTTGCAGCTCCTCGGGTTTAAAATTAAGCGCAGATAGAGGAGGAAAAAAAAGACAAAAAAGAAAGCCAGAGCCGACGACCCCATGTGGGGCCCCTTCCCCAAGGGCAGCCAGACGATCTGTGGGAGGAAGCGGGAGAAAAAGAATCGTTTGGCCTTCACCCAGTGAATGCAGACGATGACCCAAATGCGTGGATGACCGGATAGCGAAGATTCCCTTGATTAGGATGCCAGTCACAGTGGTCTAAGGACACAGAGGAAGTCTTGTTGCGACTTCACCCTTCGCTCTCTCGCGATGTGACAGCTGCGATTTTATCGTTGCCCTTTTTTGTTGTTTCCATTTCTTTCTCTCGTTTTTCTCCAGCCTGCGCGTGACTTCGGGTCCAAAACTAACTTTCGGGGCGATGGGAATTGATTTTTTTTGTCTTATCCGAAACTCGCGGTGTGTACCTCTACATTCGCCGATACCTCTACTTTTGCAAGCGCTGGAAGTTGGGTTTGGTAACCGCTTTGCGGGTGATGTTGCTCGCAGGAAGCTGATGTATACACTGCTGAGGGGGAGGATATACGAAGGTTATGACCCCTTCCGTGTGACCTGACTAATTATAATATCAAATTTGGAAAAACTTGCTCAGTGATAGAATGCATAACTTTCTTCGAAAACTTTCTATGTGAATAATAAGTTGACGAGCTTTTCTTTTATTTACGAGCCACTGCGTTGTCCGTGACAGTTCTTTTCGTGGGGTCAGGTGTGACCACTGCTCGCTAACCCCCGGTGATTGCTACGAATTCCCATTTGGTTTGTGTTGCCTATTGGATAACAGCCATCACGGCGTTGCCCGTGGTGTTGGTTTGCTTCGCAAAATAAGTGGAAATTCATAGCCTACTGGTAACGCTCACTGTCAAATGCGGCCGAATTCGAAATTGCAAAGAGATCCAATCGGTTTGACGTCATTATCTTTTGCGAAAATATAAATATTCAATTGAAAAATTATTTATTAAAAGAAATTTCAATGTATAAGGTATCTGTCTAGTGTAAAATTTTCCGCAGTTTTCAAATCCGTTGAAATTTTCAATCTATATATAACGATCCCGATTTTATAAAGAGAAGTAAATTATGCCAGAAAAATTGGATTTTTATTTGTTTTGTTTTCTTTTGCTGTGGAATCGTTTGAGCGCAGGAAATGGAATCTGGGATATCTCGAATCAAACGAAGGTCATTCTTCGCAGCGGCGTTCGTATGGGAAAAATATGAAAGTTACAGTTTAAAAACTATATTTATTTTTTTTAATATATTTTTAGGCATAAATGTGAAATTTTCCGCAGATTTCAAATCCGTTGAACTGTTTACTCTGTCTTTAACGATCTAGGAAATAGAAGAAAAAACTACATAACTGTAGTTAAAACTTTTAATTTGTTTTGTTCTTCAACTGAAAGCGTTCCTCCGCAAAATTAAATACTTAATACTTAACATTACGCAAAGGGTTACTGACGACGGTCCAGCATTAATCCCGTAGTAAAAATCCAAGGACAACGCCTGGAAATTCTGACGAGGCCTATACCTGAACTGGCACTGTATTCTTCAAACTTCGGTTCTTTCCAAACCCATTTTATCCTCTGTACTGAGATTTCTATTTTCCAGATGTTTCATTTATTTTAGTCCCAAGCTGAACACCCTGAATGAAAAGTGCTTGTTATTTTATTGAGGCACACAGAAAACTTCAAATTTAGAAATTATTTCGATGGTACTATTTATCATGGAAAGGGTATGGGCGGCCCTCTTCTTACCATCGATAATAACTTATAAAAGAACACTTTCCATTGCTATTTCATTAGTGTACACTTGACTCACGTGGTGGGACACGCAAATATGATGGGATGTTTTCTTTTTTTGACGTTATAATATCTTGTAATATATGACGTTAAAATCGTAATAGTGGTGGTGGCATAAAAAAAAAAACGTTACAACTATTTTGTATTATGATTTCAGAACAAGAAACATCAAGAAGATAAATATAGCGTCGTTTACACAAAGGATGTCCATATGTTATGACCTCCGGACCGAGTGCGCAGGGTCCGCAGTTTTTCGAAAATCTACGGTGCTGGGCGAGCTTTGGGCCAGTGTAACGTTGGATTACGTTGAGTGAGAAATTGCGGTGGTGTCGTTCTAATGTTAGAATACGCTACAATTACAGGCCTTTAGTCAATAAAATCATCCTTCAGCATTAATATCAAACTGCTTGTTTATCTTTTAAACTAAATTAGTTCAATATTCGCACACAACAAGCAATTGTTCAAATTTCCTATTGTCTACATCATTTATTCCTATTGGGAACGATATAGTGGATCGTAACCCAACAAGCAGCGCGTGAGGCAGTATTGGGTCCGAGCACGTAACCAGTTAGTCTATAATACTAACTAAAAGAAGGTTGACCAAACAAACTTAAATAAAATAAAGTTTTTATTAAACTAAACTAAACACATATTTAAATAAAATAAAGAATTATATCCGCCTAACAGACTGGGATAACGTACAAGCAGTATCAACAAGATTGAATAGATCTGTCTCTCACAATCCACACTACAGATTCACTTGTCTGCGGATATATAGGTTATGTAATTTGCATAACCATACATCGTCAACTTTCAATCAGCCAATCACAAAAATATGTCTTGAATTAGAATAAATGTGAATGAGTGAAAGTTGAAGTGTAGGTTTGATCATATCAATGTCACGATCAATCGAAGATGGTAATGGTAATGGTAATTTTTAATGGTAATTTTGAACCACGGTCAGATGACGAAGCAACACCTGAGCTGGCACCCCACTCTCCAAACTTCCACGCCAACCCAACGTGAGGACTTTCGGCCACGACAGATTTAAGGTGCACCAGCCGCCTCTACACCATACGTTTACAAACATCCGGACCCGGATTCGAACCAGGAACCTTCCGATCTAGAGGCTAACACCTTAACCACTATACCGGTTGGTCGGCGAGATCAATCGAAGATGGTAATGGTAATTTTAGTTAACGTCGTACTAGAGCAACACAACGGGCTATTGACGACGGTCCGGGATCAGTCCTTTAAGAGAGAGAGATCCTAGGACAACACCTCGTAATTTTGAACCTCGATCAGATGACGAAGCAACACCTGAGCTGGCACCCCACTCTCCAAACTTCCACACCAACCCAACGAGAGGACTTTTGGCCACGACAGATTTAAGGTGCACCAGCCGCCTCTACACCATACGTTTACAAACATCCGGACCCGGATTCGAACCAGGAACCTTCCGATCTAGAGGCTAACACCTTAACCACTATACCGGTTGGTCGGCGAGATCAATCGAAGATGGTAATGGTAATTTTAGTTAACGTCGTACTAGAGCAACACAACGGGCTATTGACGACGGTCCGGGATCAGTCCTTTAAGAGAGAGATCCTAGGACAACACCTCGTAATTTTGAACCTCGATCAGATGACGAAGCAACACCTGAGCTGGCACCCCACTCTCCAAACTTCCACACCAACCCAACGTGAGGACTTTTGGCCACGACAGATTTAAGGTGCACCAGCCGCCTCTACACCATACGTTTACAAACATCCGGACCCGGATTCGAACCAGGAACCTTCCGATCTAGAGGCTAACACCTTAACCACTATACCGGTTGGTCGGCGAGATCAATCGAAGATGGTAATGGTAATTTTAGTTAACGTCGTACTAGAGCAACACAACGGGCTATTGACGACGGTCCGGGATCAGTCCTTTAAGAGAGAGATCCTAGAACAACACCTCGTAATTTTGAACCTCGATCAGATGACGAAGCAACACCTGAGCTGGCACCCCACTCTCCAAACTTCCACACCAACCCAACGTGAGGACTTTGGGCCACGACAGATTTAAGGTGCACCAGCCGCCTCTACACCATACGTTTACAAACATCCGGACCCGGATTCGAACCAGGAACCTTCCGATCTAGAGGCTAACGCCTTAGCCACTATGCCGGTTGGTCGGCAAGAATATCATGAGACTTTTAAAGTATGGTTATAAATAAATGCTTAAAAATGTATACAGTTGCCGAGATAAAAAAAAGTTAAGAAAGGTGGTGAGAAATTAGCACTTTGCTATAAATTGGCGCCAACTTCTAACAATTCCGCAATTCAACATCAGGTTCGAGTATTCAAATCAAAATTACGGTTTGTGTTCTCGACACAACATTTTTTGGCAATGTGGAGGTATTGCGAGTGGGCAAGAGCATATCCTTTTATTCGTGCCCTTCTTTCGTCTGTCCAACTTCCCAGTCAAAATTCGAAACGCTCTAGTGGTGAAACTAATCTATAGGCTCATTCCAAGCATTTCCCCTGCTTTAATTACGTACTCAATTTATATTCAGCGGACGTACTTTACCGGCGAACACACTTTCCCCGCCTCGCCTTTCTGTTTTCTTTGCAAATTAAATAGTTTTGGTATTGGTTGGATTGCGTTTGTCGCTCCTCTGAGGTTATTTCGAAGCTAATTAGGTAGGACGTTGAGGTTTTATGACGCGTGAGGTCTAAAGGTCTAAAAGCGTGCCAGCTGAGCCAACCAATTGGGCAAAGGCCTACTCCTTAAAGTGGATCCTGTTCAATACTGACCCATGACCGGACTGAGATCCAATCATAGAGCTTGAACGGCGGTTCAGAAATAGTTTTGCAAAGCATTGTTTGTTCATGATTAACTTTCTAAAAAATAGTGATAGGTAGTTGGATTTAAGTAGCATTGGAGCAGCACAATGGGTTATTGGCGAAGATCCGGAATCATTCTTGAAGGGAAAGATCCAAGGACAACATCTCGAAATTTGGAACCACGGTCAGATGACAAAATATCAGAAAAAATATAGCCCTACTTGTTAATGAAGCCACATACACATATTGATAAAACTTTTCCTTGGTATTTGGGTTCTTGTTCCAATCCGAGTCAGTGCAAGTATATTTGTAAGCGTATGGTAATTGGTAATTGGTAATTTTTAGTTAACGTCGTACTAGAGCAACACAATGGGCTATTGACGACGGTCCGGGATCAGTCCATTAAGGGAAAGATCCGAGGACAACACCTCGTAATTTTGAACCACGCTCAGATGACGAAGCAACACCTGAGCTGGCACCCCACTCTCCAAACTTCCACACAAACCCAACGTGAGGACTTTCGGCCACGACAGATTTAAGGTGCACCAGCCGCTTCTACACCATACGCTTACAAACATCCATGCCCGGACCCGGATTCGAACCAGGAACCTTCCGATCTTGAAGCAGTAAGCGTATGGTGTAGAGGCGGCTGGCGCACCTTAAAATTGTCGTGGCCGAAAGTCCTCCATTTTCTTGGTGTGGAAGTTTGGAGAGTGGGGTGTCAGCTCAGGTGTTGCCTCGTCATTTGATCGTGATTCAAACTTACGTGGTGTTGTCCTCGGATATATCCCTTAAGGGATTGATCCCGGACCGTCGTCAATAGCCCGTTGTGTTGCTCTAGTACGACGTTAAATAAAAATTACCATTACCATTACCCGGAACGTCGTCAATAGCACGTTGTGTTGCTTTAGTACGACCTTAATTAAAATTACCTTACCTTAGTATTTGGGAGTGGGGTGCCAGCTCAGGTGTTGCTTCGTCATCTGACCGTAGCTCAAAATTACGAGGTGTTGTCCTCGGTAATGGTAATGGTAATTTTAGTTAACGTCGTACTAGAGCAACACAACAATCTATTGACGACGGTCCGGAATCAGTCCCTTAAGGGAAAGATCCGAGGACGACACCTCGTAATTTTGAACCACGGTCAGATGACGAAGCAACACCTGAGCTGGCACCCCACTCTCCAAACTTCCACACCAACCCAACGTGAGGACTTTCGGCCACGGCAGATTTAACGTGCACCAGCCGCCTCTACACCATACGCTTACAAACATCCATGCCCGGACCCGGATTCGAACCAGGAACCTTCCGATCGGACTGACATCAGGAGACACTTAAGAGTACGTGCTTACGGTATTATCTGTTCCAATATCAAGTTCAAAGCCCAAACTTAATTTTTCTAGCGATAATTGAACTAAAGTTTGATTTGGTTGAAGACAGATAATTTTGTGAGTTCTTTTGAAACAGTTTGCAATCCAATTTTTTTACTAAGAATAGAACACATTTTCTTAGCTTAGCGAAATATTTTCGGTATTAATGTTCAACATCCTGTCACTTATGACCTGGATTTTCACACAGTAACTATCTAAACAAACACTGGAACCTAACTACCCGAGAGGAAAAATACTTCCGGTTGAGTTAATTAGATTTATCGCTATTTTGAGAATGTTTGACAGTAATTTGTATTTTAAATGACACGATGAAATTGCATTCGACTGGCTTGCCAAGTTCCGAAAGAGGTTACCTACTCCTGGGGCCTCTGAAATTAGCTTTGTATAAAAACGCTGTCTTAAGAAAAATACGTTTTCCCGTATTTAAAGAATAATTGTCGTCAGTATTGCTTACGGATTTTTTGGCATACATGCAATAGTCAAGATAAATATAAAAATTATCCCCTTTTTTTTATTCCACTAGGGGGCTACGCCCCATTCTCGCTTACGCTCGCCAACGCCAATAAAAAATAATTATACCATAAGAAAGAGTACAATGTAAGGTATTCAGTGATGTTCTCAAATTAAAAAAATAATGGTATTAAGCTGTAGATATAAGGGTTTTAACAAAGAGTAGCGAAAATATCCAAAGATTACGAATTTTGTGTGACCAACTTTTGATCGCATCGAACTTATTTATTAACGAATTTAAAAAATAATAGTACCGTAAGAAAGAGTATATTCTGAGGTATATTGCGATATTTTAAAAATTAAAAACTAATAGTAATAAGATATAGATATGACAATTTTAAAAAAATAACAAAAATGTCCCGATTTTTCCTGAATTAAAAAATATATATATTATCAAGAAACAAATTTATTTTTCTAAAAAACCTTGACGAGCTGCAAAAATTTACGTTGATATGTACTCTTAAAAAAAAAATCTCACAGCTTAAGACTAAAAATTTTTATGTGTATTGCTCACTCGCGGAAGAAATTTCGCTTTTCAAACTTTGATACTTAATAAACCCTAAACTAATAACAGCATCAAAAAAAGATTTTTACAGTTCTCCAGGGAACACAATGAAGAACAAACAATGTTAATTTCATATTTTTCTGATCCGAACTTTCTAGGGAAACCGTCTAAGAATCGAGCTAAACAGCACAGTTTTCAATCCTGCGGCGGCGATAACTTTTTTTTAATGTAGAGAGATTTGGGAAGTGTGTTCTACATAATATATAATGCTGGGGTAAAAAGTAGTACAAAGACCACACGATCATTACATTAGTTTCGCTGGCAATCTATATAAATAGGAATGCAGTGTTTGTTTGTACTTAGACTATTTTCGACCCATTTCAAGTTTCCTATCCGTTTTGGACCCTTCTGATGCCAAACCAGACTCTTGCGCGTTTGGTGTCTGTCTGTCTGTCTGTCCATCTGTCATATTGTGTGTGCCATATACACGTCCTCACGGTTTAATATATATTCGTGAATATATATATATATATATATATATATATATATATATATAAGTGCTAATTGGGAATACATAACAGATACCATCGTTTCAATGCCGTCATTTCTGAAGTTTCAGCAATTATTCATTTTATCAAATTATAGATAACACGCTATTTAAATATAATGTATATTATTATATGTAATAGTTTAATTACATTAGTTGATTTTAGTAGATTAATACATTTGGTAGTATCGACTAAAGTGCTATATTAAATTATTATAAATAGCAATAGTAATCTATATAAATAAGAATGGAGTGTTTGTTTGTACATTCAATATTTTCGACCCATTTCAAGTTTTCTATCCGTTTTGGACCCTTCTGATGCCGAATCCGCCTTTTTCTCGTTTGGTGTCTGTCTGTCTGTCTGTCTGTCCGTCTGTCTGTCTGTCTGTCTGTCTGTCTGTCCGTCTGTCTGTCTGTCTGTCTGTATGTTGTGCCTTATACACGTCCACGCGGTTTAAGATATTTTCATGAAAATTTGCATACAGTGAGTATTTATCTTCATTTAGAGATTGAATTTGGTTGCGTGTCTGTCTGTCCGTCTTTCTGTTGTATGTTCGATTTTGTGTTTGTGTGTTTATACAGCCATCACATAAATAATATTCCCGATATTTGATCGATATGTGCTTTATTTTATACATTATCTATTAGTTTAGTGAATGCAATATTAAACTTTTCTTTATTTTTATATTTTGATTAGCTTCATGCTAAAACACTAATAAGTTAAATCAACCATAATTTGGTAGTTTGGGAAAAACTGGAATGTATATTGAGTATTACGATTACTTGGATTGCTAAACCAGTACTGCTGACAAGGCAATTATTTTTCCAAAAATTATTTTTTGATGGAATTTCAGCTTTGATACTTTATTTATTTCGAGTCTTATTTTTGTTCTTTGGGCAATGTAAACGATTTCCGAATATTTGGGACAGACGATATTTTTAACGAACGGGAATGAAACTGAAACTCGTGTTGGTTTAATTTCGCATTTCTTAATTTTGTGCAATTTTTAGTTGTAAGTGGCAACTCTGCAAGATCAAGTGATAAAAAAAGAATCACGAATTAATATCATTCGTACAACTTTTTTCCCGACAACTTTCATTTCGTTGTTTTCTTTTGTTTTCTGTTTAAAATATTTATTATTTTAATAAATTGTATTTCCTGTTCATCACACGAAACACAACCACAAAGTATTCGACTTAAAGTGGTAGAAAAGACAGAATAATGCAAATTTTTAGTGTTATTATGCCGTTATTGAAAGAATAATGCCGTTATTTGAAAGAATAATAATGTTTAAAAAACACGAACTAGAACTTTCAAACATAAAAAAAATTCTTTGTCACAATAGCAGGTGAAGATGACGAAATTCGACAATGTCACATGCCTGATGCAAGAGTGCCACATGTAAAAAAATATTGTTTTGTTAACTATGAGTGCGAGAGCACTCGCCGTAAATCGTCGTTTTTATTAATTGAGTTGAACATGAAAAGAACTTAAGAAAGGGATTTCTAAATCTCACTCAAAATCGTCTTTTATAGTAGTAACCTTAGTGTTACCTTTCGTCATTTTGTAGCTTTGTCATACAGAAAGGATGCGATGTATGTGAAATGTATTACATGAATGGATATGCATGTGTAGGATTTGTGTCCGAAGTAAGTTGTAGACATTATAAACATGGCAAAAGGTGTAAAAATATTAATTTTATTCTACGAAAGACATAAATCATACATATTTTTATCATCTCTTCAATCTTGAGTAAACCAATTCAAACCGAGTAAGGTCGGGTATTTTGCTAGTTTTCAGTCATTACCTGGAGGTATGACAATTTTCTGATTGAAGTTTTTGTGTCTTCCATTTAGACTTTCATTGAGTTGGGAAGTTGAATTTACATCGCACTGTATCAACACAACGGGTTATTGAAGACAGTCCGGGATCATTCACAAAGGGAAAGATACGACGACGCTACCTCGTAATTTTGAACCAAGGTCAGATGACGAGGTCAATTCTTGAGTAGGCACCCACCCTCCAGACTTCCACACCACGCCAAAGTTATGACATTTAATTTCAAGGCATATTTAACGAGCACCAAGCCCTACGTACACGACGGCCTTTGATTGGATCAAGTATCGAACTTGCAACACTCCGGTTTCTAAACCGTGACTCTGCCGACTAAGCTACTGCTGTCTAACACTTTTCACTGCAGTATAGCTGACATGTCTCATGCGTTCTAATTTTAATTGATATCTAATTGTTTTTAGTGCAGGCCTCGAAATAGATTTTTTAACACAGGTGCACATTGTGCACCTAAGTTTTTAAATTAGGAGCACAAGTTATATTTTTAGGTTCACTTTTTAAAAAAACGTTGTATAAAAACATTAATGTAATGTAAATTATTTTATTAGTTGGGTATGTTTAGATAGGTTAGTAGTAGATAGTAAATAAATATATTTAAACGTCTAAATTCTCCCTTCTCCCACGCACGGCTGTCGCAACAGTCGCTTCAACAGAGAAATCTGGAAAATGTTTCGATCATCGGAAAGTTCTGGTGGCAGGGGCACAAGTAAACCCTACTCTTGTATAAACCCGTTACGGCCCAGCGATTTTGTTTTTATATAGTATTATAAATTTTAATTACGTTCCTTTAGAGCGAGAGAGGTCGAAACTAATATTTTGTTCAAACATCAAAATAACATAAAACACGTCCCCCCCCCTTCTTTAAACGTTAGGTGCATTGCGTGCACCTTGCGGGAAAAATTAGGTGCACATTTTTATTTTCATGTGCACAGTGCACCTGTGCACCCGGGTATTTCGAGCCCTGTTTTAGTGATAATGGCGATTCTAGAAGAGACCTGTAAAAACCATTGGATTTGTGCTGAAAAGTTGAGATTGGTTAGATTTATCAAAAAAGAATAGGAAATATTTGAAGCAGGAAAATGGATGTTAATCTATATAATGGAATAATATGGGAAATAAATTTTTATTAATTTTAAATGACCCTTGAAACCATGTAAATATTATGGCACCACTTTACTACTGGATGAAAAGCAGCAAATTTCATAACAAAAACATGCCTTACAATTACTGATCAACCAATACTCACAAGTAACCACGAAACATTCATTCAGAGGCAGGGAAATTTTAAGCTTTTCAACAAGTGTACAGCAAGCATTTTTCAGCAACTATTCAGATCATACATCCTGAATAATGCCGATAATCCTTTATTTCCGAACAATTGGTTTGAGGCTATTTATGCTTATCAATATTATCCTGAAATTAAGGATCAGTCCCATTAAATGAACTATCTTTTTAATAGAATGAATAAACTACTATACCTTGGACTTTGGTTTAACAACGTTTTTCCTCTTAGAAAGAATTTCATCTTAAGACGTGTATTTAAATAAAAGACTAAAACTTCCTTCTGAACTACCTAAGGGATTATTTAATAACTAAAAGTGTTCTTTCATTCAATATTTCAATCGATAAATAATTAACTGTTGTCCGAAAAGAAATTTCTAGTGAATGCTGTTATCAAGGATAAAATAACGCTTTTCATGTCTGCAAAATATAAATATATAAGATACCACTTGATTAAAAAACTGCTTCCCAAATTTTCCTAAATTCAACTTCCCCTAAGCAACTTTAATAACTTTTAAATAATTTTAAATAACCCTCAATAAAACATGCGCCTGTAATTTATTTGTTTAAAACTGATCTGCAATTTATTTACGATCCCCCCCCCCACACACCAAAAAAAACCGTTCCCTAGGAATGTGGAATTGATTTTGCATTTGCAAACAAAAAAACAGCATTGTTTTTAATTTTTTCCGAAAAAATGCCGCTGTAAAGGCTTTAAAAAAATGCTCTCAAAGAATTGGCACGAGTTAATTTAAAACTAGATATACAGCCGAGTAATGAAAGGGGAGAAAAAAAATTAACCCTTATATATGCACAGGACATGCACCTGCCGTTGTGAAGTTTCTAGCGTGTTTCCCTTCAGGAATAAAGCAAGCAAAATAAAAATGGCGCAGAAATCTTGCGAGTATAAATTTTAAATTCATTGTTTATTTTCCCACCCCTCTGGGCTTGCATTTTGCATTTATATCCTGCAAATGGGGGAAGAATATTTCGGGAGATTTTCCTCTGCAGACTCGCCTGTTTTAAATAAAGTTGGAGGGGAAAAAATAGAAGGGGCTGTGTCATCTCTACTTTATATTTTTACTCGAGAGCCAGCTAATTTATTATTCTATTCCCTTTAGCTCATCTTTCATTATTTATTCACTTATTATTGAACTTTGTTTTGGGATATTTTTTCCCTTTTTTTTCTTATCCCCCTTCGATATGTGTCGAAGAAAAGGAAAAGAACAACTTCCAATGTTCGAAAACCTGCCCCTCTTTTAAGTCTTCGGATCTTATTCGACGAAAAACTATTTTCCTTTCGTTGTAACAACAAAACAAAAATAATCGTGTGTACCTAAAAAATCTTTCACATTTGAAAAAAGTTTGCTCTACCAACGTTTCCTATGATAGAATATTCGAGTATTCTCTCGTGAATTACTTCGTTGAAAAACAAAAAGATGTAATTTAGATGCAAAATAGAGTGCTTACAATGAAAAAATTAAATATTTAAACGTAAAAACACATCTGTAAAGCTTCCGTGGATTTTTAAAAATGCGAATGAAAAATGTATTAGTGAATCTTGACATTATTGTATTCCATGTATTTTGATCACTTCAGAGGATATAATATCTTTATTCCCTTTGAACTTATATACTTTCATACAATTATCGTCGAATTCGCTAATATTGAAGCGGATATATAAGAATTTCCAAGTCATATTTTTTTTCTTACTGGTCTTATACGATGCGTGAACTAAATCCATATATATGTGCAGCAGAAATCAAAATAAATCTCATTTTTTCATGATTATCAGCATCGTGATATCGCAATCTTCAGTCTTTCTCTTGTGATACTAATTAGACATCCTTTATGAAAACGCTTTTCCTATCATTACTAGTCATATTTTTAAACTCCACATGTTTTCACTATTTCATGTTTTTAAAATGCATCTATATTTTTTCAACATTTCCATAATAACGTTTTAACTATCATTCGCTTGCTTATATTGCTGACGGCGATGATCTTATGCTTCGTTTATTCTTCTGACTGATTATATTTCATCTTTGTTTTCATATCGCACCAAGGCAAGAAAAATGACACAAGTCAAAAAACAAAAATTTGGATGTTACGTCATTGAAAAATATGTATGAGGTGCCCCAGCGTGTTATATTACCATTCTATAGAATATAATAGAAGTTACCGAGATAAATACTTACCTAAAATTTAAAAGAAGCTTATACTATTTCCATGTAAGTTTCAAGTAATTCAAAAATATAGAGCTTCTTTTGAAAGTTGGTGAGTGGAGATTTTCTCCATTTATTTTAAGAACGTATTTACAGCAATAGCATCTCGTTGTTTAAACATTGGACTTAAAACTCGCTTTTAATCCAAAGACATTCATAAACCTGTTTTTTAGTTAAATATTCTTGTGGGTGTTCATTTATCTTAATATCCTTAGCTCACTAACATTTATAATCACTGAGTTGTAAAAAGTTTATCAAATTAGTTTTTAAGAGAAAATGCACAAAAGGATGAACCAATTTAGTAACTCAGTTCATACCGTTCTATCAGTAATAAAACAAATGGATGGTACTAAGTTTCAAGTTCGAGGTTAAGGAATGTGTGGTCTGTTTGTGTGATAATTTCCTTACATTCAAATTTTAAAAAAATTGTGGTTGTGTACGTAATCTAATTGCTATTGAACAATCATCCTACGCTAATTCAGCCGACCAACCGGTCTGGTGGTGAAGGTGTTAGCTTCTAGGTCGAAAGGTTCCTGGTTCGAGTCCGGGTCAGTGCATGGATGTTTGTAAGCGTATGGTGTAGAGGCGGCTGGTGCACTTTAAATCTGTCGTGGCCGAAAGTACTCACGTTGGGTGGTGTGGAAGTTTGGAGAGTGGGGTGCCAGCTCAGGTGTTGCCTCGTCATTTGACTATGGTTCAAAAATACTTGGTGTTTTCCTCGGATCTTTCCCTTAGGGGATTGATCCCGGACCGTCGCCAATAACCCGTTGTGTTGCTCTAGTACGACGTTAATTAAAAATTACAATTACCAATTACGCCAATTCCATTTGTCTCCAAACGCAACCAGTAATAACTGAAGTTTAAGGTTAAGTTCACACTCCCTATCTGTACCATGCGAGAGCATTTGGGTAATCTCTGTTTTCTGCCTAGTTGGTTTTCTCTGAAAATCCCTATCATTAGGGTAACTTTTTTGTTGCAGTAAAAATGGGAAAAGTTGCATTTATCATTCCCTAATGTTGCATTTATTTTTGGTACCCTAAATTCTAAAATAAATTGTTCGTAAAAAATTCAAAGTATATTGACAATTTTAGTCGTGTACAACAGTATTATATAATACATACTGAAATACAGAAGAACGTTGAATGACCGATCCTTGGCCAGTAATTTCTTTAACATTGAAAACCTGCGCCAGTCGCAGTCATATAATGTGATGTATCGGATAGTAGAAGTGCAAAATCCTTTCGCTCAACATTCAGAGATTTTAAAACGTCATCTACAAAGCGAAAAACATATTGATGATCGACACTCACCTCGCAAACTCTGTACTCGATTACGCAAGTTTCCTCTGGATTATCAAGAGTGCCAATTAATGTGTTAAAGTACTTCTTGTCATTTATTTCACTTTCGTCTTAGGACGAACGCCTTCTTACCATGAACTTGTTTGATCCGCAATACATCGGCGTTCGCAAGATCAGACACACGTGATCGAAGGGTTGATTCAGAGAGCAAAAAATGAAATAGTAATTTCATATAAATTAATTTTAAGCTATATTTTAAAAAGCTGCATTTATGCAAAAAGTTGCATTTATGTTGCGGTTATAACTCACTTACAATACACCCCACGTAGGAGGAATTTTGGCTTTAGTAATTTACATGCAGCGTAGAACACGTGAAAAAAAGTTGCATTTGTTACAAAAAGTTGCCCTACCTATCATACAAACCCCTCATGATCTGAATAAAAGATACTTCGTTGGTTCAAACGTTAATTCCATCTAGAATATATCCGAAGAACAAAGCACACCGGTTTTCTTCAGAACAGCTTCCTTCGAAGGTCACCCGCGCGAGTTCAAACACCTTTCCCTTAACCTTCACTCCTTTTCCAACTTTGTTATCCTTTTGTGTCCACCTCTTTCGACACTTGGCTCTCCCCTCCCAACTTTAAAATAAAAAAGAATTAATTGTAACGCGCTTTTTCTGAGTGTACCCGTTACATTAAACATCAATCCCGTGCAAAATAAAAGAGGAATAAATATAGCTCCGTTCAAGGCCGCAACTGATATCACGCACTTTGGAAAAGAGCCGGCATTTTTGTTTCGTTCCTTTTTACGTGTTGTCCGGTTATCGTCGTCCGTTTCCGACCTTGGACTATCGGTAAACGATGCTTTTAGCTGCGGACCGCAATTATGGTAACGTCGGCCAGCTGTGGGTGGGTCAGAAAGAAACAGGAACTGCTGGATTGCGTAACACGTTGAGCCATTTTGTCGGGAGCGTTGGTATTTGGAAATGCTGAGTCGTTTGCTATTTTTGCAACGAAGTGATCGTGTTTGATTCCATTTGAAGGTTTAGTGTAGCGAAATTGCAGCCTAATAGGTCCTTTCGTTTGTGTCCCATCCTGTAATTTTCGGAATCTCTGTTTGGATATTGGTGATTGTCTCTGTTTGGTAAGCAGGTTGGTAAATTAAAGTCCACTGGGGTAACTCAGCGGGGTATTGGCGATGTTTCGGGATCCATCCCCAAGGGAAAGATTCCAGAACAACACCACGTAATTTGGAGCTATAGTCAGATGACAAGGTGACCACCTGAGCCAGCACCCCACTCTCGAAACTTCCACACCACGCCAACGTGAGCGCATTTGAGGTTACGACAGATTCAACGTGAACCAGCACCAGTATGCATGACGGTCTTTGGCTGGACCTAGTTTAAAACTCCAGTTGCTAATCTGTTACTCTTCCAACTGAGCTAATATTGATCTGTCTCGGTGGTCGATTGGAAAAAAATATTTAATAAAACTAATTTTTCAGCTACGAATTCGAGTCCGACCAGTTTTGACCAATTTTGCTGGTGACGAGTTAACTCGTCATCAAGATATTACCTTTTTTCATGATGACGAAATCATGATCTATGAGTTTTCTTCCAATGACGAGATATCTCGTTCACCAAGATCTGTTCAGTTTTGCTAATGACGAGATATTTCGTCGAGGCAAGTACTGAGAGGGTTTAAAGGCCTCGGTAGCTCAGTAGCTACAATCGCAGATCCCCGTATTAGCGACCTGAGGGTTGCGAGTTCGAAACTCGATCCAGCCAAAGACCGTCGTCGCTAATGCAGGTTATATCTGTAGTGACCTCAAATGTTTTCATGTTGGCGTGGTGTGGAGTTGGATTCCAGCTGAGGTGTTGACCTCGTCATCTGACCGTGATTCAAAGTTACGAGATGTTTTCCGCCGTTCTTTCACTTCGGGATTGATCTCGGCACGTAGCCAGTATCCTAATGTGTTTCTCCAGTGTGACATAAATTCAATTACCTACCCATTTAGGGTTGCCAACCGTACCGGAGTGGCCGAGATTGTCCCGGAATTGAAGTTGCCGTCCAGAATCCCACTTGAATGTCAAACTGTCCCGGAATTTCAAAGAAAGCTACCGAACAATATCACCTACACTCCAAAATAATTATTTCTATTGCACATGACTTCGTGTCCATCAAACGTCCGTTCCCCTACTATCCTATGCCAATACTGTATATCGTCACTCAAAATGCAAAACGTCGTATGTTAAAAATTCTATCTTTTCTTTTATTATTGCTATATGTGGCTTTTTGTGGTTTCCAATCTGTTGGCAAAAACTCTTATGTCATCAGCCGACCAACCGGTATAGTGGTTAAGGTGTTAGCCTCTAGATCGGAAGGTTCCTGGTTCGAATCCGGGTCCGGGCAAGGATGTTTGTAAGCGTATGTTGTAGAGGCGGTTGGTGCACCTTAAATCTGTCGTGGCCGAAAGTCCTCACGTTGGGTTGGCGTGGAAGTTTGGAGAGTGGAGTGCCAGCTCAGGTGTTGCTTCGTCATCCGACCGTGGTTCAAAATTACGAGGTGTTGTCCTCGGATCTTTCCCTTAAGGGGCTGATCCAGGACCGTCGTCAATAGCCCGTTGTCAATAGCTCTAGTACGACGTTAACTAAAATTACCTACCTTATGTCATCAGCTGTTACAATAAACTAATAACAAAACCCAAAGTATATAATAATAGAATCAAAACATAAGGAAATAATTTGTTTTTTGCTCTCCTGAAAAATGCAGCTTTTAGATACTCGTATACGACCTTTTGTACTTTAAGTGACAGTATCAATATTTCAGTTTTGCGCAATATGTCCCGGAATTCTCTCAGAAAAAGTTGGCAACCCTATACCCTATAGCGTGAGCAGCACCCACAGTGTTGAGGTATATCCCCAAAAGGGTGTTGTTAAAAGAAAGTTAAACGAATACATCGTAGAATAAAATCGTAGCAGCTCTGAATCTTTCGTGAAAAAATCGTAAATATATTGTAACACCATGGGAGCTCTTTACACCAATTTCCAACCCAACGTCTTTGCGTGTTCAGAGAGGAAGGAACCAAAAGGGGCATAAAAAAGGAGAGCAAAGGATCTTAAAAAGGGAATCGCCTCTCATATTTTTTCATCAAATGCATAATAAAGATAATAATTGAGTCTGCCTCGAGCTACTCTCGCTAAAATAATTAAGCAATGACTACCCACGTATCGCATACCTTGCACGTGCTTCTGCCACGCTCTCTTTCTGGTAGCGTCTTTATTCTCTTTATGTCTGTCGAGATCTCATCTGAAAAGTGGCGCAAGTGCCTTCAAGCCGCATTTGGAGGACGATCGAGAGCAAATCACAACATTTTACGCGGATGGTTCATTGGCAAGTTTTAAGAGATTTGAGAAAGTTTAAAGAGGCGGAACATTTACGTAGAACACCATGTTCAACGTTTCAAATTAGTGCAAAATAGTTTGTATTTTGGTAATTTAATGTCAACTTGTTTAACACAACGGGCTATTGATGACGGTCCGGGATCAATCCCCTATGGGAAAAATCCGACCAAAGAGTTTGGAGATTAAGAATAGTTTGGAAAGTAATAAACGGCACTAACCTTTTGTATTATTAAGTCAACTATGCCTTTGAAGGGAAATATCTGACCAAAGAGTTTGGAGATTAAGAATAGTTTGGAAAATAAAAAACGGCACTAACCTTTTCTATTAGAAAGTCAACAATGCCTTCGAAGGGAAAGATCCGACCAAAGAGTTTGGAGATTAAGAATAGTTTGGAAAATAATTAACGGTCTAGCCTTTGGTATTAGAAAGTCAACAATGCCTTCGATGAGAAAAATCCTACCGAAGAGTTTGGAGATTAAGAATAGTTTGGAAAATAAAAAACGGCACTAACCTTTTCTATTAGAAAGTCAACAATGCCTTCGAAGGGAAAGATCCGACCAAAGAGTTTGGAGATTAAGAATAGTTCGAAAAGTAATTAACGGTCTAACCTTTTGTATTAGAAGGTCAACAATGCCTTCGAAGATAAAGATGCGACCAAAGAGTTTGGAAATTAAGAATAGTTTGTTGTAAAGTAATAAATGGCACTAACCTTATGTATTAGAAAGTCAACAATGCCTTCGATTCCATGCTATTGTTTATTCTCTGTATTTTTTTATTCTGTCTCAATTAATATTACGTTACTTGTGCATGTTCATTTACTTTACTTTATTTGGTATAGTGTAGCCAAATATGGCTCGAACACCACTTAAAACCACGAGGAATAACAAAACAATAATACTCCATACTACCTGTATCTATATTGAACGTGTGTGTTAACTTTGTTCAAAGCAGTTCTTTCTGTTTTGTTCTGGGAACTTTTATTGAAAGACTGACTATCTGAGATAGTCCCAAATGGCGTATTTTGTATGGGAACTACTTTCTTATGTGAACATCTTAGCATTGAGTTTGTATCTCCTTTGTTATCTTGATCAGCCTATGATCACAAACCGTTTGAATGTGCTCTTAAGGACTTTAATTGTTCAAGATATAGAAAGACCAGTAGGTTAAAATGGCACTGGGCCAAATGCCTGGTATTTGAAAGTATCATTATCTCCAGAAAGAATTGGCGGTACGCAGTATCGCACTCTAATGACCTTTGACATCAGTACGTCTTATAACTACGTCGTAACATACTATACAATTGCAGTGGAAACGATTCTTCGATAAATAGAGTAGTGAATCATTATAGTTTACACCAAATGCTCGAGACACCACTGCTGCCTTTTTGTAATTTCATGAGCCGATGTTACAGCTTGCATCCATAAGATAGCCAATGTTAACCAACATATTCAGACTAGCCTGCATATGACATAATGAATGCTCAATCTTTGGATGTAATTGAGCTCCAAGGTCAGAATACATTTAGAAATGTCATCTTGATCATGCTATTTGGACCCTAGTACCAATATACTATAGTCAATTTTTCTCTTTATCGACGTATTGAAATGTATCCTGCAACGGTATACTAAACATGTTATATTCTGCAGAGTACACGAAACCCTCAAACAGTCCAGGCACATTCTTGAATGACATCCTTGTGGTCCTGGTTTACTCCCTGGGAGAATTTCTCTCTTCTTTACCAGCAAAGCTTTCCGAGTGTGTTCATGTCGAATTGATTGACGTTGTCTGTCTTGTGAATGGCGCAGCATATGGAACTTGGCCATTAACCCAACCAAACCTAAGCTTTTGGTCCAGGTAGTATGTTGATTTGACCAGGTCTTATCCTGAGAGGGGCTGAGGTAGCCCATTTGGAAGAGTGTCGGATTAGCACTGATGAGTTGCGAGTTCCAACCTCGATCCAATCGAACACCCCCGTGTATGTGGAGACTGATACACATTAACCTTTAACTGCTGTCATGGGTTTCACAGACCCCCGAGTCATTTTTGACAAGTCGTTTCCACCCCTTAAAATGAATATTGTTCCCTGTCCTATTCAGTACATTCCAATTACGTCCAACAGAAGCCACATTCCAAGACTGGATTGACTGTCCCAACTATTTCGTGTTTTACACTATTTGCATTTCCCGCGTGGTCTCTTAGACCCCTTCACAGCATTTGCGTTACCGTTTTTGTTGAATGAAATCGTCTACCCTGTGTATCTTACACAAAAAGAAATTCAGGATATTGTTGATAATTGGTCGGAAATAGAGTACTGGGACAGTGAAATTTCGGATAATATTATTGAAAGCGAACACGAAACGGATTCGGAAATTTATGCATATGAAGATGTAGATTTTTCAAGTGCGTCTTCACAAGAATACTTCTACGGAAAAAATAACTTCAAGTGCGATGCCCTGGGTTAAACCTAATTGTGCCTTTAGAACACCAAAACATAGTTTTACAGTTTCCAGGGTAGAAACGTCCTGCAAAATTAGGTCCGAAAGCTAAGCCTGAAGAGACATGGAATCTACTTAACCTATATAGTAATATAAAATGTATTTTATGTTAAGAATTGAGTTATCTAAATTTAAAATGTATAAATAATAATTATCTAAAGAATCTTTCATTAATATATTATATTAATCAACTTTATACGCACTTTAGTGAGCGATGTCTGAGAGATCCCTCCACACTAGTTACGAGACGGTTTGTGATACAGCAATTAAGGGTTAAATCTGCCTCAAATGTCCTCACGTTGTCGTGGTGTGGAAGCCTTGAAAATGGGGTGCTAGCTCAGGTATTGACCTCTTCATCTCACTGTGGCTCAAAGTTACGAGGCGTTGCCCTTGGATCTTTTCCTTCCCGGATCGTCTCTAATATCCGCTGAGTTGTTTCAGTGCTACATAAATTCAACTACCTTCCTAACTAAGATCCCCAATACGTCAAACCAACCTCCATGCGAGTCACTATACATAGAACAAGCATCGAGATCAAAGCCGTGATCCATTTGGATACATGATCCAACAAATCAATTAGACCAAGCCAGTTGATTCCATCCCATGGGAGTCTACTAAACTAGTGAATTACACGAGGATAGCAACGTCTACTCTCCAGGCGGACCATCTATGAATATCTACACTTCACATAGATTCATAAACATTGAATATGGTGGATTTTGTAATGCCTTCTACTAGTCACTACCAAACTCTTGTATCACTGAAGTCCATGTTGGTATCCCGCTTATTATATCACTAGTACCATTTATACAAATACAAATATTGACGACCAGCTACAGGCTCAAGCCCAACAAGGCTGGTCCTTTGTTTATGAATTCCCCAATTCCCACTGACTATCCAATTGTATCTTGAATTCGTACACTTCCTTTGAATAAACTATATTTTCTGGCAACGCGTTCCATTTGTCTATCACCCTATTAAAGTAGTAGTTTTTCCTTAAATACCGATTGAAATGTGTCTTATTCAATTTATACCCATGGCCTCTTGTTCTGTTATCCCTATTGAAATGTAAGCCCTCTGTGTCCCCTTGTTTTACCAACTTGAAAAGCTGAATCAAATCCCCCCTCCTTCTTCTTTCCAGTGTATACTTGTTTAGCTTACTTAAACGTTCATTATAGTCTAGATTTGCTATCCCCTTTATTATATTTGTAGCTCTGTGCTGAACCAATTCAATTAATTATATATCCTTTCTCATATTTGGAGCCCAGAATTGTACAGCATTTTCTAGATGTGATCTTACTAAACCCTTATATAACGTGGGTTACGAGCCTCACCTTTTTCACATTTAACTTTTTGTCTCACGTACACGAACATTAAGGGACTGATCCCAGACCGTCGTCAATAGCCCGTCATGTTGCTCTAGTACGACGTTAACTAAAACTACCATTACTATTACCACGTACACGAACAAGACGTTCGTACTCCTTTTCCGTTAAGAATCAGCTCGTGTTCTTGTTCCGTTACAAATCGGAATGCAGCCATTTTTTTGTACATAAAGCTTTGTAAATACTTAAAGTTTAAGACAGATTAAAGTGAATAGTTTTGGTTGAAATAGACTGATCTGAATCTGACTTAACTTTGTGTGTCAATTTACTACTGTGCGTGGAGAGATCGAACATAGGTCAGCGCGACCAGTATGAGTAAAGACAAGCTATGTATATGTGGACGCACTTCCAGAAAGGGAGAAGTGGGCGGTATTAATCGGATGAAGTGGCCATCGTATACCCTGGACCTAATCCTATCGAATGTCTTGGGTATGCCCCCGGGGAGCTTATTCTGCCCGCTTATCCCCCTCAAACCACCTTCCAGGAATGACAGTCATTACCCTCATCCACCCCTGGATTCCTTGCATCAGGGTCAGAGGGTGACATGTTCTGTATTTAAGACAAAACGCACCGTCCGTAGTACACCATTTGGAATGTTTATTGTCTTTATTCATCATTCTAAAGTAGCCATTCGGGGGATTAAAAATATTCTAAATGTGATCATTGTTATATGTGAGATTTGTGTGACTGCATTTTCCTGCTAAATTTGTGTCTAGAATTTATGCCTTTTTCAGTTGCTTACATTTTGGATAGCGATGAGCTAGGCTCATTAAAAACAAATATACGAGTTTGCACCCCACTCTCCAAATTTCCACACTACGCCAATGTGAGAACATTTGAGGCCACGACAGATATAACCTACATCAATCCCTTTGTACACGCCGGTGATTGTTGGATGCAGATGGTAGGTAGGTAGTTGAATTAATGTCGCACTCGAGTGACACGACGGGCTATTGGTGGTGGTCTAGGATCAATCCCGAATGGAAAACTCAGAGGACAATTACGGTCAGATGATGAGGTCAACACAAGATCTAGCACTCCACTTCCATACCAACCCAAAATGAGGACTATTGAAAAACAGGCCGGATTTAGCGTGCACCTTCTTCCACGCACGCCACTACGGTCTTTTGATTAGATCAAGTATCAAAGAACAGAGTAGGTAGTTTGTGAATTAAATGAACAAACGTTTAAGCTAGGCCTCCACTTGCGATTTTTTAGTCGCAAAAATAAAACTTATAGTTTCAAATACAAGTGCACACACTTGTGACTAAACAATCGCAGCGATTTAAAAGTTGCAACCGGTCAGATGATGAGATCAACACCTTTATCCTATTATCCCGGTCCTATTTTCTCTGCGACGTGACTGTCGCTCTACGCAATGAATCACACGGACAGGCATGGACGTGAACCCACTTGCGAAAGTTTAGTCGCGCGTTTTCCAAGGTCAGATTTTTATACATTAAATTATGTTTTTTATTCCCCTAATTCAAGTTTCTATCTTTGCATTCGCTGAAGATAGAGTGAAAATTTCAACGGATTTGAAATCTGCGGAATTTTTTTACACCTGATCGATACCTTAAATGTGATTTTCTCTAACTAAATAATTAAATAATCAAATGGTAAATAATTGAATAGTCAAATGGTAAATAATTAAATAATCAAATGATAAATAATTAAATAATCAAATGATAAATAGTTAAGTAATGAAATGGTAAATAGTTAAATAATCAAGCAAATATTTAAATAATCAAATAATAAATAATTAAATAACCAAATGGGAAATAATTAAATAATAAATCTCTTTTGGTATCGATCTGGCGTAGAATTTTACACAAGATCGATACCTTAAATGTGATTTTCTTTCAATAAATAATTCATTATTTAATAAATAATTAAATAATAAATCTCTTTTGGTATCGATCTGGCGTAGAATTTTACACAAGATCGATACCTTGAATTATGATTTTCTTTCAATAAATAATTCATTATTTAATAAATAACTACATAATAAATCTCTTTTGGTATCGATCTGGCGTAGAATTTTACACAAGATCGATACCATAAATGTGATTTTCTTTGAATAAATAATTCATTATTTAATAAATAATTAAATAATAAATCTCTTTTGGTATCGATCTGACGTAGAATTTTACACAAGATCGATACCTTAAATGTGATTTTCTTTCAATAAATAATTCATTATTTAATAAATAATTAAACAATAAATCTCTTTTGGTATCGATCTGGCGTAGAATTTTACGCTGATTTGAAATCCGTTGACATTGTCACTCTTATCTTCAACGATCGAAAAGATAGAAACTTGCATGTGGTTGATAAAAAACATAATTTAATCTAATTCAGCGATTTATCTATAGCAGTGTGTACACCTTGTAGATTTTCTGATACATCCATTTTTTGGGTCACCGCGACTAGAAATCGCAAGTGGAGGCCTAGGTCTTAATCAGAGAGGATTTCAAAAATCGAAATACAAAGCGAACAAAGTGGCGAAAAAATATAATTTAGTTACGCGTCTAGTTAATTAGGGTGCGACAGATTTAACACGCAATAGCCCCCTCGTACACTACTGCCTTTAGATGGAAGTAGTTAGCTCCAAACTCACAACCCTTCGGTTGCTAATCTGCTTCTTCTGGCAACCAGCTACACGACGATACAAATGACTGTTACGAAAACGATTCCCGAATCTCTTGCATACGAAGACTTGTGCCATTTGTGATCAGAGGGGGAGAGAGCACCCCTGGGTGATGGGCAGCCCCTTCGAACGTTCGTGCCGCGAGGGCTGGCACGCGATCGCATGCCGAGGCACGGGGGAAGAGGCGCGTTTTATGACTTAATAAAATTCCGTCCTGGTGTCTGCTTCTCCCTCAGTGGTAATAATGTGTAACAATCTCGCAAGAAGATTACGAATCAATTATTCACCTCGACGTAACCGAATTTTCGGGAGATCCCCGGAATTTAGTGTCTTCTTCTGTCAGATTTATTTCAATTCTTGGAGGTTGTTCCCGAAAACTGCACAACCGAGACGCTCATGTTGTTTTGAGGCAGTTCAAGCCAAACTGTGCCATGTGTGAGCCACAAAGTGGAAGTATTTGTCGAAACCTTGAAGCCATAAAAAGATTTGGTAGGTTGGGTCCAGGACACAAACCATAGTTTTGACCTGAATATTCTGACTTGATGTTGGATGGTGAAATGAATGCAGTAGAAATAAGACGATTATTTATTGCAAAATATATATATATATATATTAAACTATTAATACACAATTTAAACGATTTAAGTGCAACGTGAGTTTAATATTGATTGGTAATTTTTTTTAGTTAACGTCGTACTAGAGCAACACAACGGGCTATTGACGACGGTCCGGAATCAATCCCTTAAGGGAAAGATCCGAGTACAACACCTCGTAATACTGAACCACGGTCAGGTGACGAGAGTTTAATATTGAAGGAATGTATTGATTTTCGGCCTGTGATTGTGTAGCGTAGCACGGAAGCTTTCAAATATAACAACGTAGTCTTCGTTCCACGCAATCCAAAGTTACATTAGCCCAGCACCGTAAAATTTCGCCGTATTGTGCTCGATTTTTCATGCATGCCCCAGTGATCCTGTTCTTAAAAAACGTATTCACAACAAAATAAATTTTTGCATTTGATGCTTTTGATGCCTACCTACCCGTACTACAGCTCTCTATTTAATAAAAAAAATTCAGATTCCTTATTGCCTTCTTTCGCCCGTATATTTCATTAACTATAAGACCGCTCCAGTGCGACGTTAATTAAAATACCTACCTACCCATACTACAGCTCTCTATTTAAAAAAAATTCAGTTTCCTTATCGACCTTCTTTCGTCCGTATATTTCATTAACTATAAGACCGCTCCAGTGCGACGTTAATTAAAATACCTACCTACCCATACTACAGCTCTCTATTTAAAAAAAATTCAGTTTCCTTATCGACCTTCTTTCGTCCGTATATTTCATTAACTATAAGACCGCTCCAGTGCGACGTTAATTAAAATACCTACCTACCCATACTACAGCTCTCTATTTTAAAAAAATTCAGTTTCCTTATCGACCTTCTTTCGTCCGTATATTTCATTAACTATAAGCTCGCTCCAGAGCGACAGTATTTAAAATACCTAAATACCCGTATTACAGGTATTTAAAAAAAAATCAGCTTTTTTTTTATCGACCTTCTTTCGCCTGTATATTTCATTAACTACAAGATCCGTAAATTAAAGTTATAAATAATTTTCCCACAAATACATTCTGATACGAACTGTTTTTGAACGAACTTTTAATTACTGTCTGGACATGGAGGTACTCATCTATAAATATCGAAAACTTGCCTTAAAAATCGACAAGCGTTTCACGTATACTAATCGATAGTGGAATATCCGTTTCTGGATCGTAAACGGAAATTATACAACGAAGGAGGGTTAAATCTTATCAAGGTGGACAACCACCACGAGGGTTAAATTTTATCATGAGGGCACATGTCCTCCCCCTGTTCTGTTGAAGTAAACTTCTATCCCCTTTCGTAAAATAGATCTAATTTGTTTGGTAATTTTGGTAATTCTTAATTAACGTCGAACTAGAGCAACACAACGGGTTATTGACTACGATCTGGGATGAATCCCCTAAGGGAAAGATCCGAGGACAACACCACGCAATTTAGATCAACGGTCAGATGATGAGGCAATACCAGTGAGCTGGTACCCCATTTTCCAAACTTCCACACCAACCCAACGTGAGATTTGTTTTGGGTTTATGACATAAAATCCAAAACTGGATCAGTTGAGTCCAACGCAAGATGAGTTAAGCTCTAAATACGAGAGTCGTTCGAAAAGTAATGAACGTTTGTGCATGCTAAGCACTATGACAGTGTCAGGTGCTCCGGTCAAGGTCAGCCAGTTTTAGGGACTCATCTGCCAGCTGTTTACTGAATTACATCGCATTATAACTGTAATTGTTCTTTGGAAAGCAAACAATCTGCTCAAGAAAATCAAGTGTGTCGACAAATGTGAAGTGATATCTGTAATCGATTTCTAAACGAAAAAAATGTGCGACCAAGCGAAATTTATCGTGAAATCAAATCGATGTATGGGGATGTGATGGATGAATCATGTGTGCGTCGTTGGTGCCAAAATTTTAATGAGGGAAGAGAGAACGTCCATGATGAGGAGCGAAGTGGCCGCCCAAGTGTCATTGGAGCTTGTCAAGTCTGCCGTCAAATTCATCAAACATGATCGGCGTGTGGCTTCGGATGAAATTCATGCAAAATTTTCACATATCGCACCCCGGCAAGAAAAGTGACACAACTCAAAATTGCAGGACTTGAGAAACATCAACTTTTAGGATACTATAAAGCTTATATTGAAATAGTACTTGCTTTTTTAAAATTTCAGGTAAGTATTTAGGGTGGTAACTTCTATTATCTACTATAGAAATGTAATAGAACACGTTGGTGCATCTCATGCATACTTTTCAATGACATAACACCGAAATTTTTATTTTTTGACTTGTGTCGCTTTTCTTGCCTGGTTGCGATATGTCTTGCACTATCATTTATGAAATGGTAACAGTTCACCTCAAATTCAGAAAATTTTGTGCAAGGTGGATGCTATGCAAGCTCAATGACGACCACATACGCTTAAAGATGTTATTGCTTATCTCAATGGACTATCGGCAGAGGAGTATAACGCTGGTATTCAAAAGCTCGTCACAAGATACGACAAATGTTTTAATTTGCTAGGGGACTATGAAGAAAAGTAATTTAACACAAGAACGTCCGCCATTGCAATTACCCTTAAACGTCCGCCGGTGTCATTTCGACACCAGTAAATAAATCGCATAAAATAATTGCAATAACTAAATATTACCAAGACTAATATTCAGTTGAGTTAACTTTTATGATTATTTCATGAAATTTACTTAGAATATGACACTAATATACCAAAAAACAATATACGTATATAAAAAAATAAGTTTCGGAAGTTTGAGATAAATCTATCCCAAACTTCCGAAATCCCAGCCAAATTGTTGGCTCGAATTCTCTGAGAACGTGTGGATTTTAACTTAATCAAATCTTAAAAATTAAAGGATTTCTCTAAATCTATTTCGACCCATTGTTTCTTTCCATAAGTTTTGTCTCCAAGAGTCAGACCTTAGGGAATGCAGTTCAATGTTCTTGACACCACTTACTCCGCGAGCACAGAATATCGCATGAAAAGCACATTGTTCATCAATGGATACAGACCAGTTGATATCGCTCAAAATTCATCTAGCTTCAACATTTGTGCATTTTATTATGTGTTCGAATATGTAACTGTCGATGAAAACTAACCACGAAGAAATGAAGTATTCATTCGTTTTGTTTCACACAGTTAGTCGGACAACCACTTTGACGTAAAGCAAATCTGCCTGTGATATTGCCATTATGCGGTATCCATTCTGTGCCGTCCCTATCGGCATATGTATCCGGATTAGTTGGGGTATTATCAGTTTCATCTGCACTTTCTTCAGATTCTTCGCATTCACTTCCATGTAAATTAGTGGCATCGGAATCGAAATTCGAACAAGAGAGCTAGCTCCCCATCATCCAATTCATTTTCAGCAATTTCTCGCAACAAATTACTCACAATTTATTCAGAATTTTGACCTTTCCAACGAGCCATCGTTTTTTTGTTTGCACTACACGTACACAAGGTTCAAAAATCGAATTTGTTTATGTTATAAACAGATAAACAAATGTAAATGACGAAACACAGACCCAAACACACTAGTATAATTTATTCTTTTCCGCTATTAACATGTAAACATTTTATTCAAAGTCAAACAGATGTGCGATAAGAATTTGTTTGGTTAGTTAATAATGGTTGCTACTCAATGGTCGTGTACTAAGTTGAATGGAAGCTATTTAGAATGATAAATTTACTTGGTGTCGAAACGACACCAGCGGACGTTCTAGGTAAATTTAGCTGTTAAATTTTTATAAATGAATCTAGACCAACGAAATTTTTACAGTGTATTTATCTAGGAAAATGATTAAAAGTCACCAAAAAATTTTTAATTCAATTCTCAAATGCTGAAAGAAGAACAAGTGACAAGGAATAGAAATGTAAAATAAAAAGTATGGTTGAAAATTTTTAATTGGTCTGTATTTTATTTAAAAACGGTTATTTCTTTCCGAACGACCCTCGAAAATAAGAATGGTGGTAGTATGTTAATATTATAGAACGATGCCCTTCCACATTCTCGGTCATCGTAAAAATTGGCCAACCTACAAGTAGAATGTGAAAGTTCTAACTTCCTTGGATTCAGTAGATGCGATTTTTTTTATCTTCATCTAACTTAACTGAAAATTCAGAATTCCAGTTTCCTCGTACTTTTTTACATATTTCAAATTATAGTTTATTCTTCGTGTATAAATATAACCTTGAAGGTTACTAATAAAGTTTTGCTTTCCCTCTAAGCATTGCCAAGAAACATTTTTCCTTTTGCCAAACTCTATTAATCTACACTGATTATAAATAATATTCTTGGAACCAGGCTGAAACCTGTTAGATATTCCAGAAAAAATTAAAAATAAAGAATATTTCTATTTTCGTGAAAAACTTCCTGTATATCGCGTTGTTCAACTAATTCTGGTTATTAGTCAAGAAGAAATACTAAAAAAATTAATTATAGCAATCTATCAAGATGATTGTTGGGTAAAACGGTATTATTTGCCAAGATTGTTTGGTCGCAATGGATTGGACTTAATTTATGACGGGTTTCAGCTTTTTATTGTTGCTTGCGATATCTGTAACATTATTTTAAAAGTTATTGAAGATTTATTTATTGAATTTTAACATCTTCGGTTGACAACTCTAGAAAATTTATACTTCATTCTTTTTTTTTTTTCATTTGGAACAATGCATTCCTAACCTATGACTCGATTTGTGGGAGTTTGTTATTTTTGTGTTCACTATAAATTAAGTTTTCGCAGAAAAATCGTATTTCTTTCCATTTCGAATAGTTTACGGGCATTACAATCTGGATGTACCCGAGTGGTCTTTAATCCTTTGATTTTTACCCGCGCCTTTTTCTTTTTGTTCCTCCCTCATTGTGTTGGCTGTCTTGTGTTTGGAGCAGGTTGGCCAAATATGGTCCATGTGACCTAAAACTCGAAAACAACAACCAAACCATTGCTGAATTCTTTAAAAAGGAACTTATGCTTACCACAATGTACCACTTTAACCATAACCACTTCAACCGATAAAAACTTTGTTGCTCAACTGTATGTCCACATGCACCTGCTCTTTGTAAAAATAATAAAAAAATTTTCTCCTTATGTTCGTCTTATACAAACCCAAACAATAAAACTCACGCAGTGTTTACTCTCTTGACACAACGTTGAACATTGAACATCATTTTAATCAGAAATCGTTCATTTCTAGATCTTCTAGAAGAAAGGATTGTGTCCACTGGTAACTTTTTATTCACTAAAGGTCTTAAACAATTTTAATGGATTTACTAAAATATTACAGTTTACATATTTACTCAAACTTTTTCTATCCTACGGAACGCTACCGATTATGTTTGAAGACACCGTCATAATAGGATTTTAGATATTTGCTCGGAAATCTCTGAATAAACTCTGATCAACAGTAATATCAATTCTTTCCAATTTCAACTCCGAACACTGATTATATTTTTATATATGCTTACCACACTATACCACTTCAACCGATTAAAACTTTGTTGGTTAACTGTCAGTCCATCTGCTCTTTGTAAAACTAATTTATTTATTTTTCTCTTTTGTTCATCTTATACAAACCCAAAGCAATGAAACTGGAGTCTACTCTCTTGACTCAACATTGAACATAATTTTAATTAGAAATCTTTCGTTTCTAGATCTTCTAGAAGAATGTATTGTGTTCATTCGAAACTGTTTATTCACTAAAAGTCATTAATAGTTTTAATGTACTTACTGAAATATTACAGTTTACATGTTTACTCAAACCTTTTCAATCAAACGAATATGTTTGGAGACACAGCCGTAAAGATTTTTCGAAATTTGCTCGGAAATATCAGACTAAACTATCTCATCAACCGACTCTATTTGCTTTGACTTCAACATAAGAGGCCGGGGTTATTCAATCGATCCTCGAAAACAACCTCGCGAATGGACAAAAGCTAAACCTAAAATAAATTCAGGATGCATCTGGGTGGTTTTTTTCGATCGAAGCGTAGATTAAAGTCAATAAAGATATGTAAAACTATGCTTCGAAGATGTTCCTAGAAAAGTAGAGGCTTCATCAGAGCTATTCCTATGACAGAGTAAATATCATTCTGGCGCGTCGGGAAAGATGAAAGCTAGTATCTAAACTGCTCCTCTATGTACACACTCCCCTCTCCAAGTACTCCCTCTCCTTTATACTTTTTTTAAACAATTCTCCCCTTCGCATTACGGATGCGTCTCCATGGCAACCGACGGAACTTGTGCGCTCGGAATGGCAACATTTATTAGAGTCGTCGTTTTCGCTGGGAGGTAAAACTGAATGGAAAAGGCCTCCTTTCGCAGGTAACAATGGCTGCTGAAGAAAAGAACTTTTTCGGGGATTTTTCTGTTTCTTTTTTTCCTGCTGCCTCGTGTTTCGTTTTGTTTGGGATCGGATAACAACGAGATTTTTCATTTCTCGCGTTCGGGCTGTGTTTATCTTGGTGTTTTCAGACACTTTCGTGGAACTTTCTGGATTGTTTCTTTCTTCCCTCCGTCCCCTGTGTTTCTTCGGTTTCACGTGTGAAGTCGGAGGAATTCGAAAATAAGGAAGGATGAATAAAAAGAATTAAATTGGATGGGGGAGTGATAATTCGAAGCAGTTGTTGGTTCTCTTCGATATTCGATATCGGTTCTTATTATGGAAATCGAAAGCAAATGTTTGGAAGGTTTTGAAGTAACGTAAACGCTTGTTGAACGCTTTCGATAATGATTTGTATCCCCTGTTTGAAGTTCATACTTGAATGGAAATCATTCAAACGATTTAGAAAAACTTCAATTTTGCTGGAAACTTGTTTACCTCCCCCCCCCCTCCTTCAAAATATTTCATAATTTTTCTTGAGTGGAAATGAATTTATACTTAAAGTTCTCCAAAACATCACAAGTATCGGACACTGCCTATCAATAGCCCAAGTTATAATTTTAATTAAACTTTTGTGTTTCATTGATAGACAATGGAATACCGTATCATCATTAATGAAATTCAAGTAGTTACCACCGGCCCAGCCTAAGTCATTCGGTGTATCTTCATGTAATTTTGAACCACGGTCGGATGACGAGGAAACATATGAGCTGGCACCCCACTCTCCAAACTTCCACACCAACTCAACGTGGAGTTATTAATCTATATAAATAAGAATGGAGTGTTTGTTTGTACATTCAATATTTTCGACCCATTTCAAGTTTTCTATCCGTTTTGGACCCTTCTGATGCCGAATCCGCCTTTTTCTCGTTTGGTGTCTGTCTGTCTGTCTGTCCGTCTGTCTGTCTGTCTGTATGTTGTGCCCTATACACGTCCACGCGGTTTAAGATATTTTCATGGAAATTTGCATACAGTGAGTACTTATCTTCATTTAGTGAGTGGCATTGGTTGCGAAAGTCTGTCTGTCCGTCTTTCTGTTCTATGCTTTATTTTGTGTTTGTGTGTTTGTGTAGACATCACATAAATTGTATTCCAGATATTTGATTATTATGTGTTTTATTTAATGCATTATTTATTAGTTTAGTGAATGCAATATTAAACATTTTTTTATTGTTATATTTAGAAGAGTTTCATGCTAAAACACCTGAGTAAGTATACTTAAATCATCTACAATTTGATAGTTTTCGAAAAATTGGAATGTAGTTTGAGTATTACGATTACTTTTATTTGCTTTACCAGTAATGCTGAAAACCAATTATTTTTCAAAAAAAAATTTTTATGGTGAAATTTTAGCTTTGATACTTCATTTATTTCGAGTCTTATTTTTATTATTTGCGCAATGAAAACGATTTCCGAATATTTGGGACAGACGATATTTTTCAACGAAACGAGAATGAACAAGATCGCGCGAGAAAGATATTTTTTCTGATTCTTTCGCTCTGAATTAATTTCACATTTCTAAATTTTGTACACTTTTAGTTGTAAGTTGTGGCAACTGTGCGAGATCAAGAGATAAAATTGAATCACAAATTAATATCTTTAGAACAATTTTTTGCGACATCTTTTATTTTGTTTTATTTCGCTGTTTCCTGTTTTAAATATTTATTATTTTAATACATGTGTTTTCCTTCTCATCACACGCAACAGCACCACAAAGTATTAGACTTAAAAATGTTAGGTAAGTCAGTATAAATTTTCAGTAAATTTTAAGTGTAGTTATGCCATTATTGAAAGAATAATGCCGTTATTTGAAGAATAAGTAAAAAAATATTGTTTTGTTGACTATGAGTGCGAGAGCACTCGCCGTAAATCGTAATTTTAATTAATTGAGTTGAACATGAAAATAACTTAAGAAAGTGAATTCCAAATCTCCCTCAAAATCGTCTTTTATAGTAGTAACCTTAGTATCACCTTTCGTCATTTTGTAGCTTTGTCATACAGCAATTGTGCGATGTATGTGAAATGTATAACATGAATGGATATGCATGTGTAGGATTTGTGTCCAAAGTAAGTTGTAGAATGTAGAAAATATAAAGATGGCGAAAGGTGTTAAAATAAATTTTTATTCTACAAAAAACGTAAGTAATTATATATTTTGATTATCTCTTCAATCTAGAGTAAACCAATTCAAACCGAGTAAGGTCGGGTATTTTGCTAGTGGAATATAAGACCACAAAGCTTTTTCTTTAATCCAACTTTATCTTCTGTTTAACATTGATAAAAAAGGGATTCAATTTTTAATTCGTATTGCAAACTCAAGTGTTAATGAGGGTGGGTTTTTAACCCTCGTAGGGGTTTCTACAAGTTATATTGTCCATCAAGATCTGACAAATTAAGCTGATGACGAGATTCCTCGTAGTAAGACTGCCGATCTTTTATGATGACAAGATCAATATCTGGTCAATTTTCTTCTAATGACGAGGTCACCGTCTGTGAAGATATGATCCGTTTTGTAATGCTGAGATACCTTGTCGTTACAACCACAAGAAGGGTTAAGGCTAAACACAGTCGCTGTTTGTATTTCGTTAACCTCCCTCGTAACTTATCATATACACTACCCTACAATAATTGACCGGACGCCAGCGGATTTGCATAAAATCCGACTGCATCTTTGGGGGTGTTTTTCCTGGTATGGCCTGGGACCTTTACATGTTGTTCCTGTTAAATTAAACACCGACGCCTACATGAACATTTTGGACAATCAGGTTCTTCCTACGCTCTGACAATTTTATGGAATGGATTGGTTCTTATTATGGAAATGTTACTCTCAGATGACGAATGTTACTTTCAGGACGACAATGCTTCTTGTCAAGTTTCAGACTCTGTCAAGCAGTGGTATCACGATATAGATGTAAAACGTCTTCCCTGGCCTGCTCAGTGTCCCGACCTAAACCCTATAGAACATTTGTGGGAAGCGTTTGAACGACGCTTTCGGACCAGGGAACCACGTCCGAAATCTACAGCTGAGCTGGCGACATTCTTGGAGCAGGAATGGACATAAATACCCATAATTGTGCATCAAAACCTTGTTGAAAGAATGCCCAGAAGGGTTGCTAGTGTAATTGCAGCAGGGGGGCACCCCCCTGCTGCAATTACTTCTTTCCCTTATACCATCACATCTTGCTGACCGGTCCATTATTATATGGTAGTGTATACTACCTGTTCTCGCAACGTATACTGAGCGTGACGTCAGTTGGTTTATTTAGATCATATTTTTACCTTAGATCATATTTTAATATGATCTAAGGTCTTCACCAATAAAAATATCCAAGAATAAATTCCAAATTAAAAAACGAACAATTGATTATTTAACACCAATTACATCGATTGTTGCCAAAATAGCGATAAACTACACTTTAAGGCAACCCCGATGCGTATGATGCTAGAGCATTTGGACGGCAGAGGTAAGATTTCTGCGTTCTTCGCTCTTTATTCACGAGCACTACCTAGTTAAAATCGAAGAGAAACTTTAATCACGCAATTAGAATTCAGGTTGCAATCTCTTCATTCATCTGCTTATTAACGTATGCGTAACATTATTTTCCCAACCACGATATGCTTGTTTTCTAGATAAACGCTATATTTGAAACTTCTTCGAAAGTGGATGACCTTTTCAGACTCCCCAACCTTACTTAATCTGGTCATCGCAACAAGTAAAACAAAATCCATACCCAGCAAAAAAATACTCACTCTGTTTCAAAATAAAAAATACCAGCTAGCCACCAAATTTTCCTGCCGAAAATCAGAACCTTCCGCGGTTAATTTTTCCCCTCCTTTGAATGCGAATTAAAATTCATCTAGTTGGGGCCACTTTATCCCATTCCCCATCTCTTTTAACGAGCCCCTGGTGGTTAAGCCCCTGCAAGAAAGCTATAGCACCACGAGAGAAACTTTTCTAATTAGAAAATATTTTTTCTTTTCATTTTCAGATCACTCCCAGGACGACACGTATCCATCTTCGCTGTCGTGATTACTTAAGTTCTGATGGTGGGATCGCACTCTTGAAGCTAGAGACACGCAGATAAGGTTTTTTGTCTTGTTTCGGTTCTATTAAATCTAAAGGAGCCACGTGGGAGCCTTATTTTACTTTTTAGTGGAGATCGCTTGCGTAAAGGTGAGCAGCTATATAAAGTATTGCTTTGTTTGTTTGAATTGGACTCTTAATCCAAAATTATTTATTTCCAGATGTTAAAACAAAAAATTCTTGGCAGATGGTGAATTGAGATGCTAAAAGAGAGATTGTAAACGCTAGTGAATAATTACTTACTTAGAAAAGAGTTTAAGTAAGCGAATTTAATTTGACTCTGTAAGTTTTCTGATGTTCTGATGGGCCGGGAAGCCAAATTGGAGGAGTAACGTATTTGCAACAGGAGGCTTGCGAGTTCGAAACCTGGTTCAACTAAAGGCCGTCGTGGGCCCATGACGACGCATATCCATCTTCAGTGTCTTGATTACTTAAGTTATGATGGTGGGATTTCACTCTTGAAGTTGGAGATATGCAGATAAGGTTTTTCTGTTTTATTTCGGTTCTATTAAATCTAAAGGAGCCACGTGGGAGCCTTATTCTATTTTTTAGTGGAGATCGCTTGCGTAAAGGTGAGCAGCTATATAAAGTATTGCTTTGTTGGTTTGAATTGGACTCTTAATCCAAAATTATTTCTTTCCAGATGGTAAAACAGAAAAAAAAATTCTTTGCAGATGGTAAAACAAAATCATTCTTGGCAGATGTTAAGTTGAGATGCTAAAAGGGAGATTGTAAAAGCGAGTGAATAATTACTTAATTAGAAAAGAGTTTAAGTAAACGAATTTAATTTGACTCTGTAAGTTTTCTGATGTTCTGATGGGCCGGGAATCCAAATTGGAGGAGTAACGTATTAGCAACAGGAGGCTTGCGAGTTCGAAACCTGGTTCAACTAAAGGCCGTCGTGGGCCCATGACGACGTATATCCATCTTCACTGTCTTGATTACTTAAGTTCTGATGGTGGGATTTCACTCTTGAAGTTGGAGATACGTAGATAAGGTTTTTCTGTTTTATTTCGGTTCTATTAAATATATAAAGGAGCCATGTGGGAGCCTTATTTTATTTTTTAGTAGAGATCACTTGCGTAAAGGTGAGCAGCTATTTAAGTATTGCTTCGTTTGTTTCAATTGGTGTCTTAATCCAAAATTCTTTCTTTGCAGATGGAAAAACGAAAGTAGATGCTAAAAGGGAGATTTCAAAAGGGAGTGAATAATGGCTCACTTGGAAAAACATTTAAGATAGAAGATTTAATTTCACTCTTGCAGTTTTCTAATGATCTTATATAAAAAGCAGAAATTCTGTTTGTCTGAAGCAGTAATAACTCTTGAATGCTATGCAACTTATTCTGTCTGGAATTTATAGGTCAACGCAATTGTTTTCGGCTTCTTATATTCCCAGGTGCAGAATTATATTCAGTGTTCTGCAACACAACTCCAACACTACAGTAAAATCAAAAACAGACGTAAAACACAATTATTGGCTAAATATGTATTACATATTTATAACAAATCAAAATTAATTAACTTGCTTCATTTAAAACAAAAACATACTTTCAGAATTTGCAATTCTGTCAATCACTTTTGAAGTTAAATATTCTGTCATTGACGTAAAAGACTTGTTATTTATAAAGTGTTTGTGATAATTTGGGCGGTGTATCAAGATTTTTCCGTAGGTAGAAAAGAAAAAAGGTGTGGCAAGGAACGAGCGGACTTTGCACTGCAGAACATCGTAACTTATGATTGAAAAAAATTGGGACAAAGGTTTGATAAAATTAAGGAAAAATTGTTCTGCAAAATAAGTAAGGAAATAAATTTAACGGCACCGTTAGAAATTGACATTAAGGTTAGTTTTAGCATTTATTAACTGTCAATTGATTTAAAAAAATTAACAATCGAAACTTTTTATTTTTATGTAATATTTTTTATCAATTTCAATTTTTAATTCAAAATGTAACTACATTTAAATTACATCACTTCTGCCCCAATAATATTTATAGACATATGTTAATGTTTTCGATAACTTTTGCTAACTGCTATTTTGCATTAACTCTGTTATTTAAAGTGCTGTAAGAATAATTGTAATTAGTATTAGTCCTACATTAGGATTCTGCTGTCTTTCAACCACATAAAATTCCCCCTGAGATCTGCAAACCAAGCAATCTGAAGAAATAACATAAAGCCGAGCACACCTCCGTCTATTCCGTTAGGTCAATGTTCCAAACCACTACGATGAACATTCATACCAAAATCGTGATTCGAACTCAGAGCCTGTTGATTTAAGTCTGAGTACAAACCACTCGACCTCCAAGTAAGGTAACTTTTTAAGTAGGTTATAATGCAGTAAATGCTAATTTGGAATACATAACAAAGTGATACCATCGTTTCAATGCCGTCATTTCTGAAGTTTCAGCAATTATTCATTTTATCAAATTATAACACGTTATTTAAATACAGGGTGGTCCCGAATTCATGGTACAAACTTTAATGGTAGGTACAGGACATTGTAACAATGATTTATTGTATAGGAATGTATAGTCGCAAGTGACGCGGTGAGGCGTAAACAGGGGAAATAAAAGGAAAGAGAAATGGAGTGATCGGTTGGTATCATTGCCGGTAGAGGGCAGTAGATGTCTAGCCGCTGTTGAACATGATGCATCGCAGTAGGGAAAAGCGCCATTCACAATTGTGCTGCCGTAGACGATGGGTGACTTTACGTATGCAGAAAAAGCAGACATGCATTACATGTACGGCCGTGCAAATGGTAACGGCAGAGCTGCGTTACGAATGTATCGCGCGGAGTATCCTGATCGACGAATGCCGGATCATAGAATTTTTCAACGGTTACATCGTCAACTTTGTGAAACAACTTTGTTCGACGTCAACAGACATGGCGCTGGTCGAGTAAGAGCTGTACGCACTCCAAGGCTGGAAGAAAGCATCTTGAACATTGTGGCTGATAGACCCGAGTCAAGCACAAGAACTGTTGCGCGTGACGTAGGTGTGAGTCATCAGACTGTATGCAGAGTGTTAAACGAAAATCGCTTACACCCCTTCCATTTTCAGAAAGTACAAGCATTGAATCCGGCAGATTATCCTCGCCGCGTGAACTTCTGCCTGTGGGTGATGCAGCAATGTGCGTTGCAGCCGGATTTCGTAGATTATGTGCTATTTACAGATGAAGCGACATTTTCACGCGAGGGTGTCTTTAATGCGCACAATTCCCATGTGTGGGCAACCGATAATCCACATGCAACGCGTCGACATGCGTTTCAATAACGTTTCAGTATTAATGTGTGGGCTGGTATTGTGAACGACTTTTTGATTGGCCCATACTTACTACCCACGCGGCTCACTGGCGGAAGCTATCTTATTTTTCTGAAAGAAGTGTTACCACAACTGCTGCATGATGTTCCGATCGCCATTCGTAACCGCATGTGGTTTCAGCACGATGGGGCGCCAGCACACTTCAGCATTGATGTACGGAATTACCTGAATGCCACGTTTGGTACTCGATGGATTGGGCGTGGTGGACCAGTCCCTTGGCCACCCCGATCTCCCGATTTATCGAGCCTCGATTACTTTTTATGGGGACATCTAAAGCATCTTGTTTATGAGACTCCAGTTGACTCAGATGAGGATCTCGTCGCTCGCTTATCTGTAGCTGCTGCAGGTGTGCGTGAAATACCAGGCATCTTTGAACGTGTACGCCAATCGCTCCACCGACGCTGTCAAGCATGTATCGATACTGGTGGACGCAATTTTGAACAATTACTGTAAACATGACACTTGTCAACAACGCTTTCAATAAAATCTTTGTTTTTCCTTTCGGCCGTTATTTCCCCTGTTTTCGCCTCACCGCGTCACTTGCGACTATACATTCCTATACAATAAATCATTGTTACAATGTCCTGTACCTACCATTAAAGTTTGTACCATGAATTCGGGACCACCCTGTATAATGTATATTATTATATGTAATAGTTTAATTATATTAGTTGATTTTAGTAGATTAATACATTTGGTAGTATCGACTAAAGTGCTATATTAAATTATTATAAAAAGCAATAGTAATATATAAATAAAATGAATATGTATATAAATTATTATAAATAACAATAGTAATATATAAATAAAATGAATATGTATATAAATTATTATAAATAACAATAGTAATATATAAATAAAATAAATATATGTAAATTATTATAACTTACAATAGTAATATATAAATATATATAAATTATTATAATTTTTTTTTACAATTATAAATAACAATATAGTATTAGTAATATCAGTATTTTTAGAGTTTTGACACTAAGCACGACTTTTTGCTCTTCTCCATCATTTTTTATTTAATTTTCTTGAATTACGTATTTTTGCCACTATAAATATGTCTTCAAAACTGATCATTTAAAAGGACGCACAGCACCTATAGATTGCAATGGACTTGTGTAGAAATACTAGAGAACTCTTGAGCTGGTATAATCACCAAACTTTCGGCATTTGCCATCAACATGTCAGTATGTGAATTATGTCATACAAATGAAATATCGAAAGCGTGGATTTTTGTAAATAAAAAGTCTAGCAAGTAGTGATTTAAAAAAAAGCAATCTAAGTTCAGGTTAGCTAAAAAATTCTAAGTATAAATTATAATGTATAGTGTAACGACCGACAGGTGATTACGAACACAGATAAGTTATAAGAACAGTTGTTCTTGTGTTCTGGTTGCTACTGTTTTAGTAGAAGAACATTGATGTATGACTGTGCCTGTGTTCTGATACGATCAAGAACATTAAGGCCCGGTGCACACATCCGATTTTTCAACGTGCGACGCCGCTGTGGCACCGATGCCCAACTATGCACACATATCCGTGAAATGGCGCAACAACTCATTTCGCGCCATTTGCGATAAATATTCTATCGAAGAAAACATGTTTATTTCGCTTACTTGGTGTAAAAAAAAAAATTTGAATAAAAAAAGACGTTACTGGATACAACCATTTATTAATTATTATGTATATTCCATTTATTTAAGAAAACAAGGTAAATCAGACCGAAGAAGCGTGTGCGGCGATTTACGGCGTCATGGGAATCTGCGATACAAATTACACGCAAGTTGAACGTGCGGCGCCAGAGGCATGTGTGCACTACTCCATTGGATCTAATGTATCACAGACTGCACTTGCCGTGCGGCAGCGGCGCCGCACGTTGAAAAACCGGATGTGTGCACCGGGCCTAAATCTTGGTGCTGTTCTGGAATAAGAACACAAAGGACAGATTCGTTGTAGACTTGAGAGGAGGGAGACGTGTTTTTGCGTGTATGTCTGAAACTTTGTATTATATTGTAAAAATAAATGTGCGTGTCCAATTTAGGTACGCAGTGTCCCTCTGTTCTTGGTCCTACTACCAGGCCTTGATTTAGCATTAGGCCCGTGAGGCACGGGCCTAGGGCCGCCATAATTTAGAGAGCCCCTAAGTTTCAAAAGTATCTAAAAATTTAAAAAAGTGTTTGAGTAGTTACATAAATTATTGGGTATTTACGTAAATGTCCGTCGACCGTTTTCCCCACTATCACATTCTTGTAATTACATTAATTATCTAACTATTATGTTTTTAATTTTCATCTGCTTTATTTTGTTTTGCCAAGAGTTATACGTAATGTCACGATTTTCTCAAACTTTTTGGTGACTTCTGTGAAACGGTCAACAGTCAAATACGTAAGTACCAATTATTGTTATTAAATTAGTTTTTGTGATGAACAAATAATAAGTGGGGGGTGGGGCTTCCTGCAAGTTGTGCCTACTATACCAAATTTTCTAAATCGGGCCCTGCCTACTACATACATTGTCTATCAAATTAGACTTCCTTCGGACACTCTGACATAAAGCTCATTTTTGTACGAGATAGATATGAGAAGTACGTTAGTAAGTTACGTACATTAAACAAATATTTTCATTTATTCAGTAATGTGAGATACATTTTTCCTTTTACCAGAAGTGTAAAGTTTTGTATACATTACTCAAGTGCATAGAGTAGTAAAGAGAACAAGTATTTTAGAACAGACATTACTTCTTTTTTCAACTAGTATTTTTGTTTCTCGTTTGTATTCGGGTTTTTTGTTGCAAGAGTCAAAAGAACAAGGACAGCATCTGTATCGACCGCTTTTGCAAAGACAGACGCTAGCGTCTATCTACCCACATTTATTTTTACAGCCAATCAGAACAAGACCCGGTATTCAAATTTTTGCTCTTATCTCAAGAAGAGAGCATTATTTTTATTGATAACATCTATGAATATATGCATGCAAAATTCAGACGCAATTTAAAGGAAGAACAGTCTACTCCCAAAAATGTTACTTTTGTATTCTTAGGAATATTCTTATTCGTAACTATGGATATCAGCTGCACCAATACGCAAACGATTCTTTGTAAGTGCAAAACATTTGTTGTTACGGTAAAACCTATTTCGTCCGTTCAGAGCAGTAACTCATTAAATGTCAAAAAAGTTTTACAGAATAGTCGATTAAAGACATTGATTTTTTCGGTCAAAAATTAAAATTGTAAACATTCTGTTATAGTATTATATTTTTATTCAAACAGGATGAAATACGACAATCTGTTTCTCATCCTGAAAATAATCGTCTAGTATCAAAAAATTCCTTTTCATGTCAGTTAATGAGTCTCTCTAAAAAGACGATTTCAGAAATCCAGATATTTAAATATTCTATGAATCCTCTAAATTAGTTGAAGTTAATTTAGCTTATATAATTTAAAAGCTTTCTTGGCTCTTTTTAGCTCTCTTAGCTTTTATTTAAAAACAATTACATAATCTACTGCCAAACTGCCTTTGTTCAAATTAACTGAACTAAAATCTAACTTAATTTTAATTGCCGATATCAAATACATTAGGTAACGAAAAATTATAAATATTGTACTATGTTCAAAACTGCACTGAGATCGTCAACTAAACGGTTTTTTTATCCTTTGACCTGTTATTAAAAAATTATTTTTAAAGCTTAATGAGAACGATAAGCTTGTAAAATTCTAGATACGTATGAGATAATGAGAAATTCTTTATGAAATAATCCACTTTGTAATGGGCTAAAGGGATTGTTATTGCAGATGAATTAAACATTTTATGAAACATAGTTAATGAACGAATACTCATAGGATGAAACAAAGTTCTAAACCTTCTTTGACATACACCGCATTTGCTCGGATTTGAAATAAGATAAGACGAAAGTAATAATTTAAAGTATTTTATTAAATCAATTCATTGCGAATATAATTTATCAAGTTATTAAATAAATTTTTAAACGTATAGATCATAGTTTCTTAACCTATTTGACTCAACGTCTCTTTTTCATTTATAATGTTTGTCACTCGTCTGAAAAACTATCTCAACTAATATACAATTTCAGATGTATCTGTGTCTACTGCTATTAAATTTCAGCAAATTATTTGTAGAGCTGTCTGCTCAATTTTACAATTTCGAAATTCTAGTTTGTAAATAAAGCAGCTTGGAATAGAAATTATACAGCTATTTATAAAAAATAAATAACGTATATAAATTGAAAATAAACGCGTTATGTTGTTCACTCTATCAATAGTAATAAATATCAATCAAATATATATAAAATTAAAAGTAATTTTTAATGAGAATGATCAGCCTGGTGTTTTGCAACCAATTTGTCAATATTAGGTTCGGGGTCGGGGTTGCCTGGCTGGAAGAGTAACAGATTAGGTAACTGGAGGGTTATGAATTCGAATCCAACCAAGGAACTCCGTGCACAAAGGGATAAGGTTCCCATTAAATGTGTCGAGGCCTCAAATGTCCTCAGGTTGGCGTGGTGTGGAAGTTTAGAGAGTAGGATGCCAGCTCAGGCGTTCCCTTCGAATGTTTTTCTTCGGAATTGATTCCAGATCATCACTAATAGTTCGTTATGTTGCTCCAGTTCGACGTAAGATGTATTCCTTTACCTACCTATATTTTACTGTACCTTGTATACACAACCATACAATAACGGACTGGATGCCAGCGGATTTGCATAAAATCCGACTAATTGTTTCAAGGTGTTTTTCGTGATATGGCCTGGGACCTTTGCATGTTCTTCCTGGTCAATTGAACGCCGACGCCTACATGAACATTTTGGACAATCAGGTTCTTCCTAGGCTCTGGCAATTTTATGGAACAGACGAATGTTACTTTAAGGGATGTATTCCTTTACCTACCTATATTTTGCTGTACCTTGTATACACAACCATACAATAACGGACTGGATGCCAGCGGATTTGCATAAAATCCGACTACTTGTTTGAAGGTGTTTTTCGTGATATGGCCTGGGACCTTTGCATGTTCTTCCTGGTCAATTGAACGCCGACGCCTACATGAACATTTTGGACAATCAGGTTCTCTCTAGGCTCTGGCAATTTTATGGAACAGACGAATGTTACTTTAAGGACGACAACGCTCCGTGTCATGTTTCAGCCTCTATCAGGCAGTGGTGTCAAGATATAGATGTAAAACGTCTTCCCTGGCCTGCTCAGTGTCCCGACCTAAACCCCATAGAACATTTGTGGGACGGGTTAGAGCGACGCTGACGGACCAGGGAACCCCGTCCGAAATCTACTGCTGACCTGGCGACATTGTTGCAGCAGGAAAGGACACAAATAGCCATAGCTGTGTTTCCAAACCTTGTTGAAAGCATGCCCAGAAGGGTTGCTAGTGTCATTGCAGCACGTGGGGGACCATCCCCCTATTAAATCATGTATTATTTCCCTTATACCATCACATCTTGCTGTTCGGTCCATTATTGTAGGGTAGTGGATATATGTACCTTATTGGACTATACGCCATAAAGCCCTATTCAACTAACAAACTGTTATATTGTAAAGTATCAGCTCGTTTTTTAAACATACAGTGCAGATTAATGTGATTTCAATCTAATCTGCATATTTGTCCTATTAGATGTAAATCACTGATAACTCTGAAACAATGCTTTAAGTTAGATATAGACTGCAGAAAATAGACTGCACACAATGACACAAATTTAAAAACATATATTTGAAGATATGGTACGCCAAATTCAGAAACCCATAGATAGAAATCGAAACAGATGAGATTCGTAAATCATGCACGTTGAGCAAAAAAGACGCTAGCATTTAAATAAATATCTACCGAATAAAGATTTCGATTAAGATTAAGGACTCAGAAATGTCATCTTTCCCCAGAGTTCAGCAAGCGAATAAATCCCAAGAAATCTAATGATATATATAAAAAACAAAAATCGTATTTTCTCCTTTTTCCCTTATTTCTCGCAATTTTGTAACAAATACGCCGAAACACCACCACCGGGGATCCCAGTCTGTAAGAAACAATAAAAAATCTTCTATCTGAAGTAAAGTCTTCAAATCTCGTATTTATCGCCGAAAAACGATTTTTATTTCTCGACCCAATGGACAATCCGCGTGGCTCTGCGTTCAAAATCGAACATTGCAGACGATATTATATCTGTCTATCTGTACGATAGGAGCGAGAGAGTAGAGAAGAGAAAAAAAAAAGGAACAGAACTTTGGCATCTGGAATATCCCTAACTCGCAGCTGTGGTTCGATCGATACGTGCGATTATTGCTGCAACGGACGGTTTTCGATCCTCCCCCCGAACGTTCGAAGCCTTCCCCCCGAGTGTTCAGTTTGATCCCCTTTTCTCTTCCTGGAATATTTTTTATATTTTATTTTGGTTCTTATTATTTTTTTTATTATACCATAGGCACAGAGGACGGACACAAAGCCGGCTTATGGATGCAACCGAAGGACAAAGGGAGTGGACGAATGAATGGAACGAAGGGGAGAGAACAAGAGGGCAGGTGACCAAAGGACGAGGCGAGTGTTTTAGGGCAGGCGGAAAAATTCGACTGATCCGTTTTAGAGTTTCTAAAAGGTGACATAATTTCGTTACGGGCGTTATGTGTTCCTTTTCTTCTGAAGTGGACTTACCGTTAACGAATTCAAATCTGCCACACGGTACGACCCCGTATGGGAAACCTGGCAATGGCATAAGTGTTAAAGGGCTCCAAACCTCCCCCTAGTGTTTTATCCCCTTATTTTACCCTTATTTTACAACCTTTATAAAACTATATATTACTACTTTTAAATACTTTTGAATGTTGAAGTAGAAAGTTGATCACACACTCTGAATATTTGTAAAACTTTTGAGGCTGGCATGAACTATGTTTAAGGTAACGACATATAAGTGTCTCGAATAATAAGTTTTCGATCTCAGTCGTTTTAAAATCACTTATTTCTGCGTTTGAATCAACTGAGTTTCTTTATTTTTCAAAGCCTACTTTTGCATTAGCTGTTAGTGAAACATTTTAACGTCTCAAGGGTTCACAAGTGTCTACCTTGTAACCTGCAATCTTCCCTGCATGTCTTCTAACCTTCTTGACTTATAGAATTAATACTTCCAAATAATTCGATTCTAATTGAAGGGTCAGTAGAAATTTTTCAAAGGATTCTAATTTGAGGAAAAGACCAAAATAATCTTTCCACGGTATTCTATTCTAAGAAAAGGACCAAAAGAATCTTTCCAAAGAATTATATTCCACATGAAAAGTCAATAGAATCATTCCAAATGATTCTATTCCAAGTGAGGAACCAATGGAATAATTCCATAGAATGTTATTCTATGGAATTCATATTATATTCTAAGGAAAGGATCAAAAGAATTATATTCTTCATGAAGTGTCAATAGAATCATTCCAAATGATTCTATTCCAAGTAAAGGACCAATGAATAATTCTAAGGAAATTAAGGTATTCAATTCTAAGGAAAGGACCAAAAGAATTTTTCCAAATAATTATATTCTACATCAAGAGTCAATAGGATTCTATTCCAAGTAAAGGACCAATTGAATAATTCCATAGCCTTTTATTCTAAGGAAAAGACCAAAACAATCTTTCCAAGGAATTATATTCTATATGAAGAATCAATAGAATCTTTCCAAAGGATTCTATTCCAAGTAAAGGACCAAAGCATAATTCTATAGTAGTCTTGTTTTTCTAGAACAAAACGACCCAGAACTCACCACGTGGAACCTCACCCATAACCATCCAATTGTTGGGTGTTATTTACATTATATTTACAAATATTTTCCATAGAGTAGGATTCTTTGGCTTACTGTGTTTTTTACTTTTTTTTTATATCTACTACAAATTTAAAGTATGATTTTTTGGAGTAATGAGACGTTCTAGACTTCAGTATTTCTCGGATATAGCTATCTCTAGCTTCGTGGCCTCATACTGTATTCGAGGCCTCCGTCACAAGTTTGATGCACCTCCCCACAGCTTGGGTGTGCCAGGGAAACTTTTGTATTTCTCTGATGGGCGTATCGTCAGAATTCATGAGTGATATAATATCATCTTCACTTAGATTCCGCAGCATACACCACACAAAAATTCCAATTAATAATTTCAATGTAATAGGAAGCTTGAAAGTTTATCTTCGGTGGTACGAAATTTTTAAAAGTCTTCTTTGGGACGGTTTGTTTTGCTTTTAGATCCTTCTGTAACCGAGCTCCCGAATATGTTCCCTATCATCGACAAGAATTGCCAACAGAACATTCTCTGGTGCGCAAAGAACGCATTTCGTTGTATTACTGGATCTACAACTTGAAGTAAATCGTCGGATAAATACCGTGATGGTTGGATCGCTTGAAAAACATATTTTGGTCCATTAGTAAAATATTTGCTCTTTTTTATGGCAAACCACACAGGCATGTATCATTTTAAGATGAAGCCAACTATTTCTTTTGAGTTTCCGGATGGATCTGATGAACTTATATACAACCTAAGGACTCGGTTGGCCGCAGTTAGTCAATTGGAATGGGACAAAGGACCAGGGTCCCGATTTGTCAAGTATTCTGGACAATGTCCCAAGGTGATTGCATTTGAAATGCCTAACAAATACTTTTGGTCTTTGCTCAACAAATTCCTGTCTATATCAGGAACCAAACAATCTTTGGGTTCATAATCGACCACAAGGAGTTTTTCACAGGAAGTGAGCTGCTGCTCGATTGGCCCACTAAGAGATTTAGGCCATGCAGTCTGACCGTCAACATGTTAGAAAATGTGGCGAAAAGGAAGCTCTTTACAATGAAGGAGGCATATGTTTCACTGTAGCGGGCGTTCTACATTATTTTCTAGTTGATGGATGATACCGTTCTTCCATCCAGTGTAGGTTAAAGTGCTATCACACCCTAATACTTCTAATTTTTCTAGTGACATTAATAGTTCAGACAAACGAGAAATAATACTTTGAGTTATACCATTTGATGAACTCGAAGAAGGAGATACATACATGTCCAATATAAGTTGATACAGGCTCCTGGATAAGATAATAGTGTTTTTCTTTCACATTCCTGACAAATTGCTTGACATTCAATTTTTCGACGAACAAAGTATCATCTTTTCATCCGTCAAAGCAAAGACCCAAACTTTCTTAGGAGGTTCAAACCAGTTCTATCTTATTTCAAGTGAGTTCTTGTTCGCTTTGTTCCAGCGAAACAAACGAAGAGTTGCACAGTGAAAATTGCGAAATATTGGTTAAATTTCTGGATTTTCTAAGACGTTGCGCGAACGGAAAACATTAGATTTTTGATCAGAATTTAATTTATTTAGGTTATTTTAACCATTAACCAAGCATAAAAAACAAAAGCGTGTTCATTTTAAAAGTTTTAACTAACACAAAAAAATTACAAAAATATCGTGATTTTTGCAATTTTTCATAAACTTTAAGTACGATGCGCAAACGGGAGATGTCAACCGATTTGAATTTTTTTCATGCCGTTTTACTTCTCTTTCAACTTTTTTTACTAATCAACTTTTTTTCGCACTAAAGCGTGCCGAAAAAAAAAATTATTTTTTTCGACCCACTCTATTGTATATAAGCATTACATATGGAATATTCTCCCCCTTATTCGTTCGCCATCTTGCAGTCCGGTCCATTATTGTAGGGTAGTGTGAATATATATATATATATATATATATATATATATATATATATATATATATATATATATATATATATATATATATATATATATATATATATATATATAGATATCCTTTACTGGTGGATATAGAAATATATACCATCCTCTTGGCAGAGAAATATGCCTTTTTCACAATAAAAGATAATAAAAGCTCTTCCAACAGATTTCAAACTTTATTTCGATACCCCTATTCCACTTTTATTGCTTCGCCATAATTTAGAGTCACCGTCTCGATTCCCTTGAGTGAGGTTCCACATCAGTTATTCCTCTTTCACTACCTCCCTTCAATCGTGTACCGGCGAAACTTCCTCTTCTGCGAAACAACCCAAAGACAATGCACTCGATGGGGGAACACGCAAAAAAGGACTCGAGCGATCCGTATCATTTCATTCACGTAAAACCCCGCTCTTGTTTCTTCCTCTCTCTCCCCTTGACAGATCATTACATCAGGAACGCCCATGCATGCACGATATACCTGCAGGAGAGGGCGGCCCAGTTATCGCATCGCCCACACGTCGATAGATACGTCAGGCCCCGATCACGCACCTACAGATGAAATCATTCTCCCCAGGTGAAGCACTTGGTGGGATTAAGGCGGATGTTAATTTTGGACTGTAAAACTGGTTTCACTGCTGGTATCGTATCTCGGCAGAGAAGCTTACATCGTGCCAGCGGATCGGTTTGGAATGAGTGGTTTAATCTCATCAGACTCTAACTTCACATACGGACTATCTTCTGGAGATTCCGGTTTTTTATAACTTAGAGTGAGGCGGTTGTAGTTGAATTTACGTCACAAAGGGAGCGACACAACGGGCAATTGGCGATGGTGCAGGATCCATCCTTGAGTGAAAGATCCGAGGACCAGACCTCGTAATTTGGAACCACGATCGGACGACAATGGCTCTACTGTTCTTTATCTGATTCTCTTCCAACAGGGTTACCGTAACCGAAGAATGTGAAAATATGATTCAACTTCGGGACTGTTAAGCATGCAAATTAGATGTTATCCAATTGGGAACATTGGCGTTATGTGTTATAATGATCGCAACAAAAAAATACTGTAAGGACCCTTGGTACCAAAATATGTTCTTTATTTAAAAATGGGAGCTTTTGTGGAAAACAATGCACATGTATAGGATGCTGTACATGTGTACACATGTGCATGATACTTCAAAATTTCCTGTCCAAACGTTTTGGAGCACGTTTGGAAACGTTTTGGAACACAAAACCAAACTGTATTCACACAGAGAAGTATGTCCGTGAGGCAACGCACACATTGCTCCATCATCGGTCCTGTGACATTACATTAGTTGGAATACGCATGCGTACTGACATGTTTCTGTACAGGAACAGAGTACGCATGCGTGTGTTGAATATTTTGCCGCATGCCACTTCAAGGTGTCGGTGTTAAGGGGCTCACAAGGGTCATTTTAGGTTCGATGGATTGGCTCGGGTGGTTCCATCGCTTGGTCATTCTATTTCTCATGCATTGACTTGTTTCTTTTTTAAAATAGTACTGATGGGAACCTAAAAGGTTACACAAAATAATTCTCTACTTGACCAAAAACTTTAATTTTAGAATATTTTTCATTGCTTCAACTGTAGAAACATAATCTAATTTTGTATTATGTTCGCTGTTAGCATTATTGGAACTATATTATGTACTAGCAAAATACCCGACTTTACTCGGTTTGAATTGGTTTATTTTAGATTGAAGAGATGATCAAAATATATAATGACTTATGTTTTTCGTAGAATAAAATAATGTTTTAACACCTTTCGCCATCTATATCTTTATAATTTCTACTACTTACTTTGGACACCAATCCTACACAAGCATATCCATTCATGTAATACATTTCACTTACATCGCACCCTTGCTGTATGACAAAGCTATAAAATGACGAAAGGTGACATTACAAAAGACGATTTTAAGGAAATTTGGAATTTTCCTTAAGTATTTTTCATGTTTAACTCAATTAATAAAAACGACGATTTGCGGATAGTCAACAAAACAATATTTTTTTACTTATGGAACTCTTGCATCCGGCAGGGGACATTGTGGGATTTCGCAATCTTCTCCTCTCATTATGACAAAGAATTTTTTAATGTTTGAAAAGTTCAAGTTCGGATTTTTTAAACATTATTATTCTTTCAATGATGGCATAATTACACTTAAAATGTACTTTACTCTGACTTACCGGCCACTTTGAGTCGAATACTTTGTGGTGGTGTTGCGTGTGAAGAAACACAATTTATTAAAATAATAAATATTTAAAACAGAAAACAACAGAAAACAGGGAAATAAAACAAAATTAAAGATGTCGGGAAAAGTTGTTCTGAAGATATTAATTTGTGATTCCTTTATATCTCTTAATCTCGCAGTTGCCACAACTTACAACTAAAAAGTGCACAAAATTAAGAAATGCGAAATTAATTCAGAGCGAAAGAAACACAAGTTTCCGTTTCATTCCCGTTTGTTAAAAAATATCGTCCGTCCCAAATATTTGGAACTTGGTTTATATTGCGCAAAGAACAAAAAGAAGACTGGGATTAAATAAAGTATCAGAGCTTAAATTCCATTAAATAAAAATAATTTTAAAAAATTATTGGTTTTTCAGCAGTTCTGGTAAAGCAAATAAAAGTAATCATAATACTCAATATACATTCCAATTTTTCCAAAATTACCAAATTATGGTTGGTTTAAGTATACTTACTCAGGTGTTTTAGCATGAAACGCATCTAGATATAACAGTAAAGAAATCTTTAATATTGCATTCACTAAATTAATAGATAATGTATAAAATAAAACACATGGCAATCAAATATCTGGAATACAGTTCATGTGATGCTTACACAAACACACCACAAAATCGAACATAGAACACTAGAACAGAAAGACGGACAGACAGACTTTAGCAACCAAAAGCACTCACTAAATGAAGATAAGTGCTCACAATATACAAATTTCCATGAAAATATATTAAACCGTGTGAACGTGTATAAGGCACATACAATACATACAAACAGACACCAAAAGCGCAAGAGACGGATTTGGCATTAGAAGGGTAGAAAACGGATAGAAAACTTGAAATGGGTCGAAAATATTCAATGTACAAACATACACTCCAATCTTATTTATATAGATAGAACATTTACAGTGTATTTTAAATAGTCATATATATGTATTAAAATTGTGTAATCGCTTTCTCAAAACCAAAAATTGTTTATTCTAAACAGTACAAAAGATGTCATGCATGATCTTCGCCTCTAGCGTTACTGGAACTAAATTACGTACACTAGAACATTTACAGTGTATTTTAAATAGTCCTATATTTGTACTAAAATAGTGCAATCGCTTTCGAAAAAAACACAAATTGTGTATTTTAATCAATACAAATGAAGAATACTGAAATTACCCCTTACATCTGTTTGCCCACATATTCTGAAGTCCTTTATCCAAAAGACCACTTTATGTCATGCCATCAGCACTCAACACTCTTCAGCCCAGAAGACCTCTTTAAAGCTTTCACCTTACAGAATGAGTTATTTCTCTGTTTTAGGTATATCACCACCCTTCTTCCTATGAATATCAGTCCAGAAGACCTCTTTATGCCTTTGTTCTATTACAGAATAAATTTGGTTATTTGAGCCACAACAATCACCACTCCTGAGTCCATGAATATCCTCCAAAAAGAGACGACGTAATGCAATTTGCCTGACAGAATGAGTATTCTGTGTGCCAAAGAAGGCAGCATACTTCAGCTCACGAGTATCAACATAAAGGACATCACACCACTATACCTTTCACCTTTTAAAATGTATTTGGTGCTCTGTGTTATGGCAGAGAACACTTCTCAGCCATGGATATCAGCCCAGACCTCTTTATGATTTTCACCTCACCGAAAGAGTTTGGTTCTCTGGGTCACAGCAATCACCATTCCTCAGCCCTTGAATAGCAAGCCTATAAGACACCACTTTATGCTATTAACACTGCAGAATGATTTTGTTTCTCTGGATCACAGCAATCCCCATTCCTCAACCTTGAATATCAATCCTAGAAGAGACCACTATGCCTTTAACCTTACAGAAGGAGTTTGGTTCTCTGGGTCACAGCAATCATCACTCCTCAGCCCATGAATATCAAGCCTAGAAGAGACCACTTTATGCCTTTCACCTCATAAAAAGAGTTTGGTTCTCCGTGTCACAGTACTCATCACTCCTCAGCCCATGAATATCAAGCCAAGAAGAGACCACTTTATGCCTTTCACCTCACAGAAAGAGTTTGGTTCTCTTGTGTCACAGTAATCCCCACTCCTCAACCCATGAATAGCAGACCTAGAAGAGACCACTTTATGCCTTTCACCTCACAGAAAGAGTTTGGTTCTCTGTGTCACAGTAATCACCATTCCTCAACCCATGAATGTCAAGACAAGAAGGGGCCACTTTATTCCTTTCACCTCACAGAAAGAGTTTGGTTCTCTGTGTCACAGTAATCACCACACTTCAGCCCATGAATATCTGGCCTAGAAGATACCATTTTATGCCTTTCACCTCACAGAATGAGTTTGGTTCTGTGTATCACTGCAATCATCACTAGTCAGCTCATGGATATCTTACTACCCTGTCCCCCCACAAACAGCACTTCCTTTTATGACTCGAATCAAAAGCGCGCGCGCTCATATCCTCTGTGTCTGCCACACAGACACATTATTATCTCGTTAGTACCATCTCCCTCAGCACCGTCCTTCAAAAGGGCCGAAAACGCCGTGACTCAACACAAAGCGCGTAGCTGCGCACTCCATAATATCCTGTTCCCAAGTCCACTGACGGATCCTGACGTCACAACACACAAAACTCCGAAAGAAAACGGCATTGAAAAGCGCAATTATCTTATCAAATGCATCGTAATTGACTCGAAAAGGAAAATAAATAGTTGTGTGTGTAACGCCGTTTCACTCCGAGGTCCACGTGGGGTTCACGGCAGTTCATCAGCCATCGACAGTCAGTCAAAGAAAAAAATTGGACACGCGCAGCGAAGAGTCATTGGTGTAATGAAGGGCTTATCAATGGCGACCAAATAAATACTCTCGGCATTTCCTCCAGTCTGACACAATCGATCCTCTCTTTCAACTCGCTTTTTCGTTCTTCGTTATTTTAATCAGCGATTCTGTCTCGTTAATTAACGAGGCTGTGATTGCGCCACGTCGAACGAAAGGCGGCGCCAGTGATTCCTAATGAGAAAATCCTCCAAAGAAAGTAATCAAAGGGTTGGAAAAGAGCATACACAGGAGAAACCGTGCCCTTCGAAAGAAAAGGGGGAACTAATTCGTAATACGGTTTGTGATTCGTCTTTGAAGTGACACTGCCTCTTTGCTGCTGGGTGTGTGGAACAACCTCTCTTAAATATTAATGATATAAAAACGCAAGAATGGTAACCGGCGAGACGGCAGCCAAGACAGCAACTCATGGACTTGGAGGATCAAGAAGATTATTCTGACTGGAAGGGGGTTTTGAAAAAAAGTAAATGGGATAGTCTATACGTCAAAAGATTGCATCCCTCCCAACATCTGAGTTACAATCTGAACATTTCTTGAGACATCAGCAGTTCTTTGAGAGTTATCGTGGAGTCTGAAAGGATTCCTGTCGAAAATTTTATAGTGTCGCTGTCTTTTAGGAAGAAATGTTTCTAGAACAATGAAACTAGAAAATATTTGAATACTGCAGTAGTTTTTTTCTTTACTGTCAATGAGTAGGTGGTAGATACAATTGGTACAGAATGTCCGTTCTATAAACGTATGCGCCATAAAAGAATCGATTGGAGAACTAGTTTTCATATTGGATTCTGATTGTTTTGATCTGTTTTAATTAATGGTACTCGACATTTATGGTAATATCACTTGTTCTTGAGAATTCCGAGAAGTCAGAGGGCTCACGTTAAAAATTTTGCAATGACGCTAACTTATAGAAATAAATATTTTCAGAATGACGAAACTTCGGAAAATATTTTAATGCTTCAATAGTTTTTATGACTACTGTTAAAGAGTAGATAGTAGCTGATGAAAAGAATTGAAGCAGGTTGTTCGTTTTAAAACTATGGACCATAAAGGAAGAATATAGTATTGAATAACTAGCTTGCATGTTGAATTCTGGATGTTTTGGTCTCGTTTAATTAATGGGTTCTCAATATTGATTGATAGTAAGGAGTATCTGAAGGTTCTTGTGTTCAACACCGTTACATATTTCCTTAAAATTCATTGCTGTAAAGAGAAGAATAATCCTGTTTGTATGTCTTTTTCAACGTCTTAACTTGTAGAATTCGAAAATTTTGATATATCCCTTCCTTCGTCCATGATTAACATATAACGATAAAAAGTCGTCGTGATTATGTCATATCCAATATGATACAGGTAGAGTTAATCCTCTGAGCGTCAGATTTCCAAGTAATATAATGCTTTTACTCTACATTACATCTGTCTCAATAATCACGTATCGCGGGCTTACAAGTCACACGCTAAATTGTCAATATATGATTTTTCTAGCTACTCTGGACCAGAATGTGAAGATCTTTAGACTGATTATGTGCGTGTGTTGATTGTTGTTTTGGGGTTTTATGTGGTAAGGGCCATATTTATTCAAACTGCTCCAAACACGAGACAGACAATGTCAACTGAATGGATACATACACACAAGGAAAGTTTTATTGTCAAAGAAGAGACAAATGCATACAGGGAGAAATCAAGCCTGTGCCGCCTACAACTCACAGGTTGCTAGTGCATATGGCAAATTCACTGAGCCACCCTTTAAAGATTGGTGACGTCCACTGAGGTGTTTATTTTTTACAATGAATAGTAGAGTTCTTGGTCAATAAAGATTCGGAATTAAATTTTTCTCCCTAAATTTTCACAGAACCACGCTTTTGACGTTGTATGTTTAGTTCGTTAAATCTATTATACATTTGCTGAAGGATAATCATAATCTCAGGAAGCATTCTATAGGTCAGGAAGATGAAAACTGGTTAGAACGTATCCAGGGTAGATTACAGGTTAGAAAGCGGATATATGTGTGTAGGCCTCTCCAAGAAGGGTAAATACACGGGCATTCTTAAGGAACAATAAGATTGGTTGTTAGCTGCTTCTTTACAGTGAAGTGAACTGGATGAGGGAAATTATACAAAAGGTACGTCGGAGTTACCAAATGCGATGAATAAAAATTATACGAAAACCAGAACAAAAGCGAACAGTAAACAGAGTCCTTGAACCGAAATGATGACCTACACTGGATACCATGGGACAGTAACGTAACTGTGAAAACTAAGTTCAGCAGTACATAGCAGACAGTATTAACACCCATTTCGAACACTGATTGCAGGCTTAGCACTGCGTCTGCATACTGTGAATAAGATTGGGCATGTTTTCTGGGGTAGCAGAACCCTTTCCTTTATCAGAGCCTTCAATGTCACGATTCCAAAATTCGAATAAGCACCATCTTTTTACTGAACATCCTCGGTTATGTAAACCATCAAATCGTTTAGTTTTGAAGTGATAACTTTTAAAAATAACGGTGTTCCTTGACTTTTGCACTCCAGCGTCGACGAAGATTCGCAAAACGTTCTCCACGATGCCTAAAAGCAAGAAACTTACTATCACTTCCCAGTAACGCGCAGACCCTTAAATAGCAGACAACATTTCTTGTGCAAATAACCTGCGTCCACCTATTAATAAAGTACACACTAAGACGAAATTTCTCGCATCACGTGACTGAAACCACCATTTAGGCCATGCATTATCTATTCAACTCACGGCTTTGGTGCGGATATGTATAGCCCTGGTTCCTTTCCTCCTCCTAATAACATAAAAAGCTCACGTGGTCCTTGCCTTCGGATAAAGCCAGGCCAATGGCACGCTAACGCATGATCAGTTTGGATTGGGAGGGGGACTGTAGAGCTTCTCTCTGGGCCCCCAAGAAACGATGCTAAGTGAATACAACTCGTGGACCCGCATTCGGAACATGGTGGTGTAATTTCTCGAAGTCACGCGATCCTATGCTCATCCTACACCTCAGAGGAACGGTCTGGCACGCAGGAACGATTTTCGTTCCGAATTCGTTTCGAATGCTGTGATTTTTGCTTTTTATTTATCGGTCTCTCTCCCCCTTGCTGAGCTTTGATTTTTCAAACAACGTCTCCACCCCCAAGGTGTGAGAGGACTGCCTTCGTTTTTCAGGTTATCATCCAGGTTGCCCCAACATTAATTTTATGAGAAGCGGTCTTGCCCACACTGATGGAGACCCCGTAGGCCCATGCGTTGTTTGAGTGTCGAAGTGAGGACAGTGACTGGTTGAAAAACGTCCAGTGAATCATTTATGTTGTCTGATCGTCTACCTATCAAGCAATCGTCTTCTGGTCCAAACAAGAGTAACCACTCGAATATCATGTACGACAGCTCTCTAAGGTATGCGCCGAGGAGTTGGTTGGTTTTGGATTTTACAGTGCAAAGACTATGTTTTCTAAGTTTGATGCTTGACCACGCTGCACCAAAGACAAGATAGACAGCATTAAGCAATTGTGAAAAGGAGTGAAAAGCGGAGAAAAAAAGAAAGGTCGCTTGGAAATCAAGGGGTCGAGACCTTCATCCTTCATGGTGACCAAAGACCGTATAAACCCCATAGGGAAACAATGGATCACTAGTGTACTTGGGGTTCGTGAAGCATGTATACTCCTAAAGAATATCTGATGCAGAAATGAAAAAGCATGTCGTTCTCGTTGGCTTAACCTCCAACCATGTAGATTGCAACCTTCATAAATGTCACCAGGCCCGTGATTAAGATCAGACAGAACTTCCCGCTGGCCTCAGGGTAATGTGTATTTAGTGATGAAAGGAAAAAACTTTATCAACGGTCGAACATAGTCAGGAAAGTCGAGCTTATCCAGAAAGTCCAGGGCATCCTCATCTATTTGAGCAAAGAAGCTAAAACTCTGAATTCTTACTCTTTGTCTCTTTCTCTTTGAGTTAAAAAATCTGAAGTACTGGAGATAAAAAAAACTATTTCAAAGGTTCGAATGAGATGCTATCTTTATGGTGCACTGTCTGGGTTGTACTATACAAAGTGCTCCGAAGCGTCTTGTACACGAATTAAGAAGGCGGGGACACGAGATTCAACCATATTCGCAGATGGGTGTATGTTCACAAACGTGTATGTTCACTCGCATGTGATAAGAGTACACAAAGGCTCAGAAATGGAAGAGCCAGTATGTGATAATTTTTACAAGCCCTAGCTTATAATTTATCAGTAATTGTACACTTAAATTCCAATAGTAGGTACTCAAAGTTTCGATTGCCAACAGCTTGCAAGCTTAAATTATATTGTTACATGTTTTTTTATGTGATAAAGTTAAAAGAATATAATATTGGTTGCAGTTCATTTATTAATCGAAATTCTAAACAGGCTGTACATTTGGATATAGAACTGTGTAGGAGGTATAGTATCATCCATGTATTTTGAAACGTAATCTTGTCAGTAATTTTTCCTGCAAGCTTGTCAAGTGATCGAACGAAGTAATTAAAAAACCTCTGGATTTTCACTTTTCCTGTCTTCTTTTTGTCCTCTTTTTTTCAAAATAACTTAACCAAGTGATGGGATTTATGAAAAGTGGAAGGCCTACCTATTCAGCAATAAAATGTACATACTGTGATTTGAGTTCGAATCAAAGTGAAGCATTGCAGAGGAATGAAATATTCAAAATGTACATCAGCGTTTCAAATTAAATGTGTTGGAATAATTTTACCAATTCAATTTATATTTAAAGATAGACACTGCCATACGTGTCATGAATGGTTCTTTAAGAACCTCTCAATCCTTTTATACCAGAATAACGTTTCCTAAATCTGGAATTTATTAAGAGAAGGCCTTACAAAGTTGCTACGATAGAACAATAAAAAATGCATACAGTGACTAGTTAGAATCAAAGTTAAGCCTAGTAGAACACACTAATTAAATTTATTAAAAGCAATGCTACTAATTAAATTTATTAAAAACAATGTTACTAATTAAATTTATAGTTAAAGATAGACACTACTAAACTTGTCATTAATTGTTATTTAAGAATCGCTCAATCCTTTAATACCAGAATAACGTTTCCGGAATCTGGAATTTATTAAGAGAAGACCTTAAAAAGTTACTACGATAGAACAATAGAAAGTGCATACAGTGACGACTTAGAATCAAAGTTAAGCCATGAAGAACAATGAAATATTTAAAACGTACATCACTGTTTAACGTTTAATGGTATCAGAACAATGTTACTAATTAAATTTATGTTTAACAATAAACGCTGCCAAACGTGTCATGAATGGTTCTTCAAGAACCGCTCAATTCTTTTATACCAGAATAACGTTTCCGGAATCTGGAATTTATGAAGATCTTACAAAGTTACTACGATAGAACAATAAAAAATGCATACAGTGACGAGTTAGAATCAAAGTTAAGCCTTGCAGAACAATGAAATATTAAAAACGTACGTCAGCGTTTAACGTTAAATGTGTCAGAACAATGTTACTAATAAAATTTATATTTAATGGTAAACACTGTCAAACGTGTCATGAATGGTTCTTCAAGAACCGCTCAATCCTTTTATACCAGAATAACGTTTCCGGAATCTGGAATTTATGAAGACCTTACAAAGTTACTACGATAGAAGAAAAAAAAAGTACATACAGTGACGAGTTAGAATCAAAGTTAAGCCTTGCAGAACAATGAAATATTTAAAACGTACATCAGCGTTTAACGTTAAATGTGTCAGAACAATGTTACTAATTAAATTTATATTTAACGATATACACTGTCAAACGTGTCATGAATGGTTCTTCAAGAACCACTCAATCCTTTTTATTCCAGAATAACACCTCGCGGCGATGGGATTTACTAGGAGTAGGAGGCACCCAGTGGGTGGCGAGTAGGATGGAAGAGGAGAAAATGAAAAATCAGAAGACGGACCAAGGAAAGACATTCCAGTAATCGCTCGGATAAACAGGCGCTTGTCAACTTTCGAATCGATAGCCACTTGACTCCATAGAAGCATTTTTATAGGGACCAAGAAAGAAAAATGAAGACACAAAGAGTGACATGTAAATCGACGCTTAATGAACAGAGTTGTTTCTGAAATTTCCATTAGAGGGCGATCTTAAGGAAATACGATAGATCGATTACAGCAGAAGAGTTCGTAAGTGGTTCGGATTATCAGGGGCGGATTCAAGTAACTGGTATAGATTATTGATTGTTTAGAGTGGGAGAAAAATGCTTGAAATTATTTCGCCCACTTGAACTTTGATATTGGATCATAGTTTAAAAGGGGGGAAATAGGAAAATATAGATTTGGGTAGGTGTAATGGCTGTCTTTTTATTTTAAGAAAATAAGTTTTCTTTTATCAAAGCTTGTTCAACTCGTCTTTTTTTGTTCATCATCTTATGCTTGTTTATTACCAATCGCAAAATATTGGGTGTAGGAAGACGTTTTAAAGCGACGTCATACAAATGACGTCTACTGCAAAATAGCATACCAATCAGTACACCGCGTTTGTGTCATGTGATAGAAACCGGTTTATAGTTATCAAACCGACGCAGAAGCTAGGGAAAAAGTGAACGTAAAGTTGAAATTTTGGAGGTGAAAGATGTCATACGATAAGACATTTATTCGTCAACATACGAATTTCACCAGCACAAAAGTGCTGCAAAAGCATGTCAATCAATTTGTTCTGTTCCGGGTGAGAATATCGTATAGAAAAGCACATGTGAGTATTGGTTTCGTTTTTAAAGATGGCGATTTTGAGGTTAGCGATCGACAATGTAGTGGCGCTCCACTAAAGGCTTGCCATGACGATTTGCAAACACTTCTCGATAAAGATGCATCTCAAACGCAAAATGAACTTGCTGAACAGTTAGGAGTATCACAAAAAACGATTTTTAATAGTTTACATGCAATGTGAAAGATTCAAAGTTTCGACGAGATATCTCGTTCATCAAGATCTGACCAATTATGCTACAACGAGATATTACGTCATCACGATAGTGCCGTTTTTTGATGATGACGATCAAAATATGATCCGTTTTCTTTTCTTTTAATGACGAGATATCTCGTCCATCCAGATCTGGTCAATTTTTTATAATGACGAGATATCTCGTCCATCAAGATCTGACCAATTGTGCTACAACGAGATATATCGTCTTCAAGATACTGCCGTTTTTTGATGATGACGATCAAAACATGATCCGTTTTCTTTCAAAGACGAGATATCTCGTCCATCCAGATAATTTTTGATAATGACGAGATACCTCGTCGAAACAACCACCAGGAGGGTTTAAATGTATGCAAAGCAAAATATGTCTTACAGAGGAAATATGTTTGTCTCAAGCTTCGGGAAACTCTAGACTGCTTAGTTTTGGCGTCATGAAATTTGCACAGGTTGTTCTGTCTGAAATTTTTTGATCAACGCAACTACAATGCTGGCTATCGAAAATACAACACCATGAAGGACAAGATTTCTCAGATATTTATAATACAAATAACACAAGCCACGAAGGTGAAGTTATTGAAACTACAGTTACGTCTGTTATATAGAACGCGAGGAAATCAGTATGTATCTATATTTAAAACAAATTACCGCCGCTGCAGCAGCAGCTGTCGTAGGATTGAAAACTGTTTTGATTTTTTTTACCCGATTCTTAGACGGTTTCCCGAGAAAGTACGGATCAGAAAATTACGAAAAAAACTTGGGTTGTTTAAAATTGTACTGGGAACACGACGAAGAAGATTCTTTTCCTATGCGGCTATTATTTTAGGGTTTATTAAGTCGAAAAAAGTGAAAATTCTACCGCGAGTGAGCAAAAAAGACGTACAAATTTTCTGTCTTCAGTCGTAAGGTCTTTTTAGAGTACCTTAAAACAATAACCTTCTACTCGTCTCGGCATTGAAAGAAAGAGGTTTGGGATATGTCAGTTCTAACTGCTCCCACAGGGTGCCAAAGTTTAGCTGGGGTAACCTTGGTAATCTCTGATGCGTCAGTCGTTGGGCGATCATCGACCAGCCTTGTTGAATGGGCGAGAGATCTATTAAATGAGCGGACCATGGAAGAAGTGAAACCTGGTGAACATTGAATAATTGCTGTACGCTTCGTGCTACCTGTGATCGTACATTCTCCTGTTGAAAATAAGTCTCAGGCAAGACCTGAAGATAATAGATGACAACATACAACAAAACCAGAGATATAGCGGTGGATGTTGAGTTTATCGATGCGGGAAAAGAACCCAAATGGCTCCAGATGCAAACTCTCCCTGTGGCAGACCAATATGATGATGCATAATTCAAAAGTCATGCAATCTATCGCCGCGGTACCACTGACTGTGATGGACCCATCATGATACTTTAAACTTAATCAAGATTTATCTGAAAATATGATGTCGTGCCATATATTTGACGCTTGAGGTGTAGCGTCAAAAATAATCATGGCAACAGACGCCTTGAAAACAATTCGCCGCTGCTACAGACGTCGAATTGTAAGTAGTGACAGGTTGTTCTACAATGTGCCCTTATAATAGTCATGCGTGCTAGATGTCTGTCCTCTTGTTCAGTGGTGGGTAGAGACTGCTGTAATAGTTAACGTCGATCAGTTCGTCCGTCTTGCACCAACCACTACCAACACTGCATCTTGATATCGTCCAACACGGGCATCGATTTCTTGAAAGGATCGCAGTATCGATAAATCGCACTTATTCCTTTGCCAAACTCAAAAACGTGTTTATATGACATGCCGGGTTTTTCGACGTGGCATTATTAAGCTTCTTATACACGGAACAGAGAAACATTGTGCTTAATCCCGGTCCTCTATTCTCCCTTTTTATATTGCTTGCAAGATTTAAATGATTTGCATAGACACTATATGAACAAAAGTATGTGGACACTGCATGTTTTCAGAAAAAGTGCTTTATTATTCTACACTGCTGTTTGTAAAAAATGCAACACCATGAAGGAATCATCCGAATGAAATGAAATTTGCAGCAAATGTCAATTATAGAATGTTATGCAAAGTAGTGAAGTTTCAGAGCCACCACGCACGCGTGGTGTGAACAGCGCCGTCTGAACTGATGCTAAAAGCGTATAAATAGAGGGCTGTAGCGGGACGTTGAAAATAGTGCATGGTTATTTTTTAGTGGCGAACGTTTAGTGAGACCTAAGTATGCCTCCACGAAGAAAAAATGTTAAATTTGATCAACTTACGGAGTTTGAACGGGGGAGAATCATCGGCCTTCGTGAAAGAGGATTTTCCTATCAAACAATAACAGCTCGTGGGCAGCGGAACAGTTCCACAGTGATGCGAGTTTGGAAGCAGTGGACCGACGAGCAACGGACAGCTCGAAAAACTCTCCTTTTGATTGTATATCAGCTGAATCACGTCGAGGCATACTTTCCACAAGTTCTCTGTAAATCTGGGCAGGAATAGCTCGCCATGTCTCTTGCAAGGCTGTGAAAAGAGATAGTTGTGAAGATGGGCGTGGCGGTGTCGTACTCGTCGCTCCAGTTTGCCCCACAAGTGAATGATCGGATTGAGATCGGAGCACTGAACAGGCCAGTCGAGCAAATTCGTCTCATTTTCAGGAACCCAGTCCAGCACACACGTTTTGCAGTATGACATGGAACTCGATCCTGTTGGAAAAAACAACCATTGTCGCCCTGGTATTGCCATAGTGTAGGTAAGGCCGAATCATACAGAACGTCGAGGTACATGTCAGCGTTCATGGTACCAGGTACATGAGGCAAAAGGCCGAGTCCTATCCAGGAAAACAACTCCACACTAAGATGGATCCTCATCCGAATTTCTGCTGTGTTCAAATACTTTTATCCACATAGTGTACGTGCGAATCATTTGCGTGCCTTTCCATGATCTATAAATTTCAAATTGCAATACTATTATATGCTTCTTTAATGGTTTTATATTTTCGATGACCAGCAGTGATCTTCATCTCGTACTTCTAGAATCTTTGAAGTAAAATTCAAAATAGAATATACGCAAAAATGAATACAAAACGTCAAAAGCAAGTATTACGAGTAAAAATAAAAGCATTATAAAAACATATTTATACGACTTGGAAACAGAAAACATTTATGCCTCCATAACCGAAACCATAATCTATGAAACAGCAAGTCGAAAGGCGTAAGACTGCTTCAAAAATTCTTCTAAAGGAATCAAATAGAAGAGAGGAGGGTATTATGAAATTGTCGGGAAATATGGAATACCGAGGTTTCGGCTCTGATTGGTGCTGTTATCACTTGGGAATACCATGAACTACTCAAGAAAGACCCCCCATGATGCAGTTCAGTGAGAGTTGACCACATATTGTTGTCGTGCCACACGTTACAGAACTGTGTTTTGTGATTTTCAATAGTTTTTGTAGGTAAATTTTCAAACACCAACTAGTACACATGCGACTTGAACATTGATGTTAAGCATAATGTACACTAAAAGAATTGTAGTTTGAAATACTGTGGTCAATTTTTAGCCCAGAATGTTTTGTCTGTCAGTTTTCAGGTTCATTTTAAAGATGGCGTATTGGCTATTATATGGAATACCTAGTATTCCATAATACCCGACACGCCAATTCCGGTTCGCAATAACATACCCCATCCATTTAAGGACGAAACTGCTGGCAAAGACTGGTTCTACGCTTTTATGAAAAGGAAACCGAAACTTTCAGTTCGTAAACCCATGGGTACATCTTTTGCCAGAGCCAGGGGATTTAATAAAGAAGACAATCTTTTTGACCTGATCGATGTTGTAGACGAAATTGGTTTGTCTGTTGTTCAAAGTAAAGTTCCTCATGTAGTAGGCCTAAAAGGAAAGAGATAAATTGGGTCCCTTACTACAGCTGTTTTTCAATGGTTTGAAACTTTTTTTAAATAAATTTTTTTTAACAACAAAATAAATAGTATTTATTTTGCAAGTGACAGTTCATACCAATTAGTTATAGTATGTACTCATTACGATTTTGGGGATTTTTGTTCCAAACCAGTAAAGTTATTTTTAGAAATTCAAATGGTATTCCATAATACCCTCCCCTCCTCTAATTTTAAAAGAAAGGGGTATATATCTAGTGTGTAAGGGCAAAGCGGAATAGGTCAAGAAACCAAATTTTTCAAGAGACAGTTTTTATTGAATTTATTTTTATCCATGTTCATTGTAAATAAATTTAATCATTTCAACCCAGCATTTATAATTCTGATTTTATTCACCGTTTAAGTACGAATTTGACCAAATGAAATATCAATCTTTACATATACTCGTTTACTTACCTCACTTTGAACAATGTTTGACTCATACTGTTTTGCCAAACAAGCTAGATATATTGTTTAGTTCCAAACAAAATAAATATATGTCCACACACTTTATGCTACAATCAAAATTAATATCTCCACAACAACAAACATTGAACCTTTTTTCAAATTTCGCTCACGCAACAATAGGGATAAACATCTCCCCGTTTTTGCAATTTCGAGCACAATATAAATTCCCAGCGCAATAAATACACACCGTCATTTTTACAACCCTTTGTGGTGTTATGCAAATCAGAGACTACTTCCACTTCCACTTCAAGAGACTTCTGACGTGCGCATGCTGCGTCATGCGTTCACGCTTTAAATACCTCAAGCTGTTCTTGAGATTCCAGTTTCGAGTTTCAGTCTCGTAACCACCTTTGTTAGCGCGCTGATAGATTATACTTTGTTAAATGTAGTTAACTTGTTAAGTTTTAATAAATGTTAAGTTTAATTGTTTTCAGTCTAAATTATAATTAAGCAACCGCACCGCCGTGGCTAAAGTGGTGACCCGTGACGTGGACATGGTCCTGGGCTGATGACCATAAACTCTAATTTTCGACTGCATCGAATAGGATCCTGAATGCCTGTGGGTGAGTTTTTTGGCTTTAGTTCAAGTCCTTGTTCCTCCCTGCCTTCGATGTCAATATTTTCAGTGTTTTAATTCCAAAATCGTGTTTAATGCTGCGATAGCCCATTTGTTTAAAAATGCCTGATTTAGAATCTGACTTTGAACTATCCAGAGTTTCTTTCAAGGCTCCAGTTTTTTGGCGTGCAAACCCCGAGTTGTGGTTTTTACAAATTGAGAGCCAATTTAAAAACGCTGGAATCACTAGCGATGAAACGAAATTTCACAAAGCAGTAGCAGCAGTTGATACTGAGATTTTAACATTCGTTTGTGATCTAGTTCGATCTCCTCCCCTCGAAAATAAGTATGAGGCTTTGAGAATACGAATTATCAAGCAATTTGCACAAACTGAAACTTCTCGATTAAAAACTCTGTTACAAGATCTCCAGTTAAGCGATAAACGCCCATCGCAGTTGTTATTTGAAATGAAAGAACTCTCGACAAATAAATTACCCGACGATATTTTGCGCAGCCTATGGATGCAACGGTTACCGATACAGGTGCAGCAGATTTTGTCTGTCAGCTCGGACGATTTAAACGGTCTAGCTCTGATAGCTGACAAAATACTAGACGTACCTGGTATTTCCTCAACAGTTGCAGAAATACCGCGGAATACGGAATTTTCGCTTGAAAGTTTACACGCGCAAATTTCAGCTTTGAGCGTCGAGGTTCAAAGGCTTTCAAGGAGTAAAGACGGACGCTTTGCTTTGAGGAAGAGATCGAGATCAGGTAGTCAAAGTCGCAGCTCACATAGTGAAAACCGGTTAGATTTATGCTGGTATCATGCTAAATTTGGGAAAAGAGCGCATAAGTGTAAAACACCATGTAAATTTCAGGAAAACTAAAGGGCTCATCTGAACTGGCGATGACAGATGATAGCCAAGCATTAGGTCGCCTATTTATTTTTGAAAGGTCGACAAATAGTAGTTTCCTTATTGATACTGGTGCTGCGGTTTCCGTTTATCCCAAGCATGCATTTCGTGGTCAAAACAGAAAAGAAGACTTGTTTTGTCTTTATGCGGCAAACGGATCAAAAATAAGCACTTATGGTAGTTGCCGAATCGTATTAAATTTGGGTCTTAGACGCGATTTCCCTTGGACTTTTGTTATTGCAGACGTTACTCGACCGATCATAGGCGCAGATTTCTTAGAACGCTACAGTTTGTTAGTCGATATTAAAAATCGATGCCTTATTGATGGTACAACAACCCTTTCTTCGAAAGGTAATGTTAAGTCCACGCAATCATTAGGTATAACAACTAACGGTTCTGATTGCAATTACAGACAATTATTGCGTGATTTTCCGAGTGTATTTGCTCCTACACTTAACATAAAGCGCAATAGTCACGATGTAACTCATTGCATTCTGACGAAAGGACCACCCATTTTTGCTAAGGCTAGACGACTATGTCCCGAACGATTAGCCGCTGTTAAGAAAGAGTTTTCCAGTTTACTCGAACAGGGTATAATAAGACCATCTAACAGTACTTGGGCTAGTCCTATTCATTTAGTACTTAAAAAGACTGGTGAGTTTCGTGTATGCGGTGACTATCGCAGGTTGAATGCAGTGACGGAGGTAGATAGGTATCCGATCCGACATATACAGGATTTCACACAAGAACTCGACGGGAAAATTATTTTTTCAAAATTAGATCTTGTAAAAGCCTATCACCAAATTCCGGTTGAACCATGCGATATCCCTAAGACCGCAGTAATTACACCTATTGGTTTGTTTGAATATGTTTACATTACTTTTGGTTTAGTAAACGCTGCTCAAACATTCCAACGATTTATGGACAACGTTTTACGAGGTCTTGATTGCTGTTTTGCGTACCTCGACGATGTTTTAGTTGCATCACGTAACGAGGAGGAGCATAAACAAGATCTAAAAACCATTCTTGAACGTTTTCGTAATCACGGTGTCGTTCTAAACCTTCAGAAATGTGTTTTTGGCGTGGAATCTTTATCTTTTCTGGGATTGCAAGTATCGGCGAAAGGAATTTCACCCTTGCCCGAAAAAGTGCAGGTGTTAAAAGATTACCCTCAGCCCAAAACAATCGATGAACTAAGACGTTTTTTGGCCATGTTGAACTTCTATCACAGATTTATTCCCCACGCGGCTGAAAAGCAAGCTCCGTTACACGAGTTAACTAAAGGGAAAAAGAAAAATGATAGGACTTCCATAGAATGGAACAATCAACTTTGCAAAGCGTTTGACACTTGCAAGCTTACGATAGCTGACGCAACATTGCTTGTCCATCCGAAAATTGATGCTACGTATTCACTAATGGTAGATGCTTCGGATATAGCAATTGGAGCAGTGCTTCAGCAAACGCCAATAACCGTTAAGCACCGTTTAAGTACGAATTTGACCAAATGAAATATCAATTTATACATATACTCGTTTACTAACCTCAATTTGAACAATTTTTACTCGTACTGTTTTGCCAAACACGCTAGATACATATATTGTTTAGTTTCAAACAAAATAAATATATGATCACACACTTTATACTACATTCAAAATTAATATCTCCACAACAACAAACATCGAACCTTTTTTCAAATTTCGCTCACGCAACAATAGGGATAAACATTTCCCCGTTTTTGCAATTTCGAGCACAATATAAATTCCCAGCGCAATAAATACACACCGTCATTTTTACAACGCTTCAATAACGTCAAAACTTTGAAACTAACAACTTCAGTCAATGAAAATTTCGGCGGCACTTTTATTTTACAACGCCTTGGCACAGAGCCAAAATCCTGTTTTATATTCCGCTCTCCTGGAGTTATCGCCGTAAACTATAGATCCATAAAATTTCGCCCCGAATTTAATTCTTTTATTTCCCCTCATGGAATATGTTACATTCGTCGTTTACTTGACGTAGCGGGGGTGCTCTGTTGAAATCAAGGCCGAATTTCTTTTCGATTTCGAGCTTTTTGAACGTTACGACGTCATTTTAATTCGGGTAATTGAGTAGTTTTTTATCGGATCTGTCTTTACGAAGTGGGCTGTAAATGTTATGGGCTTTTTAGTGCTGATTCCTTTTATTTTGTTCCGAGAAGCTCGAGCTAGTTTTATTTCATTTTACTTCGACAACGTTAATTGTACAATGTAATTTGTTTTTTATTTTATCTTGTAAGCCCCTAGTACGGTATTCCGTTCCCCGTCACCTGTTTAGATAGACTGGAACCTTAGTAAATTTTTCTCTTTTGGTTCGTTGTTTTGTTGTTTCCAAGTGCCATATTTTGCCAAGCTGCCCCAAACTCAAAACAACGTCAGGTAAAAAATGTTGTGAAAGGGGGAAAATGGGATCTCAAGGGCAGAGTTGTCTTTCCCTTTTGGTTTGTCGCTCTATGGTCATTTTTTTTTTTTTTGCTACACGATGGAAAATACAAGCACGTTGTCTCGTGCAATGTAGTAGAATCAAATAAGTGGACTGTATAGTAAAAATCTCATTTATTTACAAAATTATATGTAACCAGTTAACGTACATGGAATTAAACATTGAACAACCCCAAATTTTTCTTTCACCTTGAAATTTAGTTGATTCACGAGACAAATTGCGTTAGAATAGAAAGAATAGAATAAACGAACGTTTGAATACAACGAATAGAATAAAAGAACGTTAGAATAGAACAAATAGAATAAAAGAACGTTAGAATAGAACAAATAGAATAAAAGAACGTTAGAATAGAACAAATAGAATAAAAGAACGTTAGAATAGAACAAATAGAATAAAAGAACGTTAGAATAGAACAAATAGAATAAAAGAACGTTAGAATAGAACAAATAGAATAAAAGAACGTTAGAATAGAACAAATAGAATAAAAGAACGTTAGAATAGAACAAATAGAATAAAAGAACGTTAGAATAGAACAAATAGAATAAAAGAACGTTAGAATAGAACAAATAGAATAAAAGAACGTTAGAATAGAACAAATAGAATAAAAGAACGTTAGAATAGAACAAATAGAATAAAAGAACGTTAGAATAGAACAAATAGAATAAACGAACGTTAGAATAGAATAAACGAACGTTAGAATAGAATAAACGAACGTTAGAATAGAATAAACGAACGTTAGAATAGAATAAAAGAACGTTAGAATAAATGAACGTTAGAATAGAATAAACGAACGTTAGAATAGAATAAAAGAACGTTAGAATAAACGAACGTTAGAATAGAATAAAAGAACGTTAGAATAGAATAAACGAACGTTAGAATAGAATAAAAGAACGTTAGAATAGAATAAACGAACGTTAGAATAGAATAAAAGAACGTTAGAATAGAATAAACGAACGTTAGAATAAACGAACGTTAGAATAGAATAAAAGAACGTTAGAATAAACGAACGTTAGAATAGAATAAAAGAACGTTAGAATAAACGAACGTTAGAATAGAATAAAAGAACGTTAGAATAAACGAACGTTAGAATAGAATAAAAGAACGTTAGAATAAACGAACGTTAGAATAGAATAAACGAACGTTAGAATAGAATAAACGAACGTTAGAATAGAATAAACGAACGTTAGAATAGAATAAACGAACGTTAGAATAGAATAAACGAACGTTAGAATAGAATAAACGAACGTTAGAATAGAATAAACGAACGTTAGAATAGAATAAACGAACGTTAGAATAGAATAAACGAACGTTAGAATAGAATAAAAGAACGTTAGAATAGAATAAAAGAACGTTAGAATAGAATAAAAGAACGTTAGAATAGAACAAATAGAATAAAAGAACGTTAGAATAGAATAAAAGAACGTTAGAATAGAATAAAAGAACGTTAGAATAGAATAAAAGAACGTTAGAATAGAATAAAAGAACGTTAGAATAGAATAAAAGAACGTTAGAATAGAATAAAAGAACGTTAGAATAGAATAAAAGAACGTTAGAATAAACGAACGTTAGAATAGAATAAACGAACGTTAGAATAGAATAAACGAACGTTAGAATAGAATAAACGAACGTTAGAATAGAATAAACGAACGTTAGAATAGAATAAACGAACGTTAGAATAGAATAAACGAACGTTAGAATAGAATAAACGAACGTTAGAATAGAATAAACGAACGTTAGAATAGAATAAACGAACGTTAGAATAGAATAAACGAACGTTAGAATAGAATAAAAGAACGTTAGAATAGAATAAAAGAACGTTAGAATAGAATAAAAGAACGTTAGAATAGAATAAAAGAACGTTAGAATAGAATAAAAGAACGTTAGAATAGAACGTTTGATGTAATTCAAATTAGTGATTCGCTGAGTGATAGTTAAACTGAAGTCGTACAGGAGCAACACAACGTGTTATTGTTGACAATCCGGAATCAATTCTGATGGGAACGATCTGAGCATAACGCCTCGTGATTTTGAAACACTTTCAACTGACGAAGTCGGCACTTGTGAAGCCAATACCCCCACTTTCCAAACTTCTGTACCACAGCGACGCGAGGAGATTTGTTCGTATTAAAACATTTATTCTAGAACAATAGAAAGGAAACCAGCACCTCTGCTGTAGCATAAATTACAAAAGTACAATCGCGGTGGAAAAAACGAACCACGTCTTCATTCAGTTTTGAAAGAACAGAAAATTCAAAGATGGCGCTTGACAGAAAATAACGTCTTCGAAAAATTCAAATTCATAAAATTTTTATAAGGGGATGTCTTAATATTAAATTGAACACCAACTTCATAATTTTCAATAGAAGCACCCCTCCCTCTCCTACTTCGACACACAATTTCGGATTTATATCAAAATTTAACTTTAGATACCAAATTTCATGTCATAAGGTCTTACCATTTTGAAGTTGCTGTTGTTGTTATTTATGCCTACACTGGCAGACCAGAGGAGTGCCAGGCCCGTCGAAGACGGAAAGAGGCGAGGGGGGTGCGCCTTCCATGTTATTGAGCCCCATTGGGAGGAAGTCCGACTTTGCTCGACATACATGACACATCCGTTTTACAGGAAGGTCTCTTTCATACATCCATTCACTCACACATATCGTAATTTAGATCCCAATCAGAGGCCGATAACCCCCTGATCAGGTACCCCCAGATTTATTGATTTGGTATGGGAACATGGGGGACATTGTGACCACGACCTATTTAACGTGCCCCAATCACCATTAGTGAACACGACGGTCTTTAGCCAGGTCGAAGCGCCGATCTCGCAATTATCAGAATTGTTGGCTCCGCCGAGGACAGAACCCACAACCCTTCTGATGCGAGCCCGACGCTCTACTGACTGAGCACCATTTTGAAGTACCCTAGTTTATTGTACAGAAAGATTGGAGTTCCTATGTTAAATCAGTTTCTTAGAATTTTATGGATATCTTCCTAATTAATATCTCTATCGCGCTGATATTTTGTACCATGCTACTGTTGAACAAATAAAACAAAATCCACTTAATATTATATTTAAAAAATGGTTTTTAGTAGGCAATAATGATTATTAACTTAATGTTTGAAAGAATTATGAATTCAAACCTTACAATATTTTGATGAAAATCTATTCAGAATAACTTCTAATACGGCCATGCAAAATTTCAGCTCATTCCAATTAGTTTTTGCGCTATATTAAATATTTCTCATTAGTGCGATTTTAGGAGCAACGAAAAGTTTGATAAGCAAACCATGTTTGTCTGGCAAACCATGAATAATAATTTCTCGGATCGTTTGAACTTGCATACTTTCTTATAATGTAATCCTTAAATCGTTTGCACTTCCGTAATAAATGTAATAATTATCGGATCTTGTAATAATTCAAATTGTAATAATTTCTCGAATCAAAAATTTGTTTGAAATAGTGTTCAAATTTGAATTTCGAGTGGCTATAACTATGATTAATCTCGATCTAAAAGAAGCTACTTTTTATTTCGAGATGATCTCTGAAATTTGCATAAACTTAAGATTTAGGCACGGTGCACACATTTCAACGTGCGGCACCGAAACCTAACTATGCACACAAAACCGTGAAATGACGTAAGTACTCATTTCGAGCCATTTGCGATACATATTCTATCGAAGAAAACGTGTTTATTTCGCTTACTTGGTGTAAAAAAAAGTGTATTTTGAAACAAAATAGAACGTTACTGGATACAACCATTTATTAATTATTATTTATATTCCATTTATTTATGAAAACAAGGTACTTCAGACCGGAGAAACGTGTGCGGCGAGCTGCGGCGCCGTGGGGAACTGCGGTACAAATAGCACGGAAGTTGGACGTTCGTCACCGCAGCGGCGCTGGAGGCATGTGTGCACTACTCCATTGGATCTAATGTATATCAGACCGCACTTGCGTTGTGGCAGCGGTAGCGGCGCCGCACGTTGAAAAACCGGATGTGTGCACCGGGCCTTAATATCTCAGGATTTATAGGTAGACTAATTTTACGATGCAGAATCTGATTATGGCATCAAAACATGGTTTTCCCTCATTAGAAATTTTGTTTGTGCAAATTTTAATATGAATACGACCTCGTATGCAATGTTTTTTTGGGATTTGAATTTGTACAGGACGTTATTTTCTAATGAATGATACCTTTGAATTTGCTCTAGAATGAATAGTGCTCGAAATAAAAGGGGTGGTTCGATTTTTTCTTACGCGACATACGAAAAAAAAGCATTTCACACTATCTGAATCCATACCGTTTCTCCTCAATGCACATGGAACTTTAGTTATGTCTACTGGGTTCATATTCATCCAGAACAGTATGACCTCTTGTGTCAGTATCTACATATACTGGTAAGTGTAGTGTATTTTATACAAATATACGTACAGTATGTATGTTTAAAATATACGTACAAACCCATACGTATGTTTTAAAGATAGGTACGCTAAAGTAGGCGTGTAAAGAAGATAAGTATAGTATATTTTACTTTATTTTAGTATATTATGCAGTGGCCATCTGCCACTGTATATTTTTAAATACCATGCTAAGAGGTAAAATTAAAGATCCCCCACACGTACATAAATAGTATTTCTGGTAAAACCAAAAAATACCGGCATATTGAATAGACACGATAAAAAAAAATTCTATTTCAGCGGTAGTTTTTCAGAATCGAGGTTCCAAATGGTAACTTCTGGAATGTTCCTTATAGAATGAAAGTACAAATCCTAATCTGGAATGGACACTATATGACATTCTGGAACGCAACAATAGTCATACCTACCACGTTTTCTTTGAAGAATAATTGGAGCCCATTCTTTTGATTTGAAGTCATATGGTTGGTTTGTTCATTACAGAGCGTTCCGACTGAGATTGTGCCTGTTTCATATCTTTCTCCAGAAAAAATTCGTCATCCCCCAAAGAATTTCCGATTGCGTGGTGCTCTGGTTTCAATCACCAAAAGAATTTTTTCGTTAGAATATCTCAGCCTCTTTTAGCTTAGCTTCGTAAAAACCAAGGTTTCAAATGTTATTGCATATTTTTACTATATATTTTATACGAGCAGCCCTACCGGTCTAGGGGCCAGGGTGCAGTTTCTGGATGCAACGCCTCCTGTTTCAAATCTATGGTAATGCATATATGTTTGTCCGTCCGATTTTAATGCGTGACCTCTCTACAAACGAAGAGAATGTCAAGAATGTGTAACGTGAACCCCTCAATGGTGCACCAGGGTTCAAAGCAAAGTGGTTCACAAATCCGACCTTGTAGTACATGCTGAAATGTTCAATTAATTCGTTTGGCATTGAATAAATATCTTATAGTATTTATACTTTCTAACTTCTCTACAGGAAGAAACTATTCACCAAATACTTTTTAACTAGGGGGCCCGCCCCCTACTCACTAACGCTTTCCAACCCACCGGAGGATTGCTTTGCAATCCTCATGGGTTCGCTGCGTTAACCTCATGGGTTCGCTGCGTTAACCTCATGGGTTCGCTGCGCTAACCTCATGGGTTCGCTGCGCTAACCTCATGGGTTCGCTGCGCTAACCTCATGGGTTCGCTGCGCTAACCTCATGGGTTCGCTGCGCTAACCTCATGGGTTCGCTGCGCTAACCTCATGGGTTCGCTGCGCTAACCTCATGGGTTCGCTGCGCTAACCTCATGGGTTCGCTGCGCTAACCTCATGGGTTCGCTGCGCTAACCTCATGGGTTCGCTGCGCTAACCTCATGGGTTCGCTGCGCTAACCTCATGGGTTCGCTGCGCTAACCTCATGGGTTCGCTGCGCTAACCTCATGGGTTCGCTGCGCTAACCTCATGGGTTCGCTGCGCTAACCTCATGGGTTCGCTGCGCTAACCTCATGGGTTCGCTGCGCTAACCTCATGGGTTCGCTGCGCTAACCTCATGGGTTCGCTGCGCTAACCTCATGGGTTCGCTGCGCTAACCTCATGGGTTCGCTGCGCTAACCTCATGGGTTCGCTGCGCTAACCTCATGGGTTCGCTGCGCTAACCTCATGGGTTCGCTGCGCTAACCTCATGGGTTCGCTGCGCTAACCTCATGGGTTCGCTGCGCTAACCTCATGGGTTCGCTGCGCTAACCTCATGGGTTCGCTGCGCTAACCTCATGGGTTCGCTGCGCTAACCTCATGGGTTCGCTGCGCTAACCTCATGGGTTCGCTGCGCTAACCTCATGGGTTCGCTGCGCTAACCTCATGGGTTCGCTGCGCTAACCTCATGGGTTCGCTGCGCTAACCTCATGGGTTCGCTGCGCTAACCTCATGGGTTCGCTGCGCTAACCTCATGGGTTCGCTGCGCTAACCTCATGGGTTCGCTGCGCTCGCATCAATGAAGACATGTGTCCTAGCAGAAGGGATTGTTTACAAAATATGATATTCCAGAAAGATATTTTTCAAATGTAAATTTGTAAAATTTAAAGTTATACAGTACCTCTGGAATCAGAACTCGAACAATTTGGAATTCAAATGAAAAGTTTGAACAAATTTTAACTCGAAATATTGAGCGCTGCTTTGGAAATCGAATAACCAGCATGTTGTTTGTGTGTACATTTCCTCAGCATTCGAGCCACCCGTACAATTTTTCGTTCAGTTTGTTGTCGAAAATTGCAGGAAAATTGCGGCCTAAAAATGGCTGTTTTTTCAAATGGCTCTGAAAAGAGCCCTTGTTTTTGACATTTTGAAAGAAAGTAGCGCAAAAAACTTTAATTATTCATTTTTTTTTTCAGTAAAATTTCTTCCGCTTTAAAATTAATTGAGGGGCGAGGTATCGTGGTAAACAAACAATCGTACAGTTTTGTCAAAACGCGATGACAAATAACGTCTTTTTTGTGTGCCACGTAAGAGAATTATATATATATATATATATATATATATATTATTATATATATATGGCCACGGATGTCAAAGTTAACCCTGCTGATGGTAGTTTAGAACTATCTTGTCGACAATCTTGTTGCTAGCAAAACGGAGCAGATCTTGATAGACGAGATATCTCGTTGCTAGCAATACCGAGCAGATCTTGATAAACAAGATTTCTCGTTGCTAGCAAAACTGAGCAGATCTTGATGGACGAGTTATCTTGTTGCTAGCAAAACTGAGCAGATCTTGATGAACGAATTTTCTCGTTGCTAGAAAAACTGAGCAGATCTTGATGGACAAATTATTTTGTTGCTAACAAAGCTGAGCAGATCTTGATGAACGAGGTATCTTATTGCTAACAAAACTGAGCAGATCTTGATGGACGAGTTATCTTGTTGCTAACAAAACTGAGCAGATCTTGATGGACGAGTTATCTTGTTGCTAACAAAGCTGAGCAGATCTTGATGAACGAATTTTCTCGTTGCTAACAAAACTGAGCAGATCTTGATGGACAAGTTATCTTGTTGCTAACAAAGCTGAGCAGATCTTGATGGGCGAGATTTCTCGTCTAAACCACTTGGTGGGTTGAAATAACCAACTGAAGGTCATGAGATTTCAGAGTAATGCAGTGCTGCTTTTACACACAAGACACACCTAACGAATAAATAGCCAAATCTGTTGTAAGAATACTATGATTCTATTGTTCAAGAAAGGGGAAAAAATGGTTTGGTCATTCAGGGTTCATCGAAAAGAGTTACTACAGACATCGATTACAATAGAATATCCAAATATAAAAGAAGAATATGATCCAACATTTGCTTAAGAATAATACTAATTATCACCGAAAAGATTTAGGAAACATTTCTGACAAATACTTAAAACTGAAACGAGGGATCGAATATAATAGAATATCTAAATTTAGAAGATAATATAATCCGACTTTTTTGTTGAAGAAATAATCACTAAAAATATTTATTAAACATATCCAACAAATAATGAAAAGAGGACCTAGAAATCGAATATAAAAAAGTAGTATCTAAATTTAGAAGAGAATATGACCCAGCATTTGCTTAAGAAGTAATAATCATTTAGGAAATATTAATAAAACAAATCTATAAAACATTCAAACGAGGAAGAGATAAGTGAATTGTAAAAAGAAATGAGTTGAATTTATAAATATGATAATGTACATACAACTAGAGAGAATAGTAAGAATGAAAATAAGAATTAAGTTAATGGTTATGATCTTCAGATGGATTTCATGAATATGAATAATAATGAAGAAATAACATTAAAAGCGAAGAATAATTTTTAATATCGAATAAATTACTCCGAACTATTTACTTTGAAATGATTGAATTTTGTTTCGATTCGATAAATTTAATTTGGTTCCATGAAAGACATTAATTATAATTGGGTTGCATTTTATCTCGAATATTATTAAAATTTGAATAATTTTGTTCGAATTATTTTTAACTTTTTTTTAATAAACCAGTTTGACATGAAACTGGAAAATATAAAAAACAGTTATTTTTAATCATGGAGTACAATCAAGTTTTTCTTATTCTGATACTTCAGAAGCATATTCATCTTTATCTTTCGTTTGTAATTTTTAATATTCTTCGAATATATTTAATCGCATTTTAATATTTCTTTATTTTATTTTTATGGATTTGATTTCATTTGTGAAGAAAATGTTTCAGTGAATTTTCTTATCAAGTAATATGGAAACATTTGAATAATTAAGTAATTAAAATTAATTATTTCTTCAATGCTGATATAACTTTTTCATTACAATTCATTCTTCCTATAAGAGGAAAGAAAAGCCGTAACATATATTATTTATAATACGGGTTTATTTTAAATAACAAATTTTTTTAAATCTTAAATTTGTGGAAAAAACCATTAAAGAATAATTTAATTACCTTCGAATATTTTATCCTGGATGCATGTTTATCGTTATATTTTAAATTTGGAAAATATGTTACATCTTTTCGAAGAAATCAAAATATAAAAGGAATATGATCCACCTAATTGAACACTTGGCAATTTAGGGTGTTTTTTTAGAAATAATCTGAAAATGTAAAAGATGGCATTAAAAAAAGGAAATAATAGTATGTTTTTATTTCAGAAATTATATAAAAATATTTAATAACATGTACTTAGCTGATAGAGTGGTCAGCGATTGTTTGACACCCAGTACGACCCGGGTTCGAATCTCGATTGGTATGGACGTTTATGATTTTCCCTGTTAGTAATAACGGTGTTAACACTGGGTACCTCCTCACAAGTAGCCACCTGTTCGTTCACTTTTAGTGCCGGAGACCAATGAAGTCAGTAGTTCAGCATTAATTTTTTTTTTTTTTTGAAGTTATTAAAAATAAAATGTTTTTAAAAGTGATATAAACATTACCTTTTGAAACGTATAGTTTTACGATAATAATTTTTATCACAACATTTTGCGTCTTCAATTAGTTGTTTTTGTGTTTTTACAATTGGAAACATAAATTATTATCGGGATACAATTGGAAATATAAATTATTAAATTATCATAAATTATACAAGAGGCAGATAATATATAGCTGGCAATCTAATTTTTAAATATAAAATTTACTAATTATTAATTAATTAAATTACTGGCAGGATTGCACATATTATATTTAACAATCAGTCTCTGTTCACAGTCGTTGATCAATGTTAAAAAAATTCCTGGCCAAGGATCAGCCATTCAACGACGTCCACGTTCTTCTGTATTTAATGATGTCAATAAGTTCTGATTTTTTTTCACTTTTTACGAATAATTTATTTTAGATTTTAGTGTATTAAAAATAAAGGCAACTTTATTCCTATAAATGCAACTTTGGGATGAAAGTTGCCCAACTGATAGTGCGAAGTGTCACGCTTGTCTTTTCTATCAACCCATAATGTCCACCTTGAACATAGATTTGCACTTCTTGTTTCACCTATAACGGATATTAGATCCAAAAGAATATTGTTTGAAATAGTTATCCTAAACTGAAGTAGCAATAAAGCGTCTTGACCTTGAGCCGCCGATTTCAAAGGAATCAACTTTAGTTAGAACTAGGTAGAATGAATAAGAACTTAGGGGGGGGGGGTAAATGAACCTTCCGGTGTAAAAATGAATTAGCTGGGAAAGCATTCTCGCCCTTTTTAATGCTTAGTAACTTAAATTTAGCTTTCAGCCTTTTTTCCCACTTAAATAGAAATTTTGAAACCTGTGTCGACCGTATGTTTAACTTTTATTCCATGCATTTCAAATAAAACTGACTCTGGATGTCAGAAAAACAGACTTAATTCGACTTCATCTACAATTTATTACATACGTACAGATGAACCTTCATACTTATTAATATCACATATCTGCAGCCGCATTCAAAATATTTTATTATGCACTATGAGAGAATTTTCTGTAAAGCTAAATATAGAAGTCCTAGTGTCTTAGAGGTTGAACGTGCTTCTTGTACGTATTCCGCACTAGGTAGCCAGAATCCTTTTCCCGATGGTATGTTTGCTGAAGCGCTCGTTCCAATTGAGTTTTGTTGGCTAAAGGCAGTTTTTGTAGCCGTTGTTTCGTCACGTATTGCATACTTTTCATGTCTCTGTGTGTTCCTCTCCGTGCTTTTTTGACGAGGTTGCTGAGCATCATAAAAGTTGTCACAATTACTGATCAGTCACATCTAACAAATTTTCAATAGTGTAGTGAATATTGTAAAAATTTATTTACAGTAGATTTAACTTCACTTACTATATACTATACTTACAATATAATATTTACTATATACATAACTAACGACATACTATACTTCCTATATAATAACTACACTTACTGTATAATAATTATGCTTATTATTTACTTAATTTGTACTAAATACGCTTACAATATACTTTATTTACTATTTATTTACTGTATACTAACTATTTCACAATTTACTTATTATTTACTAACTGTCTTACAATTTACTTACTATATACTAACTATACTTATTATATACTAACTGTATACGAACTATACTTACTATATACTAACTATACTCACTATATACTAACTATACTTACATTTACTATGTACTATATTTTCTTTTTATTTACAATATACTATACTATTTATTTACAATTTTCTATACTTACTATATACAAACTATGCTTACTATTTACTTACTAATTTATTTTCTATATACTATGCTTACTATTTACTTACAATATTCTATATTCTTACTATGTACTAGCTATGCTTACTATTTATTTACAATATACTATACTTACTATATACTATACTTACAATATACTATACTTACAATATACTATACTTACAATATACTACACTTACAATATACTATACTTACAATATACTACACTTACTATTTACTATACTTACTACTTATTTACTATACTTACTACTTATTTACTATATACTATACTTCCTATATACTAATTATACTTACTGTTTACTTACTATTTACTATACTTACTACTTATTTACTATACTTACTACTTATTTACTATATACTATACTTACTACTTATTTACTATATACTATACTTACTTCTTACATAATATACAATATGGTCGCGCTGACCTATGTTCGTTCCACGAACAATAGCAATTTATGCACAAAAAGTAATTCACTTCCAGAACAATCCATTATTACCCCAAATAATTTAGACTCTGAAAGGCAAAACTTTTCTGCGAGAGAGAGAAAAAAAAATGGTTGCATTCTTATTCGAAAACGAATTTTTTGTTTTTTATTTGTTTATTTTTTAATTAAAGGAACAGTAGAACGAAGTCTTGTTCGGGCATAAGAGAACGAAAAGTGAATTGTGACAAAAGTGAGGTTCGTACCTTATTACGCAAGTGATACTAGTAATACATAGAATGATATACCAACATAGCTGTCAGCGCTACGAGAATTTGGTATTGATTAGTAGAAGGAATTCTACGAAATTCCCCGTACCACCCACCTTGAATTGTTACAGATTTCAAAAATACACAATTCGGTTTAAGAACGGGCATAGTTTATGAACACTATACTTATTGTTTTGCTATATATGCTATCTATATATATAATTCTCTTACGTGGCACGCAAAAAAGACGTTATTTGTTTTCGCGTTTTGGCAACATTGTACGATTCTTTGTTTATCCCAAAGCCTCGCGCTTCAATTGAATTTATAGCGTTATCGGATGAAATTTTATTGAAAAACAAATGAATTTTAGTCGAGCTGTTGCAGTTAATTTTTGAAATCAAAGAAAACGGAGGATCTTTTCATGGTTATTTAAAAGAAAAGGTCCGTTTCGGGGCAAACTATTATAGTTCAACAAGACGCTTGCATTGCAACTTTCGACAACAAACTCAATGAAAAAGCGTGGGTGGCTCGAGTGCTGGGTAAATGTACACACAACCAACATGCTGGGTTTTCAATTTCCAAATCAACGCTCACATTTCGAGTCAAAATTTGCTCAAAGTTTCCATTTGAATTCTGATTTCAGAGGTACTGTAAATATCTTTTCTGAAAAACAGCATAAAATTTAGATTTGAAAAATATTTGTTTGGAATATCATATTTTGTAAACAACAGCTTCTAGGACACATGTCTTCATTGATGCGAGCGAAGCGAGCATAGGTTCGCGCAGCGAACCAATGAGGATTGCGATGCAATCCTCCGGGGGTTGGCGAGCGTTAGCGAGCAGGGGGCAGGCCCCCTAGTACTTACTATATACTATACATATTGTTTTGCTATATATGCTATACTTACTATATACTATACTTATTGTTTTGCTATATATGGTATACTTACTATATACTATACTTATTGTTTTGCTATAAATGCTATACTTACTATATACTATACTTATTGTTTTGCTATATATGCTATACTTACTATATATTTTTATTTCCATATGCTTTACTTACATATACTATAATTACCATATACTATACTTACATATACTGTACTTACCTATATGCTATATATTTGCTATATGCTATACTTACTATAGTGTAAATCGCAGTCAACAAGTTGGTTTGGGTTAACTGAAATTTCACTACATTTCCATGATCTGTTACATCGGTGACCCGTAGACGTGGAAATGAGCATGCGCACTTTCAAACTAGCCAGATTGTACCGTCCTCCTTTAAATGGCATTCATTGCTTTCAAACTTCAGATGGCACTGGTCATAATCTATGGATGGTGAAAAAACTTCAATAATCGGCTAAATGTGTAGTACATATTTATAATAAAACATCAAAATTAATTAACTTACGTTACTTAAAACCAAGGCACACTTTCAGAATTTGCAATTCTGTCAATAACTTTTGAAGTTAAATATTGTGTCATTGACATAGAAGATGTGTTTTTTATAAAGTGTGTGTGGTAATTTGGGGCGGTGTAGGGAGGTTGTACCGTAGCTAGAAAAGAAAAAAAAAGTGTGGCAAGGAACGCTCTAACTTATGCTTTAAAAAAAAACGGTCACATTTTGATAAAATTAAGGAAAAATTGTTCTGCTAAGACTTTGTTCTGCAACGTAAGTCGAAGATTTAATCACTTTCTGATCCCGGGGTGGAAGCATCGATACAATTCAGTTACTGTTATATTCTAGAGCGAGAGTAATGTTGTAAACATAGATCCACCACAATACAAAGCTTAACTTATACAGGTATCAGTGAAACCATCCTCATTTATACGGTACCCCCCACTGAAGTTGTAGTGTCATTCGACTTTCTGCTATAGAAGACAAACATCACATGAATTACAGACATGGTAAAACTAATTGAATTACGATAAGATTGCTGAGAGGATATATTTTTCAACTATCGCACACAAATACGAAAATCAGAGCACTCTCTTAGATAACGTTATTCAGCATGAATTACTGCTTGTCTCATTTTTCCCATTCACAAGTCGTCTTCATTACTGTCATTCGGGTTGCTTTTGTTTGGTCGCGTGTCTCCTCGCGCTGTGAAATGTCTGATTCTCGTCATCGATTTAACGGAAAACGTTACCCGCAGCTATTATGCACTCCGATAAATACGGATGATTTGCGACTGGGTACAGTGTTTCAAATGCGTTTATTCGGCGATAATGCACGCATTTTGGCACTTGTTTTATTGGGTTGTGACTCATTTCTGCATGCATTCTGAAAGCAATCGATATTTTTCATCCGGGTTTATCTTGAATGCAAAGAGATTGAACCGAACTTTTGATTGAACTCAAATGAGTTGAAGGAAGCAAACGGTGCTTTCTGTTATACAGTCAGTGTACTGTTATTTTACAAGTGTTATACATTATTGCTTTTTCGTGTGTTAATAGCTATTATTAACTGCTAATGTAATCAATTTTGTTACCTGTTGGCAACAAATGCTAACAGTTTGCAATTTAAGGGTTTAGCCGTTATTATTTACGAATGCAAATTGATAGTAACGGTCAGTTTTAAAATATTAACTGTTTAAATTCGTCATTAAGTGGTTTGTTAATTGGTAATTTTTAATTAACGTCGTTCTAAAGCAACACAACGGGCTATTGACGACGATCCGGGATCAATCCCCTAGGGAAAAGATCCGAGGACAACACCACGTAATTATGAACCACGGTCAGATGACGAGGCAACACCTGAGCTGGCACCCCAATCTCTAAACTTCCACACCAACCTAAAGTGAGGACTTTAGGCCACGACAGATTTAAGGTGAACCAGCCGCCTCTACACCATACGCTTACAAATATCCATGCCCCGACCCGGATTCGAACCAGAAACCTTTCGATCAAGAGGCTAAAACCTTAACCATTGGCTTCGTCGGCTTCAGTGGTTTGAAAATATTTGGTTTTCTCAGCTTTTAATGTGACTCAGTTGATAGAGTAATGGAGAACTACGGAGAATTACCGAGTTCGAAATTCGATCCAACCATTAGTCCATCGTGTTCTAAGGGGCTGGTATAAGTTAAATATTTTTTGGTCCCGAATGCCCTCACGTTGGCGAGGTGTGGAGGTTTTGAGAGTGAGTTGCTAGCAGAGGTGATAACAGGGACTGGCAGTGGTAAAATTTACGAGGTGTTGTCCTCGGATCGTTATCATCTGAATTGTTCCCAGACCGTTAATTAACTTCAATTGACCGGGTTAATCCAACAACTTATCTACCCAACTTTTATTTTCCATCAAATATTCTAAAAATTCAAATTTTTTTTAATTTAAAATTGTATTGTATTGAATTTAAATTTTTCTTCCTCACAATTTTCCCATACAGTTTCTAACTATCATTTAGCGATAACCGTTTTTTAAACTGCTATCGGAATAACATCTCATCTCTAGTAGGAAATAAAATTTTCATTCTTCAAGTTTAAATTCAAAAAAGTTTCCAAAAACCTGCTTCTAAGACGTCTGAACTCTTCGCATACGTTATGCAAGCACTTATATATTCTGGAATTAAATTATATAGAAACTTTAAAAGTCTATCAAAAAGAAATAAATGCCTTTGATTTGATATGCGGGTATAATTAACAAAACCTAAGTCTATGGGAAGCATATATACAGGATTTATTCGACAGGCAAAAAGCATGATATCCTCACAGGGAGGGCAAAGAAGTATCCGCTGAAGTATAAACAAAAACAAAATGCGGGTTCGCTGAACTCGTATAGTACCTTACAGTTAAGTTTCGTCAGTTAATTGAACTGAGGCTTGTATTTTATTATAACATCGATATTCGTTGCTATGCGATACTACAAAATCAAACACACACACACATTCAGATTACTTTCTCAGGAATAGGAAGTTCTCTTTTCGGACATTTGAAAGGCTGGAGGCGTCATGAAAGAGATTTTCACTGTAACAAATAAGCAAGATTGTACTTCTGCAGTCCAAATGCTTTCGCATGATGCAAATCGAGGTTAGGGTTGCCAACTTTTTCTGAGGCAATTCCAGGACATATTGCCCCTAGACTGAAATATATATTTCTCTATGTTAAAAAAAGTTATCGCCGCCGTAGGATTGAAAACTCGCTTTTTTCGCTCGATTCTTCGAGGGTTTCCCGAGAAAGTACGGATCAGAAAATTACAAAATTAACATGGTTTGTTCAAAATTGTACAGGGAACAAGACACAACTTAATTAACTTACGTTACTTAAAACCAAGGCATACTTTCAGAATTTGCAATTCTGTCGATCACTTTTGAAGTTAAATAGTGTGTCATTAACATAGAAGATGTGTTATTAATGAAGTGTTTGTGGCAATTTGGGGCGGTGTAAGTAGATTGTTCCGTAGCTAGAAAAGAAAAAAAGGTGAGGTAAGGAACGTGCTTTGAACTGCAGAACATCGTATCTTATGATTAAAATAAATGGGCCAAATTTTGATAAAATTAAGGAAAAATTGTTTTGCAAAGACTTTGCTTGTTCGGCTAGCAGTTGAGCCCGGGAGCACTTCTGCTCCCCGGGCTCAAAAGAGGAAAATACATCCAGTGGAGGTATTGAACCTGGGGCGCCGCAACTCGCACGTTGCTAGGGTGTTGGTGAATCCACTGAGCTATTCACCCATACATGTGTGTCACTGATTGAGAATTTTCATTCTGAATTTTGTCACTTTTCTCGAACAGGTGCTTTCTGTTCCAAAAATTTTTCCACGCCACAAAAGCTATCTCACACAATCTCGGAAACTGTTTGCCAACACGCCTGTAGTCTGTACAGGCAAAACACCCATCTATCTCATTCGTAAGCCAACAGGGCAAACAGGAAGGTTATTTCCAGCCCAAATCCCTCCAAAACGGCGGCGTAAACAAATAGCCCACGGTGTAAAGTGAAACCGTGTAAATAAACAAGGAATTCGAATCGACTCCGGACCTCTGAATGAATCTGGAAAAATGACAAGCATCTCTCAGCTAGGGACAAAGGGAAATGGAATACTTGTTTACAAGATCGTCGCGCCATATTTCAAGCCACCTCTCCCCCTCCCCCCGGGATGGAAAGGTGGGGTTGGAGGGTCGAACAAAACGAAAAACTGTTGTTGTTATGGGTTGCTCGAAATGGAAGCAGGGGTGGTGGAGCAGAAAATCGGGAGTTGGGACGCCAGATGGATTGGCAACTTGCCAAATGCGAGTCGTTCCCCTTTGCTCTGTATCTCTGATTTTGCGAAGTTCGTGCACGTTTGGCGACATTTTCCCCCCTTTGTTCTTCCTTGGCGGTGGTTTCGTAATGAATGGAGAAAGGAAATGGTTCAAAAGGCGTTTTATTTATTGAATTGTTTCCGTAATTTATGATGTCAAGTTCTGTATGTTTCCGTGATTTTTTTTTTAATTTTCTACAATTCTGTTTGGTTTTTTGTTCGATTCCCCCTTCCAAAGAGTTTTTTGAAAAAGGGTTTTCTTCGAAGACGACACCCGCGGTGATTCATCGCTGGGGAAGATTGAAAGATCATTAATTAGATTCGCACTTATACAGAGTGGCAGGTTTTGTTTGAAAGCATAAAAGAGTTCTTTTTTTTTTCGCAGGATGCTATAGCTTGAACGATGTAATTAATTGGTGATTAATCTTTGCGCCAATCGAATCAAATTATCGTCAGTGGAAATGTTCATTTTCATTTTTGTTGGAATAAATGAAAGCTTTAATGATTCTTTTATGCGGTTCAGCTTATCAGACAAAGGTGTTCTTTTACCAGGTTGAAAAGGAATACTAAAGAATTAACAGGCAACTTAGATAAGATCACTGTTTCTCCTGAAATTAAACACTAATACCTTGAGATTCAGTTGTTTTAGTTAAAATAGAACGACCAATAAAAAAATTTCATGCGAAAGAGAAATGCAGAAGGAAGATTTTTGTTTTATATTTTAATCATGGGACCGTGATTTTGTTTGAATATTTTACTGTCACTTTTTTAATGTACTCAGCATTTATCTCAAATCACGACGAGCTACAATCTGAGACAGGGATTAAACACCTATCGTTGCCCAAACAACGGAATAAGCTGCATTTTAGGGTAACCCCAATAAGTGTCATGAGAGAGCATTTGGACAGGTGTCCTGTCTAATTTATTTCACTAAAAATCCCTCTCAGATATGTTTAGAGCCCACAAAATTGTTTTACATATGTTTAAAACTATGACCTATAGCTTTTGAGAAAACTTAAAACCTTTAATAAATTAATTTTACATGCACTGAAAAGCTTCAATGTGCATACGCATACAATAAAGAAAGGCTGTTATTCTGATATATATTTAAAAAACAGTGTTATTGAAAAATAGGAGCAGCAGTTAGCAACTGCTTTCGAAAACATTAACTGTTGTTGATAAATGCGATTGGGATAGCAGTGGAGAAGGAGGAAAAATTTCAAATTTATAGAAATGTTTTACAAAAAGTTAGTTACTAAATTTTCAAAAATCACAAATGGCTAATTTAAACAGCAAACAACTTATACAATTAACCAATAATATCAATTTTTTTTCCATCTGATTATTATAACCATCAAAATTTATCACTAAATATTTGTGTTAAACTAACTATTTATAACAGTTAATAATAGCTGTTATATCTCAAATTAACAGCTTGAACTCTGTTATCGCAAAATAACAATTTTGCTTGATCTACACTTTTTAAACCCTCCAAGTGGTTATACTTCCATCAAGATCTTACCAATTTTGGTAAAAACGAGATATCTCATTCTCAAGTTGCTGTAACTTATTTTATAATGACGAGATTAAGATCTAGCCAGTTTTCCTCTTATGACGAGATATCTCGTCCTCCATTGCTGTGATTTTTTTTAATGACGAGATCAAGGTCTGGTCAGTTTTCTTCTAATGACGAGATATCTCGGCCACGAATATCTGGTCAGTTTTTCTACTGATACGAGATATCTCGTCGAGAAAATTACTAGGAAGATTAAGCAAAGCAGTTATCAGAAAGTCCTTACTCCACCAAGCAAAGTAGATTAAATGGAAATGCCCAGCTTCTTTTTTTAGGGAGATATTTGATGATTACCATGAATTTATACGGCTCTTCAAAACTTAATACAGAACACGTGGAGGCGCCACATACACCAGGTTATCAATTTTTTTATGCACGATACCCGATCGAGCTAATAAATCCGTAGGCTGCAGTTGCAGTGCTCATCCAAGAGAATATTATCATATTCAGAAATCTACTGCTCTGGCTGGCTAGAATTACAAATAAGCGGAGCTTCAAAAACACGATAACGCCCCAACATTCGATTAACTCGCGAATTACTTTTCGGTTTTTTTATTGCGATATTTACATTTCGTCAAATTATCGCTCACTCCACACGTTTTTATGATTACACTTTGTGAGTTTAGGGTTCTTGCTTCTTCCATTTAATCTCTCTTAGGCTCTGATTCAATTTTCGAGCTTCTTCTTCGAGTCAGATAAGACCCGCGTCGGGCGAGTTTCGCTTTTCCTGTAGAATAATCGATTCTTAATGTATTCGATTTTTTTTAGTTGTTTTCGTGTAAGTCTAGACCTACCAGAATTTGCGTCCATGAGGAGTGTACTTTTGACAGCCGAACTTGACTCACAATTTTGAAATCAGAGTGGCGAGATTACGAAGTTTAAAACTCGCGCGTGTGTTTTACAATACGACTAAAATAACAAATACGACAAAAATAACAAAACACTTTTGTTACCGGATAATCGATTCTTAACGCATTCGATTTCTTTGTTTGTTTAAGGAATTCTAAATACCTAAAATACCAGAACTCAAAGCTGGTACAATTTTTCGCAGGCCATGGACCATTTCCGGCATATCTAGAGCGTTTTCACCTTCGAACTAGTGCGTTGTGTATATGCGGCCGAGAGGGTGATCCCATCCACTACCTTTTTGACTGTGATCTCACAAGTCAGTGGTATTTGTTGAAACCTTCTCTGCAACACTACTCTCATTGGTGCCAAAATACTGCCAAGAACATAAACTGCCACCACAAAATCCTTAAAGTGATGGAATTTCTCAGCTCCAACATTGATTATATCTGTGAAAGCTGAGAAGTCTAAGTCGAAAGTTCTCAAAATAACTTTGCTTTCCTTTCGAAACTTTTATAGGTCATTTCGGCTGTCTGACATCTGTATTTAACGTCCTGACTTTTGTATTTTACAATATTATTATTTTTTTTTCTTCTGAAAATGTTTTTTTTTCTTTGTTTATGTTTATGTCCTTTTTTTTTTTCTCATTTTGTTCTGTGTCAATTTTTCAAACTTTGTCATCCTCTTCTTTTGTCATTTTGTATTTTTGTGCTTACGTGTTTTGCCCTTCACTTGACTTTCCCCTTCTGTGTACTTAAATGTTTATGTATATATTGTGGAGTGCTTAGTTCTCCCTTAACCCAGAATCTCCTCCGTAAGGCGGACTATACAGCTGAAAGCCGCACAGGTGAAACAGTGGCCGCCTACGGCGTCCAATCCAATCCAGTCATCAGTCGAAGGGGACCTAGAAAGAACTGAAGCCTAGAATGAAACCCAAGCTGACTCGATGGCTTCGAGTGTCTACTACCTAGAAAGAATAGTCTGGTCTTTCTAAAGCCCATTTTTACCTAAAAATACATTGAACTAGAGGCGTACCAGTCATAAGTCGAAGGGGACCAAGAAAGTGTAGTCTGATCTTTTCTAATGCTCATTTTTACATAGAGACACTGGACTACAAGCGCACCAGCCAGGATATGAAGGAGTTCTAGAAAGAAGTGGAACCTAGAATGAAACCTAAGCTGACTCAATGACTTCGAGTGTCTAGTACCTAGAAAAAAATAGCCTGGTCTTTCAACTGCCCATTTTTATCTAAACCTAGGCTGACTCAATGGCTTCGAGTGTCTACTACCTAGAAAGAATATTCTGGTCTTTCTACTACCCGTTTTTACCTAGGAAGACATTGAACTACAGGTGTACCAGTCATGAGTCTAAGGGGACCTAGAAATAGTAGTCTGACCGTTTCTAATGCTCATTTTCACCTAGAGAGACACTGGACTACAAGCGCACCAGACAAGATTTGAGGGAGTCCTAAAAAGAAGTGGAGTCTAGAAAGAGTAGTCTGGTCTTTTTTACTGCACATTTTTTATTTAGGGAAGCACTGAACTACAGTCATACGTCATGTGAGTCTAATGAATCCTAGGAAGAGTAGAAGTAATTCCAACTACAGGAGTACCAGTTATTAGTCGAATGAGTCTTCCAAATTCTGTTAATTTCTACTTTAATTTTGGTAGCTATTTCTTCATAGGCAGATCTGCCGTAAGATTGTAAAGCATCTAGACTTCCCTCCTCTGCCAAAAGGTCGACCGTTTAGTTTTGTTGTAGGCCAACTTGTGAGGGAATCCATTGAAAATATACCATGGTCCTCACACAAATGGCTCATTTGTGGCAGCTTTTGTTTCTTCTGGCAAGCTCCTTGTGTATTCCATCATTTGCTGACATGTGTGCATTTTTTGCTATCTAATGATGATTCATTCAATATCTGAGCAGGTGGTACTTAACCCATTATAAAGAATGTATTGGCGAACCTATTCAATTTCTGCCATTTAAAATCGCTGTTCTAACAATCTTTCAACTAGATCAGGGATGAAATATTGTTACCTAGAGCTGTTTCACTTTAGTTTAATCAAAACGCTCAGAATCGTTGCTTACGAAATAGTCGGTATCACGCCAGAGTCTCGAATTTGCAAGTTTTGAATTTTTCATCTAAATACATTTCCTAGACCATTATTCGATGCTTTATGCAAAGTCAACAGCACGATTTTATTCAGAAGAACAAAAACCCAAATTAATGCGCTCTTTTCCATTTAAAATAACAAAATTTTTTCAAAGAGAGGATAGGTTGGTAGGTATTTAATAAACATCTCACTGAAGCAACACAATGGGCTATTGGCGAAGGTCCGGGATCAACACCCGAAGAGAAAGATTCGAAGACAACACTGCGTAATTTTGAACCACTGTCATATGACGAGGTCATACCTGAGGTGACACCCCATAAACCAAATTTTCACACCACGCCAACGTGAGAACATTTGAGGCCACGAGATATTTAACGTGCACCAGTCCCCCTTTATATAGGACGGCCTATGAATGGATTCTAATTCGCAACCCTCTTGTTGATAGTCCGTTACTCTTTCATCCGGGCTAAGAGAGGAATTTTCAGTAAGCTAACAACAAAAACGGTGTTAACGCTTTTAGTTTTGCCCAAATGCTTTCATGCAATCGAACTTACCTTTAGATTTATTTTACCTTAAGACCATTTCGGCTACACTCGGCGTTAAGTTTAAATGTTTTTGATCACGCAACTATCACAAATCAATTCATCATTCTTTCTTTGGAATATTTATTGCATTGAAAAACTGAAATCGAATTAAAAAAACAGACCACTCGTACGTTACGTTCAGAATGCGTACAAAAAGCACACATTGCCTCAGAAACACCACCACCTACATTAAGCTTGACAGAAAAGGATTCTCGCAGAGTCAAACCTTCACATGCGGAATGATTTGCAGATTCGTGGTGTCATCAATATGTATACATTAATCGAAAATTCTGATTGAGTAAGAAAAGGTAAGAAGATGAAATGAAAAACTTGTTCTGATTTCTTTTAGTCAACTATGAAAAACTTAAAATGTTCTTTTATGAGAGAAGAGCATTCAATATTCATTCCTTTCCTACAAGAATAATTAATTCAAACCAAACTGGAAGCAAAGAACTTTTCCACTCAGTTTTTTCCCCTTTCTAATTTAGATAGCTTCCCCCTTTATGAGAAAGACCCAAGAAAATGGGTACCACTTCAGGGAACTGTAATTGTTCCAGCAAGGCTTGGAAACGTTACAAGCTAACAGAATGACGTCCCAATGAGGGTGTAACAGCAGTAGCAAATGGAGATGATAATAAAATGGCGCTTCTGATGTCTCCTCCTGTTTCCTTTCTCTGTGAAAAACTCGGGAAACGCAGAATAGAACGAAAACGGTCGTTTCTGGAAGAGATATTCGTAAGAGACAGACTTTGAGTCGCCTTGTAAAAACAATAAAGAAAATAATTTTTTTTCCCCTTCTTTATTGTTTTAGCTTCTCTTTTTTTACAGCCTCTGCTGTTTTAGTTCCGAGCTTCTTTTTCATTTTTACTCTCTTTGTGTTTTTTTAAGGGCCGTCAACCTTCCCTGCTTGAATAATCGATGAAAATCATTTTCTAGATATGACGGTAAGGGAAGTTGGAAATGGAAAGTAATCGTTTGGCAGCTTTTATTTCTTTACGAATGGTGGAAGCAAGAGTGCTTTTTGCTCTTTAGAAAGTTTTTTTTTTCTTCTAGAAATGTAGTTCTATCTCCGTACGCGTTTTCTTATTCCAGTTCAAAAAATAGCTTTTTTTTAACGAAAGTATTCTTACTTTTTTGATCGCTTGTTTTTGATTTTGTGTCCCACGATGAATATGTTGGAGAACCTCTCTTTAGAGATAGAGAGAGAAATGTTAGATTGTTTCTTTCTAATTTCAATTAATAAATAATACCCCTGTGTTCTCTGTTTTTGAAAACAGTAATTTGTGTCTTCGTTTATGAGTTAAAGAAATCATGGACAAACTCGTTAAACATGTTTTTCACGGTAATAATTTTAAAATGTTGATTCGCCTACAAATCCTATAATGTGTGTAAATCCTCTTAAATTCCGAAAATTCCTTTTACGTCACAAATATATATTGGTTTTATCTCCTCTTTCTTTTTTAATTTTCTAAGTTACACGCGATTCTTTAAGTGTTTTTTAAAAGTTCTTCTTTAAAAGCTTTTATAATTCTGCTTAAAGTAAGAAACGACGTAAAGTGTGGAGAAACAAAAACTAAGATTTCAAGGGATTAGTGCCAAACTTAATATTTTTCCTTGAGAAAAAAAGAAAAGGCGCAGCTTCGAAATCTTGTTTTCGTTATTATTAAACAACACAAAGGATAGATGCAGCTTTAACTGTGCGTTTCTCTACACTTAAATTTTTAAGTGAAGAATTTATTTTTTAAGATTCTGTTCATATTTTCATATTGCTTTAAGTGGAGTTTCTGGGAAAAGAGCATTTTCACAAACACACAGCATTGTGAATGAAAATATAAACTTACTAGCAAAATACCCGACCTTACTCGGTTTGAATTGGTTTACTCTAGATTGAAGAGATAATCAAAATATATAATGACTTACGTTTTTTGTAGAATAAAAATTTATTTTAACACCTTTCGCCATCTTTATATTTTCTACAACTTACTTTGGACACAAATCCTACACATGCATATCCATTCATGTTATACATTACACATACATCGCACAATTGCTGTATGACAAAGCTACAAAATGACGAAAGGTGATACTAAGGTTACTACTATAAAAGACGATTTTGAGGGAGATTTGGAATTCCCTTTCTTAAGTTCTTTTCATGTTCAACTCAATTAATTAAAATTACGATTTACTGCGAGTGCTCTCGCACTCATAGTCAACAAAACAATATTTTTTTACTTGTGGCACTTTTGCCTCCGTGGATGATTTAAGTATACTTACTCAGGTGTTTTAGCATGAAACTCTTCGAAATATAACAATATTGCATTCACTAAACTAATAAATAATGTATTAAATAAAACACATTGTAATCAAATATCTGTAATACAATTCATGTGATGTCTACACAAACACACAAACACAAAATCGAGCATTGAACAGAAAGACGGACAGACAGACTTTCGCAACCAATGCCACTCACTAAATGAAGATAAGTACTCACTGTATGCAAATTTCCATGAAAATATCTTAAACCGCGTGGACGTGTATAGGGCACAACATACAGACAGACGGACAGACAGACAGACACCAAACGAGAAAAAGGCGGATTCGGCACCAGAAGGGTCCAAAACGGATAGAAAACTTGAAATGGGTCAAAAATATTGAATGTACAAACAAACACTCCATTCTTATTTATATAGATGTTTTATTGATTATTATATATTTAATATCTTCCGAGATATTTTTCAGATTTAACTCGAGTTCTTCAAAAAATATTAATTTTTTTTAGTTATGGCATTAAGATGTGTAAAATTTTCAACTATATGAACTCCGTACAATGAGTGAATGTTTGTATTCAAGTTAATAATGATATCATAAATCAATATTTAAGTTTCAATACAAAAGAAATAGGCTTCGGTTTCTTTAAAATATACATGCTCTGTGATTATTAGGCATAGACCAGTGACACAAATTACAACAATGCTGATACTTGCTCTTTCTTTTTTTTTTTAATTTGCTGTTTGAATACTGAAATTCAAAATCATATAAAAAATTCAAAAGCACGATGAATATTTCAATTCATATAATCGAATTAAAAACCTATGGCTTATGGAACAATCTAAATAGGCCCAAATTTTCAGAACCCGATACAAAGAAAATTATTATTTTCTATTTTAAATGCTTTTTCCAAACAATGCATACGTAAAGTTTACTACCAATCTGAATTTTTCATGAAGGCCTTTGTATTTTTTCATCAAAATTAAAAATATACCAGATTTAAAAGGAATCGATAAAAGATCGATTGCTTGTGATTAACCGTGAGTCATGAAGCTCTTGACTAGCTACAACATCCCTAATGTCGCTTTTATTTGCTATCGCATATAGAATTCTAGTTTAAAAAGATAAAGCGACGGCTTAAAATACTGCCCAAGAAAATACATTATATCCTCTTCCATGGCAATGAAATTCATATTTATCAGCTTCATTTTTCACTGGAAAATTCAATTTGCTCCATGTTTCTTAAATCCAGTATAAAAATACCCAAATTTCGTTTTTAAGTCGGAACATGAAAGGCATGCGAAGATAAAGTAGTTTTCCCCCGCCTCCATTAAAGTGTAGACGGCATCAAAAATGGATTAATTTATTCTTCTCTTCCCCTTGGCAAGAAGCATTTACTGGTGTTCTTCCTCATTGTTTTGGCCGATTCACTTCGTCAAGATGCATATTTCAGTTCTTCCTCTTCTTCCCTTTTTTTACATTGTTTTATTTATTTATTTATATTTTATTTTTTAATTCATGCTCACCCTTTCGGTTGTGTTGAAGGGGAAGATTAAACGCGGGACTTTGAGAGCGGGGGAAAAGAACAAAGAACGAACTGAAAATAAAAATAAAATTGTGATAATACAGAAGCAGTCAGTCGCCTTTCGAAGAATCGTACACAAAAGACGACTTCTCGTCTGCAATTCTAGCGCAGTTTTTTATTTTCCCGAATTTTACGGTACTCTTTTTTTTGTCACGTTTTTTTCAACCTTTTTCGAGAACGTTAATTCTTTTTTCTGTTCGTTCTCTTTGTATTTTTGTAGAATTCTTATATTTTGTCCGGTTTATTCCTTTCCGAATTTACTTCTGGCTTTGTTTTTTCTGGCTGGAGAATGTAATCGAATTTGTGGCAACACTCACGAAATCGAAAGAGACAAAGCTGTGCGGAAAATTGGATCGAAGTCTGCAAATGTCGCCGAATATGTCGGAAACAGGTCTCTTAAGACCACATAAAGAAGGGAAACTTGAATCTTTCTGGATAAAATTCTGTCAAAACTAACTGCACGGATTACAAGATAGACGGTTTCAAAGAAGTAACCTTTCCTGGGCACTGTCAGCAGTTGAAAGTTGTACCCAATTTCATTCCTAGTCAGCAAAATTATCTTTCTTGTATGGCATCTTTAGAGTTTTCAATCAATATTTCATCATTTGTTATTTTAATAATTTATCAAACGAAATTAATTCAAGATTCCTTATATAATTAAGCTCAGCTTTATAATTTCGATGTTTTCTTTCGTTTCACAAAAATCTGAATATTAAAGATAAATAAATTCTATAAAAGCATTTGTATTAAAAGTTATAATTCTTTTTAATTGATAAATGCTAATGAAGTGCGTAAGAGGATTATGCTACGCATCACGAAAAAAGATTAAATTGTCGAAGTTTTAAACTTTCGAAATTATAAAAATGCTACGTCTTATGCTTCAGAATTTGCAGTTTAACAGCTAAATTATTTTCCTAGTGAATCTGTTTCACGTAATTAATTTATCTTTTACTTAAATGTGTTCCAACATTTTAAATTTATGATTATTTTCTAAAACAATACATGTTTAAAAATTTTGCCATTTAATTTAAAGAACTAGAATAAGAACAGACGAAAAAGGTTAAAATATAGTTTGGAATAAGTAGAACAGTTTTAGCGTTCAAATTATTCTTGGGATATCATTTGTAAAAACAAATTTACGTATAAATAAGAATGGAATGTTTTTTTTGTTTTTTTGTATATTGAATATTTTCGAACTTTTTCAAGTTTTCCATCCGTTTTGGGCCCTTTTGATGCAAAATTCCGTCTCTTGCGCGTTTGGTGTCTGTTTGATGTGTGTGCCCATGCTATTTCCAAATCGCTTAATATAGTTTCATTAAACTTAGCGTACTGGGAGTACCTACATTCATTTAGAGACTGAACTTTTTAGCGTTAGTCCGTCTATGGCTCTTTTTCTGTCTGTCTTGTTTGTACAGATATTACATAAATTTTATTCCGTATATTTGAAATAATGTTCGTTATTTTGTGCATCATACTTTAATTTAGTGAATGCAATTATTAAACTTTTCTTTGCTTACATAGTTTTAGATAAGTTTCAGGCTAAAACTACTTGATCAACTTAAATCAACATTAATTTTGTAGTTTTGGAAAATCTGGAATGATTATTGAGTGTTACGATTACTTTGAATGTTTTACCAGTACTGCAGAATGATATAATAATGATATTTCAACTCTAAGGGCGCCTTCACACGAAGGAGATCGATCGCTCACAACGGTCGTCTGTGATAGTCGTTTTGATTCATTTCCTGCAAACAAACGATTCGAGCGAAGAGAAGCAAAACAAAATTTTTAATCGGTCTTGTTTAGTTCTTTTTTGCAAACTCGACATCGTTAAAGATAGATTCAAAATTTCAGCGAATTTGAAATCTGCGGAAAATTTTAAGCGAGATAGATACCTTACATTTGATTTTCTTTAAATAAATAAATTTTCAATTATAACTTTTGAATTTTTGGCAATACGAATATGGGCGCGCAATAGACAATGACGTCACGACTTTTACGTCCTTTGGAATCCTGCCTGCTTTCAAAATGAATGAGCTGGAAATGAGCTTTTCAATAAACGGGAACGAAATGTAAACACGTGTTGGTTGATCACATACAGTGATATTTTCTGTTTCTTTCGCCCTGAATTACTTTCGCATTTCTAAATTTTGTGCACTTTTTAGTTGCACTACGTTGTGACAACTGTGCGAGATCAAGAGATAAAAAATAATCACGAATTAATATCTTTAGAAAACTTTTTTCCCAACGACTTTTATTTTGTTTTATTTCGGAATTTTCTTTTGTTTTCGGTTTTACATATTTATTCTTTTAATAAATAGCATTTCCTTTTCATCACACGCAACATCCCCCCCCCCCCCAAAAAAAAAAAATTCGATTTGAAGTGGCAGGTAAGTTGAAATAAAGCAAATTTTAAGTAATGTTTCCGTTATTGAAAGAATAATAATGTTAAAAATTCCGAACTCGAACTGATATGTTGCATTACTGCATTTTTTTTTCCGTATTTAAAATGCAGTGCGCGAATACAAGTCTTCAAGACAGATCGATATTTTATTCAATGGTAAAATGGTTTATCGAAAAACTATACAATGGTACCGTAATGTTTACAAAATGTGTTACGCGAGCGATCAAGACCCTTAATTCGTTTTTGATTTATAAACAATGTGTATTTCACGAAGTATTATGTTCAATACATTCTTATGACAGATTCTATCCTGAATATTTAGGAAAGGGATTTTCCTTGTTTACAAATAAACAAGACGGTTTGTTAAGATTTTAGTTCTGCTGTCCAAGTGCTCTTTTATGACGTATATCTAGGTTGGGAACAGCTACAGTCTACGTTTATGAGTGGTGGCAACGGCCTTTGCGATTTTTTTTTGGCGCACTTCTAAAGTCGCCAAGGAAAGAAAATTTCAAAAATATTTTTCTTTTCACAGCGGAAAATGAAAACTTTAAAACACATTTAAAAACGTTATAAAAAGTGTATATTTATTAAATTTCACAAAAAGTAAATATATATAATATAAAATATAACACACACACATATATATATATATATATATATATATGTTGAAAAAGAAAAAGATTTATAAAAGAAAACAAGCAAGAAATAATACAACCTGATAACGTCAGAACTCTTGCGTAAAAAAATAATCAAAACGAAAATGGCAAAAAAACAACTCCTAATCCCTTCGTGAAAACTAATGTAATAAAATAAAAATTCCACAACTGTCGAAGTACAAATAAATGGGACAATTGTATCACAGAAAAATATCTTAAAGGACCAATGCAATCAAACAATATTTTAAAATCAAAATAACCAATAGGAGCAAAGAAAAAATTTCAAATAAACCAATGAAATCAAACGACTTTAAACAGATTTTGTAAGAATTTTCATGAATATTCAAAATGAAAATTGAAAGTTTCTGTTTGCCGAGGTTGCCATGAAAACCACAACAACCGTAACGACAGATGGGTTGCCTTAATTTATCGTAACTCGCTACTAGAAGTGCGCCAAAAAAAATCGCCAAGCCGTTGCCATCATTCATAAACGTAGAGTGTAGGTTGCCTTAACATGTTATGTACCGCCATTTTGGTAACGTTGGTGTTTAATCTAGTTGATGTTGACCAATCAATTGATAGATCAATTCGAGATCCGTTATTTCGAATTCTTATTGGAGAAGTGTTGAAATCCTCTTCGAGAAACAAGCCAAATTACATCACGTTTGAAAGACATACAGAAAACACTTACGGAACAGAAACACTACCGTCAGCAACATTCAGATTGACAGAAAAGCTTCATATAAATAAGCTTTTGATGATGATTTTATAGTGAGTATTTTTTTAAGTATTTAAAAAAAAAAATAGTTTTAATATAAATTAATGCGCGATATAAGTCTTCGTGATATTGATATTTTATCCAATTGTAAAATGGTTTATCGAAAACTATAAAATAGGTACCATAATCTTTAAAAAATGTGCTACTTGAGGAAAATTGGCTATTAAATTGGGAATCGAACAGATGTAAAATTCCAATTTAGAAACGGGATTTATTTCTTCTTTTCAGCAGAAAAATGTAAATCTGCAAATTTGCTTGCGTGCCAAAGGAAAGTGACACTGAATATTCACAAACGGTATTGCAGTGGCATTTCTATTCTTCTGTATGGCATCATGTAAGCGGTGACGTCATGAAACGAACGACACTCCCGGTCTATTAAGTGTGGAATTTTATCCGCGCTCCTCACGACCTTCTCATCAGAGAGGAGTGTGCTCGGCAATCGTGCCAGTGGAATTTGTAATAACTACTCTCGCACGTGACTCTTTTCGACTGCCTATCAACGAACGAACGATCCGGAAGATATATTCGATTCTTTTTATCTTTTAGTTCGATGATACATCTTACACGTGTGTGTCAAGATTGACAGTTCCAAGTGTCGTCAGCAAGAACAGCTTTCCCTTTGTTATTGTTGCGAACAAAATCCATTGAATAAAAATACAAACGAATGCTTTATCACCTGCTCTTAAATCAATACCGAAAATGGTATAAATAAAAAAGTACAAATTGTTTTGTGTACAAACGATTTTAATATAATCAAAAAAGAATTCAATGATTTGTTCGAGATATTCAGTTGGTTTCTCCGCTCTTTTCGCGGAAAATGGTTTGAATTAGACGTAGGTAAAACTGTTATTTGAGATATTAGTTGTAAGGTTAATTGCTAATTGCAATAACAATCATTATTAACTAATATTAACGGCTTCCTTAACAATAAATAGAAACACTTATAATTACATAATTTTACTTTTTTTAATACTTTTAATATTTATTAACTTATAGAAGTTGACGTTCATTGTTTATTTAAACAGTTAGTACAATAATTGCTTAAATATTGATAATTTTAACTTTAATTCTTACCAAATTTTCAATACATTTCGACATTGTAAATTTTATTTTTATTTTTAGCTATTCGTTTATGTAATAGAATTGAAAAAATGAAGTTCATACCTTTTCATAAGAATTAATTGCTTAAGATCTTAATGAATTCTCATCAATATAATCAGTTCTTAAGCTTCCCAAGGCTTGTTTTCATTACAACAATTTTAGAATCGGTCCAACTAGAGATGAGATGTTATTCGGATAGCAGTATAAACATAGTTGGTATTCCAAAATAACAGTTATAAATGTTATAAAAATATAAACAGTTTTTGATAAATGGATTAAGAATAACAGCAATGCAACCTAAATTGAATTGAATTTTAAAATAAAGTATTGAAATTTATAAAAATATTAAACAAACGTAAAGATTGAAATTTCTAATTTTTTTTAATCAACGGTTAATATATTTTCAATAATTAAAATTGCATTAATTTCAATTTCCAACAATTAACCGTTAAATGTAAAGTACTTAGCGTCAGATGTTATCTGATAGCAAAATTATTAACCCATTAACGCCCGAATTATTTCTGCTCAAAATATTTTCATGATTATCTCAAATCTAAGTAATTATGACCCTCTGAATGCAAAAAACCTAAAATTCAATCAATTTGTGATTTAGTTTTAAAATTACAGCCCGTCCTCATTTGAGGACGCTGGGCGTTCCGGTGAAAAAAAATCAAGAAATTCAGTGAAGTCAGAATATTCGAAAACAACATGTAATAGATGTAAAAACGGACTAGTTAAAGTATTCTATTAAATTTTAAGATAAGATTAATTTTAAACTGTTATTTACTTAACATTTAATGACAATTTATCTCAAACGAAGTAAAGTTCAACGCTACAATTTCAGTTTTGTGCGAACTATGACAGTTGATAAAAAGGACAGTTTTTTATGCATAATGACGAAGAACAAGATGCACATATATGATACATAAACAAAATACATAAAAATTTACATAAAATATCTATCAATACTTTGGTTTGGTATGATATTTGGTGAAACAAGGAATGCAGAATTAAGATTTCAGAATTTGTTGCCAAAGTAACAGACTTATTGTCGTTCCATCTGACTATTAAAATTTAATTTTCCTTATCAAATTTATGCTCATAAGACTCTCTTGTTTCTTTTTCTATTTCTTTCCGATATTTCAGAGGACATCTTGCCATTCTGTTGTCTTATAGTGCCACAATTTTAGTTTTTGAACACAGTTCTAGTCACAGAGTTTAGTTTCAGATGAAGTTGGATCTTCGGAATTTTCGATTTCAGCTGTTCCTGCAATGTCACGTACTTAAGCTAAAGCTGTACTTTTATCGTTAAAATCCTCTTCATCAGTAATCTCATCTACGTTAGGTGGAATTCCGATTATGTCAGTTTCAATTAGTTCGGAAATTAAATATTCATGAGCTTCTGCAATCGTTAAGAAAATACGAGCCATTATAATTACTTATACTTTGTTTTGCTTTAGGAAAGTAATGACTATTTACCATATAAAAGTCGTAATAATTTTTAATTCAATTATTGCAAGAAAAAATACAAAAATTATAATGACTTGAAATGTGTATAAAAGTTGGCTGTAACGCCCAGCGTCCTCAACTGAGGACAGCAAAATTGAATGTCATTTTTAAAAACGAAATTTTTTTTCAAAAGAAATTCATTTTCTATTATAAGTTTATATAGTACTCTAATTTGTGAAATACTAGTAAAAATAAAAAGTTTTACCTAAAATTTAGGCGATGCAGCTAGACAGAAAACAAATGCAAGTGTGAGACATGAAAAAACATGAAATGGCGATCCATATCAAGGAGTTCTAAACAACCACATATACTTGATAATTTGTGGGATTCTTTCTGGTAATACCCCATCTACCGTCGTGCAGAACAAACAATCGTTACCGGAAAATATAACGATTCTACACGCTCTTTTATCCACTGTCGTCAAATGAGGACGCTGGGCGTTAATGGGTAAATATCAATAGTTGTTACTAACAGTTATCGCATATTAGCAATAAGAAAAGCACTGTTATCGAAAAATAACAGTAATGCCCAACGCTAGTCCTTATACAGTATTTTATCAAACTCGGAATTTCATATCAAATGGAAGATACCAATGAGGAACTTGCACGTTTTTTTGTTTTTATTTTTATAATATAGAAAATGAAAAAATATGGTGGAAAGTATCTTTCTTTTTTACATTTAAAGCCCGAAAATTTAAAATAAAAACATTTTAAGTTCGCACTATTTACTTCATCTCAAAAACGCTAGCCGCTTCTTGTGACGTCACTATGCACTATGCATCGACCTTAAAATGTCCTTTTAAGACCGATGTAAACGACCTTTTAAGGTCGATGGCACTATGACGGTTTGTTTACTTTTATAGCTACGTTGAAATAGCAAGAAAACAATTTTCAATTGATTGTTTAAAAATTAAAAGAGCAAGCAATATGAAATTTCAACGCGATAGACAAACGTAAACATTACATCGTGGTGCACAATGACATCACGTAGCGTTTTGAGGTCATGTGCTTTGCCGTACTTTTCGGTAATTTAAAACTTGAAATTTTAATTAATTAAGTCCATTTTATGGGTTTTAACTGTCGTTTTTTAACATTTTGACGATCAATCTATTAATAAAACACAGAAATGAGCATTTTCCTCACTGGTGCAAGTTCCTCATTGGGTTGTTTGGTTTCTATGATGCAAAGTCCAGTAATGAACAAGCTGCGCCAAAATGCCAATAAGTTCAAAATTTCCCAATTCGAAAACATCATTTTTCACAAAAAACGACACTCAAATAGCAACTTCAAAGCTACACATCGCGATCTAATATTTTATTGAAGTTGGAGATTGCTTATACTCTCTCCAAGATCACCTTTATCGTACATCTTTTAGTCTAACAGCCCGATTTGAGAAATCATTTTAAAATAGAGCAGGGAGGGGAAAATTCATCCGAAACCTTTCTGAGCTCTCGAGTTTCATAGGGCTATTCAATTCGGGATTCGAAATGGCCAGTGTTTATAGTGAAACCCGACTTCGTCCATTTTGTGTCCGGTAATGCAAGCGTCGAAGAGAGACGATCCCCGGGGCTGAATCAGCTGCGAATTCTTTTGTTTGGAGAAACTTCCCCCTGACTATTGAAATCGAATATTTTCACAGTTCTATTTTCCATTCGATCTCGGGTTCCGGAAAATATCCCTCAGGAGCAAACAGAAAAGTGCCAATTTCAATATTCGCTGAGAAGTCTTCTTCTCTGCAATGCAGCGGTGAATGCAAGGAAATAGTTTTAGAGTGTCGAATCTGTTTTGGAGTCTCTTGTTTTTTAGAGATTTTAGAAACTTCTATTTTCGAGGCAGTGTAGTGTGTGCTATTTATTTTAATGGTG